>CM047930.1:18757500-20007500 GCA_026230145.1 Diorhabda elongata
TAAGTCGTTGCAGTGTTCTGCCAAGCTTAGCATCGACATTCGGTCCATCCTTGAACTGCAGAATGTTCCAGGGTAGAAGAGAAGGACTAAAGAGAAACCTATATTTACAATCGCTGTTCCTAAAGCAAGGAAATTTTCAGTCTGATGCCGATATACGTAAATACGATCACATATATTTTGGTTTTTGCGTATGTAATAACTCAGTCGGCGTCCAACCCTCAAAACAGGAACATTTCCACTTTATCCGTTGGTTTGAAAATCAAATTTTTAAAATGCACTCCAATCAGAAATTCCTCACAATGTGTTGCTTTTTGCTTATAAAAACCCAAAAGATTTAAATAAATTGTATAGATATATGAATATAAGGAATGTAAGTACTACTGTTCGAAAATTGTGCATTGGTTCAAAAGTAACGGGCCTGAATAGAAGAGTGGACAAAATGGTCGTTTAGTTGATAAAAATAATCATCAAACTCGTCGTTCTACAAAAACGCAGCATTCGCTTAGTTTTCCAAAAGTTTCACGGACTTGGTTGTTTGAAATTATCAACCAAAATCTAAAATACTACAAATTTTGTGGAAGAATGCTTAGAGATCTTCAGAACGAATGGGGACGGATTTGATATTTTAAGACGCAGGAAGATTATAGTAAATATCCTTTGGGATTGACAAGGTGTGTTTTCGATTGCTGTTCTCAAACATGGCAAGCGCCATAAATTTTGTTTTTGTACAACAGTATCTGACACATGCGTCAAACCACATTTAGGAACTTCTTAATTTATTCAAACGATCTTGTACCTAGTGATTCACTTGTTTTGGATTAGAGCTTACAACACATCAACGAGAGACTGCGAGTGCGTTATTGAAAAATTGTCCACGATTCAGTTGGTGAAGATTATAATTTTACTTACTCTTTCCTATGTAGATAACAAATATTTTTCTTGTACTTCTACTTTTTTTTAATCCAAAAGTTTACTCACTTCACTCCCCTTGTATATGGGAACTACTAATTGTTGTATGTAAAATTTTCTTCAGATTTTTCTGTAGGTACTAAAAATGGTCATAGAAATTATTGCTACAATAGAACGTATATATCAAAATAAACTTGAAGTATAACTATTTTTTCTAACAGTAACATTGCACAAAAACTTGCCATATGTGCTTTTGCTTTTTTGTTTAACCCACACTGTTTATTTTCCTTTAGGAAGAAAGTTTGGACATAATCGGGCAATACAAACCTGAAATTTTTTGTTAGAGGTAATATATACAAACTAGTTAGCATGCTTTCATATTAAGTAATTAAATAATGCATTTTTTGGTATTAGTAGATAATAGTGATTTTTATACCTCACAAAAATAGAATTGTGACTTATTAATACAGGTAAAAACGTCATTCAGCCGTGAAATGAAATGAGAAGTTGGATTATGCTTTGACGTATGGCTAGCAAGTCCCGGCTATACACGACAAGGGAGTAGTGAAGGGTTTTTAGGAAGAATAATTTGTTTTATATCCATAACTCGAGGAAACATTCTTAGAAATCATAATTATTCATTATAGATATACCATTTTGACACTAATATTAACTTTCGTCCAAATTAATATTCCTTGAAAAAAAATAATGTATTGTTGATGGTGATATAGCCAAGTAGCCTTTCAAATCACCAGATTTAACTTCAAATGATTTTTTTCTTTGTAGCTGTTCAAATCAAAATATTTATTGACGTAGCTCTAAATTCTAAACTAGTTATAAATCTTGAAAAACTCAGAGAAAAAATAATTAAACCCTGTAGGTCAGTTAAAGCTAAAAAACTGAGCCTTTAAGTTTTACAATATTTTTTTCTTAGTATCCATTTCTTAAAATTATCTTTTACATAGATTTTTTTCTAATAGATTTCTATTCTTAATAGTATGGTATTCAAAGAATGAAGTTCATTTATTCGAGCAGATAAAAGTTTTTGTGTACGATTTTTTTACAATACTGTGCCATGCTTACAAACTATATTTTGGAAAAAACAATGCTTTTTACATACATGGATTTAACAATTAGAATATCAATAGAAGTAGTTTCAAAATAATTCAAACCAAGAAAAAGGTTGCAAAGATTTCAAAACTTATCGTAAATTAGTTATGTCAAACATATACATATTTTATTCTACTGATAAATAGTTCACAGTTATATCAGTGTATGGTCTTGAACCGTTGTCCACATAGGCCTACTGACAGTTCCCCCGTACCCTATTTAAAACTACCAAAAGCTGGTATTCTTGACTTCAGGATCAGGTACCTTGACATGAACCTTTTAATGTCAGAGAGCAAATTATGAGGCTAATGACCAATAGAAAGTCGATTCAGGTGGGCAAGTTGATTGATAAGAGAGACAGAAGGCCCACCTATGTGTGCCTTCCCTCGTCTTGATCTTTCCATTCATATTCGCAGAGCTTGTCATAGGGGCAGCGATATAATAGCTATACTTTTAGTTACATTACCATTAGTATCATGCTAATTCCAATCTGGCGAGCGAATTAGCCTAGTGATCCAAAGAAGCTGAACCTTCTAGCCATCAATCACCAGTTATTTAAGGACTTTTTGTACCTCAGAACATGCCTAGAGCATATCATTTCAGTCTTTATGGCATGTTCCCGAAGCGATAAAATTTGCTTATTTGGAGGTCTCCTACTCAGAATCGTCTTGGAGCCATACGTGTACGGACTGGGGTAGAGACCCCGTCCACTCTTATCTATCAGTGATGTCTGCCTTTAAGCTCTCATTATAAACAGTTGCAAGCGCCATTTGGTTATTGCTTATCAAATTGGACATTCACCTACAGCCTCCATCTGGACCCACTGGTACTATGTTGATACCAATCTGATGAGCGAGTTTCTTTGACATTTCATACATTTTTTTATTTTCAGTTATATGGAATCTAAACACTCTTAGTAGTGTCTTAATGGAATCAGAACAATACTCTCATTACAGAAATTTTTATTAACAGAATTATATGTCTCTGCTTAGTTGCTCCCTTGTTTGTGTGACAATTGCCTAATCTTTTAATGTTCAATTTCATAATGAAATTGATTTATAAATAATAGTTTCATGAAGTTATTTTTAGTTGAAAGCTTATTTAAATCAAAGGAGCCTCCTCCACCCATCTGATTTATAAAAATTTAATCGCGATAGTGTTGGCCAAAAAAGTATATCCCGACTATAGTTGATTAAAAATTTAATAATGACTTTCTTTCGATTCTGTTTTATATATTTTATAAACAAATTATACAACAATCGAAAGTAAAGAGTCTAAAAAGATGAAAATTCTTGTTGGCAAGTTTTAAAAATGAAAAATTGGTGCATATGAATAGGTATAACTGAACGACCTGAAATGAAATAATTTTAATCCTCGAAATAGATGGGTGAAGGGCGTTATTTCATTCCTGTTTCAGTATTTTCCGTTCATGTAAATTTGAAAATCTTTTTTTTTTAGGTGGCTCTCACAGTAGGCAAACTGCGCAGAGAGCTTTGCGCTAAATGCGGCCTACCAGTATTCATAGCCGAACGCCTTAATATAGGAAAATCGCTGTTTCATCGTACTTGCTTCCGCTGCGCTCGCTGCAATAGTGAATTAATCCTAGGAGATTACTACGAAACAGAAAATTCTCAATATTGCTGCGAAATTTGTCCAGACGAAGAGAAAATTGTATCATCTCAAAAAGCTGTTCTGCAACGGTCGATGAGTGATGAGGAAAAATCGGCGAGTTTGAGTGTATTTACGAACGAGCCTGATAAATTCAGTACGGAGTTCGAGACTGCTTTAGAAAACGCCGATGCGGAAAAAGTTCAGACGTTAAGCGAAGAATTCTATTCTGCCCGATCCGATTTCTTCCGAAGCCAAATACCATGCAGTGAGTCTAGTGATTCAGCGATAGAAGATAAAGAGGAAGAATCTCCCGATTTACCTAAAAGTTCACCTCCTTCAAAAACCAGTGCATATTCATTGATAAGTGCTCAAGCCGATTTGGACATAAGTGCAGTTAATGAACCAATAATAAAAACCAGTTATATTGTGCAAAACGACAGCGGTTTTCCTAACAAAGACCATGTACATAGTGAATTTAACCTTAATCTAAGTTCTGATCAAGAATCTCAAAATGTTGTTACCAAAGAAGAATCTTCTGAGGAGTCTTTAGTTAAGACTCGAAGACGATTATTTGAAAATAACGTTACTGATATCAAGGCTGATGTAAATAGAAAAACAGTGCCTTTATCAACTTTATCATCCATTCCAATTAGTATTAAAAATGATTTACGTAATATTAGTGATATAAATAAAGATATTTTGCATAGCAAACATAACTATACAGAAAAAAATGATAACATACGACCCGCAAGTGCGATGGAATCTCCTAAAAAATCGTTTATTAGCTCCATCTCCTTAAATGTTGATAAACAACAAGAAATTATTGCTGAAACTCTGAAAGACAATGTATTACCTCATGCTGCTAATAATGAAAACGACGTAAATACAAGTATTATATCCGTATCAAATTCTTCTCGAGACGAAAGTAATTTTATAGATACTAGTATTCAATCTCTTGAAGAGGACAATAAAAATAATTTAGAAGATATCAATTCCAGTATCATTGACGATTCTATGAAAGCTGTAAACGATTGCGTCGAAATTATGAAATCTTTAGAAGAAAACAGCTTAGAAACAACTAAAGATGAAACTGTAAAAACAGACAGTAGTTCAGACAATGTATCTATTGAAATCGATGGTACACATACAACTAGTACCGAAGAAGTTAAAGATACTGTCAATTACAACATCAACAACACGGATAATGAATCAGAAATACAACCACAAGAAAAGTTTGCAGAAACTATCAATTACAATGTGAAAAATGACTTTGAGGAAAATTCTAAAGTGATCGAAGCAATTAATACCCATATTTCAGAAACTTCTCCACCAATACCCGTTTCTGAGGACCATCATGTACCAGAAAAACAAGAAAGTTATCCTGTTGATCTCAATCCTTTCGACGAAGATCAAGGATTGCCTAATCAATCTTCAAATCCATTTGGAAGTGAAGACGAAGAAGAAGAGAAAGTTATAATTTCTAAAAAACCCGTACCAAGTCCGAGATTGAAGAAAAAAATTGTACCAGATCCCGATATATTATCGTTTTGTCAAGAATTGAGGAAAAACGGTGTTAAACGTATTAGTGTTAATCCCTTCGAAAGTGATGACGAGGAGAAGCCCGTGCCTGTACAGAGAAGAAAAAAAATTAGTGTTCCTAAAATCAGTTTGAATCCTTTTTCCAGCGATGAGGATGAACAGGAAAATATTGCAGTGAAACCTGTTCCACTGCCTCGTAGTCAAAGGTAAATATTTGTTAAAATATTTGATGTTTATTAGGAACATAGATTAATACAACAACCGATACCGTCATACTATAACACACACTATTTATTGAACAGAACATCATCAACTTCTCCTACCGCTTTTCTAGCCAAATTCTTTCTTAAATACTCCATAATATCCAGTAACTGCGTAATCATATAGTGCAAAACTTACATACAAGTCTTGAAATCGAGACCAATTTGTGCAGAGTGGCGTGGTTCTCATGTTGTCCGGGTTTTAAGTGTTCGAAATAGCCGTGGCACGGCGCTGCTATCTAGGGATGGACGAGGGTAGGGTGGGGTTAAAAACTTTGGTAATAAACCATTCAACCTAAAATCGTTGAGTGTGTTATATAGTGTTACCTATGCTCTAACTAAGCTATTTTCATATTTATTCTAATTTATTTAAAGTTGAATATTTAATTTTTCCATCCCTCGATCACAACGCCGACCTGGCAGCCACAGATTGTGTTAACAAGGCGTCCATGAAATTAATATATTTTCCTTTCAAGACCTGTACACTACCGGTTACATCTTCAAGTTTTTGATTCATCGATGTAACCCACAATTTCCACAAATAATCATCGTCTATTCGGTTTCGTTCGTTTTTCAGGATATTCCAAAGATATGAAGTGGAAGTAAAGCACTACTTTCTGATTTCCCTGTCCAATTTATCTAAACAATCGAAACTATTTTCAGGGCGTCCCGAGCGTTGACAAGTAGGGTTGAATAACTGAAATACTAAAATTGAAATCATCTGAATCAAGCCAACTAGAGTATTTATTGAAAGTTTCACCCTTCTTTCTAAAATTTTGACGGAAAGACGGGAAATTCTAATTTTCAAAGACCCAATCTCCACATCTTCTTGATTGTTAATATGAGTCGGAGTAAAAAATAAATGTCAGCAAGTGGTCTTCGCGTTTTCTCTTTTGTGAAATCTTGATTTTAATACCCGCCATAAAATTTTTGTTTACTTCTTTACAATGTGCCAGCTCATGAACGTGGTTGTCATGAGGATTAGACAACTTGAGACAGAAGATTATGCAGCTCGGGATTTTAATTGTGCACGTTGTTTGAAAGCAAAAGATCTACGGAATATAATGCTTATTGTGAACGCCATGTATGGTGAACAACTGGAAAAAGTACTTTAGGCAGTATTTAAAAGTGTCATCCACAATTTAAATTTATTTCAGATCCAAATGTAGTTATGTTATTAGTTAAATCATTATCCAATGAAAAATACTCTTCTTTAAAAGATCTGTATTATTTATGAAATTGTAAATTTAGGTTATGTAACTTAACCTAACCTAACTTAAAGGATTTAAAGAATCTAGGTTTTAATTTCTGGATTTTTTCAACTTTACAATGTGGATTGGGTACTAAATTGCAGGTAATACTCCTAATGAATTCGTCACTAGTTGTATTATGTACTCGGACTACCTTTTCGCTTACCTGAAATATCCTCATCCCGAGTTGGCGCATTCTTTTATTAACGGATTAAAAATCGTCAAGAGTTGCAGCGCGCCCATTCAAACGTGCCTGTATCAGCTCGAGCAAAAACTTTTGTTATTTTAAAAAATAAAAAGTTTATGACAGAATGGCTAGATATCGTGCAACATTAAGTTCATGTTCAAGCTCATGCGAAAACGAAAAATATGTCGACATATATATAAAAACGTATGTATCCGATGCTCGGCTTCGGATTCATAACATTGTAGCAGTAACAGTGCTTTGAAAAGGCGGTTTGAGGAAGGATACTTGAAAGACATGTTTTAGTAGGTGACAGTGGATATCGCATTCAGAGATACCTCTTGACAAAATGGGAAAACGTGAATACAAACCCTGAAAATTGTTACAATAATTCTATTATAAGAACAAGAAACGTCGTAGAAATAAAAATTCTGCTTCAATTATATTAAATATTCAACACTTATCATTGAAAATGATAAAAATAATTATACAATAGAATAATTGAAATGAAACATTGCATCAAACGCAAAGAAATGTTAGCTAGCACTCATATTGGAAAAGTACAGAGTATTGTCAACCTCCGTTTCTTAAAGGAGCCTTTAGGCCCAATTTTACAAGTGAAGTTTAAACCTCAAATTTTTACTTAAAATACAGATATAGACTTTTTCACGTTTCATATATGGCGTTTACCGACAGACTACAGCTTGAACGTTACCGGCGATCTGGGGGTATTTTAAATTTTAGTTTAACATGGCACATTCGAGAAAATTCTTGATGCAGTTTCGGCTAAAAGTTAACGCTCTCATGTGCCATTAAAAAACACTCATTTCTCCCACTTAATACAAAAATAACTTTTATTCCATTTAGCTTTCACACACTTCATATGTTCTACAAACTTTTTAACCTTTCGTCGGGTGCGTTCAATCTGCGAAATGGGTAGAATATGTTTTGGCCTACAGAGTTTCACAACAGAGAGTAGAAACGCAAAGCCTACGGAGGTAGCTGAATTCAATAATTTGTCGTTAACTAGATCAAATTTTCCTCATTATGTGGATCTAGCAATGTTGCAATTAGAAGCATTGCCATATGATGATATGTAAACATCGCTCAGCTGTTAAATTCCCACGAAAGAAATAAGGACCAATAAATCGTCCCCTACGATTCCTATCCAAACATAATATTTTTCGGGGTGTTGAATGTGTTTTGATTGAATCCAGTGGTGCTTTTCCCAAGTCCAGTAGCTATAATTGAGTCGATTTACTGTACCGCTTAAACAAAACGTTGACTCTTCTAAAAATACTGTTTCTTGATATTTCGTGAACAATTTGAACTTTGTGTGGTTGTAGTTTCTTCAAAAACTTCACTACAAAACGACTGATTAACATTTTGTTGTTACCCAATTTCTGTTATAGTTGCGTGAGGATCGTCTTCTAATGACAGCAAAATATCTAACTTTGCATCGTCGCTTAGAACTGTTCTTCTATATTTTGGAGCATCCCTCACCCACAATAATTCTGCTTATGGAGCGGTCTTTCAATGTGTGTTTCGTTTAGTTAAACATCTTTATGACTTCGAAGTCGAATTTATACCCTTTCTCTTTCGGATAAGATAATAAATGTACTTGATCTCTCAGATGAATTATGTCCGACCAAGTTACAGGGTTAAATTGTACTTGAACCAATACTGTGTTTCAATATTTAGGCATACTGCTGGCACTTTAACCATCCAAGTAGATTTGTTAGTTTACTACCGAGCACAGTTGTTGTAAAAAAGAACAAAAAAACACGTCGTTTCTATTGTATAATGTTATTAACTAATGAATCACTTTATTTCATTAATGTTCTAGTCATTTAACGGTTCAGTAAGTACCGGCAACTTCCGTGGATAAAGTTACAGTTTACGTCCAACGAGGATGTGTGGAGTGTTTTAATAACGGTTGTATTTGATTTCGCGTGTTACCATTACGCTTTACGTCAATAAAAAAATATTTACCGACGGTTGCTTTATTATCGATTTTTTGTTTTCATTTTAAAAACATTGAGGTACAAAACCAAAACACCGCAACTCTTTATAAATTCGTGTTGAGATTATACGAGTTAAGAAAATTTCAGTGTACAATTATTCTCTGTCTGTCTAGAGCTTTAACAAAAGTTATTTGAGTCAGGATTACAATAAAAAAATTTTTAATAAATATATTTAAAAAAAATCGATAATAAAAAAATGATTTACAAATAATTAGACATTTAAAATATCGATATATAACAGAGACTAATTCGTCTACTTCTTCATTTTCTTAATAAAATTATAAATTATGTTAAAATATCGTGTTACCAGAAATTCTGGAGATACAAAGCGGAAAGAATCTTTAGGATTGTCGAATGCTAATCATCACTTTGGTTCGAACTCGTCTATTTCAAGTGAAAGTTACTATGGAAGTACAAGAAAGAAGAGACCAGCTCCCAAACCTCCAGTTTCAGGATTATTTGATTACTCAAACGCTAGTTCTTTAACTTCAACTCCTAGTCAAAGCGTGGTAAGATTTTGAAATACCTTACTTAGAAAGTTAAACTAAAATATTGCAGATATATTTCAACTTTTGTACCTAGAACTTTTAAACAATTAATTCAAACTATTACATTTCATTGTATTAAGGTTTGATGATTTATGTATTTTTAGCAACATTCTCCTCGAGCAACACCAAAATACAGAAAAAATAAAAAGGCGCCTTTACCACCACAAACAAATTCCACACCAATTTATAGAGAAGATCAAGAAGAACTAATTAAACCCTCCAATGAAGTCCTCAAGAAAGATAACGAAATTGAACAAGAAAGAAGTGTTGAAGATGAATTAATTAGAAATAAGCAAAGTCTAAATATAGAAAGTAAGTATATGTATTAGTGCAAGAAAATATTTTGTTTAATTCTCATTTTTTATCAAATAGTAAATTCAATTGTATATTTCCTACTTATGCCATATAATCAGTGGAGGATTTAATTTAATTTTTAATTCACAAAAATTGGAAAACAAATCTTCACACAAGACAAGTTTTTATGAGGTTCAATCATCGTTTGCTGATTATATAAAAAACCCAATGAAGATATTGGAATGGCTGAAAATGATTATTTTAAGGAAACCAAGTCCTGGATCATTGAAAAGTTTGTCCTTGTTCCTGCGAGAAAAGGTTTTGGAAAATATTTATCCATTTATCCAAACTTTTAAATAACACTTCGTATTGCTCTTGTACACCAGCTACAAATTATTCAGGTGAGAGAAGCTTGTCTTGCTTGGAAAGATATAAGAACTATTTACAATGAACTGAAAGTTCTGTTATCCATAGGTCAAACGACAATATAATTAATGCTTTTGTATATTAAAAGGGCCACAAAAATATACTGTAATGTTTTTATAAATCAACTTAAAGTAAATATCAACAGATAATTGAAAAAAAATTATTTCAATTTACAAAAATTGGAATTAACAATAATGTTTACACGGAGAAGACTGTTTTGATGAGACTCAATCATCGTTTGCTGATCTTCATAAACCACTAATCAAGAGAGTTTCAAGTTCGTATTTCAAAGAAAAAGTGATGGAATTAAGTATGTAGTAAGAATATGCTAAAGAAATAGAAAAAAGACAATTAAAAAGAAAAAGAGGATTTTATAAAGTACCCGATGAAGATATCGGAATGGCTGCAAGTGATTATTTCAGTGTAATGATTTACAAACAAAAACAAGTTCAGGAATGCGTACACTTTTCAAAGCTACCTTTCATTTGAAAGAATTTTAAGAAAACCAAGTCCTTAATCATTAAAAAGTCAAGTCAGAGAAGCTTTTCTTGCTTGAAAAGAGTTAAGAACTATTTACAATGGACTGAAAGTTCTTTTATGCATATAATTAGACCTAATGAACAAGATTTCTTACGACAATATAATTAATAATTAGAAATGCGTACACTTTTCAAAGCTACCATTCATATGAAAGAATTTTAAGAAAACAAAGTACCAGATCATTAAAAAGTCAGGTGAGAGAAGCTTTTCTTTCTTGAAATGCGTGAAGAACTATTTACAATGAACTGAAAGTTCTTTTATGCATGATAAACAAGATTTCATACGATAATATAATTAATGATTTTGTAAATTTAAAGGCTCACAAAAATATATTGTAATGTTTATAATTCAACTTAAATATCTACAACTAATTAAAAATATATTTATTTTATTGTTCTTAATCTGTGGGTGTGATTAAAAATATGAATAAGCGTGTTGAATAATGTCAAAACATACCTTACCTTACCTTAGAAATACTTGATTAAAATTTTCTTTGCTTAAAATAGTATCTATAAACAACTTTTTACCAGGAGAATAATAAAGGATATTATGTAACTACTTGGTATTCGAATTATAAAGCTGAATATTTTTGATAAAAAATGTAATTTAAATAATTATTAAATAAGATATGAAATTTTAGAGGCCAGTAGAAGCGGCAAAAGGTGAATAGTCTACCGTCAGCAAATCTGTAAATCCGCCAAAGCATATAATCATGGTATATTTGATTGGTGTCTCAAAAAGTTTCAGTTAGATCTATTCAGTAATTTTTGGTTAGTTATTTTTCAAATATGAACTAAATCATCTGCTTATATTACCTTTTTAGTCTTCAAACAGTAATAATATACTACTGGTCAAAAGTTTTTACTTACCCCATAGTTTGTGAGATATACAACAAATAAAAACAATACCATCGTTTTGATATTTATGTTTTAAAGAGCATATATTTATTGTTACAGATATAAATTTTTGAATCAACGATGTAACCTGCTTTTGCTTTTATTATTTCGATACACAATTTTGGCATTCTATTTGGTCCCAACGTTTTCCAGCATATTCCAAACAATTGGGGTGGAAATGGGACACTGTTTTCGGACTCCCCAGTACAATTTGTCCCACAATTCAATTGTGTTGCAATCTTGAGAATGTGACGGCCAAATCATTATTTTTAGAACATTATTCCTTTCCAATTGTTTCAAATACTCTTTGCACAGATTCGAGGAATGCTTGGGATGGTTGTCATGCTAGAAAATAAATTTTCTACCGATTAGGCGCTAGCCAAAACGTACTACAATTTTCTATAGCCTTTTTCCTTAAAGTCCCTTTTAATGTTTACCAGGTCTTCAGTCGTTTTTCCTCCAAAAAGATATTCAAACAATCATCGAGTCTCCGCTGTGTTTTACACTCTGGATTACACATCCCTTTGACCTGAGCACAAACACACTTCTTAGACCCAAAAATCTCAAATTTCGATTCATCAGTCCATACAATTTTGTCCCACTGTTCATGAGTCCAATTTTTATTCTTTAAACCACTGGAACCTCTTAATTTTATTTTGAAGTCTTAAAAGAGGATTCTTCCCTGCTACCCTCTCAAAAAGGTCAGCTTTTCTGAATCTCTTTTTCACTGAGAAGTACTCAAAAGCAGATCCTGAGATTCATTGATCTGAGCTGCTATATCTGGGCCAGTGAATTGTCGATCACGTTACTGATCAATTCAATACGTTTATCTTCAACGTTGTTGTTTTTCGAGGCCGCCTTGAACGCTTTCTTTTTCACGTTGTAATCCATGGTACGTCGGCGCCAATGGTACGGTAACGTTTGCCTAGACTATGAAGTCTTGCGATTAATGCACGAGTTTCAATCGCTAGTTCCTTGGTTTTACAAGTCCGAATTTGCGAGAACGAAAACAATTCGCATAGGAACTTCACAAGAAAACGTCTTAGTCCAAAATGTATAAATCACAGCACGTTCTTGTGTCTTATAGGGCTAACTGGGACTAAACTACAATCATATACACTGAAGAAATAATTCACAGCTGAATAAAGATAAAGAAATTAGTCTGTATTTTTTTTAACTTATCGCACTTATCGCAGTAAATAAATAACGGACACTATTATTTTCGATTTGTAAGACATAGTTTCGACCTTCGCCTGACAATATGAAATAGAAATTTTTCAAAGTGTATTATTATGAAATTTAATGAATGGATTATGGGGCTGGCAAAAACTTTTAAAAGTAAACCTGTGGGTTTTTCAACTACTTAGTAGCGGTTATTCATGCCGGTCTGTACCACACTTTTTAAGTATTACTTAAAGTTAAGGATAATTTAAGATTCTCATTTGGCATAAGCAATTCTTATTTACTTCTTATCGTTAGTAAAGTATTACTTAAATCTGAATATGGGCAAATGGACATCAATGGGTTTGTAATGAAAGTTGAATAATATGTGTATACCTTCAGAATGTATTCTGAATATCTTTTGGACATGTCAAATGCTTTGTTCAGAATATGTTCTGAACATACATTCCTCCACGAACGATTTATTAACCTCTAGCATTATATTTTGAATTCAAAACTAGCTAGGAATTTAAAATGTATATAATTAAGTGGCCAAAGGTTTATTCTTGATGTTTGTAAGTCTAAAGTCAACTTTTTAAATATAATTACGTAGAAAACCACATAAGTTGAAGGTTATTTCGTGGTAAATATCACAAAAAAGATGATTGCACATGTGCCATATTAAAAATCCTTATCCATATGTCCGAGGATACATTGGACGTATTCAGAACACGTTAGGAATTAGAAATCGAGCTCCACGAACACTAGAATTTAAATCCTGAACATGTTTTATTAGCACCGCGAACGAACAATTTTAAACTGCGCATAAATCTGGTGAGAGAACAGGTTATTCTTTTTTTTTGAAGTATTGCGTCAATCATCACAATTATAATCCAAATAATTTTTTTCTTACAGATATTTCTCCCATTACAAATTCCAATAATCTGCCTGCGCCGAACAAAAGCACATTTGGAAAATGGAAACGAAAAAAAGGACAAGCACCCACAAAACCAGTTGTTCAAAAAAGAACTATTAAATGTCTTCCTATGACTGAAATTAAAAAGGAACTGGAATTCATCGAAGTTCAATTGCAAGGTCTGGAAAAACAAGGTGTACGTTTGGAACTGATTATCAGAGACAAATGTGAAGGAACGGGCAATGAAAATACAAGTAAATATCCTTAGATGTAATTTTTTTGTTCACATAATATAAAAAATTGGAAAATTTTATTTAAGGCGATAGTTAGATATGATTTATTATTGATGTATTAATGTATTTATCTGGGTTATCCTCGCTAGTTGTGAATATGCTCCAAATTACATTACAGTGAATTACGAACCATGAGTAGTTGGTTCAAATAATACTTCACTTCCCAGTGATTTCTCTCTATCCAGCCATTGACATATGGTAAGAGGGTGCGAAGTCTTACCGATCCGTATCATACCTCTGCGGCAATTGGTAGCTATACTAACCCATATGCATTGTATACTCTAAGAACGGCTCTGCGTTGCAATTTGGCTATTCTTTTATAGTGAATCTCTATCTGCGTAGTCCCTCTCCATATCTCTACGCCGTACAGAAGTATCGAATTTGTGACTTACATCAACAGTCTCATTTTGGTGATGGTCGGACCCCTAATATTTCTCTTTAGTCGATTTAATGATTGTTGATGCTTTGTATGCTCTGATCATAGTCACTATCACGGTTTTGCCAATATTTGAACAATGTTTTGAAAATTGTGTAGGACATTTTGGTTCCGAAATTGTTTTATTGAAACCTATGACTGAAAAATCTGGATAAACTAAACTTGCACCCAAATTATTAGAAAAATATAAATTATTTAATTTGGTATAACATGTATTTGTTATCTGAAGAAGTTGCAATGTATAGAAACTGATATAAATTTCTTATTTCTTAGACCTTTTGCTATATTTATGCTTCTAAATTTAGAAACTCATATATTTAAGAAGTCCATAATATTTCTATTGTCAAAGAAAAAATATAATTTTGATTGGTTGATTTAATCATAATGGTTTCATTATCTTCTAAAGACTGTGCCTTGTTATTGTAGATGATAGTCTCTTTTTCCCCCTTTAGACTTTTTTTCTATAATTTTTGGATAACTCAAATTGGTTCCACATGACGATCTACTGAGATTTTTGGAAAATTTATTAATTAAATTGTGATCATCTTCTAAAGGTTGAACCTTGTTATTGTAGCTACTAGTCCCTTTTCTACACCCTCTAGATATTTTTACTATAATTTTTCATTTGAATAAGTTGTTGATAAACATAATGGTTTCCTTTTCAAATATTGTTTTGATTAAGTTTCGTCCGTCTCCAATTTCTATCTAAATTCGAGTTCCTTATTTTGGTCATACATTATAGTAAATTACGAACCATGAGTAGTTGGTTCAAATAATAGTTCACCTCCCAGTAATTCGTTCGCGATTCTTGCTTTGTCAATGATTTCATTGGCATCCAAGATGTTCTCAGCATTTTCCTCCATATCCGCATTTACAAAGTCTTCTTTTCATATTTTCAGTATATTAGTACCTTACATAAAACCATCTGAATGAATTTTTGCAGATTTTAAATTTTATTTGATTCTTACTCAATATATTGAATGATTTGTTTTACCATTGATATTCTTTTGATGTAAAACTATTGCTCATGTATCGCACCTCCCAAATAATATAACTGCTCTTTAGTTTTCAAATTGTACTTTTATATCTATTATTTTCGATATTACTGAATACCATCATATTTCGGTTAATTGAATAAAATATTCAATATTTCAGATGATGATATTCCCATTGAAGTGGAAGACTTAATTCTTCAATTATTCGAGTTAGTCAATGAAAAGAATGAACTCTTTAGAAAACAAACTGAATTGATGTATTTGTAAGTATCGACTTTCTTACTTCGACAAAATTTATTGTTGCATTAATTATTTTTTCAGGAAAAGACAACAACGATTAGAAGAAGAACATGCAGATGTAGAATATGAAATTAGATATCTTATGATGCTTCCTGAAGCTATTAAAACTGATTCTGATAAAGCCCGAGAAGAACAACTAATTAAAAAGTAAGAAGTACTTCAATTCAGCAGTACTAGTAAAATTTAAACGAAAACTGTAGTCACATTTAATGATCTTATGCAGTAGTACCCATTCAAAACATTATAAAATGGATTGTTTAATTTTATTGTTATATCCTTGTGCTATAAAACATACATAAAATGATTTATTCAGCACAAGTGCTAAAATCTACCTTTCTGATCATATTATCTTAATAAAATATTGAATCGACGCCATTTTAGAGAATGTTTACAATTTTGGTTAGTACTTGCAGACAAATGTCACACACAACTAAGTATATTGGAACATAAAATTAATAATGCAGCGCTAACACCCAACATTATTGATACAATATACTATACTACTACTAATAGAAACTACTATAGAAACATACAAGTTTTCATTCTCTCTCAGTATTTTTGAACATCTTATTCATCCCTATACATGCATTAATGCTGAATAAGAACTATATCTCAAATTAATTTTTTTTTTAAGATGACTGATGAAAATACAACAAATTAGTTGAAATAAGTTTACAGTTTATAATATGGACCAAAAAAAAAACAATTAAAACTTTAAAAACTATTACAAGTGAGCACTAAAATGTATAATTGTGGAATTATATTCTTTGGTGGGTGTATATATATTTTATTTAGGAAATAAAGAGACAAAAAAGAACAGAATATTAAACACAGCTGGACATTATTCATGTTTTAATCATTTTTATTGAAGAGTGTTACATGTGTGAATGATATTGTTGTTTCAAAATAACTTTTATTGAAGTTTATTCAAGTTCCTGATATACAAAAGATGAGTAATTCTAAATAGACTTCAAGGGTCTAGCCTACTTCTCAAACTGTAATGTTTATGACCAAAACAATTTCTTTTACTTTTAAAACAAATGTTCCTGATACCTATTTAACATATGGTTGTTACACGTGGGTAAGATAATTTTGTTTCAAAATAACTTTTTTTGAGTCAAGTTCTTGATGTATCGAAGCATGAGTAATTTTTCAACTAACTAGAATTTTAAGAACCCAGCCCACTGCTAACAAATGCTATGGATGTATTTGGTTGTATTAAAAGAAAATATATATATATATATATATATATATATATATATATATATATATATATATATATATATATATTGTATAACTGTTCTGATATTTTTAAATAAAAATGTGTTTTTTCAAATGTGACTAATTTATATGCAGGAATGTATATGTTTATTTCAATCATGTGTTTTATGCCCGGATTAAATACTACAGATGTTTCAGAAAGATGCAAAAGGTAACTGATATAAAGGGACGGCATAGCAAAACGCACCCACACGCTTATAATTTGAAAATAGCTGTGAAACTTAATTTCACTTTATAGTGAGGGAGCATTAAACACAACCGATTTAAATGTCCGAAGTTACGGCGGCATTTCGAGATAAATCAAAACATGTGTAGTATTTAATCTGGAGTTTAGGTTCAATAGACACATAAATATTTATCAGTGTATAGAATAGGATACTGAACCATACAAGTTTTATAGGAGTTGTATATAAATTATTTATACTTGAAGAATCTCTATTGGCCGATCCTCTCTCTCATGCGAATCTCATGTATGAATAGCAGCGCGAATCGCGGAAAGATTGCCAACAGTCTATACTCGCAAGGTCGCGCCAGACCCAAAGTATAGTTCGCCCTTTTAACGCGAAAGCACGTCTTATTTTTTTCTCAATCAAAGTTTATTTGTAGTAGGAATGGAAAATACTACAGCAGGTGCTTTACTACTTTGCGTTTTGGAAATTTATAATTACCACCCATCACAACCCGTCCGCGGCAATTGCTACTGAGCTACAAAACCGACATTTTTCGGGGACCAAGCAGCGAAGAATATGCGAATTGGATCCACACTCTTGCTTCGAGCATTCACGAGTGCGGATGCGGCTTATAATTTATAATGAGAGATGTGTTAGTCGGGTTGTACAGTTTATTGTGAAATTTAAAAAAAAACAAAATATAAATAATATATGGAATATTTTTTTGGGGTGTTTGCAACTATTCAGTTTTTAATAAAAAGTTAATTACTAAAATCTGCTAAGTGTTTATTAACTAAGAGCGTGGATGGGAATCATAGAAATAGAAGCGAATTGGCATAAATCCACCAAACAACTACAATTAAAATTATTTATCACGACATATTAATGTTGGAAAATTACTATATGCTGGATGTTTTTAATTCCGATAAATTGATTTTTTTGTGTACAAATGTATTTTTAACACTGAACTGTGTGTCAGGCAAGATTTATATCTTTTTTAGTAAAAGTCTGAACTGTTTTCTATAACTCACCTGTTATAAAATGTTGCACTGGTAATTGAATGAACTTTTAATCCCAGAAATCCTCTACCATTCACTAATCAGACACATGACTGACTTTTTTAAATTACCCAGTATATATTCAAATTACTATATTTGATCAAGCGCCATCCACCTCTGGAAAACAACCATTAAGTGGTAGAGTCACAGGTATGAGAAATGCAAAACTAACATTCCTTAAATCTTAAAGTATATAAATTGCTTGATAAATTCTCTTTGTGACAATGGAATTGACTGTCTGGCTTGTGGCTAACTAATTTTTTTGTTTTTTTCATTCTTCATTACTATTGTGTAAAATGATGTTTTATTTTTTAGATTAGTGGATATCGTGGAAAGAAGAAACAAAATAGTTGAGTGCCTTGAAATGGATAGAATTCGTGAAGCAGAAGAAGATGATAGTATAAGCAATCACATTAATTTATTTGCTCAAAGTAGAGAGAACAATAAATCCCAATTAGAAGAAGAGAAAAAACAGAAAGATAAAGACAAGAAAAAGCTCAAAAAAGAAAAGAAGTCAAAGCACAAAAATAAGAGTAATTCAGAAGTTGATAAAAGTGTAAAAACCAGTGGAGAAAAGAAAGAAAAGAAAAAGTTTAATTTATTTTAGATGATTTTTGTTATTTATTTTGAGCGAATTGTAATTCAGTGGCAGTAATGAACTTATTTTTGTTGGTATCATTTGAAGAATTTCATATTATACATTGATTGCGTGGTTAAATATAAGCACTAAAAAGCACATTACAATCAATAATTTTATTAATTCTAGAATATGGTTATAAATGCAGGTTGATGCACTTATTAATTCACTCACAAATGAACCATCATTAGCTGAACAAAATATATTTTCATTCTTAACTCACACTTGTGCCTATTTATTGTAAAGTTTTTATGTCAACAAAATAATTGGAAAAAAACGTTTTTTAGTGAGAAAGTTCGCCATTTTTCCCTACGTTATGGAAGTTGTGCTTTAAGTTTGTTTTTTTATATAATATATTTTTTGTACTTTTGTTGTAATTTTTATCATTGATATTCTGTTTCAATAATAAAATTGCATTTTTTTAATTATGTGTTTTTATTTCCTAATTCATAAATTTATCACACCTTAATTTCAGGAAACTATTTTCTGATCTTGTTTTTATGTTAAATTCGGATTCAAAACCAGCTATATCCTCTTGCTACTGAAACTTGAAAAAGATGCCAGGTTTTCTATAATTGAAATTTCTAATAATTATGTATACTTAAAATAAAATAAACAGTGTCAGTTGTACTTATTATTTCACAATCAGAAAAGGTTGAATTTTTTATAGGAAAGCTTGTATTCTTTGAATGCATTGATTTTCCTTAGGGACAACTAATGGGGACTACTGTTTTTATGTCTTGGGTGTGTAGTAGAGATGCCAAAATTTGTAGATATCCGCGTGAAAAAGAGTTTGATTAAAAATCATTTCATAATAAAGCAGAATTTTTTTCCCGTAGAGTGGTCCGTAATGTCGAGTAGTAATCTCCAGTTATCCAAAAAATCAATCATGATTACTCCATGGCAACCCCAAAAAACTGGAGCAAAAACCATTCCAGCAGATTTTTGGAGACGAAACTTCTTAGGTCTTGGAGAACCAGAGTGTCGTCATTCCATCGATTGTTGCTTTGTTTCTGGATCGTAGAAATGTATCCAAGTCTACATCGTTTTCAAATCGAACGCGATGTTTCTACTCTTGCACGCTTTTGGTCAACATTCAAAAATTTGGGTTTGCAGCAATTTTTTATGTCCAAATTGATAAAATCATGTCATGAACTGCATCGATATTTTCGGGGACAGACACAGAAACTGGCCTTCCCGATCGGTCAATCATCTTCAATGGAAAATTTACCTCTTTTGAAGCTTGCGGTCCAAGGGTATTAAGCATATCTTCGTAAATCTGCTTACCTCTTAACCCTTTTAAATACAGGTACTTGATGATGGCTCGATACTCCAATTTTTCGATTTTCACAATTTCGGTGGACACCTTTTTTCTTTTAATTTATTGCATAACTCTGGTTTACTTTTTTGACATAAAACTTTACACTGACACTTCTAATAAGTTATTGTTCGTTGCTATGGGAACGCAATATTTTGTTTATGCATGGAACTGGTCTAGGCTTACTAAATATCAATACATCCTCGTAGTGGTAAATTCAAATGAAATTATGTTAATTTGTGGAATTCTCCATATTTAACTAAATAAAAAAAGGGAAGAACAATATTATAAATTATATGAATATTCCACAGATCAATTAGGCTTAAATATTACCAAACACAAACTTTAACCGGAACAGAATAAAAAATACATCAGTATAAGCGAAAACGAATTGGGAATAACTAGGATCAGTCTGTCCATAATATTTTATATATATATATATATATATATATATATATATATATATATATATATATAGGAATTGAATTTATAATTTTTTTTCGGTGGTATAAACAAAATAATAAACATTGATCAACTTCTATTTTATACTGATTTATGGTGTATTCCTTAAAAACACACTCTTTAGATACAACTCTGGTTTAGTTCATTTTCTAATCAATTTTTTTGTTTTTCAAGATTTCAAAATCAGAAAGCTTTTAGAGCAGGGAGAAAATATATTTATATTGTATAAACAGTATGCAGTAAAAAAATTATCCATTGAAAATGTGAACAAAACTTGAGGATTATTGTAAATTATATATTATACGCAAATAATGGTTATAAACCATCAAGTTTTTATTGTGGAACAATGACCTAAAGTGAATTTACTTTATCAATTTTAGAGATTTTTTTAATTGCAGGTGTGCTAGACACTGAACTGCATTCTGATTTACAAAATATGATTTTTAAATTATCAGGTTTTACTCCCTTAATGTAGCACTTTTCATTATTGTGACAATGTAATTGTGAGTGTTGATGTAGTGGTAATGTAAACAGTGTGCTCAGTATAAATATCATCAACTGTTCCGGAAATTCCAGCTTAGTTAATGGTACACTATACTATCTCAGGAACAAATATAAATAGGCGTACTCCCAAAAAGATTCACAAAAAAATGAGTAGAATGACCACTACAAAATGCAAGGAAAAAACCAATTGGGATAGATTAATCATATTATTAGGAAAAAACAACCTCAATAATACTTTTTTGTCTCGATGGTCAGTAATTTGTTATCAACTTAAAAATTGTGAAATTACGAAAACTGAAAAAATCGTAGTTGATTATCTTCTAAGGTAAAATGGATAAGAAATTTTACTCTTGGAATTTTTTCGAAAAATTCTTCGACTTACGCACAATTTAATCAATATATAGTTCAAGTTTCTGAGAAAAATAAGAGACTAAATACAATTTTTTATACATTAATCATAAATATATTGTTTCAGCTTTATATAGCATTTTGTTTTGGCTTCAAAAGGTTTCTAATTGTAAATAATATTTAAAAAATTAAATATAAACAAAGTTAGTCAATGCTGTTTCTGGAGGACTTTTAAGTCTGTCTGTGATTATCATTAGTATTTTTATGTGATATTTCACTAGATCTTCATTAAACTAGAAAACCATGCCTTCTGTTTCCAAACAGGTTGCATGCTTATGTTACTAATGATCTATTCAAAGTAACACCCAATATAACAGGACAAAATAAAGGTTTTATAAATTTGTTTATTATCATTTCATTCATTTACATTGAGAACACAGATACACAAATATATTAATACACAATCTAAGCATCATTCAGTATATTTCCAATCAATTTTGGATTTAAGAAACAAATAATTGTCATGAGGTCATGAATTAGATGTTGCTGCTAAAATGAGAAGGCAGATATTATGCAACTTTTAAGTTGATTGAGTACCTTTACATACAATGCATTAAAATAAACTGAATATGATAAAATATCTTGCAATTGTATTACAAAGAACCCATTAAATGTTGTTATATGAATCCTTTGAAAATCAACAAAATTCTTTTAAATGCAGAAATTCTGTAATCTTAATGCAACTATACACATATAAACTTGTTTAAGATGTCAAAATTTTAACATTTGCCAAGATGGTTGTTAATTACACAACAGTTAACGCCTTTTAAATCCATATTTCTTTCTTTCATAGAATAAATCAGTCTTTGAACTACCCAAATTAACAATCTTTGGACAACCATCTCTATCTTTTTCTTGAATTGTACATTCTTTACAGTAGTATGCATCAGATACCCCTGGACCTCCACAAATCACACACCTGCCTTGATATGAACCATAGTTGCATTCATCACAAATTCTAACTAAAGTACAAGGTCTTACATAGGAATCACAAATAACACATTTACCATCACATTTTTCACATAATCTGCCTATGGCTACGCCTGGTTGTTTTCTACAGAATATTAAATCTGGATGATGCTTAGCCATATTATAAAATTCACAAAGTGATTTAGATATATCACTTGAATAATCATAAATTAGTTTTTATTAATAGATTGCAGATTTTATTTCATGTCTATAGTACCATAGAATGTCAAAAAGTATAAACAAAAGAGTGAGGTTAGGTATCATAAGAAATTTTCTTCTTTCCCTTAATTAGCCTTTTGCATATTAAATCTTAACCATTTATTAATTGTAAATTGTGCATTTATATGCTTCCAATTTTTCCAAGTTTGTCTCCTCGCACAATAAGCATTTATATTTTCCATCTAATATAATGATAATTGAAGATGACAAAAATTGTATCCCTACACTTACTTTAACTATTTAAAATAATAATAATAAAACTATACTTAAAAAATTAACCAAATGTATCAGATGTACTCAATAAAAACATTTAATTAATATAATTTATATTTTCAGTTAAAAAAGTAAATTATACATACAGGATTTCCGATATAAAAAATGTTAAATTAAGCCTAACGCTTCTTGAATCCATACTTCTTTCTCTCATAGAAAAGATCAGTTTTTGAACTGCCCAGATTCACAATTTTTGGACATCCATCTCTATCTTTTTCCTGCATAGTGCATTCTCTACAATAATAGGCATCGGATACTCCTGGGCCACCACAAATAACACATCTTCCTTGGTAAGATCCATAATTACACTCGTCGCAAATTCGTACTAAGGTACATGGTCTTACATATGAATCACAAATCACACACTTTCCATCATCTTTTTCACAAAGTCTTCCTATGGCTACACCAGGTTGTTTTCTGCAGAATATCAGATCTGGATGATGCTTAGCCATGTTTAAATTCGTTAATAAACCCAATAAAAGAATATCACACCATTAAACGTCAATAAAAGGTAAAAAGGTTAGAATGTACAGATCTTCTTGTGTTCGTTGGCTTCGTCAGTTTAGCTAAACAACCACTTAAAAAACGATGTACCAACTAATATAGTTTCTGTATTTAAAATTGAAATTTAGTTTGGAAATAAATTTAGTATTTGCAATAAATCGATTTTCATTTATTAAATTTCATAATTACAAACTTTGTAACTTAAAATTGAGTAAAGAATTTACTATGGTGACTGTAAACTAAAAGGACCAATAAATTTAAAATCATATGGTTATCAGAAAAGTGTAAGTCAATATTGAATATAAAATTTTAGCGATCAGAAAGAAATTGTAAAAAAAAGTTTTAATATTATTTTTTAATACTTATAGTTAAATTAAACGAGATGGATTTGGACGGAATAGATTCTACAGAATCTGCTTATTTAGATGTTGAAATTACAGAAAATCAGACTGAAGACTCTGATACTCCACAAACTGATAATGTTACAAGCACTACAGATAACACCGTTCAGCGCACAAGAATGTTACGTTTACCATTAGCAAGAATTAAAAATATCATGAAGCTAGATCCCAGCTCTTCTATTATTTCTCAAGATGCAATCTTCTTGGTAACAAAAGCAACAGTAGGAAAAATTTTATTCTAAAATAGTATTATTGTATCATTAGCAAAAATCTTGCGATAGAAAAACTTAAATTATTCAAAATTTATTGGTTAGGGAATATGAATCATATATTACTAGAATAGCAAATATTTGAATAAAAATATGTATGAGAGAAATGAGACAGTAAAACCCACCAACTTTTATTTATGTAGTCATAATATGTGCTAAATTTGAAAGTATAGAGTTTTTATTTTATAAACGATGTTATTAGTTAATACCATAATAAAGTATCATGAAATAGATGAAGTACAGATCATCTTTTATTTTCTATTGATCTCCAAGTGTAGAGGAGATGATATTCTATCTATTTTATATAAATGATGAAAATAATGTTGAAAGAAGTATGAAAATAAAAAATGGTTAATAGCTGAATTAAGTTTTTCCAAAGTTTGTCTAGTTATGTGACAATTGGTTTAATTTTCTTTTGATCTTCAAGTGTAGGGTAGATGATATTCTAATTTCATGTAAATTACCATAATAATGTTGAAAGAAGTATGCAAATAAAAATGGTTGATAGCTGTTACTTTTTGGTTAACTTTTTCCAAAGTTTTTCTAGTTGTATGTCTAACATACATGTTATTAGTCAAAAAATAACTTTTTAGGCACCTTAGTTGAATGTGCTGCTTTTCTTTTTTTGGCTATGATTTCATTTTCCATTGGTAAACATGAACAAATTTTTAGGTACACATAGTAATTTTTTCATAGTTGGATGACTATATAGTAATTATATTTTATATTGATCATAATTTGAGCCAAAAAATGAATTATTCATTAGTTTTGCTGGGCAGAAATTTTTTAATTACTACATCAAATATAAAACTCTATTCCAGATCTGTCAGATTTTCCATTTAATATAGTAAAAATTGTATAAATCAAAACCTTATGATACTTGTTTTTCTAATGTTTGTGGCATCTCAAAACTAAAGTTTGTGGCATCTCAAAACTAAATTGATCTCATACTTTTTTCTTTTCAGGAAGTGTTTTTAGAATATATGACTAAGGAAGCAATGAAGCAACTCATTTCTGGAAAACGAAAAACCTTATTAAAAAGAGATGTTGATAATGTTGTGGACAATAATCCCAATTTATGTTTTTTAGATGGAGCATTAGAATGATTCAATGTGATTATGCCAGGAATCATGTTTCATTCTATGGAAGTAATTTTTGTAACGATTGGTAAAAAAATGATGTTTAATTTTGTATAAATTTTGTAAAAATTTTTATTATTATAACCTAGAAGTTGAATATAAGATCCTTACAATATAAACAGATTTATTTCAATTAAATGTTTTGATAATGTATTCAGGTTGTTCAGTAAAAATTGAAAATAAAATTCCCGTTTTTCTCTCGGTTTTCCAGTTTGGTTTTCACATAGTCCCGGTTGAAATTTCGTGAATTTGCTACACTTATATTATGATGGATATTTATATTAGAAAATACAAGTATAACAAAACAACCAAGTTATTTTTTTAATTTAACTATTTTTTCTCCACTACTGCAAGCTGTTTTGAGAGTTTTAAAATTTTTTTTCTATTTTGTTTCCAGTTCTTCTCTCTGGTTTTTTTCCAGTTTCCACCAAATCTAGTGGTTTTTTGTCCTCAGAGAATATCATAAATTTTGAAATATCTACATTTTTTAATTCATCAATTTTTTTGTAGAGAATCTACACTAATCTTTGACCTATAAGTGATTTTTCTTTTAAATTTTCAACAAAAATAGTCTTATTGACAGAAAATACTTGCCGTAGTGGCGTTGCAACTGTTTGCAGTCCACAAAATGTCAAATGCTGCAGACATCAGTTGCACGGATTGTTCTACTTATTGCTTTAGTTAAATTGAATGCTAAGGGGCATTTTTCCAGAAATTTGGAAACCATATTAATCAAACAGTTTTTAAAATCCTTGCGAAAGATCAACATGTTCTTATATTTGACCCAATGCATTTTTTCAGACATACCGTAGATCGAAAACTTGCACTGTTTGAGGTTGCATAATAAATCATTGGTATCTTTTTTGAAAATGTATTTTATAAATAGGAATGCTTTGAAAAAATTCGCCTGCAATGAACCGTCCTTAAATAATAACCAAACCTGGGACATGTCTAACAATGCATCAAGAAAGTTTAACTTTGAGAAGAAATTTACCTCAATATTAAGCTGTAGAAATAAGTGGGATCATAACATCAAACGAGAAATGAACAGAATGCCAAATGGTATACGGACGGATCTAAACAGCAGACAAAACTGGAATAGGAGTGTTCGAGACCAGCACAAAATACTCTGAAAGCCTGTGCAACACAGCAAGCATTTTTTAAGCAGAAATTTATGCAATACAAAAATGTGTCCAGTTAAATATAAAGAGAAATTATCTTTAAGCTACAATATCATAAAATTCAAACTCGATTGGGATTTCATAGAGAAATTGAATGAGCTAGGCAAGAAAAATAAAGTTACCCTATAATTAATTCCGGGACACACTGGAGTTAAGGAAATGAAATAGCTGATAAGCTCGCCAATGCGGGGATAGACAAGCCCTTCATAGGACATGAACCCTTTTGTGTATCAGCTACAGAACAATAGAAAAAGCACTGTGATAAAGGTAGATATAAGCAAAACCAATTATTGGGACGACCTACAGGGACTGAGACAGGCAAAGACTTTCTGGAAAACTATAACCAGAGAAGACCTGCTGAATGTATCAACCTAAGTAAGTACAATCCATGAATATTAACAGGAGTCCTATTGGGGTACTGTCGCCTTAAAAAACACGCTAGACTTAGCAGATAATGCAGAATGCAGATTTTGATGCAAGGAGGACAAAACCTCTATCCACATTCTCTCAAAGTGTGAATCAATACGAAACTCCAGAGTACTACACCTGGGAGCATATGGAATAGAAGACAAAGATCTGACAGTTACAGCCATCCCACATTCTGACCTTTTCAAAAGAAGTGGGATTAACAGATCATCTGTAAACATTGGGTCCCCCAGTATCGCAGTAAGGGGGAGATAATAGATTCTCTGGGTCGCAGTGTGTATGATACCCTAATATCCACATACATACATAAAAGTACATGCTCAATTTTAATTGTCTACTATTTTATTTAAATACTTCTTTAGCAGAATGATTTACATGATGAATTGCTGACTATTTTGTAAAAAGCAAAATGAGAATCCTAAAAACCCAAAACAGATGTCAATATCAGGTGTTAATTAGGCAAACATAGATTACGTTTGCTATGCCTGGTTGGCTCATTTAAAATTACTGAAAATTTTCGGATTAGAAAATTCCCGTCGAATCCCCGGCTCTGCGAAATTTTTGTCTTTTTACTGGTTTTCAAGGCTCCCATACACCCTGTGCATTAGAAGATAATCAATAATGTAATCAGCATATGCCATCTCCAAGTGAGATTTGGCTGATAAAATACAGTAGGAAAAAAATTAAAGGAATCCAAAATGAAAATATTCATTTTTATACCAAATGAAACGCTATTGAAGTATTTTTAAAACATCTTTATTCTTAAAGCGCACATTATAATTAGCATTTTTCTTGCAAAAAAAGAAAATATCTTAATATATTGGAGATAAAATTGTTTTATTTGTTTCCTTTCTTATTTCTACGTCGGGTATTTTGAGTACCGTCAGTTTGACCATAGAGAGTATTCAAGAGATTTTCCAAGTCTGGTCGATCAGTATGTGTGGTTGGAGTATGCCTTCTAGGTTGATTCTGTTTTCCTAGTGCTATCCTGAAATAGAAATGTCACTTAATTAACACTGTTGTGACTTTTGATAATTATATCTTTAATTTCTTACTTGGCTTTATATTTATGTTATATTTTAACTTTTTAAACAACTAATGCAGCCCTTTACGAATATATTTGGTATTGAATTCTCTTATGTATATAAATTAAAAGATTACGTTTCTAAATCGTCATGATTTTAGGTCTCTTCTGTTTTAAAATTAGTTTTTTTTTTATAATTTTTGGAAGACAGATGAAAATTTGACGTTTCGACTTGAAAAATTATAAAAAAAACTAATTTTAAAACAAAAGAGAGCTAAAATTAAGACGATTTATAAATATTAAACTTATATAAAAGGTTTAAGATATAAGAAATCAAAGAAATTTAAAAAATTACTTATCACATGTATATTACAATTTACACACTTCAATTATATAAGATATTCTTTCGTTAATAGTCAAAATTGAATTTATTAACAAATATATGTAGCAATTATTTATAGACACCTTAAAATTTGTAAAATTTAATTAAAAATTCTGCCCAATTTTTTGTAAAAATTGTTTTTGTTTTGTGTTTAAATCTGTTTTTTATGGTTTGTTCATGTTCTAATTTCGATTTTAGACAACAAAAATATTTTGATAATATGTCTTTCAAGATTTAATCTAATTTTATATTTACTAAAATAATGTGATAACTGTTGAGAAAGTCCTTGTACGTATGATAAGGATAAGTTTGGGTGCGTTGAGGTACCCCAAAAGGTACACTCATAGAGCACTTCTGCGTCTGATCCATTTGACGGACATTTCTAACAAGTATTGTCAAAAATATAACTGGATTGATCAATTCATAGAGATATTACCAATAGAGTAGGCATGCCTACAAGCGAGACCATCTTGCGAATGAAACGAGAAAGATTCATTTATGTATTTCTATCTCTTTCTTTTGTTGCGTACTGCGTATGCGTGTCGCTGATTCAACGGGCAACGGTAAAGTGCGAACGTAACCTGTACGTCTATAAATAAATATTATATTTGCCCAATATAAATAATGTGATAAAGATTATTAAACATTTGTTGTCGAATATGCCTTACTACTGCGTTCTCTGCAAAAAAGAGCCAATACCTGGAGATAAAAGTTGCAGTTTTCATAAGTAAGTCGTATAAGTAATTCAAGAAGTAGTTAGCAAAAACGGATTTTTGATTGTATGCACAAAATTAAAAAAGAAGTGTTATAAAAATGAATACTATCTATATAATGTTTTATCATTAAAATATGTTTTGTTTATTGTAGATTTCCAGATGACGATGGTTTAAGAGAGGAATGGATGCCTTTTGCTGAACTAAGTTCTGTAACCAAGTATACAAAACTTTGCAGTTATCATTTTGTGTGCCTATGAAGACCCTGATGGAAGTAAAATTAAGAGATCTTTACGGAAAACTTCGGTCCCTTGCAGATTTGTATCAACAGATAATGTTCAAAGTGTTAGCTACCCAGTCACAAAAGATGAAACACAACTGAATTTGGAAAAACAGTCATGTGTCAGTAATGTTTCTGTGAATACCTTAATTAATTTGCTACCCTCTATCAACATATCAACAATGATTTGCCTGCAAATACTAGTAAAGCATTTGGTGAAAATAAGCAAGATTTTTGTAAACCTGTCAGTTATTTTATATCAAAGTCATCTGTGGCTGTGAATTTGGATACAAGTAAAATTTTTCCAACAAATTCATCTGTGACTGTAGAGTTGGGTACAGGCAGTAATCTGTCAAAAAGCCATTGCGACAACATTTTAAGAAATAATTCTTTCAACTCAAGTGTTGCAAGAGCAAATCACACAGCAAACTGTGTTTAGTAATACACAGTTTAATGATAATCGTACAAATCTCAAAAGGCTAATTCTACGCTCATAATTATATTGTTATCATATATAGATACATTTATTTATTTTACACTTATTTTTTTAGGAAATTGCCACTTTGCAATATCACAAATATTTGTCCCAGCAAAAGATTGTATGCACATAACGGAGGCAGTGAAAAATCTCAACTAAATTTACCTGATACCACTATGAGAAGGTAAGCGTTACAAAATTTCTTATTAAATAGCTTTTCATGAGTATATATATTCATATGTTTACTTCTTGTTCCAGATATTTGTTATGGATCTCAATATAGATAAAACAAATCCACTCTTGTAAATCTCATTATTAGATACTGTGCGAAATAATTTATAATGAGCGTAAAAAATGGATAGTCGTCTGTTATTTATTGCTGACAAATATTTTATGAAGGAACTTATAGTTTAAGTAAACACAAGCTTTTTGAGTTGAATATATTAAATTTTATTGAGTAGCAAAAAATAGCTGATGTGCATGACTTACTATTTGAAATATAATATAATCGAATGTATCATACGCAATTAAAAAGATTTTATTGAAAAGCCGGAAGTAATATTAGTATACGTACTGGTTTTTTATGTAGTTGTACTAATTTATTAATAAAGAATTGTTCTGACACCAAAACTAATCAACGTGCATGCGTCATTAGACAGAGATAGCAACATAAATTATTCTCTCTCTCTTTCTATCGGCCAGACGCTCCCACTTGGATCAATTACACCACAGGATAATGACATATTGTGATTATGATCCAGATGTTCTTAATTTCAACACAAATTCTATCACAATATGTCTCTTTCACGATTTAATCTAATTTTATATTTACTAAAATAATGTTATAACTGCTGAGAATGTTCTTGTACATATGATAAGTGTTTTATTTATATTTTGAGATATTTTTTGTATATTCACAAAAAAATTGAATTTTGGCAATTAGGAACTCAATATCTTAGTAGTGAAGATCAAGAATATTTATTCAAGAAAATAATTGTTTCCTATATTATTTTGATACCATGTTGAAACTTCAAAAGCAATAATAATTATTATTTACATTTAAACCTCAGTTTGTTGGCTTCAGTGAGATATAAATATTTATTGAAATTAAAGTATCAAGGTAAGTTTCTTATAATAAGTAGCTGTTGGATGTTTCTCAAAAATTACAAACAAATATAATATTAGAGGGTTTCTCTGTGTGAAGATCCATTTGAAATATTACAATTTAAGTATCATTTTGGGTCAAATTGTGAGTTATTCTTGGATATGTTATTTTAGTTTCTTCACTCAAAAGCTTGAAATATGACAATCTTCAACCAGTCGGCAATGGCCAATAAGGAAGCTAGCCAGAGGTGTTTCTTGACTTTAGTGAGATGAATATTTTTTGAATTTAAGATATCAAGGTGCCAGAGAAATTTTTTGAGTGATCCAGTCCAGAATGCGGCTGCAGAGTTCAAATGATACACTTATATCTTTTTTTCAACTAAACTGAAAAGTTCAGCCACTTAAATATCCTAAATAGTAACTGAAAATTTATGCAAAAATCTAACAACCTTAGATATATATTATCTTCTATATTTTTCTACATATAGTAATATTTCTAATTAATTACTTGCCTACTTGTACTACTTGAGTACTTGCCTATATTGCACGTGATGAGAATCGGGCCGTAGATGCTTAAGATTGTCTCTTTGACAACCTGCCCATTCAGTTATGTCATATACGGCTCCTTCCATACAAGCGTAGTAATGCCACAAGAAGCCCATTACTTTAGCTTCGGCCCAAATATCACCTTCACGTGCTGAATGATGGATCTTTAACAAATAAACAATAAAAATACTGAAATTACAAGAAATCTATTAGCTTTTAAGGCATGGAAAATAATTATTTTCATAATTCAAAATGTCTTCATGAAAAATATCAAGGGACAAATATACTTCAATTGAACACAGGAAAATGTTGAATAAAAACAGAAATGAATAATTGTAGCTGAAGGAGTTGCATGCTACTCTGTGACTTTCTGGTGTAATTGACAAGGATTGGAGTCGGCTCAGTAGTGCATATATTGACCTCACTGTGTGGGGACATAACGTTATAGTCCCACATGTTGAATGAAACCACGTGGCGTCAATCGACCAAATGGCACTATTTGCTAATGTGTTTACTCATTATTTAAAATATTGCAGAATATTTTTATAATTTAATAATAATGAATATTGATTAATTGAGAAAGAAAGAGAATCTAATAGGAATTTTGAGTCAGAAAATGCTCATTGGAAAGTTTCTGGATTAGTTAAATTCAGTTTATAATATAAAAACTTAATTAAACTGCCCGTTCTTCTATACAAGGGGACTATAATATTTAACAAGTTTGCATTCTACACAAAATGAATCTTTTTGGTACTCACCTTGCAAGTATTGCAATTTCGTGCAGCATAACTTGGTCTTTCGATTTTTACACGCTTATGTCTAAGACCACACGAACTACATCTTATCGTATTAGCTGCCGCTTCCACTTTCTGCTGTAATTGCTGGAGTAATTCTGTCAATTCACTCCAAGCTTGGACCACCTGTGCAGATTCAACAACACCTGAAATTGAAAATTAATGTGTACAATAAGTAATATCTGTATAGACCGTGGTCTAAAATAATTTGGATAGCCTTGGAAAATTATTATCAGATGATAAAAATGTATGAACCAAAGCAATACCTAATTAAGACATTACTAGAGCAAAATTTGATTTTTAATTGATACTATCATACCACTCATTTCGGGTAATATCTATCCATTTACCAATTTAACTAGATTTCAAATATAATTGACGGCTATAGTGAGTTACTAATGAAGAACTATTATTAAGATATAAAGTATTTACCTCTGTCATAAGATGCTCTTCGTTCCGGCTCTCCAATCATATCGAAAGCATGAACTAAAATTTTAAATGCTTCTTCAGCTCCTGGTTGGTTATTTTTGTCAGGATGTACCAAAAAAGCTTGTCTTTTATAATACCTACAATTATAAGTAGAGAAAAAGTTCAAATAGAAAATATTGAATCAAATACATAGAGTTAATATTTACCTTTTAATATCGTCATCAGTACATGTTGGTGCTACACCTAATATACTATAAGGATCTTTCCCTTTACACGCTAATAACCTTTTCATTGCTTCATCCCCAGTTGTGGGCATATTAATGTTGTTTTGAAGGCCACTATGTGTAAAACGAGAACTATCATCCGATGTATCGACTTTTTTCCTTCCTTTAAATTTATCACATAACCATTTGAAAAATCTTATCGTTTGAAGAAAACTATTAGTAGAGTTTAGAAACATGAACCAATGAAGACAAATCCACGTCCAAGTATTGTAAGCCCTAAAATACAATTTAAACAATTAGTACAAATCCTAAACTATCTACAGACGATATAATTTCCGAATTTCTGATTTTTAAGTGACAAAAATGATGTTTTGATTACAAGTTATCTAATTCAATGAGTCATAAAAATTATTCTCATAAAGTGCAACTAAAGAAGTATGTATGTAATTAATGAATTTTCTGACAGTGGAATAAATTTTTTTGTAGAAAAGCATTGTTTAGCTGTTATGTTACATTCAAATTAAATTTTTTGCACAAGAAGTTTTAAAAAATCGTTTTCTCTCATCTCTCATCATTTCTCTTTAAAAAATGATCAATTTGGATCACCCATTTTTTTAAATTTAAATTGCTAATAAAAAAAATAATCATCAACGAGATTATAGTCAAATATGTCTCTATTAAACTTGATTTCTAACTCATTGTCAAGAACCTGCCAACAACTTACTATTTCCATCACGCATAATCTTACACTGAATGTGAATAAATTCGTTGCTATCTTATTTAGTAACAAAGCACAATTTTAATTATTAATTAGCTTCAAATTGAATTTAACAGATTTTCTCTACTAGAAAGTCAAAATTTCTGGTTGGAACCACATTTTCAACATATTTTAATCAAGATTTCTCCAACAACTTAGTAATGATTTATTAATTAAAGTTTATTGAGATTTATTATTCAAGTATGCGGATGTTTATTTTTCAATGAGATTGTCTACGGTTTAAAAAAATTGACATTATTACCTTGGGTATCCATATATTTCAATGCTTGTAATGTTAATGCTAATTGTCATCAGTCCGGATGATTATACATACAAGGCTAATTAGAATTTTAGTTGTTCAGATTGAGCTCTTTTGAACCTGTATTTTTGTGGGTGACTATGTTTTTTCATTTCTTTTTGTGTGCATCTGTTTGTTTATTAGGTACTCCTAGTCTTTGCATATTTTGTACAATTTCTCTTCTATTTTTTGGTCTTCCTGGCAATCTTTTCTTATTCTGTCTCCATTTTGTAATTTTCTTGCCATCGCATTCTTTTATTGTGTCCGTACAATTGTATTCTTTTTGCTCTAATTGTGTTCAATATTTTCCTCACTTTCTAATATAATCTTTATTTCATAATTCATAAATCCTCAATATTCATTATTCCCTACGTTCATAATTTATTCTCATTTCAAGTATCCTCAGTTGTTCTTGGTCCATATTTGTTAGTCTCGTAGTTCCGTAGCGTACGTAACTATTGGTTTTATCGTAGTCTTGTAAAATTTGGTTGCTCGGCTTAATCTCTTGCTAGCATTATGATTTTGTACTTATCATATGCCCTATATCCTGCACAAATTCTATATCTTGTCTCATTTTTGTTGCTTATCATTGTTCCTAAGTTCTTAAAAGTGTCAAGTACCTCGAAGATGAGGTCATTTATCTTTACTGTTTTTGTTTCAACTCCCTTATATTTTTTCTTTTTCAATCGTCTTTTACCTGCGCCTCTTTCAATTTTTTCTATTGAGTCTTCAAATATTTTTCAGTCCCTTGCTATTAGATTTAAATCATCAGCTTATATGCTATTATTTGTTTAGATTTATTAATGATACCTTCATTGATATAACATTCCCTATTACGCCCGGCACTGCAATGATTAACAAAACCCATTTCACCAATCGCATCAATTTTTAGGGTACTTGCAGTTTTTCTATGTCCTGTATAATTGACCTCCTTTTCAGATTATTGAATGCTTATTTGAAGTCGATGTGTAGCATTTGCATACTAATGTGCTCATAGCATTTTTTGATTACTTGTTTTATAATATGTGTATGTTGATTTTCCTTGTCTAAAACTTTTTCATATTCCCTTATTTCTGGTTCTACTACCCTTTTCGGTCTTCCATTCATTATTGTTGTTAGTATTTTGTATAAGCAAACTACTACCTCTATAATTGCTTGCAATTAACAATTTATTAACACAAAATACAGTGACACTATTTGTTGCTCATCTTAACGACAGATATTGTATACAATGCAAGCAAACAATACAATGAAAATGACTTTTAAAAAATCTGTCAAATACTTTGGTATTTGTAAATATACTTTTTGTTGTTTGTTCTAAACATTTTTATTAAAAAATATGAATAAGTTGGACTGTTATGACAGTCACTTAAACTTACATGTCACGGCTAATGTGAAGACTTAACTGGCATATGTCCGAGATCAAGTGAAACAGCCATAATATGAACACAGTAAAAATTTTCCACCATCCTTTGGTATATTGTTTCAGTTTTTGACCAACCACTCCTAGAATAATGAACAGAATACATCCAGTAATTTCCAAATAAAAAAAATAATGTAAGTGAATAGAGGAAAGATGGATCATATTTTGTTGCGGCTATTAATTTCTAGGTCAGTTAAAGCTAAAGTTGATACTAAAGTGATATGTATTTTGATTTTCCATTAGTTGAATATAACTATAGTACCATTGTATAAAGAATAGGATAGTAGAACAGTGTCAATGTTAAAACCATTTGAGGCAATTTTGCACGCCATCTAGTTACTTTTACACTTGTTCTTCATAAAAATGACCCGTAGCTTAGTGGCGTCTGAAATAAACAGCACTCTTTTCAACAACTAAATTTTTTGGAAAGATCCCAACTAAATGTGAAGTTTTCTTTATCTTCGAAATTCGAACCGACAGTACATTGTCTCCGATTTTACTTTTTATTACGAAAGTGACACAAATTACCTATTCGATAGGAATCTTTACAATAGATAGATAGGGCGTATTTTGAAATATCATGTTTCTAATAATGTTATAGGATGTACCGAAAATAAATTTAATCTCAGTACTAATTATTTGTCACTAATTTCAATGTATAAAAAAAAGATTTTTGTAATGAGTAGGTTAGCACAAGCAAATGAAACAAATAATTTTTCATTAATCTGTTAATCACTTAAATTTGGGATAGAAAGAAGGGTCCTTGCACACAGGTATATAAAATATATATACTTTCCTTTGGTGAATGAAATAATATGAATTTGCGATTTTAGAACCTCGGTCATGAATGTATTTTTGAAACATTCATATTTTGATGATATTATGAAGAGGCGAAAAAATAAGTAAAAATAAGTTTATCCATTTTCCCCTTTCTTCCTGGGAAAAATATTTTTGATTTTGTTCTAACTATATTAATATTTTAAACGTAACGAGATGAAATATACTAAATGTATCATAATACAATATCGTACTAATAATTCAATTAATGACATTGTAGAATTCTTCAATTGTGCAATATGTCCTTTCTTCAAGAAATGCCGTCGTCCATATTCGGAACTTACTAAATCTATTTGTTGCTTATAATTCTAAAGATACCTAGATAATCATTTTTTAGCATGAAGGTTCTAACAGGTCAGAGGTCGGTTGGGCAATAAACATCTTATGACATTACCTAATGCTTGGACTTTCAGTTAAATTGTAAACAGACGGATTTCAATATAAATAGAGTAGGATGAGTTAAAATTTTGTAATTTCAATACAATGTGAAGGTATGAAGTACATTATGTATAAATTGAAATAAATGAATGTAAATAATAAAAATGTTAGATTTTGGCATAAACGTCAGGAATCACGGATTTTTGCTCTGAGGTAATTGCATCCTTTATATTAGATAACTAAATAAACCACTCAGTTTTAGTAAATTAATTAATTAGTAAATATCGAACAGAAATATTAAATAAAGTAACAATAATAACTACACTTTTTAAGAAATTGTTGATATAAAATTATAGACTGAGCGTTTGAAAAAATTATCAAAAACTACAAGTAATACGGTCCTGTATATAATACTTGTGCAGTTTACAGTGGAAAATTCGAAAGGCCAACAAATTGAGTAAATTTATTGTAATTTTAAAACTTTTTCAAATCCTCAAAATGTTTGTTAAAAAGTATGATAGTGTTGCTTCAAAACATTATTCACATTCTAATATTTTTGTTTTCTGGAAGTTATTTTTTTTATAACCAGTACCCGATCCATTTGGACTATGTGTTATCAAGAAAATATATACAGAGTAGTTCTTAATTTTGACCACAGAAAGAAATGGACAAAATCTACTGAAGAACCTGAATCTCCGTTAAGAAGACTGTAAAACCCCAAAAATGTAGTACATGTAGAATCTACTCGCGATAACCTCTGGATATTTTTGGGCCAATTAATCACATTTACTATTGAAACACCTACTATAAATAAAAACGTTGATTATTATTGGTTATTCATTATTCTTTTTGTTGTTGAATATTGGAAATCAAACCACAATCCACACAAATATTTCAATACTCACCTTTTATTGAAAATATAATCTACTGTGAATGGACCTTGAAAAATGTACGACAATTTTTTGCATCAGTCTTAAATCACCTTATTATGTATAATAATATATTATATTATTAATGTTCTAGTTTTCGAATTTTTTCATTAATGTCAGCTAGGGACCAACAACTTTATATTATTCTTCATAACGGTAGCTGGATCAACGCTACTGAAACGTTGACATAAAAAAGATTGTGTATTGATTTACCAAAAACAAAACAGAAAGAATATACCATAAGAAACATACAAAATATATTGGTTGTTCAGTTATGCTGAATTATTGATAATTTATCATTTTTTTTTAGTTTGTCTAGGTTTTAATGAACTTGAAAAAGTTTTACAATATTTGAAAACTAAATTCGCAATAATAATTGAAAATGTATTGCCTATGACAACAGATTGCATTTGTTGCATATCAATCGGGAAGAATTTTTTCTATTTTTCCAACAATTTTCTTTTTCAAATTTAATATTATTTTATTATCTGAAATTTTCCCTATATTTTTGTTGAAGCTATTAAGTACTATCATCGTGAAATTTTTCAATAATGTTGTTGGAGTTTTCAATGCACACTTATCATTTAAATAATAATTCTTATAGAATATAAGAAGCTCTAGTTTATGTCATCAGAAGCTTCTAAACTGACTTTACAGTCTTTGCAATTGAAGCGATCTAAGCATTTTTTAATTAAATAACCCCCAAAATATACTACAGAATAATTTTCTAATTTTGCACTATCATTTGAATGTACCTCGGAAGAAATTGAATTGGTGGATGAATCCGTTTGTTCGGATGATGATTCTTCTTCAACATTTAATGAAGCGAGTGCTTCATTGTTATCTGTTGGTAAAAGCAGTATATTATCATTTCAACAGGGAGCACCAAAAAAAGCATAATATTCTTTCTCATTGTGAAAAAAATTAAGTTGTTTAGGTTTTTGTTAACCCCCGAATGCTTTATGAGTTTCTGATTGGTAGTCGATAAATCACATCCTATGCCTATAGTGTCTAGTTTTGTCTCACTAAGTTTTTCCAATGCCTTGGTAATTATACACCATAAAGAAGCATATGACACCCCACCATTCGATACAAAGTAGGTAATAGGAATTTTCCAGTTGCTATAGATTCTTCTGATCTTGAGAACTAGAGCCTAACTGGCAGAGAAAGGCTTACTTTCAAACTCGCCCAGATCTTCGAAACCCTCAATTAAATCTGTTTTCATGTTGTACTCAAGATTCCTCTTGACATTTCGTCGAACATCAGAATACATTTCTTCTCGTAAGGTAGCATCATATCCGCCTTTAAAGTAAGGTGCATAAAATGTTATTATTGAATCCAAGTTTGCAACGGAAATTGGAAACCCACTGTTGATATTGCTGGCAAAGTAAGCTCTTTTTGTCGCAAATATCTGTATGTCTTAGGTCCTTTATAAAATAATGACAGGGCAGTTTTCTTTTCAGATAGTAACTATGGGGATTTCATCTTATGTCGTAATTGCATATTCACAAGAGATTTTGTAAAATTGGTTAGAGTTCCTTCTCCATACAAAACATTCGCAGAGAGTTGCGTTTTCATAATCCTTTTTTTTTGTAGCTCTCTATTGAGTATTCAGGTTATTAACTTTTTTCCTAGCATTGGTTAGTTCCTTTCTCAACCGTTCATTTTCTTCTTGCAATGACTGCTTCTTACCTCCAATTCGCATAGAACAAGATGGAAGGTTCTGCAATCTTCTTTCAACCACTCTTCATATTCATAGTTACTGATAGAACTATCTGTCATGTCAATGTTTCTGGAATGAATCGGGGCAATAAAATCACTATTTGAATATGTTTGTGGATATGAGGAAACATTCAATTGGATTATTTGTTCATCCAAATTTTCCCTATTCGATTCACTTTCTGAACCTTTATCATTTTTGTAGCGGAATGGTACAGCAGTATTTCTGGCTTAGGTTTGCCAAAACAGCATTACCTGAAATAAGGAACATCAATGTTAACATACATATTTATTATAATGGTTATGGTAAAGTATTTTTTTATGTTCAAAAACTTGAATTTATTTTATTTCAATAACGGGCATAAATAGAATAACGACTAGTAGTACCCTTGTTTGGAATTTCCCTAATTGTATCTTATATCATCGTCGGGATGACAGAATTTTCCCGAATTGTGTTAAGATAATTCCATACCTGTGTATCATTCTCAAAAACAACTACACATCATTGAAATTTCTTGGTATGTTCACAACAATGGTAAAAACACTCTTATACTTATCTTTATTAAGGGTTTTTAAAATCAAACAAAAAAGACCCTTCAAAAGAATTGTAACAAAATCAGAAATAAAAAATATACAAAAAAGTATATACGTACCAAAATTATTTAAATAATCTGATTTTAATATAAATATTATATTCATTGCTTTGTATTGAAAGTTACGGATCAATGCGAAAATTTGGAAAGACCAATAAATAAAAAAACTCTTTCTAATAAAGAAAAAAAAATTGTCCTATCAAGCATGAGTCATATATTTTTGAAATTTTAACCTATTAAAGTGCAATACAAAAATTATATACTATTAAAAAATATATCCAAGTCGTCATATTTAATATAGTTATAATGTTACAAAAACAGACACTAACAACTACAGTTGAAAATATAAATTGCTCTTCTCCAGGATTTTTTATACATAACATTTTTTAAAAATAATCAATTTGTTCTATAGTTTTAAATAGGCTGTTTCTATTATCACTGTAGGAAGTTATGGATAGGTAAATCGTGAAATAAATAACTAACATCAATATTTGTTGGGATGATAAATTCATTCATAATGTGCGACTGGAAAAATGTACTTGAGGAGCTTGTTGCTATCTTCCACTTTCAGAAATTATATTTTAGAATGAGACCATAAATGCTTACAAAATCATCTATTTGTTTAATGGTATAATAAAAGCAGACAAAAGATCTTACTTACTAGCAAATAAAATTATCTCTTGTTAAATGTGTTTTTTTGCAATATATATAATAAAATTGAAACTAAAAATTCATTTTTATTGAAAGTATTAAATAATCGTAAGATGGTATATGGCATTACTATATTCTTTTTAACATTGGTTAAAAAAGTTCTTTTTTATATAGAAAACACGAGGTAATGTTTAAAGTAAAGCTCTCAGTACATTTTTTGACAGAAACATATTTAAGAATAATCATAAGTGATTATATATATATATATATATTTATGAAAAATAATTGTCTTAAGAATAACTCACCCAAGTGTATGATCCATTTTTGACATCTGGTAGGATCATTCACAGGAAATTGGTACATTTTAATTGTAGGATCTGATCTCTTACTTAGTCCACACTTGAAATAAACACACTTATTTCCAGCCATCTCTAGAAAATTGAAAAGAAGAAGTGAATATTTCTTATATAAATACATTTTAGTAAGTAGTTCGCTAAATATACATTTTTTTTCGAAATTGTAAGCTGTAGCATTTATACATCTAGCGCCCCTTATAATTTGAATATATTAACTAAGAGAGTAGTGATGTATATTAATTGTAATAATATCCACTTACCTTAAAAATGAAATATATATCCAAGTTCAACGATTCTCAAATAAAAAAATAATCCAAATGCACAACCAACGAAACTCAACAATAACACAACAAACACAATACAATAATGAACTCAAATTGCAACTTTGCTACAGGCACCCAAAATAAGAAACTTTACAACACAGCTTAAGGGTTGAATATAATATTTTAAATAATTTTTGCGCCATCGGTTATTGGGGTAATTCAGCAACCGAAGCTAAGAAACCACGTAATTCAAGCTATGATGTACAGTAAGAAAAGACGTGCTGTGGACGCCAACTCTCCACTGCCATCTATTGGTGGGGTCCACCTCGTCAAATGATATCCTCATAAGGTTTACCTACTAACCTATTCTTTATACAATGATAGTACCAAAACATACACCTATCAACGAGTATTTTATATTATTCCAGTACTAAATATTAGGGTGGTTTGAAAAAAACGTTTTTGCCATTTCAAAATTCCATTACCATTCAAAAGTTGCAGTTTTTTACGTAGAATTCGGTAAAAATAATAGAAAAGATCTAAATTATAACCTTTAGTTTGCTTATGTAGCTCTGAGTTTGAAAAAAAAATTAAATTAAAAACAACTTAAATTGCTTAAAATTTATTTCTAAAACTTTTTTTGTCCAATGGTAATAAAATAACATTCCGTAACATATTTTCTCCAAAATATTATTGTTCTAATTTTTATAAGCTTCTTTAGTATGTGCAGAATTCCTAAATGTGTTTTAGAAAGGTTTTTTGTACTGTAATTTTTGTTTATAATGTAACTAAACCTAAATGTTCGACATGCAAATGTATGTTTTAAGACATTTAAAATGATTTTATTGCTGTACATAAGTAAAAAGAATCAAACCATTCAACAAAGCAAAGAGACATGCGTCAAGTTTGATCATTGATCCTGAGATTCAGAGGAATCCTTTTTTTGTCATCCCGAAAATTTGTCGATAGCAATAGCGTTAGATGACAGATCCATGTTCGGCAGTTAGCTTTTTAAGATTGCTGAAAGCTAGAAAGTGAGATTCAGTGCCTACTTTTCAACCACTGACCATCAATTTTGCTGCTTCAGATTATATTGAACTTATTGACAGGTCTCAGTGCAAACTTTCACAGCAAAGAACAATGTGCCAAATGAGAGTTTAGAGAACTAATTTGTAACAAAGTTTTGCCTAAGAGCTGATGAAATTTTCTTGTCATACACAAAGTGTAGAAAGAATAGTAAGACTGGTAACAAAGTCTTGTACAAAGGTTTGCGGAGAAGAAAATAGAGATGATTCCAGAAGAACAACATTGCTTACAAGATTAGATATGCAATAGTTTAACTTCAAAAGGGAATTCAAACCAATGCCTCATGATCATAAGTAAACTTGAAAATTTATGTTCAAATTTATAGGCTGTTTAATTACTAACTGAGATACTACTTCAAACTGTAAATATAAATGTATTTTGTATATTGTAAATATACCACAAAACCCTCCCTACAATTGGATGGTTGGAACTAGACGTGTAGCCACCTCCTCGTGGGGAGTTTTGGCTAGTTTCATTTTTTGTAACGAGCTAAGAGCTGAACACAAGTTTACTATCTTTCAATTAGAAGAAAAATTTGTTCAACAATCTGCTAATGATAAAAAAATAATGAAGAACAACATTTTGATCATACCAAGGTATTTTAAATAAAATTATAGTATGAGTCTATTTATAGAATATAGTTGAATGGAGACTTGAAATTGATGGCTTATTTTCTATTTCAGACATAAGGGTAACATAGAAAATAAAAAACGCTTATTTTTTTCAAACACCCATTACATATCATAGTTCTATTGCAATTGGACAGAAAAAAGTTTTAGAACAAAAGTGACATTGAAATAAAAAATATTGGATTAGAATCAGTACACTGGTGTATAATAAAAATTGTAGTGTTATTCCAACTTACCAAAAATGATGTGATTTTCTTTTTTTCTAGACCTCTGAATTCGTTTTCCTGGAGGTCTATCATTACTTCCAAAGGAATCATTCTGCTTTGGCCTAACAGAAGGTTTGCAAATTTTTTTTAATCCATTTTTAGTTGTATTTGAATTTTCAGACTTTGAACTATTACATTCTATATTAACATCATTCAATGTCTTGTTGAATTTTTTAGAAGATTTTTGGATGGTGTTTTTACCATCATCATTTTTCTTTTTCTTATTTTCTTCAACTTTCATCTGAGGATCGGAGATGTTATCTAAGGACGCCCATTTTCTATTGAAACTATTTCCTTTAACAGTCTTTTTGTCACTTTTTGTTTGTGTAGAGTTTTTTTCACCTGAAATGTCTTTTACATCTGCATTGCCCTGAAACAAGATATGATAGCATATATTGAAATGAAATAAATGAACGAAAATGTTACCTTGAAATCATTATTAACATTGTTTCTCCCTATTGCAGTATAAACTTTCTGGTTCTTTTCATTCTTGTTATTCTTCTTGCTGTCTTTTTTCGGTTTACTATCTTTTCTTTCATTCTTCAAGGGTTTTGTCACTGTTTGAGGTACAGGTTTAGTTAGAACATCTGAGTAGCTTGGTCTCATTGGTTTAACTTCAGCAACCATCCTAGGTTTTCTGGCATCTCTGGTAAACTGAGATTTTAAATGTAAATAATTTAATTTTAATAAATTTACTCTTTTTCAATGTGGTAATTACCTGAAACTGTATATCATCCATTGGGTCCAAAGTCTTATACCTTGGTTCATCTTTCAAATGAACACTATTACTGAGATCTGTTGGTAAATCAAACACATTTGGCTTGTAACTTTCAGATGTACCAAATGGAGAATATGTACCACTATTATTAGGTACCATCCAGTTACCCACTAAATCTATCAATTGTGAAGGATTTGATACATGAGGCATATTATCAATGTGAGAATGGAGCAGAGGGTGCTCTGGAATATTGTTCATCATTTGGGGCACATAGGGATATTCGGTATCAAATAATCCTATGTCAGCATTTCCATTTTGCATGGATTTATAAACATCAAAATCTGGAATAGATGATCATTAGTTGATAAAAATTTTGAGAACTCACTCAATATTGAAAGCATTTATTCACTCCATCTTACTTTTTTGATAATTAGCACATAAGACAGTTCAAAGGTAATTAATAAATCCATAACATGAACTTATTAATAATAAAATTATTAATTCTTTAAATAGAATATGGAACATAATTGGTGATACTCAAACATAATATAAAATAATGAAAAAATATAAGAGATGGGGTAGGTTGGAGAACAGGCTGCAGCAAAAACTTCAAATAATTAAATCTCCGAAATATTTGTTGTTTCCTAGGTATTTTTCAACATTTTTCATAATTATTCAATTAAAACAGATAAGTATTTTAAAATATCACGAAGATTAAGATCTTTTTATAATATAATAAAGTCATACAGTTCTCTAAAGAAAAATATAATAGATTCTTTTCTATGACTTCTTTGGTACTATTCCTACATTAGAATTTGAATGTGTAGAGCAAAAATTGTCTAAATAGAACAAAAATGAGACATTTATAAGAAAAAATGATATTCTCTTTGAGAATAGAAGAACACTTTTACATGTATTTCTTTTTTATTAAACAACAAATCAACATCAGACTGTAGAAGAATAATGTATCCTACAATCACTAATTCTTAGTTTTGTTCTGTCAATCTAAATGTGATTAATTAGAAATATAATCTAATAGATGAGCACATAATAGGGATATTGGTAATCCTTGTAACTAGTACAATGTATCAATATATAACATAGATAATGAAAAATTTTGTAGAAACCAACAATATATTGTGAATTATTGTTTTTTGTTGAAACCAACATTAATTGATTTACATCATATTACCTTTCTTGTAGCCATTAGCTTCAAACATGTGTTGAGCTTGAGGCAAGAAATTGTATCTCTGTTGAGGGTACTGATGTACATCCGGAGTGAATCTGTTAATATAGTTAGATTGTTGATTCCAATTCAAGGGCTCAGATGCTGAAGACGATGGAGTGAAGCCCAAAGGAACATATTGCCCATCAATATTTTGCCTCTCTGCTGTCATATTCTCAATAATTTGTTCCATTGCCTCATTGCTAAGTGCTCTTGTTTTGTCGCTCATACTGATATTTTGTCAATGTAAGTAGTAAAATTTCTATTTCGTCCGGTTTTCAAGAAACCTTTTTGGCACATAAACACATATTTTCTTATTTATTGCGTCATTTTTGACATAAGCAACAGTAAACATCAATGTCAAAACATTGACATGCGAAGTCAAACGTCAATCGCAAGAAAGGCCAACAGATTTTTGTATTTATAAACTAAATTTTTTCGTTTTACTTTTGTATAAATAATTTATATTGAGTATTTGAGGGTGCTTTTGGTGCCAGTGATTATAAATTATTGTTTCATAGAGAATTTGAGATGTAAATCACACACTCAACAACACGTACTTCAATCTTTTGATAATAAAGATTTTTGTAATTTTTGAATAAGATTCAATTAGAAGTTAGTAGATGTCACTAGCAATTTGAAATGAAAATTTTATTAAGAAATAAGTTATCTCAAAGATAATTTAATGAAAACGTCCTTTTTTATAGAAATATGCTTTAGTATTTTGAAGTTACATATGTAAATGGCAATTACGGTATCATATGAAGGATATTAAGGTTGTTTACAGTCATTTTCTCGGTCTGCTTTTAATTTTATAATTATTAAATTTTAAAAATTATAAATGTGTATTGTTTTCCTATATTTGTGTTGATATTTCTTTTTTAGATCAGTTAATATAATTGTTTTCAATGTTGATTTTTCATTTAGTGATTTTTGGTTTTAAATACAAATAGTTTACATTCAGTTCCGCATCTAATAAATTGACTATACGTCTACGGTAATTTTTTCACTGTAGTCTTTTGCTTCGTTGGCTTAGGTCGTTGACGTTAAAATTGTATTTCGCGTAAATAACCTATTAGAAATGTAATAAGTAGAAATATTGAGTACTTTATTTGGATTTTAGTTACAATATACACAGTTCTTCATAAAAGCTTACTGTGAATTGCACATAGATACATCCTTTATATTACGTAGATTTCTATTTGTGGATTGTTAATTATAATAATTATGATATTTAATCTGGAAGAGCAATCTAAATAACATAATTAATATGCGCAGCCGCCGCGCACATTTGAACGGCGTGGGTGGTCTTTATCCGGTCCTAATGAAAATGTATGTTCTACGAATGAAAATATGCTGTAACGTAGGACAAGGTATGTAATTGGGTTATCGCAAATTATTACTGATTTATAAATATAATCATTAATTTATCGAGATAAGATGTGAATATCATTAGAAAAATATTTTGAAACATCACAAATATGTCAATAAGTGAAAGGTTAGGCATGGCTTTCCGTTTGTAAACATTGTTTACATCCGTTTTCTGTACAGAGTGCCTCAAGATCTGTCTTTTCTTAATTTGAATTGGGAAGACTGTGTCCTTTTTTCCGCAGATTTATTGATAGAAATATTAATAAACGATTGTTATACAACAAATCTTAGATAGAGTTCCGAGAACAGGAACCCACCGATTGGCTTTAATCATTTTTTTTTATAGTTTTACACCCATGAAAAAAAATATATATGGATTAATATTGAAATTGATTATATCTATTCTCTCTCACTTCTCTCTTTGTCCTATCCCTACTAGTATCCTTTTCAGCACAAAAAAATTAGTTATTCGTAATAGCTACAATTTAACCAGGATAAAAAAATCATTGATTTTTCTTGACATTTTTTAGTTCAATATTTATATGTAATAGAAAATATCAGTTGTTTACTTTTTAAAGTGTTAACATGGTTTTATACTTATGTCATCTATCAATTTTTGGCGACAAGGAAAGGGGATAAAAAAATTTTTCCTAAACTAACCTAACCACGTATTTTCTGATATTTTGTATCTATATTTAGATTGTTTATGGCACAAAAAAACTCCGTGAAGAAATCGGATTTTTACCTAAAGAAAGATATTGCAAAAAGTATGGAAAGAATATAAAAATATAGGCAGTTAGGTTAGGTTGGATTAGGAAATTTTTTATAATCATCTAATGTATGATAGAGTATCTGATAAAAATTTTAAGCCAATCGGTGGGTTCCCGTTTTCGCCACTCCAGCCCAAATCTTTCATGATTTATGATTGAACCACGAACTCTTTACAGCACTTCATTATCTATATAATGTCATCTACATTTTTCAGTCTTTCAACAGATCTGAAATAAGACCTATATCTTCCAGAATCATCATCAGGCAATTCAATAAATGTCCAGTGACGGCTGCAGCTCAAGAATAGCTCTCACTATGAATAATAAAGACTTGATTTGGAAAATTTCCATTTAATGTCGCTAGTAGAACTAGTAATATTCATTTAATTTAATAAGTCATAGCTGTACTTACACATCGCAAATTATGACGTTTGCCATCTTACTATTGTGAATGTTACTCAATGGGGCTCAAATTAAGGGCGAGGTGATACTTCATTCAAGATAAGCATGTAAAAAAGAGAAAATAAGGGAATTATTTGAGATCAAGGACAATCTGATGAATCAATTATTTTAATGTATATACATAAATGTTCCTAAAAATAAATCTCAACTCAACAATTTTATTTGGGTTAAATATCCAGTCCCACAAGTTGTTAATTTTTTCAAGAAAGCATCGAAGGGAATCTAAACTGGGAAGTACTTTCGCAATCCTTCTTACCTGTTCAATCAAAATGGTGCTACAAAGGATATTATACTAGTATAAAGTATTATTATTATTCTCCTTATATCTGTCTACGCTTATGGTTATCCAGTACTAAATTTTTGGAATATTTTTGTGATTTCAAATTGGTTTAAAAAGGTTCGTCCTAATATGCGCGATTATGATTTATGACTGTACGTACTTTCCTATTGAACTACAATTATTTACTTAAAAGAATAGCATACGCAGACCATATAGCAATAATAGTAGAAATATGGGATGATTTAAATATAATATAATCAAAATTGAAAGAAAAAGGCTAGAAATGTACGAAGCCAATACAAAATGCGGGCATTGTAACAGAAAACATAAAATTATGATTAAATATTGATGATTATAGATTCAAAGATGGTGCAAATACAACTATTTGGTATTTGGTAATGTGCAGATATAGAAAGAATACGCACAAAACGCGAAATATAATAAGGAATATGAGAAAATACTACAAAAAAAACACAACTAAGGTATATACTCGTAAAACAATTATAGTTGCCGATTTTCTCCTCAAAATAAGCGTTCACCTATATAATAACGTCGTCATTCAATGAAAATCTATTTTATGTAAGTGAAACTTTAAGGTTAGGAAACAGGAAAAGGTCGCTGATGGTCAGAGCTGGTCAAATGTGGTCGCTTTTTTGCAATTTTTCACTTTACATTAATAATCACCTTTTTGAAGATAATGCCATGACTATCTCAAAAAACGGTCACCATCATTTTCACGGTCAATGAAAACGTCTTTGACTTTTTCGATTCAGATTCGTCATTGCAAATGCGTTATTTTAATATGCTAATAGCCTTTTATATCAAAAGGTCTCCGTAGCGTAGTGGCTAAAGTACAAGGCTCACATGTGGGATGTCTCAGGTTCAAGCTTCTTCTATCTCTAACTTTAATCTGATACAGCTGATACGTTTGAATGGGTGCGCTGCAACTTGTGACGATTTTTAATCCGTTAATAAAAGAATGCGCCAACTCGGGACAGGAATATTTCAGGTAAACGAAAAGGTGGTCTGTGTACATAATACAACTCGTGACGGATTCATTATGAGTATTAGCTGAAATTTAGTATCTTATCCACTGTAAAGTTGGAAAATCCAAAAATTAAAATAGAGTTTCTAAATCTTTTAAATTGCATTTTAACATTAGGTAGGTACTAAATAATATACAATAGAGAAATTAATTTTTAAAAATTGCGGAAGCCGTAATTTCTAAAATTCCATATAACGTGATAATACACACTTACAATTGATTAGGTTTGTCAAACAAAACAGCAGAATATAAATTTGTGAAACAGGTCTCTAATAGATACAAAATATAATATTTTTTCTTGTTTTTTATGTGTTTTGTTATGTGTTTAGACTGTAAAATATTTTCACTGGAATGTACTGAAAATATATATTTTATTTTTATTTTTCATTTCATAATTAAAGTCCCGAGCTGTATAATCTTCCGTCACGAGTTGTCTAATCTTCATGACAACCATGATCACGAGTTGGCATATTTTAACAGAAGTTAAAATTTTGTGGCGAGTATTAAAATCAAGAGTTGGCGTACGTCGCCGCCGGTTTGAATTCTGCTGCCCAAAATTTTACGGTCGTTAACGATGAGGCAGGGTCTGCGTTCACAGTGTCTAACTCTTGTTTTGTTTGATTAGGCGTGTTGCCTTTCAAAAACAAAAATTTAATGACAATTTATCATTTTTTCCGATTTCAAAAGAATCTTCACAATGAATCATTCATTCGATTGTCAAACAGAAATTGAGTGTCCAAAATGGATGAACTTTTAATGAGATTTTCTTAACGCATGTGCAACTATATTTCTCAATTTAATGCATATAAATGCCTTAATATATCAAAAGGTCTAAGAAATAAGAAATAAAAGAAATTTCGCAATTTATAATGATAAGTGCTCAGGTTCAGGTTGGAAGACAATCCTCGTATGCAGTAGAATTTACAAATTCAGTATAGAAAGATGAGGAACAATTGAGCGTTTTTGTAAAACACTTTGACAGGATAATTATGGGTTTTGAGATACGACAAAAGCATGAAATTAGATCACTGACGAATCAAAAGTTGACGAGGTACTAATAGTAATATTTGACGAAACGCTAATAACTAAACGGTTTCGACATTTATATACGGAAAGGGAACTTGAGAAGAATAGCTAATGGATACCACTTGATATAAGACCGAAGGGACAACCGAAATAAAAGTAGAAAGAAGTAACAGAATCACAATAGATAATAATAGAGAAAAAGAGAAAGCAGACTAAAGTTAATAAACAGAGGAAAAAAGAAAGACAATGTGCTATATCACAACAATTGTTTAACCTGGATGACTTAAAGTTCATCGAAAATCTAGAGTTTGTATATACAGGATGGTTTGATAGAGTTACATGAAACCTAAACATATTGATTTTCACTAAGAAGTTTATATATGCAAATCCGTAAAATTGAATGTCGTTTTTCGATTAATAAAACATTTGCATAGATCGATAGGATCCGATTAAAAATGACTCATAAATTTGCCGATAAAAAATACTTCAGCATCTATTGCAAATTTTACGTTCATACCTACCACCCCGTACACAAACCCATCAGCATTAGTGGCATCGTTTAAACAGGGGGCGGCATAGACACGCGTCTTGACACCGTCTATATCGTTAAGATAACGCTAATCCGATAAGCGATTACCACTCCCGCCCCCGCCTTCAACTCAGAGGTGGGCGTTGTCTAGTTATTTTTTAGTTACATTTATCTAGTCAGTTGTGTTTCGGATAACTTGTCATATATATATATATATATATATATATATATATATATATATATATATATATTATCACTTTGCAGGACTCAAAGATACAAATAGAAATAGTTATGACAAGTTATCCGAAACACAACTGACTAGATAAACCTAACCTAATCACAAATAATGAAAAATATACTATTACTTGATACCAAGGAGTTCTAAAAATGAATAAATGAAAACCAAAGATCTGGAAATACATAAAAAACTAACTCCAAACGTTGCTTTTATTTGTATATATATATAATAGAAAAGAGTAACTTGACGTAGAATTATTCGAAGTAAATGTTGGGAAACAAGAATCTTGATGAGGAAGATGCAGCAGATGAATACCAAGAATACATAAAACATGAAACCAGACAAAATTTCGGATAAAAAATACAAAAAAAAACAACGTAAAGTAAATTACAAACAAAAATTGTTCCAACTAGTCCGGCACTCTGAATTTATACACCAAATAGTATTTTTTATTGTGAAAGATTTATTTAATTTGACATGATAACTCGGAACTTTTTAATATTTTAAATCAAGCCTTTTATGTGAAAGTTTCCCAACTCTCACTTTATATGAATGCGACATCCCTAAATAACCGTTACCACTCCACCCCCTGTAAAAGTATCCCTGCCGATATGACGAGAGTAGCGACAATCTCTGCCTCTCACTGATAACGGAGGAGAATGGATGGTGTCGTCAATCCGTATTCTAAGATCTAATATCAAACAATCCATGGAAAAATTAGATATTTACAACGTATCCAAGCGAGTTTGAATATTCTATCGTTAATGTAAATATTGTCAATATATATATGTCAGATTTGATCAAGAAACATTAAGATGATCGATGACTTTTGCTAATTTTGTATAATGCAATAATGAATGAATATCTAGAATATCTAGAACATCTAGAATATCTAGAATATGTAATCAGATTTATTTTTAAACAGGCCATCACTCGCCCTAACTTTGCACATGACAAAGAAATATAGGGGGGCCAGATTTAGACTACGGTGGATCAGGAAGCAATTCGAAGTGTAATTTGTTCAATTCAACCATCGTTGCCATTGACTTGTGACCCACATTCCCAGCTGACTGTTGTGCCTTTGGACGCTTCGAACGTGGTTCACACCGGCTCCTGTCCACTCAGATGATGATCGTTTTGATTCCGGAATGAAGTGATGGATCCATGTTTCATCCATTGTCATATATCGACGCAAAAAATCATTTATTACGTGTGAACATGTCCAAACATTGCTTTGAATCATCAACACTTGTTGTTTTTGATCGACTGTAATTGAACGCGACACCCACTTTGAAAAAAGCTTTCTCATGGTCAAATGTTCATGCATAATTGTAAACACACAGCCTTCTAATATCTTTACGGCCTCAGCAATCTTACGCAATTTCAATTTACGATTTGATATAAATACCTTTTGGACTTTTTTGATGTTTTCTCTAGTAAAAATCTCAATTTGACGATCAGAACATTCACCATCATCGGTGTCTGCTCGACCAGGTTTAAATTCAGCAAACCAATAACAAATCGTTTTTCTCAATGGAGCAGAGTTCGGGTAACACTTTTGAGGCAATTGCTGAGCTTTTACAGTATTTTTTTTCTCATCAAGAAGCAATAATAAATTAACACCAGAAATTATTTTGAATCCAATATTTTCACTTAAATGGACGTCACTTTTTTCTGACTAATCCAATTATCACGAAATTTCACACATTGTCTTTTTAAAGCTGGTACTTCATAAATGTCATATGGATTTGACAATGGCAGCGCCTTCTGTGTGTCAGTTACACGACTTATTGACTGATGTACTACCACTCATACTTGAAAAAAATACCATCAAAAGATACACAGACCATTCTAAAACTACGATTACATCTGACACTGAAATATTTCATGCTATAGTCAAATAATCACTACCACTAGTGCCTTTAAGGCAGAAATATCTATTGTTGCATGGAAATGAATCTGGAAAGAAATGCGATTCCTTTTGACAGTCATGCTGCTATCAAAGGATAGAGTTCTCAGGTTTGATCTAGGAATGTTGTAGAAAACTTAATGACCTAGGCATGAATTAGATCCTTTTGATTCTGATGCCTAAATATTTAGTAATCAAGGGAATTGACCAAATGCCTTTAACTAGCGTGGAACTTTCAATTTCGAGACCAAAAATAATCACTCCAAAAAAATTCATTTGAAATTTTATTACCGCGACATCCTGGAAATATCTGGTAAAAATAAGCTATACTTTACAAATTCTTAGAGAGAGCGCTGCTTCAAGAAGCGCCTCATAAAAGTAGGTCTAGTAGAAAATTTCATTTGCAAGTTCTGTAAGGAGGACGAAGAAACCTTTGATCATCCATTTATATAATGCTCCGTAATCACAAGCGAATAGAAAATGCTTTGAACAAGAAGCTTAGACGTTGTAATGTAATGTTATGCCTCTAGTGTAATGTACAATTAATATATATATATATATATATATATATATATATATATACATGGAAAAATAAAATAACGTATTTCATATAAAATGGCATCATTATAGTTTTTTTTATATATGAAAGAGTATTAAAATAATAATGTATTCGTAATCCATTTGAGTATCACACAGAACATTATAACTTTACGCTAAGAAATAATAATCTTAAAATAAAAACCAGTATAAGTAGAGCTACTATAAGTTTTTTTCCTTCTTTTATCGTATAATTTACTACCTTTCCCAGTTTTTCAATTATTTACAGTCTCATAAAACAATTGTTCAACATAATTAATTTTGAAGGAATTATTTGTTCTTTTTTCAAACGGGTTTAGTTTGCAATGATATGGTTAATTTTTTTTTGAAAAGAATACAATTCTTTTCCCACAGAACCGGGATGAAACTTAATATTCTTTGAATTTAGCTAATTTCGTAAATGTTTATTAACCACTTGTGAGCATTGTTTCTGAAAGATTCAAGTTTTAACCTACTTCATAGTGTGCTTATCATGGTAATCCTCAACATCTCGACCCATGGCAAAAGCATTGTATACAGTCCGAAATTCTTTTATAAGGAAGAACGCATATACATTTATTCAAAGTCTCTCTTTAATATGATTTTCTATTTGAAATTTTGATTTTCCTGGACCTTTATGTGCCGTTTGAAGCTCGCCCCATTGCTCTTCCTCAATAACTCTGTAAATCGTAGATTTTCCACCACCGAGGATACAATTAACTGAGGCCATTGTGTTCTCGACATATTTATATAAATTTTCGTCTGTAAATGATTCAAAACAATTGAATATGTTTTTTTGAATAAACTGCTAAAATTTCTATAATCACACTAAAATTCATAATAGATTACACATTGCACCTTGCAAGTTACAAGTAACTAAACTGTTAAGAATACACAAATTGTACCTCCTTACTGTATGAAAAAATCCACAAATGTCTGTGATTTTAAGTTAAAAATCCTGGCGGCATGTGCCATTCTTGATAAATATACATATGCTAGAAGGATTTAGTACCAGTTATTAGTATGTTCGATTTTTTTTTAAATTGCAGAATATCATATTCATAGTTTCAGTGTATGTTTTTCCGTAATAAAACAATCGTGATCAAACCTCTTGATAGGGCTCATTTTAATGAAAACCTTTGTCTCACAATAGGAGATCAAACGCTGATTCCATATGTATCCATCAACAATTTCGACATTAATAGATTTTGTACTAGATTTTCACCACGCTTCTTACTGGACTCGCATTCATTCAGATAAGTTGTTTTAATTTTACTACTTCCTGCTTCTTATTTTAAATTCATAGCCTCTTATACTTATATTTGGGATTTAATTGAGATTTGAAGATGTAAAAATCGTCAAAAACTTGTTTTCATTTCCTTCTACCGAACCCTGAAATATTTATATAGATTACTTTGAAGAATTTGTATAGATATAGTATCTATGCCTTTTTTAAATAAAGGTCCTGTTTTGTCAACTTCGAGAAATTGTCTCACGCCAACTCACCCTAGGATCCAAAATACTATTATGCTACCTGATGATTTTTTTTAGTCCTTGGATTCTACTGAAAGTGATTTATTTTAGTAGCTATTTTTTCAATAGCCTGTGGAGTGAAAGAGTATTATATATTTCGTAATCTTAACCCATAGGCGTAGGATAATCCCTAACTAAATAATATTTATCTGATAAATTAGATAAATGTCAGATAAAAAACAAATTGACGCTAAAAACAAAATGATTATTAGTTAATTTCAAATTCCCGCCTACTTTCATTAACCCCACAGAATCCAATTTTGAACAATGGTCATATTAAGTTTTAATGAATATTTCTTCAAACTTCAATTGCTTCGCTTAAATTTTTTGGTTCCGTTTATTATTTTGTGCTTATAATTTTCTTCAAATTTAGAGCTACTTACATTTTATTCACCTTATAAAGCGATGTTTCCACGAAATCAAGTTCATTATTTATTATTGCGTTGTTTGTTTACATTTTACTATAAAGTGAGGTAATGTCATGTAATTATTATCGTCAGAAGACAGCCTTACAGATTTGGTTAAGTAGACCCTCCTATGCTTTGTGGAAAGTTCTTGATTTTGACCACGATCTTGTTTTGACAGAGTAAATATAGCTGCTTAAAAAATCATATCTTGAAAGTACTGTACATCAATTTCCAAATTTGCCTTTTCAATCTAATTATTGACAGGAAGTATTGAAACTTTCTCCCAATACATTTTCCAAAACTTTGTTTATCATATTCCTGATAACGGACAATTTATTTGAAATAAGTTTTTTCATTGTTACAAAGATCACATCTATTCAAAAACGTGTGACTTCATATTTCATAGAAAAAATGAGTTGCAGAATAAAAAAAGTTGTCACATTGAATAAACCACCCACTTTTTGTCTAGCAATGAAATGAACTCTATAAACACACAAAGGCCCCCTCCTGCGTGGGTCGAGCCACACTGTCACCTGATGCAGCCCCTCAAAATTCTATTATTTATATTTATTTATACACATTAAGCTTTGTATCTGTACAAAACGTATCAATTCGGCCTAAAACGTATTGGTGTTTATGATGTATTTATACCATAGGCGTAGTTACATAAAAATAATGTTAAGAAGTATTGACCCAGAAAAGAAACAGTGATATTTCCAATATTTTATTTACATTTCGCTGTAATTATCTTTCATCAGCAATCTTTGGAAGGTTTACATTATTATTCAATTTCTTTCATTTTAACTTATTTTTTTGCTAGTTTCTCTTTAGTTCTGGCTGTTTTTCTTTATTTTTTTAATTTTTTATAGCATGATCCGGTATACAATTCTCAGTACCTCCATGTTCTTCTGTACATCGTTTCTACAGGCTTTTCTCGGCGTGCCTCTACTTCTTGGGCATAGGAGAAACCATTGTGTAACTTAGTTGTCTTCCATTAGACTATTGAATTTCTAAGTGCTTTGTTTCACATTTTTTTGTTCCTCTAGATACGCCTACTTGATTAAATTCATTGTCTGACTCTGTAAAAGCTTTATTCTTCATTAATTTGGAAGGTATTAAGATGATTAAATAATTCGCAAATACTAAGCATTGATGCTTTTTTAATAATTAAATATTTCAGTGTATAAGCCTGTTTGTCATTCGCTTCTTTTAAAAATACTTAACAACACTGTTGAGCTCAAGAATAAAACTTTTGAGAAGCAATATATGTATGTCAATAAGTGATGTCGAAATTTGCTCAGTCGTCTTCAGAGACTGAAGGTAAACTGATTTCAAGAAGGTTGATAGTTCAATTGATACAAGACCATACACCACAAGAGTTTACCTCCAGTCTCTGAAGATGATAACTTGGTTATCGAAACGCGCGTCAGATAGTGTAATTGTGAGTGTATGAATACAATCAACGGTTCCCAAAATTTCAACTTAGAGGATTCTTTATTCATTTAAACCATTATAATATCATACAAAATATTCAATAATAATCTGTGATTCTCGAGAGTTGTTTAAAATATTCCTCAAAGGTTGTACAAAGTTCGGTAATGTTATCGATCGTACCTCTAGTCATTTTAACCACGTATAAAGTTCTGTATTATGTCAGAATGTACTAGAGGAATTACTATTCACTTCAACCATACAAAATTCTGTATAATATGATGTGATTTTCATAAAAGATTACTAAAACGTTCCAGAACGTAGCAAAAGATGCTATAATTATTTCAAGAGGCTTAAAATTCTCAACAATATTCTGTGATTTTTCATAGTTGCATAAACTATATTTTATAATCTGCCGTAGTCACGTAAAATATTTCTAAAGGGTCTCTGATGTTCTAGAATGTCCAGAATGATTTAGTTATTCTAAATATTTAGAAATCATTTATTAACTTTCATAACAATTTGAAATATGAATTGCTCTGTAATTTTCCAAAAAACTACACAGAATTAGAAATATTGATATCTGGTAGTTGTTTTCTGAAATCTCATGTATATATATATATATATATATATATATATATATATATATATATATATATATATATATATACATTTCCTTTAATTTCTTATTTCTTAGACCTGTTGGTATATAAATAAATTTTTTAATAATTTTTGGAAGATAAAATTTGACGTTTTGACTTTTCTTTAAGTGCATTTGTGCATTTATATCAATCAATAGATCAATACAGCATGAAAATCAAAATAAGAATGAAATCAATATATATATATATATATATATATATATATATATAGTACCACTCCACCCATGGTGTAACAAAGGTGTTTGTAAGAATCGAAGAAAGAGTCTTGAGAAAATGTATCTATTATTTTTTATTTTTTCATCCTTTGTGGTTTTTATTGAGGTGGCTCAAAAAGGTTGATGGGAATATAATTCAGTTTCAATGATGTAAATAAACTGCTGGAAACGCCATTGTATTTTTTTTATTAATAGATTTTAAATAATCGGACAAAAGAAGTTGGAGCTAATAAATCGTTTTTAGTCAACAAAGTAGTAAAAATGAGCTTTAGTGTTGGATTTTAACAGCGAAAACAGACATTAAGAGTTTTCTAAATGGCTTTTATAGTTTTTTGATGTGCAAATATGAAAAACAGTAAACAAAAGTGAAAAAAATCGAGTAATACAAAATGACCAGTTTTTTTATCATATTTATTATTTTCGTGTTCTTTTAACTCATTCACGTGTTATTTGATTTCCTCTCCCACTATATTGTTTGATGTACTGAAGCTTGTAAAAATAAAAGTATGGAAAATGATATTTAAATATTAACTTGCATTTAAATCAAGTTTATATGTTATTAAATTTAATAATTACCAACTCTGCATGAGTATTTTCATTTATGTTTTAAAACATCTGATTAAAAACATTTTTCAAAACGTATAAAAAGGTTGGTGAAATATAAAGGCCTCTTTCTACCCTCTCAAATTAAAGAAGCAAGACAGAGAGCTATATCATACTAGCTACCAGCTAGCGGCTAAGCGCACATTAGCGCCTCTGAACCGGAAATGGACCGGAGATGAAACTGCGGCGTCATTTCCTGTCGACGCCTCGAAATGTTCGTAGGGAATACCCGCTAGAGGCGCTGCCATCGTGCTACATTCGTGAACAAATGCTTGATTTCAGCCGCAACCCACTCTGATTCTTTGTAAAAGCTGGACAGGAAAATCGAAGAAATAATGTCGGAGTAAGGTTTATCAACACTTTTATCGCTTGAAAGTTTAAATAAGAGTGGTTACAAAATGGAAAAGACGAATTTAAAGTGATTTTTCACTTATTTTAAGAGTTTCAATTATTATAATAATTTTTAATTGAGTTATGACATTTTATATAGTGTGGTGAAAAACTCTTTATTTCGATGTTTATCTTTTACAAATTTATATAGTACCTGATTTATGTGATTCCGCGTTTATGCAATTTTTAAACTAATATTTTCAAAATAATGTAGAAGCAAGCTAGAGAAAACCCTTATTTTTAACTACAAGTCTATAAGAGCTGTCAAGTCCAGATTTTCATAGCTTTTTGTTGTCGCTACATATTATTGTCTATTTTTATGTACGGGAGAGTAATAAAACCTGCTTACTAATCCAAAACTTACGCACGGTCATTTTAAATATTGTTATGGAATAATCTGAATTTTCCTGAAATTTTCATAAATGTGCCTGTGCCGAAAATACGATTTTAGGTTTTTCCACATAATAAGAAGATCCAAACTGTGTATTTTCAATAATTCAGTTTAGATGCAGCTTGCAATCATCTATAGAGAAACATTTATGTAACAGTGTTGATGACACAGTTGAATTAGTTAGATTTACGCTTGTTGTTGTCGAATTATTAAAGAAGAGAAATGTGGTGAGTTTCAAACAGCACATAAAGGTCCAGGAAAATCAAAATTTCAAATAGAAAATCGTGCGAAAGAGAGACTTCGAAGGAAAGTTTATGCGTTCATCGTAAGAAAAGAATTTCCGACAGTATACAAGGTTCTTGCCACGGGTTAAAATGTTGAGGATTACCTTGAAATAAGTCAAAACACAATATGAACACTTTTAAAAGATATAGTTTATCACTCCAAACTTTCGGAAAAATTGCCACAACCAAGTGGTTAATAAAGATTCACGGAATTAGTTAAAATCAAAAAATATTAATTTCTACCCAGTACTGTGAGAAACTATATTCTTTGTGTTCTCTTTGTAAAGAGAAATTAAAAAAATATTAAATTGTAGAAAATTATGGAATGACGGTGCTTAGATCACTACCAAACCATTGCGAACTAAAGCTGCAGGAAAACCAAAATTTTGAATAGAAAATAAGTTGGAAGAAAAAGTATATGCTTTCTTCTTTAGAAAAGAAGTAGACAAAGTTATTGCTACGATTGGAGATAATAACGATTACCCTGAAGTGAGTCGAAGCATACTATGGAAACTTCCGTAAGATATAGCTTTTCGATGGTAGAAAAATTTCTGAAAATTTATTTTGATATAAAGAAACATCATATTTTGGTATCGAGAAGAAATTACCTAACGACTATAAAAGAAATAAGGAACCAATAAGGGACTAAACTAAATAAAGTTGGGTAAGATGAAACTATTAAAAATCGAAGACAGGCTTTTTCAAATAATTTATCTACGGGTTTAAATTCACTAAATGAAAAGGGACGGAGACTGATAATAGCACACATCGGCAGTTCAAAAGTTTTTGTTAAAGGTGGTATATTGACACTTTTCGGAAACTACCATGAGGACATGAACGCTGATATTTTTAAAGAATGGTTCGTTCAAATGATATATCTTCTTCCTCAGAACTATATAAGAAAGAATGTCCACAATCAAGTGATTAAAAAAGATTCACATTCATGCTTTATCATTATTACTTATTATAGAAATAGACTTTTATGCTTTATTATACTTTTATCAGTTTTCCAAGCTCTCTTCATGCAAAACATTGAGTAAAACGACAATTATAATATACCGGGTGTTTCTATATTCGACCGACAACGCTCTACCACAGAAAGATTTCAATAAATTCCAAATTTTAAAATAAAATGAAAAATTTGCCATAAATCAAGAATCCCATTTAAATTTTTTTTTCAAATTTGGTGACCAATATACTTTAAATAAGTAATATTCTGACATAAACAATTTAACCAGTGGCGCGCTGTCAGGGTTAGTTGTCACTTTTATCCCCCTATTTTTTACGCCACTGGAGCAAAACTACGCTACACTACGCACTTTTTGATTTTATTTTATATTGCCTGATCATCTTTACTTAAAAAACTTTTAACCTTTTATGGAGCTAAAATGTACGGTGTTGTAGGAATTTGCCTCTAAACAAAAGTCTGCAAGAATTTACTATTTAATTAATTATTCATTTAATTTCGAATAATGATTAAGCGTAAGTAATTCAAAACAAATAAAAATTATTTATAAGTTTAATTTCAAACAAAAATGTATTACAATAATAACAAAAATGGCAATGAAATTAATAATAGCAAAAATTAAATTTAAACAACACTGTATTACAACAATAACAAAATTGACAAAGTAAAAGTAGTTGTTCAAACTGTTGGCCCCTTACTTCAATACACTTATTATACCGTTTTGTCATTGAAAAACGTGTTTTTGGGAATAAATCTGGATGGAATTGAATGTTTTCTGCTGCAGCTTGAATTCTAGCTATTAGATCTTGTTCAGATTCGATGATTGTTTCGAACACTAAGGACTTTATATAGCTCCATATAAAAAAATCGATAGAATTTAAGTCAGGTGATCTTGAAGGCCAACAATTGGGTCCACCACGACCAAGCCATTTTTCTCTAAAACCGTGTTGCAACCACATGTGTTGTGTAATATTTAATGGTACATTCTCTAGAAATTCATCTAACATTTCTTCCAGAAAGTGCGTATAAATTGCTCCATTTAATTTGTAAAGCCCGATTAAGCAATCTCCAACCATACCCACCCATACATTAACCGAATATTTATGCTGAAATCTAGAGTTGAAAATTCCTTTCGTAGTAAATCTAGCCTCGTCGGTATACAACACATATTCTGGAAAATCGTGTCAAATACACAAAGTGTCACGAACTATCAAAAATATGACACAAATATTGAGTAGTATTTAATTATCTGCAGACTTTTGTTTAGAGGCAAATTTCCACAAAACCGTTCATTTTAGCTCCATAAAAGGTTATTAGTTTTTTAACTAAAAATAATCAGGTAATTTAAAACAAAATTAAAAAAATAATTTGCTCCAGTGGCGTAAAAAATAGGGGGAAAAGTGACAATTAACCCTGACAGCGCGCCAATGGTTAAATTTTTCCAAAGTAGGCCCCGTAAGGGTTCGTATTCCTATATCAAAATGAATCATCTATTGAGATCTCTCTGTGATAGAGCATTGTCGGTCGAATACAGAAACACCCTGTATTATTATAATTACAATACTTTACTGATAACGTAATGCAACGACTACATTTTTCCTATGAATAAATCAATAATAAGAAAGAAAAGAAAAATTGGAAAAACTATAGCCTTGTTTGTTTTTTTATAGATTTGAATAGAAATATTTAACGTGATTTAAACATGAAAAGTGATCTGCCGTTTCAAAGGCAACATAATAATACTCCGCACATTTTGCTAAAATAAACTCGAACTCGTACACTTCTAATTAAGCCTGGAAAAAATGAATGAAAAAACCTTTTTCTCTAAAGCACACAAATTAGCTAGTGAACATGAAAGAGTAAAAAACATATCAGCTCTTTTTTATTTCAATGCTTCGAGCAACTATATGATGAAACAATTAGTAATTAACAAAACTATCGTTCATTTAACGGAGGAGGAACATAAAAGACTTAATGAAAAAACATGGGTTAGTAAATTCTGGCTTTCAATGATTCGTTCCGCTTTTTTGTTTCATAATAATATGTCAAAAGATATTAACTAGAGAAGGATAGTTTCTCAACGCGCTTCTGTTCATTGATAACGCACCAGGTTAACAAAGTGAAAGTTGTTTGTTACCAAATGATAATCTCGACATTTGAAGTACTTTATATAAAAGCAAGTGTATTCAAGTACTTTCTGTAATAAATGGGAAATCTCCAATTATTATCCATTCTTGGAAGAAATTTGAAATCTTAGATGCGCCATTAAACCACAGAACTTATTGACCACCCGTTTATATTTTATTACATATACATATACATAGTCTAATTTCAATTATGTAAACTTTGATTTCTGTAAAAAAACATCAGAAATAATTGAAATGAATGAACGGACTATAACTTCATATTATTGCTGTAATGACTTGATTATAATAATCACAAAGGTATCTCTTCAATTTCATTACAGTGAGTCACGTTAATGTGAAACACAAAGCGACGTCCTATCCAAAACAATTAGTGGAACAAACAAATAATACAAATTGGATATGATAAATACGATAAGGTAATAGTACTCCATAAACAAGCCGAAAGACTAGAGAGTAAGTCATTTCATTATACATCAGTCATTTGATGTGTATGTAGCTTTGAATAATGCATGGACTTATGGCTTATGCAATCTAGTTATGGGGTTGTATACTATGGCGTATGGTAATAAGCGCCTGCTGCGATCTCTCCTTGATTAATTGCATTTTGATTTTCAGATTATCGGTCATTTGCTATTCATATTTGGATTAGACGGGTCGTTTTGGACGATAGATGGCATATTATGGGAAGCATTTGCATCTTTGATCTGCTCTCTATTCGTAGATGGTTAAATGAAGGTATATTGGGGTTGTATGTGAATGGCTTGATTGTGTTTGGTGTGTGAATAATGTTGAGATTGATGTCAATTTGGGTATTTTGAATAATTAATATACGGTATCGTGAGAATTAGACATAGCGTTGATCATGTTATTTTCTAGAGGAGTCGTTTGAAAAATGGAACTGAAATATTTAACAATGAACTTTGAAGTAAGACAGGCCAGAAAAAACTCTGAATTTCATACCGTGAGCCTATTTTAGAACTCAAAGATTTATAGATATCAAACTATTTATTTTCTTAATCGCACTTGTTAACATTTTTCTATATGCATGTCAAATACATCTGCCAATTTTCGTCGTACTTTGCTTTCATTGACAATACGATGCCATGGTGCATTCCTTTAGAATAATCCATTATATTGATAACTGTGTTATATAATAGGTGAATATGATTACCAATCATTTCTCAATAAGAATACCTTGCAAGGTCGACATGTAAATGTACGTCCAGCATTTCGTATCAAGATATCAATTGTTTATATTTTATTGTACGAGGATTGCTACTTATGATTGAGGTAGCTCCAAAACATATGATTTCAACGCATCAACCGCTTCTTTAGGTATAGTTTCAGGTGTAGAAAAACGTTGACCTCGCAATTTAACTTTGATCTGCGAAATTAAGAAGAAATCATTAGGTGCCAAACGAAGACTGTATGGCGGTTGATCCACCAATTCGATGTTTTGACTGTTCAAAAACGTTTTTGTTTGTATTGATGTGTGAGATTTCGCATTGTCGTGGTAGAGAATGATCCCTCTTTTGCAATTGGTTTCCCTGATTTTTCCGAAAAAATGCTGGTGTACCTTTTAGAAGTTATCGTTCAGTGTTGCTCTAATGGAACGGTGGATACATGTTCAGTTATTCCGAAAAAACATGTGACCATTTGCTTCGAAGTACGTGAACAGCTTTTGTTGCATTTGACTCGTCTTGAAAGACCCATAAAGTCGATTGTTGCCTAGTTTCGGGTTCATATGTATAGGTCCATGATTTGTCGCCTATCACGATCTTATAAACGTCTTTTGAAGCACCGCGATTTAATTTTTTTGCACCAATCGACACGCTATTTTTGAGCGATTGTCAAATTACGCGGTATACAACGCGAACATATCTTTTTGACGGCTTTATGTTCATGCAATATTGAATATATACGAGTTTAATTAATGCTTAAGTATCTTACAATATCAGTCACTCACAGCATCGATGTTTATCACGTAGCTAAGTGCGACCACTATTAAATTCGGAAAACCAGAAAAACATGGTGGATCGAGATGGTACTTCATCATCAAAAGTCGAAGCTAGTTGATCCGCACACTGCTGTTGGTTTAATTCACGTCGAAAATTATAGAAAATATTCATTTTTTGACCAAGAAATATGTGTAAACAACTCACATAATACATGTAAGATACTACGTTCTGCTTAGGTTCACCATTAAAAATGTCAGAAGAGGCTTAAAGAGGCTTTCTGCTTAAATATAAAATACTTACTACCCATCAATTTGGGTTTTTAAGTAACAAATACACATACGATGCTATATTCTTCCTCCTAAATAATGTTTACTCTTGCTTTAGCAGCCATCACTCTATTGCAAAAACTTTTTGTGATTTTTCCAAGGCTTTCGATTGTATTAATCATAATATTTTAATTAACAAATTGCAGTACTACGATTTCAGAGGAATACCTCTCGTTTAAGTCATACCTTACCAACAGAAGTCAGCTTGTAAGGGTTGATACAGCGATATCATCTTGAAAGCCAATATAATGTGGAATGCCCCAAGGTTCAGACTAGGCCCTATTTTTTCTTCTGTTTATGAACGATATCGCTTATTTAGACATCAGTTGGGAAGTATGTAGTTACCTAATCACCCTTAAATCATGATGCGCTGCCTATTTTATTAAATAGCACCACCATTGACGTTGCCGAATCTGTAAAATTCTTAGTGTTTGTTGTGGTGAACTCCTTGAAATGGGAGTTACATATTTCCGCTTTATCTAAAAAATTCAGTTCCTCCTATTTTGCGCTGAGATCAGTTTCCAAAGAACTGAACTTATCCACCTCTTTAACAGGTTATTATGCCCTTATTGAGTGCGATTCAATTTGAGCGAATCTTCAAACTACAAAAGAGAGCTGTTAGATATTTACTGGGACTAAACAGTAGGGTGCACTGAGGGACTTCTTTAAAAAATTAAAAATTCTGACTCTTCCTTCCGTATTCATCTTTGAATCCGTTTACCTAATTCGTAAGCACGCTTCTCCAATTTCAGAAAGATCATTGCACGGCTATCCACTGAGTAACGCACAGCACGACTTTTACCTACCTATTCCACGTTCGGAATTAGTTAAGGCTCAATATTTTACCACGCAAAAATTGCACAATCACTTCCCAATTGAAATATGAAGGAATATTTACTGGAAAGTGCCTTCTACTCTGTAAACATGCTGCATACTGGTTTAATTTTGCTATGGACTTATATACTAATTATTACCTATTACTATTACCTATAAATTTTCTCACTCATTGCGGTTTTCTTCTGTACATTTCCCCATACTCGATCGTCGCCTTTAGTGTCCATAATGTCCTTCTCATACATACGTATCTTCCTTTATATCTCAGCAGTACTTATTTATTCTTTACTTTTTCTCAGACCGTCGTCACTGTTGCCCTTCCTTGGCATCTTCGATATAAAGGAGTGCTACTGAAGCACAAACGCCGAATCATCTTCAAATCGAGCCAAATTAGCAGCTTCGTGCAATATATAAGTATATCATATCGACATCCTACACATTGAATACAGCTATTATCAATACAGCAACCATTTTCCTATCTTCATTGTTACCTTAGATCATCCAATCTCTCTTCCTACTCATTTTAAGTTTCGCTATCAACTATTCACTTTATTTTGGCTTCTTCTTTAAACAACTTACAGCTCCGCACTTTACACTTGACACCAAGTTTTTGATTTGGAATTTTGTTTGTTTTTTTTTAAATCCATCATGTTATGATATATTTGTTTATTGTATTCGACCGTAGTGTGAAACAGAAGGAAGTATTTTAACTAAATCAAAATAGATTACTAACCGAGTATAAGCCAAGCATTTTTTCTCTTCTATAATACTTTTGTATTTAATTCTAAGAAACGAGCTTGTCATAATTCTATAGCTAAATATTACTATTTTTTGGGATACTTCATATCAATAACGAGTGGGATTTTTCTCGTATATATCACTTCTGAAGTCCGAACGTTGCTCTTCGAGTTAATATTTCAAAATTTCATCGTTGCGAGGTTATCCACCAAAAACCGGGAGAGCTATTAATTTTTTTATCAGTGCACGGATGAATGTCGGTTACAAAGCACTAAATCAATTACGATATGTGTTAGGCTATCGGGGATGAGGGAGTCACGACCTATATGACGTCACCGGGCGGCCGTTTAATTCTTATCAGTGAGCCCCGCTAAACAAATGCTATTCATATTACTGGGTGCTCTTATCAGTGCTCATGCATGACTTTTTACCAGATACGGATGTTGGATGTAGTTGATGATGCTAATATAATTCTGCATTTTCATTCACTCAGTAGTGTCTATATAATTGTGTAGAAATACGAGGGTTGATTACGTCTATTTTGGTTTTTGTGTGCGCGGTAACCCAGTTGATGACCCGATCTTGCACTTTGTGATTTTTCCAATAATCACTGAGTAGCTAAAACTGCTATACAACGAAAGAGTTTCAAAGTTTGTTGTTAGCTATGATTAGTGTAGTTGTAGATAATATATTTTTTCATATAGATACTCATTTATCATTATAGAACGTTATTTTTTCTCTGAGTAACCTCGTGTATAGAGAAAGTTTTAGAACAAACTAGGACTAACTAAGACTAAAAACTACTTTTCTTGATTACATTTTAAGAATTGAAATCATCTCTTAATCCAAGGTATATTGTTTTATTAAACGTGGTGTATACTTGAATAGTCGACTTGAATCACATCGACCAAATTTAATCACTAGCAAAATCCAGTGATGATAGAGTTCATATGATGAACAGTGAAATAAAGGGATAGATTTCATACGTTTTTACAGAATTTCATACAAGATGGTGGGATTTCAAGATAAATTGAGAATAAAGGGCCAAAAACCTATTTTTGAATATTATGAATTAGATTTATAGGTAGCAAGATAAAATACTTTAATATTATTCATGCCGTGGAATAGAAAACTTGGTACACACGCAAAGCAAATGTTTTGTTTCCATTTGCTACATAATTAGTTCACGAAATTAAAAATGTCAACATATAACTTATAACGTATAATCGAACAATTAGTTTTCCATGTCACTACAAATGATGTCGGAGGCAAAATACACACAATCTGAGAGCCTTGTTCAACCAGGGGATGTAACTAGTATTGGAAGCAATTAAAAATAAGGTGAAACACGTCATACCATTGTTTGTGGTATCACAAATTTGTATTGACGATTGTTTCGCAGCAGCACTGAGTGTTGCTTATTTTTTCATTCAAAATGATTTTGCCAGAAATTGAATAATTTATCATTATTAATTATTAGTGCAGTACTTGTAGCAAAAACAACTCGTCACTGTAATAGACCGTGAAGCCTGGTCCTGTTACAAAATATTATCGAAGCTAAAGTTTTGCTATGTGTATTTATATTATAATTTTCCGGATTCGGAAAGTAACCAAGGAAACTGTCTTTTCTTTTTTAACCACATTTCCGCACTCCAAATATTAGGCCACGAGACGTTGATGCTATGGCTGCATTCTCAACAGATTCCAGTTAATCAGCGTTGAAGTTGGTGTTGGATACTTGGCTCATTTTCCTGGGTCATTGACTCATCTTCGCTGCTAGTTTTTAGTTTCTTTTTAAAAAAAATCGGTGATGCTACTGTTTTTTCTTTTCTCACTCATGTTGAAATTACTAATAAAATAAATACTATTATTTAATAGGAAAAAAACGGACATTTTTTTATTAATAATGAATATGAAATATACTTACACTTTAAGTTTATTAGATTAAAGTTTATAGAAAAAATGCAACTACTACATACATATATGTAGCGCGCATGTAATCTTATAGCGAGTGGTTCTTAGAAATATGCGAAATTGACACCAACACTTTTTAATCGACACTTTGACTTAGGTAGCGTAGGTAGTGTGCATAGAATATTTTGCTAACAGTAGTACTTATTAATCTTATTATTACATTGTATGTAATAAAGGTTTTAATGCATACAATAGTTTTGTGTGGCACTTATTCACTAACTAAAACTTCCACTTTTCTGTGATGTCCCTTCGTGGTGTTATAAACCATGGTTTGGTTCCTCAATTCTTTATAATAATATTAATAATAATAATAATAATAATAATAAAATCTACAGATACATACTAATAATATCTATTACCTATCGTCTACAAACCACGAAGTCAAGAAAATTTCTTCAAGAAGTCTTAAAGTGAAATTTCTTAATTCTTAGTTACAACTGACCTGGAATGAAATCTGCTCATCGACTATTGTTCACAAACATGTGAAATTCATGTTTAATTTTCTATAATTATTTATTTCGTTTATACAGAAGGCCATTAGTTCCATTCGCGTTTATTTTATTTGTGAGAAAACATTTTAGTCAATTTCTTCGTTGAAACTCTATGCTAAATTTGCTGTTTGCCATCACGCTTACCGAATCACCGATTAAATATTCTCAAGAGTTGACGGCTGTTCCATGTTGGTAATGAATTATTAGCTTTTCGTGTAGTCAAGCACCATTTTCTCAGATATTTCTGACCGCCACTAAATACATGCACACGGGGCTTAGATGGTATCTCAATGACGTATTAGAATTTTTAAACTTTCATTCGCGTATAAAAAAAGCAGCCACGAGCCATTAAAGTCGAGCTTTAATTTATTTCTTTTTTCTATTCGCTGGTAACAGGGCTGGCTTTAATTATTCAACCTACTTAAAAGAATCTTATTTGAGCTTATGCTGTAAACCTTTATAAGGTTGCCATAAAGTTCGGTACTATTTGGGTTATTATAAGGTCCATATTTTGAAATCATATTTATGAATGGCATAGTATAAAAATAATGAAGCATTGGTTATCCATAGGTTTATCACTTCTTTAGGAGACAGTTCCTAAAATTACACACATATTTTATAACAGCAAACAATTGACTGGCTTTACTAATTTTTGCTTTTTAATATTGAATTAAATTATGAAATACCGAATCTAGCATAATGAGTAGTTGGTATATCTGGCCAAAACCCAATATTTCTTTCAGGATGCTTTTTCTTTGTGAACTGTTAAGTTGGATCTAACACATTCTATTTCATATATTTTTTGGAGGTTGCAGAATTTCCAGAAGGACTACAGTATGCTGAAGAACGCCTTTGAGAATATATCGGTAACCATACCAATCTTTTCGAGTTGAACTTTTTGTCTCATGAAATACACGTCTGAATTTACTCCCTCGCCTTTTTGACAATAATAAGTCTTATTAATCGCTGTTTCACTTCCGTCAAAAGTAAAATATGACTCATCATCTTAATGATTTCCGAACCTTTAACGGGCGATATCTCTTTATTACTGAGACTTTTTACTGAGTTTTGATTTTGGTTCCATTTGTTGTTTCTTAGAATATTTGGATGCTGATTATCTTGATATTTGAATTCCTATAGAATGTTGCTTACACATTTCTTATCGAAGCATCTCTCTTCTTTTTTGGCATTTTTTTGCTTTTGTCTCAACACGCCGTTAGATATCGTAAATTGTTTATCTGGCTATTTGATTAGGTTGGAATTTCTGGAACCATTGGTGATATTCATACTGAATACCATTTTTACACCACCACTACACCAACACTAACAATTTACCTTCAGCCTCTGAAGACGATAACTTGGTTATCGAAACGCGTGTCAGATAGTGTACTCGTAATTTTGAGCGTTGGTGTAGTAGTGGTGTAAACAGTGTATTCAGTATGACTATTACCATTCTTACAAAGTGATTAACCATAAATATTTCTTCAGATCTTGATTCTGTTCATAATAATTTTAATATAAAAACTCACCACCATAAGTAGTTCTAGTTATTGAAAAACCAAATCAGAATCGAAATCAGAAGATTGTTATTGATTGATTGATAATTTTGTCTGTAATATTGTCCTGTAATAAAACAAAATTTCTCTATTGGCTATTAGGTACTTATTGAGAATTATACGGATATTTAATCTTTACTACACAGGGCTTTTGTCCACTTCAAACTTTTTCTATTGTTCTGTACAGCTTATGGTTATAAAAGATAGAAAACTTCAATTAGTTCAGGTACGTTCATGAACATTCTAATATACAAAATGACTTTACTAAGTTTTGCAATAGAAATTAAGTTTTATTACTCCCTGGTAAATAAGAATAAACTATATATGATTCTTTAAACGAATACCCGTGTATCCGCTTTCCGATTGCTTATATTTTTTTGATGCTTCTCATAAAATTGTTTGTTACGCTATACAGGGTCATTTAAGAGATATAGACACGTTTATTTGAAAATAGAATGTAAATAAACAAAGTGTAGCTTACTCTACGTTGAAGAAATAATGTTATTTTACCTAACAGAGCTTCGAAGCATGATGCAATATCTTCGTATTCGATTTAATTTTAATTATTTTCTCTTTTGTTTATAAGGTAATATTGTAATATATGTTGTAAACCATAATTAAAATTAATCTTAACATTGTCTTAGTATTTCCTAGTGATAAGAATAAATGATAACAATTTATTCTAAACAAAAAAGCTACCGACTGTATAATCATAATGAATACGCTGCAGTATGAGTTCAAATGATTGGCTTATATTTCTCAGCATATTTATGGATCGGATTGCCTTTCTGATTCTCTTTATCACATTCTCTTTAGTATTCGAGAAAGTATATTTTTTATGAAACCCCGTATAAAGAAATCCACTTTTGATAAATTGGGAGTCCGAGCTAGCCAATCTTCCGATATATCTGTTTCGAATACGTTTTTGAGACGATCTCATATAGGTGTAGTATTATGAATTATGAACAAGTGCACCATCATTCAAATACTACATTTGTTGGTGAATAATATGTAGAACTTCTAATAAAACTTAAAACTGTCAGCCGAAAACAAGTATGGTCCTATCACATGAAAACCTACTATTTCGCCCAAACATTTAATGGCTATTACGGAACTAGATGTCATTTGGATTAGAAGTTGGATATTAATGAAAATTATGTCGATTCACACATCAATTTTTATAAAAATTTGACTCAACTGGAAAAACTTCTGGCAATTTATTTTAAACTTGCACAAAATGTTATTTTCCTTTGAAAATCTAGGTCAAGTAAATCATGATGAAGTTGGTATGTTAGGGAAGGATTTTGGTTTCTAATGATTGTTGAAATGCTACCATAATTAATTTCTTTCTGAAATATTTCCCACACTTGCGGATTCTTTCTGATACTTAACAGTACTTTCGTTTCGTTAAGGCTGCTTTTGTTAGTTTTTTTTTGTATTTTACTTCACCAACGCAATTGAAACCAACCATTAGTTGGAAGTCTTACAGTCTGGAAATCTTTACTTTAGGTACAAGCACAAAATATTTTAATTACATTCATCTACTAACCATATCATGTCCACTATTGTTTGAGCAGAGAAACTGTTCATTTCAAATATATCAACTATGTTTTGATTATCTTTGGATAAAGCTAATGCTTTACAAAAATTGAAATTATAAGACCGAAGGTTCCATTTGTGTAATGAAAAATATAGTGTTTCATTTGAAAGAAGAAAGGTAATTTCAAAATACGAACCTTAAAGATATCGATTATTTTACTTCATAGCATTTTAGATATATCTTGAAACAACCCATATACCGAAGTTTGTTGTGAGATAAGTACATCTTGTCTAAACATATCGGTAACGTCTGTGAATTTGCACAATTGGTTGTTAAAATTTAATATTTTAATTTGATTTGTCGTAATTGGATGGAATTTAGTAGAAATGAATAATTTTGTAAACAACTAACAACTCATGCAAATCATCAAATTTCTAAGCAAAGCTGGACTGTTACCGTAAATCAGACCTTATTCCCAATCAAATCTTGTGACTTGTGATTCTCTTATTGGTTAAAGGATTATTATGAGAAATGAACCGATCTTTAATTCGCAAAAATACAGATACAATTAGCTGAATCCGACTCTGATTATTCATTCGTCATAGTTTTGTTTCGAACTAAATACTGGGTGGAAGAGATAAAATAGACCTTCAGGGATGGGTGGAGTTGGGAAGGTAATATCGCATTGGTACTTCTGACTCTAACACTCCCTGAATACAATATCTTACTTAACTCATTAAAATTCTAGATATCTGACTGAAAAAGATAAATATACTGAAATGTGTGTTATTGGAAAACTATCACTAGTGAAAAAATAGATGTGTGACAGAAAAAATAAATAAATATTGATGTACCAAGGAAAGTACGAAAATATAAAACAACAATCAGTTAACATAATAAAACTAATCACACTTTTGTTTAATACAAAGGATTTTGAGTAACTCAGCTTTTTGTGATAATGGTTATATTGTCATCGTTGATATAATTACTTCGAAAAATCCTTCATCACTGCTATCAGTTAGTGTTGATTGATTTATTCTTTCAAATTTCAATAATAAGATTTTTTACTGATTAGTACAATCATACAGCATCGACAAGACATGTCGATCATATTAGCAAATGGTCTTTCGTCTTCTTGAACCCATCTTTATTTTTTTTATTTTCATGAACTCAAACTCTTTTTTAACATTTGCAAGTTGTCTTCATCGTCGTCTTCTACTTCGTTATTACTGTGTATATGCTTCAACTCAATTAACCTCAATTATTTTGTTTCCTTCTAAATTGCCGATATAACGATAGTGTCAACTTCATATTGGATACTGTATTTAGCGATATCTTCTAGAGAATCGTCCAAATTTCTCTCATATGATCTTTGTAGAGTGATTTGTTCAAACTGTTTGGTTTCTATAATAGATTAGAATAAACAAGCATACCTATCAAAAACTGCAAAACGAACAATTTTCCTGAATTGAGGTCACCAATTCATCTGAATTATTTAAAAATAAATTTGCTAACCTTCTTTTTGAATGCATTATGTTTATACCTTTTCAGACGTTCGACGACTTGAGCTCCTTGTCTTCTTTAACCAATTTTTCCATGTTTTTCTATTTTTGTTAAGTACTTTCTTGCATAGAGTTTTTCCTTTACTTAGTTCTATTTCCTGTATCTAGCCAATTCATTGTTTTATTATTTTTTCTTTTCGTTTTTTTGTTGGTTTACCAATCTTCGATATTTTCCTGAAATGTAAAATATAAATTAGTATACTAGTGATGTGTATGAGTAATAGCCGTTTGCCTTTATATTTTCCCTTAAAAAAACATTAAAATATATGATTAAAAACCACAAAGTAAGTTACTTTATTCCCTCACCATGAAAAGAAGTAATTTAATTCGAAAAGAAGTAAAACATATGCTACCGCCCGTTCAATGCAGTTATATAGTTAATCCGCTGAGTTTAGTGAAGAGCAAACTATTTAAGCTGTAACACACGACTTTTGCATGCTAGGGAGCGTTTGAATTTCATAAGGCGGGGGTGCGAAAATCGGCAGTTTCACTTTTACACCAGTAACCACGACAATACGCGAAGCGGTGACTGCCCTAATCCCTTTTTCCTCTCCAGTTCTTTCGCTTCGTTGGCTCTTATGTGTAATGTGTATACGTTACCCTTGATAGCAAAATCAGAGACGTACAATAGTAATGTCTTATTGCGAATTAAATCTAATATGATATTTTTAATTATAATCGGTTTCGTCTTCATTTTGTTTAGAAAAAGAAGAAAAAATGAGAAGGAAGAAAGCAAGAAATAAACAGAATACCGATCAAATATGAAAATCAAGAAAATGAAATGCATAGAGGATTGTCAATCTTACAATAATTATCATTTAGAACACCAAGAAGGAATAAAAAGAAAATGCGACAGAAACAGAAAGAAATATTAGAATAGAAAGAAATTGAATAAAATCTTTCTAAAGTAATAATTAAACTAGAAGTGCTAGATAAAGACGGAAGATTTAATATAATATTAGGTATAGGTATGGAAATAAATGACGGAAAAATAATCAGAGAAACGATAGAAACCCTAATTAAGGAACACAAAAGTGGAAATAAAATCAGAGCACAAACTGATAAAAATTATAACCAACATTTGAAGTTGATGCAAAAGCAGATGAAAAAAATGAAGAGCCGAAGGGTACACATCAATCATGATCTAATAAAAATGAAATAGAAATGAAGAATATTATAAGAAAAAAGGCACAGGAAGACCTAATACAAACGGGCTTTGGGAAGACAAATATAGAGAGCTTTGGCAATGGAAATTGGGAGTAAAAGACAAAAAAAAAAATGAAATTGACAAGAGACGATAAGGAGGAAATATTTAGTAATAATACTACTAGATATAGGTGTATTGGAAATAGTAGATCTTGTTTTAAACAAAAATGTAATAAATCTTGATGATGATAAGAAAGCAGTAAAATTTTTATTAGAAATGAGAATCGAAATAATAGTTATGGGCTATGTAGTAAAGAAAAACTGAAAAGAAAAGATGAAAAGTCTGCACCGATACTTCAAAAGGTAGAAGGGGTATCTTAAATGTTCATCAAAATCTGTTTTTTTTTTTATTTAAGTTACAAATATCGAAGTTTCTAATACAGTTTTCCAAATAAAATTGTACATGAAGACTGATGTAACTGAAGTTTCTACGCCTCTGTTTCTTTTGATCCTCCTATCATTTAGCCCCTACGTCGTGTGAACTAACTTGTTAATCGTATTTATTAAACCAGATTTAGAGAGTCAATTATATCCGGAGATCGCTAATAAATTTACTTGTGATAATTTAATATTTTATTTTTGAGAACTGCTGTTCTTGTTCAATAAAGATATAGAAATACATTCTATTATAGCACTCCAGGGCGTGAAGGACCATGACTAGATTATTTTTTACAATTAAAAAAATTTACAAAATATGTATTTCAAAATCTTTAATCTGTTTTTTGTTCTTCTTTCTCTACTGTTTTACTCCATCAATTTTTCAGCACTTTTCTTGGTTAGCAGGAAGGACTCACATCCATAGAGTAGGTACAGTTGGCCTGATCAATGTTTTGTAAATTTTATCTTTGTTGCTTCGGAGATTACTTTTGCTTTAAGAATATTATTCAAAGACCCCATTATTCTACTATCCTTTACTACCCGATATTCTAGCTCATTCGTCTCATCAATCGTATTCGTATTCAACATACCTAGATAGTCGAAGGACTAAACTTCTTAAAAATGATATTCTTCGTTTTCTGCCATTGCATTTCTATTAGATTTTTCGCTATTCAACCTGAGGTCAAATCTTTTTCCAGTCTACTATAGACTTTTTCCTATTCCACCCGAGATCTGGTAGCTATTGTAAAATTTCCACCTCACATGTCTGTGTTTCTCTTTCTGTCTCTTAGTGTATATCCGCATATGTTTCTGAGTATTTTCATTTCTGTTGTTCGAATGATGTTTTCAGCTCTTTTGTTGTCCGCTCTTGTTGCTATAGTATATGTCAATACGGGTTTAACTTTTGCCCTTTTGTTCATACTGGTATTATTCCAGATAATGTCCCTAAGTGCGCCTGATATTCGGCTGTCTTTGTTTGTTTGTCCTTTTACTTCATTTGTTCTGTTCTGGTCTGCGCTGATTTGTGTGCCTAGGTAGTCAAATGACGTTACATGTTCTATGATTTTATTTTCTAGGGCGAGTTTACATCTCATTGGTTCTTTAGAGATGATAAGAGCCTAGTCTCAGTGAAGTTAGCCCAACTATAAAGTTTGCTTGCAAAAGAAATATCTGATTGATTTATTTAATTTTAGTTTGGATGTTCTTATGACAAATTACCACCAATATCTACTCCGAATCTGGCTTCATCATCACTCCAAATAAAAGAGTTACATTGGTTTGGAGACCATAATTTGTGTTCTTTTGTCTAAATTTTTATTCTAAATTATTGTTAGCTAGGATATTACTTTTGCCCAAAAAATACTAATTTAAAAGACACAAAAACAAGAAAGAAAATAACTTACCTTGTAAGTTGTAAAATGTGTTTCCACTATTCCCTAATGTCCTTCGATGTTGATAATTTTTCTCACTACTTTTGAGTTGATTTTGGAATAATATTGTTGACCTCATGTGTTGAACTCATGATTTTTTAACTGCCGATACTGTTGTTTGTTTATATATCTTGATTTGATGCCATTGCAGAATCACATATACATTTCGAAGAACAGTACAATCGCGTGATTTTTATTCCTGTGTATAGATAGTTTGTTAAAGATGAAGATGTTGTTATTCCTGCACCCGTGATGAAATTTGACGTTTTGTTTAGATAAATTCAAATTGAGAATAAAATTATTCAATTCGCTTTCTGAAATCAAATGCTTTTCTTTCACACCGAAATATCTCGATAACCAATTGGTACTTGCATAAAATTTATATCACTTAGTTTGCTAAGCAAATATTCTGCAAGTGGGGAATAAATATTACTAAATCCAACGAAATCATTGTAATACTCAGTTTGATAAAGTAACTTCAATACTAAAAATAAAATCCACAAAAATTTTAGAATAATTTATGCTTCTGAAGGTTCTTGATTTAGGTCTCTTCTGTTTTAAAATTAGTACATTGTAATAATTGTCAAGCGCTGTCTACATAGGGCAGACATCTCAGTATTTAGCTAATAGACTAAAAGGTCATCAATACGATAAAAAAATAACGAACGCATCAACGAACCATGAAATATCAGAAAAAACATAAATTCAATTATAAAGATTAAAAAAAGTCTTGGAACGGAATCTAAATTTTTAGAAGTGGTTCACATTCAAAAGAACGTAAAGTTATAAATGATAAAAAAGATCCAATTGATTTAAGTCAAATTTAGAGCTCTATTTTGTACATTCTAATACAACTACAAATAATTTAATTGATTACTGCTATATATTTGAGATGTAAAAACTAAGGAAAAATTAATCTTTCTTATTAAAACAAATTTCTATTTTGATTATATTTTCATTTTGATATTCATGATGTAGGGGATATATTAATTAATATAAATACGCAACTTATCAGTGTCAATATCATATTTTGATTAAAACTGAAAGTAGTCGAAAAGTCGAATTTTTATCTATTTTTAAAAATTATAAGAGAAACTATTTTTAAAACAGATGAGATTTAAAATAAAGAATATTTAGAAGCATAAACATATCAAAAAGTCTAATAAATAAGAAATTAAAGAAATTAAAATAATCTATTGTGTCATTTTAAATGATAAAATACTACATCAAGATCAATGTGTGAATGTATCAGTTTATTTGCATTTCGAAAACAAAACACCCTGCTGAATAAAAAACTCTACAATGCCCGCTCTTTAATGCGATGATAGATGTTAAATGAACCCACTTTACATTATTCCCAGTAGCCTGAACACAAAAGTATCGTAGGCTCTAGTCGCGAATCTATTCAGATTAACGTCCGAAGGGTTACTTGTACCTAGGGCGTTGCAAATAATGACTTTGTAAAGGGTGTAAAAATATTGTGCTATTGACATCGATATTCGGGAATCAGTGAACATAAAATAAATTCTTAAAGAAATGTTTGAACGCTGCAGCCGAAGGAGAAGAAATCGAAGATTTGATATAATACAAATATTGCTCAAAATTTATAGATATAAATGTCACCAAAAGTCAAACCAGTCCATGCAAAAGTGCAAAAAATATTACTCAAAAATGAGAACCTGCTCCAGAATCAAGAGATTTTTCATACAAGTGAAACGAAAGTCATTACATCACTACTAACAATAAGAAATTTAGAACGGATAAATTACTATAAATCATACACTGAAAGCCGGCAGGACTATTAAGAAGAGATATATAAATCATTACTTTTCCCCTTAGAATTATTTACTAATAAAGAAATAGGAGGAATATTTAAATATTTACTATTGTCGAATAACTACTGGATCTCTTCTTACAAGTATATACCAAGAAATATATGTAAGGTATACTTACTATTAAAAAGTCAAATCATGTCTTGAATCAGTGGTACATCCAATATATAGCAATGACCAAAGAGTTGCAGTAAAATGGAAAATTGCTTTAAAGTAATATAAAGGAGTATGAAATGGAACAAAGTGTTTGCCAGCTAAATTGTGAGCGTTTTATAAACCAACCAATCATTCACAAGAGCCTAACCTTATCTAACCTAAAAAACATTCAACATCATGCATAATCTAACCAATGAAATAATCAAGCGTTCATTTGAATATTGAATTTTGAGGTTGATGAATCTGATGTTTTTTTAAATATTACAAAATTTATCACACCGCAATTCTTAATTAATTGATCCTGGCAAAGGATGAATGATTGCAACATTGCTATGCGCGAAGACAATAAGAAAACAATATATGAGCTAATATGTTGGGGAACAAATTGACTCTTATTTTTCTGAATTCATCATGTTCAATATTCAAGGAGTTTCATAAGTAATGTTTTCATATATAAAATTTTATAAGTCTAAGTTTTAACATGTTGTAGTTTCTCTAAATCTATAATTCTCTAATTCTATAAAGAGTACCATTGCTGTACATTACAATTGACGAGGCAGTACGTTTTTATAATAAATATGTCGTATGTATGAGTGCCATAAATATGAAATTAGTGCATTAACACAGTTAATGAGCGACCGCACCGCGTTGGTTTAATCCCGCGTTTGACTGTTCTGAAAATCGTTCGCACTCAGATCTTCCCCTGTATGGGATATTGAGGTTATACGCAAAGCTGTAGGAAACCAACCTAGTACCAGCATCCGCCGATTATCGGACTTCCTTTGACCTTCTAAAGATAAGATTATTTGCCATTTAAAATTATAAAATAAGATCTATAAAAATTGTCGAAAAGTGCAACACGGGAGTCATGTGAAGAGTAGATGGATTGTTACTAGCAATAATTATTAGAACCCGTCGCAAAGGGAGGTCGATTCGAGCGAAAAAACTTATGTGAAAAGAATTTGGTGATAATTTGCTAAACGAGATGCCTTCTTTTTATATGATTATCTAAAAAATAGAGTAAAAACTGGAAACCAGCATTATACTTGTTTTTGATAGATGACAAAGATCAATAAAACTTGGTTTTTAATTTGAATGTGCTCATTTTAATAACGAGAATATCTAATTTTAATATGTGGTGAAGAGGCTTAAGAAGATCAGAAACTAGAAATTAAAATATCTTTCTATATTTGCCAGTCAAAAGAGATTGATTTTATTGGCAGAGGGACCGATCACTGCAACGTTTTCTGATTTGTAAATATTCATTTTCAAACTTATCTCATGTTCCTGAAATTAATTTGAATTCTTATTTTGATTCACATAGAAAATAATAAGTAATTTGGAATAAATTGAATTCTGGAAAAGACCTTATTATTATTATATACTTCTTATAATTTTGTGGATGCTATCCACCCCTTTAAAAACTATCTACTACACTGTTAGTTAGGGCGTTTCGACGCAAGCATTTTCACACAGAGCTAAAATAAGTGAGCGCCACGCTCCTACGTTGTCGATCAATCACAGTGACAGTCGCCGTATGCTGGGAGATGTCTCTGTGACTCTTTATAACAAACGAAGTAGGAGGATGTTTATCGTCGACTTTTTTACATTTACAATTAACTATGTATTGTCTGGTTGATCTGTTAATCAATTTAGTTCCAGTATGAAGAGTTTTGTAGAAATTTGTCAGGATATATTTCAGTTCGGAAAATTATTCTTTAGACAGAAAATATCCGATTTAACACATTGGATCACCAATGATCCAGACAGATTCCCACTGTGTTTCAAGTACTATAGGGCTTTTCGCAAACTAAAAATTTCTACCGGATCCCCTCCAATAAAAAGCTTTTCTGACATTTACTTGATTTAATAATATTATTTTTAACTCTCGATCAAACATATCTACCCGAATGTCTTAATTTCAATTACTCCAAACTCCAAATTCTTATCTCAAAGATAATTCCAAAAGCAGAACGGGACGAGCGATTTGCAATTTGTGGCGGACCAGCGCTCAGGACTTTCGGAATCTCGAGTTCTGAAAACTACGTCGGGGAGCAACAACCCCCGAACAGGAGCGGGAGGGAAATCAACGAGGATGCTTTCAGGAGATCGCATCTCTCGGCGAAATGGAGGCCGATATGACAAGATGGCCGAGATATGACGTCACTGCCTCCTCCCAGTATTGATCAAAGAAGGCAGACAAAGCTCGTACAGGACTCGCAAGACGCCAGAATTGTTGGCATGATTCGGGATATACACGATGATACAAGGATAAGGATTTGTTTCATATTGACTTAATTTATCGACGTAGTTTCAATTCAGGATGTATGCAAATCCTAAGATATTACTTACTGCTATTTTATTAACTGAAAACTGAATATAAATGTATATTATCGAAGTAAAGATAAGATTATACTCATATTCGAGTGAATATAAGCCATTATAATCTATTTACTTTATTTACTTTTGTAAAAACCTAAATAAAACTTCATAATAAGAGGCATAAGAATAATCTGATAATTTAATGAAATCATGAAGTGATTTCTGGTTTATACTTTGAGCAAAACTTTTTTAAAGCTTTCATTAGACTGAGATTGGGGTGTTTGGACTCTAAACTGTAAACAATTCAATAGTATCCAGAGTTTATGTTTTTTATTACAGTTCATTACGCAACGGTGAGATTTTTGATAGTTCTTGGTCCTTATTTATGTTTAGGATTGCTACTATAAATTACTTGTTTAGATCAAAATACTTGTAGTTTTTGGTTACCATCCTTCTAAGAGTATATAGATATTATTCTGAATATGGTGTACCTATCAAAGAACATTAGTATTAAACTTTTATGTGAATTATCAAGAGTTCAATGATAGTGTGTTATTATAATTTCAACATATTCGTTTTATGAAGACAAATTGAAATACAGGCTTTAATGTGTAGATATATACGTAATGTTAATTTTATTTTGTGCTTCATATGAAATCAATTGAAACCGAAATATCGGCCTGCTTTAGATGTTGTGAGTATCCTCCAACTTATGCATATTCAAATTTTTTCTAGATTTCAATAGATTTTTGGCGTATAGAAGCAATTTGCAATATGTAAACTTTAGAACTATCTGTATGATGTAAAAATGCAATGAAAACGGTAAACTGTTCACCCGTAGAAAGTCCCATGATGATACAAATAGCACTAAATACGTTTTATTCAATAACAGGCAATGTTAAGGTAGTTAGTAAACATTTATATACAACGTTTAATCGAAAGGAATGGTGTCGAAACGTTTTCTTTTTAGTACATTTTTTATTTCGCTCTTAAAGAGCAATACAACTCTTGATGCTTACTCTGGGGGTAAAGGCTTTTGCCATAACGGGTTGTCATAATGAAGAACAATATATCAGTAAGTATCGTTTTGGGAGTTTACAGTTATTCCTCTTGAAACGAACTCTAATCGCAATATGCTTTTATATTTCAAGAAAACATCGTCCATGGTCCTGATATTTGATTGACAGAATGAAGTGAGTTACTGGTTTGTTATTGAGAATTTTGAATTTTGGTCATAACTCAATTCTTATCTCCTGAAGATATTCTAGAATTGATAATATCTCTTATACCTATGAAGTATTAGTACTTGGTCTTGGTGAAATTATCAATTTACACTGACACGATAAAAAGTCTATAGCAAATTACAACTTCTAATAAACTTACTTTATTCAATCTTATTTTTACGTGATTCTAGTTTAATTCTGGTTAATTTGAATTTGGTCTTTACTAAGGGAATCAGAAGATTAAATTTGAAAAAATATGATTATAATCATTTTAAAGGAATAGTTATAATTACATTTTGGCAACGCTGTTAAGTTAAACAGTAGAGATTATGATACATTACAAATAAACCAAATTGTTTCAAATTTGGAAAAAATGTGCATCGTGTGACATTTATCAGTGGATTTATTTTTATATAATGTTTTATCCAAATTTACCTCGTAGGAAATTAATTTACAATGGAATATTTTAGAAAATTTCAATACATGCAATTCGAAGAGTTTCCTGAATGGAAAAATTATTTTTTTCATATTTTACGACACTAAATTTTGAAAATATTGTATATTTAACAGGTGAATTATATTATTACGCATTAAAGCGACCTTTTGAAGCAATTTTCATACAATTGTATTAAGAAAATAGAAATCATTGAAAAATTTTTTTTCGTTTGATGATTAATAAAGTTTGTTACTTATGTTTGTTTCCAATAATTTTCCTGGGTTAATAGTCAGATTTTTCGAATAAATAGATGCTTATTGATTAATATTTAATAAGAGCAAACATACGAAATATACGAGGGCTGATCAAGGAAAAATTGCGCACAGGTGTTCTCATGTATCAAAATAATGCCCTCATCTGTAACAGCTGTAAAATCTCAGGTAGGCTTCGAATTAATTGGACATCTACTATATTTCCAGATTTAGCCCCCAGAGATTACCTGGTGTTTTCAAAACTTAAAGAACACTTGCGTGGTAAACGATTTTCTTCTGATAATGTGAGTTAGTATTTTACAGAGCTTGAATAATCTTTCGAGAAGCATGTCATGTGTTAACCTTAATAGAGACTTTATTATTAAAATAAATAAAAATATCTACCAAAGTGTTTGGAAATCTCAACCATTTTGGACGCTTAAAATAAAAATTTTAGTATCGACCTTTAATTAAATGATTGGTTTTCGAAAGATAATACGCCTACATAGTTGAAAGATGGGTTAGAAAATATATACGAAGACTCTGCACCATCACTAAGGAATATAAAATTTTGGGCAGCTGAATTCAAACGTGAAGTCTGAGCCTTAAGTGACGACGAGCCTTCAGGAAAGCTTAAAATTGAGACAACCAGCGATATCATCGAAAGAGTTCAGCAAATGATACTAGACGAATGTCAGATTGAGGTTAGAAGAGGCTATCGGTATATGAAAAGAGCGCATTTGCCATATACTGACTGAAGAAATATGCATGCGTAAGTTATCCGCGCGTTGGGTGCCGCTGTTGCTCATCGGCCGGAAAAGTGATAGCGACAATTTTTTGAGTCTAGGGATTGTGTTCATTCAATATCTTTAAAAAGATGAAACAAACGGAGAGTATTCCGCATCATTGCTTTATGAGGTAATGAAAAAATTGCAAAAAACGACTACATTTGAAGAAAAAGAAATTGCTTATCCATTAGGTCAAAGCACTTCTTATTATTTCGGTGATTGCCATGGATAAAATTCACGGATTGTACCTCTATCCACCCGCTCTGCCCACTGGTTCCTGTTTCCTAACCGCTAAGGTTTCCTTTGCAGGCGAGAGATTTTTATCAGATGAAGACTTTATCACATACGTGAACCCCAACTAGATTTGGAAAGGTTAAAAAGGTAAAAGAAGCGATAGATCAAGTGTGACTTAACAATATACTATCTTTAAAAATAAAAATGATTATAGAAAAAAATGTGTTTTCCTGTTGTGCTGGAATCTTTCTAGACCACCTTCGTAAGAGAGTTAGGGGTAATAGGAAGTGATTAGCCCTTGTATATATTCTTTGAAAGACATAACAGTCAAATTTTCTTATTTTAAATATTAATTTATTTTTGCTGAACATTACTTTGTTATATGTTCATTTGTACTGTTTATATTTGGCATAAGCATTTGGCATTATAGTTATCGTTTCTAGAACTGAAATACGATTTAATATTTTGATTCCGACCCATCAGATAACCGTTTTTGGAATTGCCACGGTTCTGCGCAATATATATTAGGTGTTCCAACAGGGCAGTAACCGTTATACGAAAGATTCTTTTTTGTGTCCCAACTGACTTGGGAACGGTCCTTTCGATAGGCTTATAGTAAGTACATTTACAAGAACAGTGCATTGCCGGCGATTGCACGAAAATATCATTTAAACGCTTCCATAACGGTCCAGATTAGCAGGTTGTAACAAACCTAAGTTTACTCTTGGGTACGTCCTTAACGGTGTCTCTAAGTATAAAATAATTTGAAAATCAATGATAAATATTTATATTCCTTTCATCTATTACTTTCTAGTTCCTAGCTCAAATAATTTTGTGATTGTTTGTTGTAGAAATAATCTCATATACCCTAAATTTTCAAAACGTAATTGAATAATCTCAAGTTGATGTTTGTTCTGTTTTTTCAAGTCTATAACGCACCATTAACTTCTAGCAAACTGAAACCGCAGTGCGTATTTACAGGTAATCCTTACATCCAGCTCTATATAACTATAAATCAAACGCTCCTTTGTTCCGTTTATATATCCTACTAGTGTCCCACACTTAGGTTAGGATTATCGGAAGTGTAAATTTAATCCTGACATTAGCCTTTTCGTTGCGGAGCGCAAAGTCAGGAGGGCTGAATATCCTGAAAAGGACCTGGCATTACGTTCGAACGTGCGTCTCCACCCCAAAGTCATATAAATAGTGGATTAAGTGACCGACGAACGGCGGTCACGTGACTCGAATGAGAAACCAGCGAATGCAACGGCGTTGCAGATTAGAGCTGATATTGAGAACGATAACAGTAACATTTTTTTTGAAAAATAGTATTTGATATTAAATACGAATCGGTAGTGTATTGGAAACAAGTAGTGATATTCAATTTTATATTTAACGATGTGAAATATACGAGGGGAGATATTGTTAATTTTATTGATTGCGAAATGATATATACTTGATATACACTTGATTGTCATTACGTAATAAACTGATCGATATTTTTTTTAATTGACTGAAACAATATTGTTTCTAGATCATGACAATGTCAAAATTATCCAAAAAACTATAAGCTATGCACCTGAGAAATATCAAATGAAGGATATAAGGCAGGGATGACAGCGGGCCCATGACCACCTTGGAAAATTTTGCGGGTCGCGAGATTTATCAAACATTTACAAAAAACAATCAATTTTTGTGCCAAAAGAAATTTCTGGGATACCGTAAAACGCGGAATCTGTATTATTACCAAGTAACCGCAACAAACGTAATAATTCTAACCTGAAACAATATATTATATCAGTAGATACCAACAAAATTGTATTGTTAAAAATTTTAACTCGAGCAGTCAAGGCAATCGGACAGACAAGGACTGTTGTTATTGGCTACGTTTTATTTTAACCTAAAACAAAACACAATTACCTATTGAATTATAGTTTCGAGCTCTCTGTTTCCTATCGATCTGGATGCCCAACAAGCTTAGAAACAACATGTTAAGGGCAGTAGAAGTACGAGCAAATCCATTTGAGACATCTTGGAACTCTTAAACACTTTTCACGAACCCTGCTCGACCATCCAAGAACGATTGCAGCAGATTGAAAAAATAATCAGAGCAGGTGCTTGAGTCATTTGTTCAAAGAATACAAAACCATGTATAATTTCAACTGCACATTACAGAATTGTTTTTTGATCGCCCGATCATTGAAGACGAAAAATGTGTATTATATGATAATCCGAAAATCTAAAGGTGGTGGCTCTATCGAAATAAATTATCAAGTATTGCGAAGCCAAGCATATATCTGAAAATGGCGCTGCTTTGTGTTTGGTGAAGTATACACAGAACTTGATTTTGTACTTTCTGGTCGTCTTTTGTATATTATTGTAAAGTGCGGCTCTGTTCAATCGATCCACGTATAGACGACATGCTACAGACGTAATTCTGTTTTTATGTCGTCTATCTTAGGAATAAAGAAATACTCTATGTAAAGGGGAATTAAGATAAAAAATTCACTTTATTAATCCATGATATATGTTGGTTTCGTTGAGAAAATAAATCACATTTAGGCAAATATGAATTTTTTATTTGCAACGATTCGCCTTTTTTGAGTAATAATAAATTGAGTTTGCTGCGTAATAATTTCAATTTGTGAAATAAACATTCAATTTCTATGATAAATATTCATACAACAGTTTACATTTTTCCCAATTTGCATTTTAATTTGTCATCGTTGATTCTACCCCAAATCATACCTCAATAATCAGTAAATCATTTTAAATAATTCCATTCCCCTCTCATTTGGGACTGTTATTATTCTATAACAGTTTTTAGATAACGGTCTAATTGATGGTGTCAGCCTTGGATAAACCAGTGTGATTCAGTCGATACATCATAGCTTGTACAGGGCGCTGGAAGCTGTTTGTAATGGGATTATTTTCCCTATTTTTAAAATTTAAAATTGAAACACATCTTTTGAAAATATTTCGGTTACTTTTATAAATACTGGATTATTATGTTATAGATGTGTGGAGATATATGTTGGAAATCTGTTATTAGTTTGAAACAGCCCAAATGAATTTACCACCACTCTATAATAATTATTCATTTACTTATCACAAATATTTTGATTATATGAATTAAATGAAATAGCAACCTCGATCTTTTATTGTACTACTGATTTATTTAAAGTTTTTTTATTGGATACATTTCTTTACTGACATATGGTTATATAGATATTCTTCTTCTTTTATCTCTTTTATTTGTTTGTTTGTACATTGCATACACTGGTGGATAACTTCTTATCATCTACAATATATAACATATTCTTGAAAATATAGATTTTCTTGTCAAGTAGCATTTACCAAGACATTTTTACTGATGCTGAATAAAATTTAACAACCAAATACAAGTTTTTTCTTGAAGAACCTGACTATAGAAAATTCCAAATATGATGTGATCGAATTAAATATTCTAATTCCTTTAGCTGCACAAACAATTGCCCAAAGCATATTTTGTACGATTATTGAATATGATACCAACACTATTGTGACATAGCGATTCATGCTGCTTGTCCAATACGTATGGAAACATTGAGCTCCTCTATTTTTGAACGTCTCAAGAGAATGCTGAAGAATAGTCGATAAAATAGGAAAAATAATAGATGTTGGTCACAAAGAGATCGAAGAAGAAAATAAACAGGCAAATATACTCATCAGAAAAGAGATTGTTCTGTGTTGTAGAAAAATGGTCTTGTAATATTGCTAGATCTAAGAAGTATATAAATCTCAGCAAAAATAAGTAAAATTGTTTCAAGGTTTAATTACAGATTATTACGCTTCAAAAAGCACCTAATCAGATTGAGTCTTTTAGAAATTAAGTGCAGTCTGCAAATACTTTGAACTAGAAATCTGTGGAAATGAAGCTCCAAACAAATGGAGGTCTGGAACTGGAAGAAGGTCTCTAGATAATGAAAACAGCTTTAATCGATGAACACAATAGACTTAAATGCTTCGATTATATATTTCAACTATGTGTATCGAGTAATTCAAACTATATAAAATATATCTATCTGCTTATTCATAACAATTGCAAAGTTTCTAGATCGAAAAATAAAAGATCATGGAAAACCCTGCAGGAAGAATACCGGTGCGTATTTCGAATTGGAAGAAAACATTTTTATAAAATAATGAGACCTGAAAGTACCAATAAATCTGATAAAGCTCACGAAAATGACTTGTTTCTGTTAACGTCAATTTGAATATTGAATTTAAAATTTTCACAAGAATTAATACGATTCAAAATCATCGACAATATTAATTATTTCCCAGTCGATGAATACATAAGTATTCGAAAGCTCGGAAAATATATTAAAGTTAGTCCACTTTGGTGTTTCCTTGCCACGTTCCCAATAAGAAACCGCTTAAATATATATATATATATATATATATATAAATATATATATATATATATATATATATATATATATATATATATCGAAGTCTTTGCCAGCTACATTATGAGTCTACTTCAAAATATTTTGAAAAAGACTCAAAATTAGTATTTCTTCACAGATAATAATTTTCTTAATTGAAACAATATCTTTTGACACACACTTCAATTAACTTTTGATGATGATGGTATTTTACTTTAATAATTGTATTTATTTATCAACTTATCTCGTATCTCAACGTATCTCAACTTAGGTAGTTAATTTATAATAATTATTTAGTTATGAAAGCTAAGACCACAATATAAAATTTCAATGATCGCTTTCAAAATTTCATTTCATCAATATTCAATTGTAAATCGTGAATCAGAAACCTTTTGTTGTTGATACATTACAAACGGTCATTAACAATTTCTGTATCATAATCATGTCATCAATTGAAAATCGAAGGATTTTTACCACTGTTTGTTGCAGGTTCCTGTATATAGGAGGGGCGAATTAAGTCCTGAGGGTATAAATAAAAGGGGGCAATGCGATTTAGCTACGATTACCTTATCTAAGCGACCAGAAACAGATTAAGTTCACCCTCGATTCGAGATTGTGTTCTTTGAAAACCGTCTCATTTATTTTAGATTTGACGCCCAAAATCATTATAATTTGAGAAATCTTAGATTTAGTACGGTAAGTAGATGTTTATGGACGAGGCGACGAATCGAGTACCGTAATAACATCACGGACGTATATCGTAATATATTTTTTTTTTCTGTTCTCAGTTTTAAATAAAAGCAAAATGATATTAACATATGAAATGTCATATTTGACAATTTTACTGAAAAATCGTTCCTCTGATTATTCTCTTGTTATTTAAAAAACATAAAAATTTACAGAAGTCACTGGGAGAATCGTCGACTTTACAGTACAGTATGAAAAAGTGTTTTTTAACTGAATGGAAATTAATTACCAATATTTTAATCAACTCAACTAGGCTAGACATTGAAATAAATTCTGTCAACCGTCTGTCTCTGCGTTTTTTAATAAAAAAATGTATACTTTAGGATATTGAAATGAAGAATAACCTTTGACGGGGATATTGATTCCCTATTCTACATAGAGGGTAGGCGAAATAGTGTACCTAGTAACAATATAGAGTTTACTACCATATGATAGTTTATCTACCCATGGCTGGCTCTCAAACGGTATCTACATTATCATAAGATCTAGTTGTGTATCACACATTTTTCGACTTCCTTAGCTCAAAGTATTTTCTTTTTATTTGCTAATAAAAACCCACAATAATTATAATATCCTTGTCACTCATATTTCTGTGTCTAACAATCTTTGTCATAAATATATTTTATCTTGAAATGTTTACATTTCCTGTTTCTTAAACTAACAGGATAATACTAAAGTTTTGGTACAAGGATGTCTAGATGACATCTTCACAACAAATCGTCTGTGTAGATCATAATAAATTATTTATAACGGACGAATGAATGAATTTGAGTTTTAAGAAAATGTTGTTTATGTTTATGCATACCAAATTGAAATGGGTTATCCCCTAGGGATATGATACGAATTTCTCTTACACATCTGGTGACAAAAAAGACAGTATAATATAATTGAAAGAAAAGAATGTGCCGGGTATCGGACACTCCTTTTTCTAAGAATACCAACCAATGTGGTTTAATATATGCAAGAAGAGCCAGTAACTAACCGAGCAGTTCAATTATCTCCCTCTCGAAGTATCTTAAATCAGTAGCGTTTCACTACAAGTGATCATTATAGATAATTAATTTAATCAGGATTAAAAGAGAAGTGCAACGTATTAGAAATAATAAGAATGGGAAGGATAACAGATATATGTGACAATAGATATACGCGGTTGAATTAGGAGATCCCATACAAGGTGCAATAAAAATATTGGTTATTAATTGAGCACTACTTAATACACCATTCATGTAATCAACGCAGGTGTTCCTCAAGGTGGTGTTTTAGGTCCACTACTATCTTCTATATACAGCCGATTTCCCCACATAAGAGAACACACTTAGTGTAACATATACCGATGATACTGCTTTACTAGAATCACACCGAGATCGTTAAACTACATCACAAATTTTTCAAGCAAATCTTTATAGGCTACAGCAATGTTTAAGAATATGGCGAATTCATGTTAACGACTCTAAATCTATCCAAGTGACCTTCACAAACATACGAGAAAACCGTTACAGAAACGTGAATGAACTTCCATAAAGACAGGAAGTCAAATATCTTGAAATCAATTTTGATAGGAAACTTCGTTGGAAGATACACTTCTTCACTATAAGAAAACAGCTTGGGATTAAACTTGGACAACTATATTGGATAATTGGCAAAAAATAACAACTATCTATCGAGAAAAAGTTATTGGTATACTACACAATTTAAACCTATTTGGGATCCAGTTATGGGGATCAGCTCCTATATCAAACATAAATATTATAGGAGACTTAAGTGAGAAGTTCTGAGGTTGATAACAAATGATCCTTGGTATGGGCCCAATAACATCATTGCTAGGGATCTGCAAGTGCTCTTGGTTAGAGAAGAAAGTGAGATGATCAGTGAAAAGTACAATGAAAAACTTCAGTCTTACCCCAATCAATTGTCCAAAAACCTAGTGTTAGAACCTATTATCCGACGTAGACTCAAAAGATTCTCCCCGTATGACATCGCTAGCAGATTATATTTTATATGGTTTAGAAGTTTTAGTTAAGAAATGTTTAGTATTATATTTTATCATATTTTAATTAACTAGGAGAGGTAATTACATAATGCCTTCTATGTTAACGGTTCACTAACTTCAACAATTTTGATATATCTATGCTGTTAACCTATTTTTTATCCAAGTCTTGTGATACCGGCAGATAAGTATTGCTCAACAGATTCCACAGATTGTCAATAAATTTGGAAAAAAAATGATAATTGAATAAACAAAGTCTTTAGTCACCAATTTACACTCTTTTCTATCATGTCATGTATACTATTTGAAATCTATTAACGTTATTATATTCTTCTTTAGTTCACCATGGTTTTTCGTTCTATTTAAGTCAGTTGCTTTCTTGCAAATTCATCAATTATATATCAAACACACTGTTTTGATCTACCACCATACCAAGTTTCGGTAACCATATTATCGACTTGAGATATTGAAGGTAAACTGGGAAGGGAAAAAGTCTACCTTACTTTATTTGAAACAAACTAAACAGGTGATATAAAATTTGAATTAATCTTCTTCAAAATACCACCCTTAGCTAGCACTATTGTTTTCATCTGCTTTGTTCTTGTCTTCTTAATTTTTCTTTACTATAGGGAAAAACTGGAAGTCACATTGTGCTAAATCTGGTGAGACATTAGTAACTTTTAGTGGCTAAAGCTTAAGAATTAAAAGCAACTTTTGCTAATGCGCTAATGTTTTGATGAAGAAGAAAAATGTTGGCCCAATTTTTGAATTTCTTGATTCGCCATAGTTTCGTTCTGGTACTCAAATCGATGTTTTTGTACTCGAAAACTATTTTAGGGTAAACGACATGATCTGATAGAATATTCAGAATTTAATTGTGACAAGCTCAAATTAATCGGGTTTCAAATAATCACACCATACATGTACGGCGCTGTTGTAACCGCAGAACCTCCCCTTATTTGCCTCGAGCTAAAAGAGAAACAAAATAATCACAAGGTTTATTATTATATTGTAAATTTGTATAATTCATTTTTTGCTTCACTATCGATATAATTGAATGTTATTCCTTCAATACTTTCATTATGAGTGTCTGTAATTACACATCGAGGAGGACGTACTTACGGTAGATACTTCACCTAATTATGTATTATTAACATATAATTGCTAAATTATCGTTTGGAATAATTTTAAATAGTTGACTTTCAATTCCTCAACATATCCCATAAACAAATTAACTTTCTATTAAAAATTTGTATATTAGGTTTTAGGAACTTACAAAAGTAAATGAAGAAAAAGAGAAATGGGATAATATCTAAAAATGTGTACAGGAGAATAAACCTTTAGTAATAGGTGTAAAAGAAAATTCAAAGATATATTTTGGAAACCAAATGGACATATTTCACTAGATAAAGGAACAATACATGAAAGAAACAATCTGAAAATATTACCGAAAGAAAAAAAGTCATAAAAATAAGGTGAAAATATTTTCAAGAGTTATTTGACCATCAAACAACCGAATATAAATGTCGATAAAGAAAATTGAAAAGAACATAAAGAATTGGAAATTGAAAACATAAAAAAGGAAAGACACCCGTAAACCGCGTCTATGAATTTTTGCAATTATAATCTATCGAATCAATACATCTTTAGGAAACCAATATCTGAGATATAAAGTTAGTTTATATAGTGAGAAGCCCACAAAATAAAAGAACTAGAAGAAAAGAGACACACGGAAATTAAAACTGGATATTTAGAATTAATGAATCTTGTTTTATATAACTCAACACCTAGAAAGATAGAATGAAAAGGAATAAAAAATTAAACCAATAAAATTATAAAATAATTTATATAAAAAGAAAAATAGAATGATACAAAATGAGATCACATCAGATACATTTAAGACCACTAAAGAAGTAAAAGAAGGAAGAGGACTAATCCCAATAGTGTAATTATAGATATCATAAAGAGAAGTTAACAGAAAATAAAAAAAATATTTGTTGGGAATAAAAATACATAAAGAGTCGAAATGGCTGAAGGGATGTAGTACTAGTAGAAGGGCGTAAGAAGCTATCACAAGAAAATATAAATTTATGGAATGCGGCATTGGAAAAGGAGGTATGGAAATTAATACAAATAAATCCCAGCCAGAAACAAAAATAGACAGAATACAAATAAAATATATGAATGTTGGACATTAATATTAAAAAAAAAAGATAGAAAGAAATAATAAAAAAGCTGTGTTATACCATGGATAAAAAATGTATACATCTTTAGAAAGACATTAGAAATAAATCTAAAAGACAAAACAGAAAAAAATATTATGTGGACTATTTGTGGGAAAATATTCAAAGAATGGATGATGATAAACAAGTTAAAAGAGTAAAAGAATCGATAATATAAATGAGAAGTGAATAAAATTGGGTGAAATATTTTTTTGAAACCACACTTTATTTTGAATGCATTGAAAATTGAAAACATTTTTTTAAATAATCACATTTTGTTTAAAATGCACTAAAAAAAAAAGAAAATTTTTAGTCTATTTTTAGTATACAATTGGTCTTCAAGAACGATTTAAATAATGGATGCTAATAATAAGGTTTCCAAGTTTTTTTTACAAGAAATTTAAGTATATTCAGGTCTATGAAGAATATTAAACAGTATTTTAGAGAAATTAACAGTAATTTATTTAATTAATGTTTTGAATACAAATCTTTTTTAAAAACTTCATACGTCTCATCATAATTATAACTGAAATTGAAATAAATTAGGGCATAATTTTTTATTAATAGATGCTCTTCTATCCTCCCGCCACTAAGCATTAATTACTGAAAAAACCATTTCAGTAAATGCTGAGGTGGCGGGAACATAAAGTAGGTATGAGACAATTTTAGTTATGTTTTTAAATTCTTCTGAAGTGTTTACTAATAAATGGCCAATACTCACTTCAAGAAAGTCTTTGCCTTATAATATTTTTACTTAAATTAATTTGAAATTTGTTAATTCTGAATATCAATTATCCATACCAATATTGAGTCTATACAAATTTAGATTATCTATAATTTTTTCAAATTGATCAAATATGACCGAATACTTCAATGACAAACAGGTCATTAAAGAAAACCAGTTAGTCTGATTGAAATCGAACCATTTCTCTAAATACAAATTATTCTTATAAATAAAAAAATATGGAGTTAATAGTTCTATTAAAAACGTCTTGGGAAAACTCTGTAATAGTATTTAATAATTATTTTGTTACATGGCCAAAATATTTATGATTTTTTCTTTGAATTAGCTCAGTCTTTGAACCATCCATAATGTTATTAACATCCGAAATAGTCAAATTATTTTCTTCACATTTTTTTATTGTTTCATTGGAAACATTTAATATATGACTAGCATAACGAAGGTAAGTATAAACTTCATTATTTTCTACATTATTATCCAACATTAATAAATTTTGTGTAACCATCGAACAGTCAACATTCAAACTAACAAAGTAGTTACAAATTGGTGTCCAATTAAGTAAAATTGTATCAATTGCTGATAGAAGAGATAGCCATCGGGTTCCTGTGTCGTTTTATGTTATACCTTACTACTTTAATTTTATTGTTGTTGAACAAAAATAAGGTCCACGCGAAAAAAGCTTAGTTGAGTACGCATCCACTCGCATGGCAATCAGTGGGTGAGCCTTAAATATTTGACATTGACAGATTTGTTCACAAATTCAGTGTGATTTGTTTATGACTGCGTAGCGTTGAGCAGTCAGCGCCCTCTGACTAAATGAAAACCAATTTGTGTGAGAGTCTAACACGTATGTTTTCATTTTGGTGCTGAAAACAGTATTTTGTGTAATTTATTTTGTTCAAATATGAAAAGTAGAATTTAGTGAAAAACAGTATAATACTTTAGTTTAATACTCTAGCTGATAATCACAAAGTTGAAGAGTTATTTTACGAACATGTAGGTACATAAATATAAAAGAAAATTTGGTCATATAGATACTAGAGTATATGAACATAGTAATACAATAAAGTATGAGTATGTTTAAAATTTGTCCCTGTGTTCCCAAACTAATTGTATACATCAGAAGTTCACGCTTTATGATATTATCATGTTCATTTACTCTAACTATTTCAACTATATCATATTGATAGATTAGTATACATGGTATCCGCAGCTAATTATTGTTATGAACAAGTTCGCAAATTGGTTTCCTAGGCTGGAATACCAGCTACTATGGAATTTCAAAAATTCGGTGAATTCGCGCGGCACTTCTCGGGCGGCGTCTTTCATATTTTTTATAAATGGCGGAAATCATTTGATGTTCATTCATATATAATTTCAAGGAAAGTCAATTTCTTTTGATTCTTTATATTCTAGAACTTTGTAAAATTTTATTTAGGTATATAAATGATTTGTGTAAACGCAGTTAGTTAGTTTTAAATAAATAGTGTGTAGTGTAGTGCTTAAATAAATTAAGTAGTAAGAGACAGTGTTTATTAATTTACCCCACAAATAAAAAGAGTGTAAATAAATACTAAAAACGTTACTTTATCATAAAATTATAGTCTCCATATGATAAACTTTCCTTTATGTTTCTGTATCTATATGTTTACAGTATACTTTTTCGACTTTGTCATCATTAGTATCCCGTATTCAAATAAGTCCAATTATACCAAGATTTAGGCTAAATACTTTTTTAGTGCACTTTGAATAGTGTGGTTCGAAAAATTTTATTTCGACGTTTTATCTCATTTAGTTCTTCAACAAATGTACCGATGAGAATGGAAGTGACAAGTCTTAAAATTTGAATAAATGAGTTAAGTACATTTCTAAAATCCTCAGATTTAGTATTACATAGAATAAAAGTGGCTTCAGTCATTTAGTACATAAATTAACCACTATGTAGAACTGGTTTCCTCTCTTCATAAATAATTAGTTTTGTTGACAATGAAATTAAAGTAAGTCACTCTTTATTTACACGCCAGTGAAGTGCAGTTTTAAGTATTAATCCCTACAAACTTAATATTGTTGTATTCATTCCAGGAAGTTGTATTTTAAGTGAATTTAAATACTGTGTACTGTTGAATACTGTGATTATTATTATTGGAAACAGTAAAGGTGGAATCAGAACTATTTTACTAAAAGTTGAGATTATGTCAGTATCATAACCCAAACCGGAAATATTTATGTGAATCATTGAACATACGAAATATGTATGCCCTTAATGTTGAAAAATGTTCATTTCAGAGAAGTACAGTTAAGGAAAGTTTTTAGAGATAAATATTCAAAACAAAGTTCAACCTGCATTTCTATATTCCTAGGAAAAATACAATAATTACAAAATTAAAAAAAAGCCCAATTTGGGCCAATAAGATAAGGAAATTCTTGAGAGGGATTATGAACTTTACCTAAGGGCTGCATGACAAAAACCACCAAAATTTTCAGCAACAACCAAAGGATTCACGCTTGCAGTATGGATTTGTAAAAAGCTCTACCCATTTCAGTATTAACATTTTCAGATGCTTACTGAAAAAAAAAACATTTACCGCTACAATTTCGGAGGACATGATTTTGTCAAACATGTTTTTATATATGGAATGAAAACAACAACTGCTAGAAGCTCATAAGATATTTTTTCTTGCTTACTACAGCATTTAAAACTTAATAAAAAATATGTAATTATTTATAGAGATACATGCGTAGAGCAAAACCGAAACATGAATAAGTATTTGGCATTGATGAGATTTATTCAGAGCATTTTTTGGTTTCAAGCTATTTATTCAAGCTATGCATATTTTGGCAACAAAAGGAAAGGTAATCTATGTTCCAGAAAGCTGCCATGACATAATGGCAAAGTGTAGAAATAAGAAAAAGTTCTTTGTAAATGAAATTAAAAATGAAGATTTTTTAATACTGCTAGTTTAGAGAAAAATATCAGCAAGAGAAAGATAAACACTGATAAGAATCCTGTAAACTGGTTAAAAATTCAGTGGCTTAGACTAAACAAATAAACAATTCTCTGGAAATAATATATAAAGAAACATTACAGTTAAAACGCAAGATATGCTAGATCCTGCTAGATGTTGAAGAGTTGAAGATATTAGACCCTTGTCTATGACCCTAATGCTGAAGAGGAAGATAATGAAGAGCAAGCCAGTAACATAACAATTTTAAGAGATCAACAATGAATATGGTATATTCAACATTCAAATTTACAATACAATACATTTTGATTGTCTTACACATGTTTAGAGTGAAACTTGCCGAGTCAATTTAACTTATTTTTTTTCTGTATAATAAAATATGCAGAATTCATATTTGTATATTACATTAACCACTTACAGGTAGAACTTTTTGCAGTTTTAGTATCGCAATCGCAATATGTTTTTAATTTAATTTTTCATAGCAATTGCATGAACCCAGCATGTTACTCAAATTGGCCATAAACTGACTTATGCCACTTTCACTCACACCGACTCAAATACTCTGAAGCAATTTGGTATGAGAATAAATGTAGAATATACACCTTGAAACAGAAATAGAAAAGTGCATTACAAGCAGCAGACATAAAATATTTAAGCCGTGTGAGAGGTGTAACAAAAATGATAGGCTAGCAAATGAACAAATTTCGAAAATATTTGGAAGTTTAGTCACTTATGGAATTGATTGAACAAAGTCAGTTGAGTTGGTGGGGTCATCTACAAAGAATGGAGGAGTCAAGACCAGTGAAGAGAGTGTGGGAAGCAAAAGTACGTGAAAACAAAAAAAGAGGAAGGACTTAAAGCGATATGGGACAAAGCAATAGGTAATAAATGATACTCAACATCACCATAATGTTCCTTATCTGCTATAGATAGTTTAGTTAAGTTTGTTCAATCAGCGGCATTACCAATTTCGCTACAAAATAGAACGAATTATAATCCGATGCCGAAGACAGTAATTTTGTGTTTTTAGTTTGCTCCCTCGCCCCAATTTCATGGATATGTTTCGAATTTTAAATGGCTCACTGGTCAAATTCATATTTTTAACATGTAACTACTTAATAAATTGTCGAATTTGTATGTGGAGCGTAAGCTATGAAAATAATTTTTTTTAATAATCATAATTTTTATCTTGCTAATAATTCCGATGTCCTGCTGCGAAAATCAAATAAGTAAAGCTGGAGCTGATATTATAGAATATTTACCCTTATTTGAGAGATATTTAGGGGATGGATGAAACCCCACAGGCCCTAGGGATACATTTCCTGCGATACCACTTCAATTTTATTCGGGTAATTTATTTTCTCTCTTTCGATGGGACTAGCAACCACTTGATTATAGATTACGTTTCATTTGAACTATCTGATTCAATCAAATGAAACGTTCATGTTAAAACGGGTGTTTTTCTTTTATTATGAGAGGGTTAGATGTTTCCTATGTTTTTATTATGTAATATAATGGTTAGTTTGATGGTAGTTAATGGTATACAAATAATAGGTTTGGAAATGTTAAGTTTTATTAAATGAGGAAAAAGGTTTACAACTTCTTTGTGTAGATTGTTTATAATAACTTTGCGTATTATGCTTTAGTGGATGGATACAAACAAATTGCGTTGGAACCCAAACCCTTTGTTTTTGGAAATTCTTAAAAGTGGGTTGTACGGAATAAATCTAATGAAGTTGATAATTTGCAAAATTGAATATATCCTTTGATATATACAATTTTAATATAAGAAACTGGCGAAGTTAGAGAGATGCTTGCAGTTTCCGTCCTCAGTTTTCTTTCCAAAGTAACTCCAAAATGTTTGAATACGATTCAGTAGTATTGACTAATGGAATGAGCGACTAAGAAAGGCGATGAGTTAATTAAAAATGAAGAGCGGTCGGGATATTTCTCAATTATTGAAAAAATGAACAAAATTGTTTGCTAAAAATGCAACTGACTATTTGAGAGCTTATTGAAGAACAATTGGGCCAACCACTTCTTCACCATCATGTACGGAATAAATCCACAAAAGTCAATGATGTGCAAAATTGAATATATCTTTTACTTCATCCATGAACATACGGAGTTTAAATAAAAACTGGCGAAGTGACGTTAGTGAGTTCGTGCTTGCAGCGTTTGTCTTTAAACATAGATCATGCACAACACATTATCATAAGTTTTGTTTTAAGTACTATTGAAACCCAAAAAATGTTTAAACTTATCTATAGTGATATTGTAGTAATTTTTGAAGACTTTTTAAAGTGAAAAAATATTAAGAAAAGGCAATGAGTCAGTGAAAGATGGGAAGCGCTACAGACGTCCTTCGACTGTGCAAAAAATGGGAAAGCCAACAGAAATAAAACCACAAAAGTTAATGATTTGCAAAATTCAATATGTCATTTGCTACATTAATTAATATACAAGCTTTAATTTGAAACAAACCGGCGAAATGAGGTTAATGCTCATGTGTCTTGTATGTGTCTAGAACAACACATTAACATAAGCTTTTTGTTTCAAGTGTTAGAGATACTTATAAAATGTTGAATAAAATTTTGAGGACTGTTTACAAGTGGTATGAGTCATTAAAAAGGCAATTAGTCGGTGAAGGATGGACAAACATTCATAAATCCACAGAAGTTAATCTAAAATTGAATATTTTTTTCATATATCCATAGAATGGACTAATAGTTTTTTATCAGTCATGGCAACATGCTGTATTTCAAGTTGAATTTTTTCATTTGTCTCCCTACCTGCCCAAAGAAGCTTTCCTTTAATGTTCCCAAATATGTATTGCGATGAGTAAATTGCTAATCAAGGGAGGTACCGTGGAGAAGATTGATTTAAAATTTTTATAACCTTATTATGTGGTTTCTAATAAAATAATTCATCGTATTCTTTGATCACATCTCTCGTCTTCGAAATAATAGGTTTTTAATCAAAATTAGTAAAGTTTAATTTAGAAAGTATATTAATACATATAACCTAGAAAATTTGCATTTCCGGGTGGCAATAATCCTGAATGTAGAGAGAACTAATATACTCGTACCTGCCTAGAGCGGTGGTAGGTCGATACTTCAATTAAAACAAAAGAGTAGAGACAATTCCAGAGCACACGCCGCGAATTGTTGTGCACAATGGAGACACATTGTTTTAACTGTTTCTCGAGTGGCGTTTGTTTCGAGAAAAGTTCGAAGGATTGCGAGGACCACCGCGACAGCTGGGATCCTGATCTTTCAAATTATTGTTTAGGGATAGAGATACGGCACGCGAGAGCGCCAATATACTACCCCTTAATGATTCACTTCGAGTAGGTACTTGAAAAGTATTGTTATGTTTTGTTTCAAGTGAATTCTTTCCGTAAAAAACTGGGCCGGTGTAATTAGGGAGCTGTTTCATTACGCTTAATGGTTTAATCTTTGATATTTCCTGCGGTGAAAATAACAAAGCGGTCGTTCCATTCCGATAGTGATTATACCGGGTGTTCGAGTGTTTCGACCACGGAAGTATGAAATCACTTACAATGTAAAGAGAAGCCTGAAGTATGGTTAACTTTTGGTAGGATATAACAAAGCGTATTAGTCTTGATCAAGTGTTCGTATAGATCACATCTTGTAGAAAGACATTTAACGTTCAGTTTTCAACTTGAGGCATCTTTTAGAGAGTAACCAATGGTAGACTATTTGTTAACTACGTAAAATAATGACAAATACATATTGGTTAGATTAGTTTCAGATTCAAACCAACTAGGGTGAAGGAGCTGTGCACATTTATTCGACAATTGAAAGTTATGTAGTTAACAATTACGAGAATGGTCCCAGAAGTACCTGGCACAACAACGAAAATACAAACAATTTTGGAAAAATATATTGATTTTTCAACAAAACCTTCTTTTAGCATCATACACTTTTCCCAGCGATGGTCAATAAGTTCGATACTCTTTTTATAATAAGAATCGTGAAGATCCTCAAAATAGCCATTAACTGCCGACATCACCTCTTCTTTGTTGGGAAATCTTTGACAACCAAGCCATGCTTTTCTGTTTGGAAACAGAAAATAATCCAAATGGGCTAAATCTAGCGAAAAGGGTGCATGAAGTAGCAATTCAAACTTTCATTTATTAATTTTGACCATTACAATAAGGAACGTGTTAGCCGGTGCATTGTCTTGATGAAACAACATTTCCTTCTTAGCCAAATGCGGCCGCTTTTGCTTGATTTCTACGCTCAAGCGTTGCAATAAAGTGGCATAATACTCGCCGTTGATAGTTATTCGTTTCTCAAGATTGGTGTGGGAAGAACGAGGTGCCAGGTAACTCTATCCATCTCTGCTGAGCCCGCCTTGTGAGAAGACCGTTGAGAGACGTTTGGGGTAGTATTAGATTACTTTTTAAACTCACATTTATTATTTGAATTCACTGAAACGTTCATTATTGATGGCTGTCAAACAAATACTAAACAAAGTGGCGTCTTCAAATTTGAACCCAATGCTGTGTAGATTCTATACTATCTAATCTAGTGGTATTTTTCAAGCAACTACCGCCGCATTTAGGTCAGACCTGGTACTTCTAGGACCATCGTCGTAATCAACACTTTATTAGATCATGAAGAAACCGAACCTAAGATATATTGGTAGGTATTTGTATTTTTTTCCAAATCAAGCATGCTAAATTTGTTTATCCATTTAAATTCTTTTCTAAAATTGAACAATATTAAAATCTTGAAAACGTGTCTTTGCTAAAATTGTAACGTTTCTTTTGCATCAAATCTTGTTTTTTTGTCAATAACCTAGCTCTTAAATTATTATTTTCATTTGCACTCAAGATCATTGTTAGTGTTTCTGTTTCAGTTCAGAAATATTATGATTACTTCTCTTCATTGCTTTCGTATTACAAATTTTTGAGATCTTTATCAGATCTAAACATTGTTGCAAATATTTTTTAACTTCTTTTTCAAAAACTTTCAGAGTCATTTTCCAGAAATTTTTATCAACATTATTATATGCGTGTTTAAAATCTTTTATAATAGTAATTTTTCTAATTCGAGCTAAAATATATCTTGTATTTACTTGTGTGTTTTGTAATCTTGCGATTTTTTACTACCCTTTTCATCTACGACTTTTACTATTTTTTGCTCTACTGTAATATAATATAATGTCTTCCCGATGTATTCTAGTCATCCCTCCAGATTGCAGGATCGCCATTACATTTACATGATTCTAGAAGAGGTGATCAAATACGACTCTCTATTCAATCTTTTTGTTAATCTGTTTTTGAATATGTGCCAAACCGAATATACGGAGAGTGTCTCATACATAATGTCGCTTTTCATAAGTGAAAATTCCTATGCCTCAATTTAAACATATTGTAACTTGTTTATATTAGTCACTAATCCCATAAAAGTACAAATACTTTCTTTCAATTATTCTATATTTGTGCCACAAATATAATATTCATATACAGTTAAGATATTGTTGGAAACAGAAGTTCAAAGCAGCTGTGGCTTTACTTTAAGTTATAAAGGACGTAATACATTAAAATCTATTTCGAAAATTTCAAAAATTATGCTAATTATATTATATATATATTAGGGTGTTTCAAATTTCCAAAAGTTTGAATTTCAAATGACTTTGCTCTTGTCCTGCGTCCAAGTGATGCAAACGTTAACTATCTGGAGTTTCAGGACGATCGGACAATATTTAGAGGTTCCACACTTTGAACATGAACAGTTTTTAACTTGGTTTGCGTATTTCTAATTTTGAGTTATATCGGAAACACTAAGTTCTAATGGACTTTGATTTCTTGTGTTTCAGGTAATTAATATATAAAATGGCAACTAAAAGAGGAATTTGGCTCGGCTTTCTTCAAAGGAACAAGTACTCTTAGTATTCATTCACCATCATAAGGAACTGAACGAAACACTTTCTGAAGCAGCTAAATCCACCAGTTCTTAATTTCAAGTAGTTTGGAAGATAGCAAATATACCTGTTAAAACTGAAGTAAACATTCGTATTAGCATACAGAAACGGTACAAAGAATATCAAAATCTCGGCAAAGAAAAATCAAGAAACACGGATAAGGCTAAGTTAAAACGCGAGATGTTGAAAGGTAATCTGGTCGAAATATTTGACATTTCCCGCCAAGAAGATAAAGACTTTCTAATGTCTCAAAGAGAAGATCGCATGAGTTCATCAATGAGTGGTGTTGATAAGGTTTTTGCCGCTAAAGCTAAAACGAAAACTTTAAAAAAAGAAAAACAAGAGTTATACAAAAGCAAACACTTCCAATCTATAGCTAAGATTAATAAGACAGTAGCAGTTGAATTCTCATCTGCGTCATCATCCGAAGATGAAAAAGACAGTGAGTTTTTGGCTCCAGTAACAAAAAAAACAACGGGCGATTCCTAAATTAAAGACTGTAAAGGAAAAAATGTCCTTCAATTTAGACCAAAAACCTGCAAAGAAAAAAGAAACAAAAAGATTAGAAAGCAAAATCTTTGTTTTTGAAGGGAAGGACATCAGTGACTTTGTTACTAAAAAAACAAAACTTTTCTTTGAATTGTTTGGAATTACCGATATTACATAATCCTGTATGGAACCTCTACGAAGTCATGTTGATGCCCTTAAGGTTGTTAATGATACTGTAGAGAGAGGTATTGCATTAATAAAACAGTTCAATGAATCAGCAAGAGACGAACAACAAAAACAATTCTTATTGAGGATCGTCGAACATCACAGAAAAGCCGTCACTAAACGAACTAAAAAGGCTATTGCATCGTACATAGTTGAATAATTGATACAATATGTAATTTTTTTTACTAAAGGACGATCTTATTGTTTATATCCATCATTATCTTAAGCTTGTGATTTATAATTTCAGCAATAAAATCTCCAAATTTCACACAGATAACTTATACATCACCTAGACTCAGGGCAAAAGCAAAGTCAGCAAGAATTTTATTTTTTACCATTAAAAATGAAACACCCTATTTAGTTTAGTATTTAGTTATAAAAATCCGGATATACTTGGAATTGAATCAAATACAAGAAATTTTTTTTTAAATTATTCATATAGTGATATTAAAATGAGAAATGTATGAATAATGAAAGAGAAACAATCTGAAAAGAAATTACATATATTTTATAAATTTGTCTATTGGATTGGACAAAATTTCAGTTCTATCATTCCATAAACTTTAAAAATTTATGATTTAATATTTGCTTAAAGTTATTTTAGCCACCATTACATGGGAATAGTGACACATGAACATATTACATTGACAAAATGACACAATAAAGTAAAACAAAAAGGGAAGAGGGCCATAGACTGACGCGTTAAGGGGAGATTGAAGATCCATCGTATGCGATGTCGTGGTGGGTTTATGTTTAACTTTATCAACAGATGTGGTTATTGCTTTTGCCGCAATAGCGATTGTAGAAGCGACAACAGAGACAATGTAATTCGAACTCCAAATTACCTAATTTTATTACCCGTTAAACGTAGATAAATCTGTCGAGAATAAAATGAATTTGTATTATTTCGTCTGGTGATCTCGTTTGAGGGATTTGTGTACGATTTTTTCTTTTACTTTACGGCTATAAAACCATAAAGTAATAAAAAAAATTGGTTACAATTACTCATAGGGTTGATATTAAACTAGATACATTTGCTAAGCATTATAAAAAAGGAAAGATATTCAAATGTTACGAAAATTAACAGATACGTAGTGCGATACATGAGTTCTTAGCCTAACAGAAAGAAAGGTCATAAAAAGCCGTGATTATTTTCCAATATTCTCCCTTCATTTTCCCATATTTTTCAGAACGTCTCACTAAAGTGATACAAACAACAAATAGTTGGACGGGACCAGATTAGGAACGTATGGTGGATGTTCAATCTCTGTGAAACCATATTCGTGTACAGTGGCCTGATTTCGCCGTATTTTTTTTTCCGCCGCTTTCATGGTTGTATTTGATTCGTTAAAGTCAATAGAAAGGATACCCTTGCAGTATCAAAATATTGCAGTCATCACTTCTTTGGTGCTTTTCATTACCTTAGCTTTTTTTGGCATGATTATAGCAGAGGACCATAGTTTCATAACCCGTCACAATTGATCGAATTACTCTTTCTTGGTCCTCTCGGCAAAGCTTTACAAATAATTAAATTTGACATTGCTTTAACGCTGCGTTGAGAGTTCGAGGTAATCCACATTGAACTAATTTTTGTCATATTTAAAAGCTCTCGTAATATTCTTAGAAAATTTGTTTTGGAAATGCAATTTCATTTGTCTTAAGGCGCCGACTATTCTTAACAATCTCTTCCACTAATTTAATGGTTTCTGGAGTAATCACTAGCACAAGACCTCCCGCACGTAGGTTATCTTCTAAAGCGAAACAATCTGGACCAATTTTCAATTGTTGAAAACAATGGAGACAAGTCACCGTGAGCAGTTTCCACTCTTTTGGGATTTGGAAATCCGGGATGGTTGCAACCCTCAATTAGATTCCCAGAGTTAAATTTGTAGTCTGGTGGTTGAATCCTTTGTGCTTGAAACTCCCAACCTGGCAGCTGTAGAATTGAGGGAAAAAAATAAAGCGAGGAAGGAAAGGAAACACATATGAAAATTACGGAAGAAGGAACAAGTCGAAAGAACAGATTCAAATAAAAAGATCTTATGCTCTAAAATATAAAAAAACTGAATTTATATTTTTTACAGGAATATGTTCTATTCTATTCGTTCTGCTCTCCAAACTAATAGAAAATTCGAATTTACATGAAAACTATCATACAAAAGTTTGCTTAAAACAAAAAGGGATCCATAAAGATAAAAGGAATTTTTGTGAGCACCAAAAAAAAAAAAACAAAAAAACATATCAGCGAATATAAAGAATAAAACAAATTTACTAAAATTTACTTCGATTTGAAGTGAAATAGGAAGTGGAAGAATTCGAATATATTCCGAGGTTTCTTTGAATTTCTCGAATGAAGTGGGAGGTCAAAAACTCCAATATTAGAATAAATAAATCTGAAGTGAGTAATATGCTATAATATGTGAACAAAGGAATATTCAAAATTTTTGAAGAAAAACGTAACATGTCGAATGGCATGTTACATGGTGTTAGTCGAAACTCAAATTGAGACATTCTTCAAAATAACTCAACTGAGTTGTTCGAGCTTCACTATAAAAAAAGGTTGAAGTAGCAAGCCGAAACTTTTTGTAAAGCTTGATGAGACTTGTTACTGACTGTTGCAATTATTATCAACGCACTCTATTTACTATATGAGGTCAAGAACGCGAATGTTTTTTGTTGAAAATCTTGTGTTACTATACTTCGCGAAAACTTCAAAATTCAATTGGTATTTGGATGGCCATTTTATCCCAAATTGCAAAACAACTATAAGGTTTAATAATTGAAAAGAGATAAACTCCAAATATGTTTGACACGACTTTAAAGTACACAATAAGAAGGAAAATTACAATCAAACATCGTCATGCGCAGGAACCTTCCTTCTTTATACCAAGTACAAAATCACATTTTCAATGTAGATTTCATATAGCAATATACAATATATAAGTTTCATAAGATTTTGTTTAAGAAAGTTTCGTATCTATGTCTCAAATTAACAAATAACAAAAACTTTCATGGCTTCAAAAGTTATATTAGAATCCTAGGAATATATATTATGTGAAGCCTAATCTAACCTAACTAAACCGATGGCGAGTATTATTTTTCCCCTTGTTGCTGTTGATCAATATGAATAATGCTAAGCATTTAAGAACACTAGAGCTCTGGCTCTGGGATTGTGGGCTTGATAGTAATAGAACTAATGTATTTAAGAAGAATAGACCAACTAGAAGCTACAATTTCTGTTGTCTCTTTAATACTTTCTATTTTTACTTCCTAGCAGATTGTTGTACCTTTTTTTAATCATCGGTACGTCTAAAAATGTATTTATTAGAAACCAAGAATAATTATGTTTTCACTTTTTTGTACAATTCAATACAAGAGCCAGTGTTTATGTCATTGGTCCTCTGATACATCAACGCTATTTTAATTTGAGTCTATTTAAGAAGCTCTCTTGTTCCATAGAGAGTGCGTCAATCATTTCTACCATCCATATTCACAGGTATTAGGATATTGCAACAGCATGTTTATACACAAAGACTATTTGGAGAGAATTATTTCGAAAGAATGCTAAAAAATAACTGCAAATATGATAGAGTCAAAGTTAAAAGAGTGGAACATTAATTGGCAATGGATAGCTGCGCAAGTGAGAGTGCTGGTGAGGGAATGCTCTGAGAGTGTGAGCGCGATGGTGCTCGAGCTGTATTAAACAAGAAACTGTATCGACTGCTGTCTCTTCTGCCATATTAATATTAAATATTCTTGACAGATTATTGTCTAACAAAGAGACATCTATCTGAGTGGGATTTCAATATATGATTGGCAAACATATCAAAAACGTCTTCATAATTATTGTTATCGTTTCCTAATAGTTAATATTCAATTTTGAGAAGCTTAGAAAAACTCTTATAGTGGAGATCCTTTTGGTTTCTTCGATTGATCAAATAGTTTGATATTTTCAATTGTTCTACATCTTTGAGTGTTTTCTTCGAGGATTCTAAATGTTTGTAGATGCATCTCCACATACTTAATTATAATCATTCCGAGCTCATTTTATAAATTTATTTTAAATAAACATCCACTTAAGAAACATCTCTTTTTCAACTAAAAAGTTGTCGAAACAAAGGTTTTCGTAATAATTGAATCGTGATATCGCCCCACATGAATAAAGAAAGTGGATTACTAAGAAAGTTTATGTTAAGTCAGGAAAATCTTCCGTCATATCCACAGTGTTTACATAAATCTATATAAACTATCAAGTATGATAGGTAAATCAACTTTTTTATTTATTAACATAACAATTTATGCCACTGGTTTCATTGGTGTTTTCCCTGGTCACTACAATAAATCCAACATAGTCTAAAGACAATTCACAGGAATTAAAAATTAAATAGTAATTAGAAAAATTATGGAACAATTGAATATTATTCTCTCACATTTTAAAACGCAGTTTATTATAACGAAGAATAATATAAAACTTTAGAAAACTTCCGTAGACACTTTCTAACAATTGAAATGTTACAATTGACTTTTCAGACCTCCCCGTACGCACGTCAAATGTATCTACATTGCCCCAATTAGTTGTTATTGTTAGCGAACGTGGCACCACTAGTTCCGGCAACGCTGATACATGATCCGAAGAGGATATATGAGGTAGAGGATATGTTTGGCCGCGTGCTTCTGTTGCCTGTCTCCGTTGTTTGTAACTCGATATCAGTTTGATGCAACAATGGAGCCGAAGAATGATCCACAAATTGTAAAGCGATGATACTGCTGTAGTATGCATAAGGAAAATCGTTCTTATTAGCTTGTACTTAGTCTTGTACGACAGTACTATAATTTCAATTGTTAGAGACTTAATTATTTACATTTTTTATGTAAAAAAACAGTGTGTTACTTTGAATAGTCCAAATTATGCATAGAGTGTGTCTGTTTCAACTATTATATCAGTATCAGTATGTAAGCTTTATTATTAATATTTTTTTAAACAAAAATCGGAATTGAACAATCATATATCTTTCTTTAAAATATACAAGGTTTATGAAATGTATTAATTTTATTGAAAAGTTAAGTCTTTCTACATTGCTCGTTGTTTCATAATATATGTGTACCTGCAATCTCGAGACACAATTGATTTTCAAATTCAACACACTTGACTAACGAGGTTATTTTTTATACACATGTATTGGGAGGTGGGCTTAATACGATTTTTATACAAGCAAGGAATACAAGGAATTTTTTGTTGTTTTTTTATTCATTTATTATTTACTGAAAGCATCCCTTGGCCTAATTTATTTAACTTATATACAGAATGTCAAAAATAACGGTGCTTTTTGACATTTTTCTGAAAAACCAAGGTAAAAAATGCTAAAATATCAAAAATGATAGAATATGTTATGTGAACTAGAAAATTGTAATCTAAGGAATAAATAGTGATCTAAAGCTAAAAACTTTTGACTAAAATGTCAATCATTAGTACAAGATTTGCTACAAACTGACACAGATGGGAATTTTACATGAAAATCACTAATTATATGTCATGTTATCTTTGTTTTTAGGACATCAGTAAAGTAACACCAAGTTGGTTTTGCATTATTGAAACTAATTCCCTGGGTTTGTTATGAAGGATATACGAGATTGCACGGTGATGGACTATCAGCGGTATGGTTGTGATATATTACAGTGGAAGGATTAATAAGTAATAAGGGAATGTAATATTTTTGAAAGTATCATTAATAAATCAAAAGGAATAATAGCATATATTGATGATTTAAATCTGATAGCAATAGACCGAAAAAATCTTGAAGACACAATAGAAAAAATTTTAAGAGAGTCAGGTAAAAGAGGATTGGAAATAAATTGGAAATAAGTGAAAAACAGTAGAAATAAATGACCTCATCTTCGAAGTAGTCGACACCTTTAAGTACTTACGAACAATGATAAGGAACAAAAATGACAAAAACAATGAGACATAACAAAGAATACATTCAGGGTATAGGGCATATAATGAGTAAAAAATTATAAAGCAGAGCAAGGGATTGAGCCGAGTAACTAAATTAAGAGTCTACAAGACTGCGATAGAGCCAGTAGTTACACACACCACTGAAACTATGAGACTACCAAATATGGACAAAGAACCATTAAGTATATATGAGAGGAGAATAATTAGGAAAATTCATGAACCAGTAAAAGTTGGAAATAATGAATATAGAGGACTATGAAATTAATGAAATTGAGAATATATTATTGAATGAAGATATAGTAAACACAGTTAAAGCAAAAAGAATACAATAATGGTACGAATATATTGAAAGAAAGAAAAAACGGCAGGGTACAAAGAAAATAACAGAGTGGAGAGCGAACGAGAAAAGATTGTCAGGAAGACCAAAAAATAGATGGGAAGATCAGATTGTTCAAGATATACAAAGTATAGGAGTAACTAATTGGAACAAACAGATGCAGGACAGAAAGAAATGGAAAACAATAGTCGATGCTTCAAAAACATGTGTTGAGTTCTGATTAAGTTGTGATGAAATCTGGGCTGACCACTCACAACAATACAGGATCAAAAAAGTTTAAAAGAATGTATAGTTTAGTTTTATCAGAATATGAGAAAACGAACGAATGAAGTTGAAACCAGAAATTTTCTACACATTTTTGAAACATTTGTCGCAAAGCTATTTATAGTACTGATTCTAATAAGTAGTAAAATGTAGGTATTGGCCATCTTTTGTTGTTTTGTTAATTTTGAGTAATTTGAATTTTGTTGGTCCAGTGTATCAACCATACCTTTGTAATTGTTGGAAGACCAGATAACTGTTTTGTTTCTTGTGAAAACAAATACTCTCTATCCCACTGTTCTCTGGCGGTTGGCTAGGTTCGTGGCACAAAATACTAACACTATAAGCGATGTAGTGTGAACTAGTCTCTAATTCTATGAAGAGTACAGTTGCTTTACTTGATTTCAATTATTCTCTCTCTTTGTTTATTGATGACGCACTACTTTTTTTATAATAAATAGTATGGAATTCAATAAATATAAAATTCGTTTATTGTTGAGATAAAAATTTAAAGCCGCAGGGATAGTAAAGAAAATATGTGAAATTGAAGGAGAAAATACAGTTAGGAGTGGAGATTTGACGCTTGAAGATCGTTCGTGTTCAAGTCGTTCGCTTTCGTGGGATATTGAGGTTACAATGGAAGCAGTAGTACAAGCACTTCCTTGGACCTTCTAAAGATACCATACATCGCCATTAGGTAAGATCTATAAAGTTGTCAAATAGTGGCAGACGAATAAATCGAGATTCAATCGAAACGTATATTTACTGAGGTATCTAGTGGACAGATGATGAGATGTGTCGGATAAATATTCAGTTTTAGTTAACCAAAACCCTATTCTATCACAACAATATAATGTTAAACCACATCCTGAAAAAATTACGTTTAATAAGAGGGCATAACTTGGCGGTATTGAATACCTACTACTTCTAGTACTTAGACCGGATCTTGTACTGTCAGATTGATATTTATACAGGTACATGCCGAAATTCTCGAATCCAAAGACAGAGAAGACAGGGCGATAATTTTCTGCATCTAAGCCCAAAGAATGGTTTTACCAAAGTCTGAACGTACTTAACGTTGGGTTAAAACCATAATATACAAAGGGGTATACTTTGATTATTTATGAGACACCCTGTATATAGTTCACCTTATGAACAGGTAGAATTCCGTAGAATCCTATAGGAAACTATTTATCTAAATGTTTGTTTATATACTAGCGTTATCCAATTAAACGATTTTACGTAATCAATTTTCATTTATAATTTATCCTTTTTTTTACAGGAATGAACTTCTATTCTATGTTTCCGACGACCAACAGTAATAGCAACAGCAGCGGCGTTTATGTGAACCTATAAATCAGTAGCGCTTCTGGCAAATTTATGGCAAAGATAAAGTCACCCGGAATCGGGAGGTTTTTATGGCGGAGGCCGTGAAATGTAGATGTGCCGCCTCCCTCAACCCCCTACGGACTCATCCTACACTACCATTGATTCAACCGTCCCCAATACAGGCGTATCGGGAGGGTCCCAACTGTTTTATTTGGCGAAAAATAGAATCATAGCTTGGAAATATAATTCTAAAGTGGTCGAAAAATGTCAACTTTTCGTTTCAGAAAAGTCTAATAAAAATTTTTGAATATTGTATAATTCTCAACTTGATAGATGATTTATGAGTTCAAATTTTCAAACTATCATACCACATCAGAAAGAATATAATTATACTAGGTGTCTAGAAACTCTACTCGTAAACGGAAACTGCAGATAGCATTAATGATTTTATGTCCATCAAACCTAATTAACCTACATTCACTAGATTCTAGCGCTGTTTTGATATAACGCTATAAAGTTTATTCAATATATAATAGAAACACTTTAGGGGTTGACGTCGTTCTTCTATTGCTGGGCTTAACGCCAGTGAGAGCCCGATTTCTCGGCGATGTTTTGACAATGAATCGGTCATCTCTCTTGGATGTGCATCTTTTTCTTCTGGAACCGCTTCTTTGATGAAAGTTACTAGTCTCCTGGTAACGACGGTAAACTCTGAAAACAACAGACTGATTCAGTCCAGCGCACTGGTCACTTCTCGCTGACCCTGGCCTTGTCGCAATAGGGTGACCGCTTTCGCAGCTTTACACTTATTGTGTCCATTTTCAAATAGAATTCTGGTTTGTTGTTGACAGAATTGTGTATCTGTTGACGTTTGATGGCTAACTGGGTTATGTAGACAACTTTTTAAAAGGCTCAATTATCTTTAATGAGAACTATATATAGCATAACATATTTTATCTCATTTTGAAGCAGGAAAAACTTTGAAGATAATTCAAATACATTTCTAACATAATTTAAATCAATGTTTAACCAATTAATAAACAAAAACAGCATGATTTTGTACGTGCTCTCTACTGTTATGAACACAATAGCTGCAAAATGAACATAGTATTTTCACGTATTGCTCTATGGAACGCCAACGGACTAACAAATCATAAAACATTTTTATAACCAAATAAGAATGATTTAATGCTTGTTTCAGAAACGCACAATAATAATACCTCATTGCAAAGTATATCATACAAACTTTACTGAGGAACTGCAATGATTATAAGCAATAAAATACCATACCATGAACTTATATCCTATCACATGAATTCCAAACCTCGATAATACAAATATATTTCCAATCGAGACCATTCACTATAGACTTAACCTATAGTCTACCTAGACACCATATCAGCACAGAAGAATACGAAGAAAATTGTCAAAAAATGATGAACAAAAAATTGAACCAAATTCATCTGTTGGCGCTAACATAATGAACTCTAGTGAAGGATAGTGAGGTTTGTAGTAAAAATAAACATTGGAATCTTAAACAATATGTGAAGTCTAAATATGCGGGTGGCAGTTTTTGAATATTAACTTCATCTACAATGGCGCTAACTTCCTTCTATGTAATTTATTATTAATTCTCTACCATATAGTTTATTGAGACGAATGACTGTTATTATTATTCCAGTAACTGGTTTTTTTTCTACCTAAATTTTTTTCTATTATCCTGTAGCCGATTCCACAAGAGGGTTTAACCGTTTGTACTTTAGCAAATCTGTCTACTACTTTTACCACCATTCCAGTGAGTCCAGGAACTCATTAGAGGGTGATTTTATTCTTCTTACTCAGCTTATTCAACTTCTCCAGGGATTCCTAAATCAGCTTGGATCTTACAACAATTGATAGACCGCTAATGTTCGCTTGTCTGTCAGACAAGATGAGAATTTCATGTATGCCATAATTCCTTTCTAAGTTATTCTGGTTATATTTTCCAATTGTATATATTTCTGCCTGTAAAATATTTAGTGTATCGCCCAATCTATCTGAGGGTTTGATTTTGCGCCCGTACACTTTCATTTCAGTTGTCCGTATACCATTTGATTTTATTTTTCTATAGTGTTTCATCACATTTGCTCTTACTACTTAGTTTAGGACCGAATACTTTCTCAAAGCTGAAATTTTTCGGTATTTCATAGTGAGATATATGCCAGATTTGACCAATTTTTTTAAGGAAGTTTCAGTTTATCCTTATTGATTATTTGATTGTTCCGAGATAGGTTTTTTAACTACGTTTTCCAAAGATATATGAAGAGATAGAAGTTTTAGAATCACTTTTGGTATAGCCAGTCTCATTTGATTCTCGTGATGTTCAGACCAGTTCTAGTGCTGCACCAAACGTGATGATTTGTCTTATCGCCGTTCACATTCATGGAAAAATCCTTAGAAGGAATCATCAGGTTGAGTTAAATCATATTTTCAGAAACAAAATGTAGATAGCTCCACAGTATGAACGGGACTAAAAATAGTTTGTGGTCAGTACTACGTTTCGCATAACTTATTCATACTTGGAATACGTCATTGGTCAAGGACGATCAGAATCTTTGCACAAACGGTACAGAAGACAGGACACAGTTTCAAAGAATGTCAAAGTTTCGCACATGCTGGAGATCATATTCCATTTGAAAAAAAAGCGGCCGAAACTAATGTATAAAATGCCGGTGAAGGAAAATTGAAAAAAGGACTAAAATCATTCGCCAAAAGTCAAAAATATCAAGTAGCTTTTTGTAATTGTTTTACATCATGCCATACTTAAACTATTCTAGCCCAAACCAATTTTTATGAAACCATTTTTTTTTTTAAAGTCTGAAATTATGTTAACATATTCCTTTACACTTTTAGTTCAAATATACATAAATATATTAACTGACCAATATACCGAAAAATATGTATAATTCCTGCAAATATATATAATTAATGTTCATAATGATTCTATGCATAATATTGATAGTGTACTTATAAAAATGGTTGCCATATGTAATCGTCTATATAAGGTTCATAAGTTATTCCAATGACATACTTTTTAACAAAAATGTACTTTACAGAATCTAGTGCTGAAAAATAGTTTTTCGGAACTACTACAGAATATTTCACATTTTTCAGTATACATCTATATACCAATAAAAACAACCTTTTTCCCTGTCACTGAGTCACTTGTAAATATGATTTTAAACTTGGACTCCCGGTTATAGCATCCGATACCGATATTGGGCCTTTAGGTGAGCTTCAAAGATCGCTCTTATCCTAAATTGGATTTATAGCATGGTCCCTTGCTTATTTGGATTTTATTTCGGCTTTCGCAAGTTGACGTCCAGATTTAGGTGCAAGATAAAACAAGAATAATGTGCTTCAGGGAAGGGTTGTTCAAAGGAAATATATTATACTGTTCTATACAGTTGGTGTTATTTAAAAAATAGTGAAGAAGTTTTATGAATAAAATCGATTCTAAAAACTTTTCCTACATCTACCGTTTTATAGGACGCATTTTGGCACATAGATAATTCAAGCACTTTCATATCGAGAAATCGACCAAAGGAATCCAAAAAAAATATAAAGTTATTTAGTACTAATCAAAACGAGAATATATTCAACGGGGCTGATTGTTTAATTTAATCAAATGACTACGATTTCAATGAATTTAGACAGTTTTTCTTCCTACTCATCAAGCTCTTCTTGTTTGAACAGGACATGTCACTTAGTTTGTGTTTGATATCCATTGACAGCAGATTGAAAACTCTGCACCGCAAAAAATTGGTGAAGTGAATTTCGTTGAGTCCGTACAAGCATGGAGGTTTTTGGATACCTAGTTGAAGTCTTCGCACCCAAACCAATTGAAAAAACTCATGTTATAATGTTGGCTAATCGGATATTGTGCGAGAAATTGTGTGAAAGTCAAAGATTTCTCACAGGGCCCAGTGGTTTGAATTTTGGGTATGAAAAACCCTTCACAAGAATGATGCTGCGGTTGCTGACAATCGACCAAATGGTGTAACTTGATGAACGTTAGTGTCTAGCAGATGACAGTATAGGCCGAGTAATGATAAATTGGGATGAGCTAATCGTGTTGTCCTAGAGCACTACCGAGTGCAACCTGTATTATTATCGCTACAGTTGGTCAAATATTTGGATGATGAAACAGAATTAGAACCTAAACGTTTTATATTTTCCACGTTTGGCCTAAATGCACTAAGGCAATTATAAATAACTATCTGTTTTTATGTGAAAATCTTTGAAATGATAAGGATTTTACACCAGCACATGAAAGAGTGCATATAAGTACAGTTTCGATAGCAAAAATTTACGTCCGCAAATTGGTTTCTGAACCGCCTAATTTCCCTTTCCCCTATTTGACTTTTCCTTGTTTTTAAATCTGAACAAAGTTGACACCATGAATGAAATCATGTCACGAGAAAAAAGATAAAAAAAATTGGAGAAATGTTTATAGGAGACTACGTTGAAAAATAATTTTCAATTCAAAGAGTCACGTGACTATTAACCCTTCCGCATAAAAAGGCCACTTTGTATATTTTGAAATGCCACGAAGCTAGAGGAGCTAGAGGAAGCAACACCGCATTTTTAGAAGCTATCTTTAAGTAATAATCTATGACTGCAGTTAGGTTAGTTGAGTCTCTGCTATGACAGAGTAAATGATGGTAAATGGAAATGGTAATGTAAATAACGTGTGTAACAAAAGTTTCCGGTGCAATAGTGAAACAAACCAAATTAATAATTCATTTATTCAGCACATTTTTTTAACATATAGTTAACAAGAAACAATTTAAATTATACTCAAAGGGCCATTTTTGGTTTAACTCGTTGTATCATATCCTGGTCGGCGTGATTGTCAATTTTGCGAATTTTTTGAAATATTCTACGTTGAAGTTGCTTCTCATTTTTAGCTTCCCAACCCTAATCATACACTTTTCTACTCATTATCGCCCAAAACTTTTTAATAGGGTGAGCCTGGGGAACATTTGAGGGATTATCTTCTATCGATACAAACGGCATGTCGTGAGCCTCTAGCCAATCTCTGGTGTAGTGACAAGAGGTTAGATCCAGACAAAATATTGTTTTGTCATTAGGATGATGTGTATTATCAAAATCAAACTATTTTTGGAAGACATTTCCCTGTGCATCTAACGCCCCACCCTTCACATGCCTGATATAAGAACATGAAATGCCTGCTTCGGATATGACACACCAAAAGAAAGCTTTAGCTTCAAATTTCTCCTGGGATTTAAATTTCACGTCATTGGGACAGATTTGTTGATAATTAATTACAGCTCCGTTCTTTTCAATCAATTTTCTAATTTTTTTGGCAAGGAGTGACAAATATTTCCATTCTAATTTAGGCCTTCCAATGTTTTTTCAACGGTCTCCCATAGCATTTCTTGATTTCCGGGAGAAAAATACTTTTTGTAAATCTCTTTCACTAACCATCCCCATAAATTTTCAATCGTATTTATATCACAACTATTTGCCGGCCACGGTAAAGTCTCAATATTGTTTTGTTAAAAATATTGAGGTGATATTCAGAGTTGACATTGTACCAATGCTCCAGCGAACGCCAAGTCCACTCATATTAATCCAAGCCAAAGCATTTGCCGAAATTATTACTTCGGTCAATATATTGCTCCTCAAATCTTCAAATTTAGTGGTCTATCCGTGAAGACAATTCGTTTTCAAAATTTCAGATCAATATAAACATAATTAAGTGCAAACACAATCCTAGATTGCTTGCACTTATTTGAAAGCAATGATTTCCTAACACTTTCAAAGTTTCTCAAATCTGAAGCTATAATTCATCTCCATGACGTAGGACGGGATCCTGGAAAGTTTGTTGCATATGCAGCATTAGTAGACGATTCAAAGGAATGTTCTTTTAAAAATCCAATTAATGTAAGATCTTTTGCGTCATTTTAAATTTTTCTTCCTCCAGAACCAACGTTTTGGTGCAAGGGTAGGTCTTGTTATTGTCACTGACGATGACAGTGACATTCGGTAGGAACTCTGATTTATGTTGTTGGTAGTTTGAACACATACAAATGCATTTTCCAGAAAAGACTTTCTTCAAGTTAAATTAGAGGCGATCATAAATCCTGACTCTAGCTTTACTGAGAATGGCAATAGTAACCACTACTTCGAATATACCATTCAAAATAATACAATATATTTTTTTGTAATAATCAATAATGTATTCATCGTACCGCGGTATCAACATTTATCTTTGTTATTCTTAAAATATATCGTTTTACAGCGATTTTCTCAACTACCTTTGGAAGTAGTTCATCATTCGCTAGAAGGGTTGCAAGAACAAACTAAATTTACCGAAAATATAGTTTTTTTGTAGGCGCTACAAAATATTTAACGAACGTTAAAGTAATTACATCCTGCGTTTAGGAATGATATTCATAATGGTCCTAAATATTCCACTAAAAAAATGTATACTAATAACATTAATTTTTCTCTAGTTCGGTTTACTTCAGATCAGAGAAGAAGAATTAGAAATAATGTTTGGAATATTAAAAACATATGTAATTAATAAATATTATTTGAGAGAGTAAATTAAATAGAACACAGCAGCTTCTACAAGATAACTAAGAGTAAAAAATAATTGAGCTACCAGTTGTACGGGGGTTTCTACTTAACTGTTGAGATATGGCAACACTGATGTGAATATGTCAAATCTGACATTGTCATCATAAAGTTTGACATTTTTAATATCGAACGTACTCAGAACTTGTTCTCATACGAGTCCTATTTGAGTTGTTTACAGATACCTGAAACATTCATCTTGTACCAACAGCAGTGTGCCGACCAATTCGCTTCGACTTTTGGTCATCAAACACCATCTCGAATCGCCGTTTTTGTTCTATTTTCCGGATCCAATCGTGGTCCCCCTTTCCCTACAGAATGGATTTCGAGAAGGTTATCCAAAATCGTCATGTGACACTCGCATAAATTCAATACTGCATGAACATTTGGCTGTATACAAGATTTGTTTGCGTTGAATACCGCATAATTTGAATATCGCGCTAAAAGAAAGCTTGTGTCGATTGGCGCAAAGGAATGATGAATAAATTCAATCGCAGTGCTTCCATAGACATCTATAAGATCGTGAAAAGCAACGAATCATGGATCTATACATATGAATCCGAAACTAAACAAGAATCGACCGTATGGGTATTTCAAGAGGAGCCAAATCCGAGAAAATTTGTTCGCACACGAAGTACTTCGAAGCAATTGGTCGCCTGTTTTATCGGAATAACTGGACATGTCACTACTGTTCCAATAGAATAACGTAGAATGGTCAACTCTGAATGATACACCAGCATTTGTTTGCCAGAAATGTTCAACAAAATCAGGGAAGCCAATATCAGAAAACGAACCATTCTCGACTATGCGAGCTGTCATACATCAGTTCAAAGAAAAACGTTTTTGAACAACCAAAACATCGAATTGATGAGTCATCCGCCGTACAGTCCTTGTTTGACACCTAATGATTTTTTCTTATTTCCGGAGGACAAAGATAAATTGAGTCAACGTTTTTATACATTTGAAGAAGCGGTTGGTTTAAATCACATATTTTGGAATGAATAAAATGCTTAGATAATTGGTTAAATTGCATGCAAAAGTGTATCTTAATGAAGAATATTTTGAAAAACAGTAAAGTCACATCCAATTATAAATATTTGTTTTTATTTGTCTATCACAACACTTAATAAACAGCCTCCGTATTACACAAAGTTGGTTATAAAATTATTGAAAACTTGCATGTCTTTACTCACTATATCCAATCATATAAGGTGTCCAAAAATAATAGTCCATCAAGAATTCTATATCAACGAAAGACTGAAAACAATATTGTACAATTAATGCTTAGAGAGTCTAGCAGCATTTTCTACAAGCTATTTCCAATTAAAGCCATAAAACAACTTGAAACTTAGTTGATTGATATATAGTTTTATACAAGAGCTCGTTCTAGCATCTTTATTGGTATGGTGTAATTTTTATTGCATTCAAGTAAAAACAAATTTACTTACTTTTGGCTCAACAGTTAACTAAATGACAGTTAAATCAGCTGATCGACTCTAAAATGAAGTTTTTCCTTTTCTATATTAAACATAACCTAATTGGTTTGTGATTTCTGTTGTTGAATTATTTATTTCTAATTTTCGACAACCACACAGATGAAAAAAGAGTTTCTCCATCATTAGAGATTTTACATTTGCAACTGCAATATGTTACATGTTTCATGGAATAATTTCATCTATTTTTTTTTTATGTATTTGCATCAGTGTTACGATAATTGCCAATTCAATGGGCGGATGTAATTTGGACGCTAAACGATTAATGTACTTTTTACAACATGTAAACTAGGCGCCAAGAACGAAGGGTCATTTTAATCCTATGTGTATTTTGGGTGCTAACCGACTGAAGTACATGATTTATGAAATACAGTTATTTATTAAATCACCGACATTTATAATAAGATATATTTTTTTATTTTTAGAATTTCCTATAAGAGAAATAACCTATTATTACTAAAGGTCTGGAAAAAATTTACCGTTAGAGGGGGCTACTTTGCACTTTTTAAATGAAAAATCTGTCCTTAATAAAGTTTCCTCACAACATTTTTTAACACTCTACAGAATAAAGTAAATTTTATATTTTTATTTAGTACTTAAGTACATATTACATATAAAATAAGAGATTTACATAACCTAACCTAACCTAACCTACTAATCCTAATCTATCAACTTTCCCTCTATTGGGTTATTTTATGACTCGACCTACCTGCACTTCTTAGCGCCGAAAATACATGTCGGATTATCTACCCTTCTTGGTCAGACAGGCTAGAATAATCTACGAACACTAAGGAGTCATATCGGGGCACTATCGCCTCAATGGACATCTGAAAACATTAAACTTTGCAGATAATGCGGATAGCATGGAGGAGAAAACCTGTATCCATATTCTCTCGAAGTGTGGAACATTATGGAACTCCAGATCATTCACCTGGGTTTGTATGAAATAGAAGACAAGTGGGATCAACAGATCAGCTGTACACTCTGGGCTCCCCACTATAGCAGCAAGAAGGGAGGACACAATAGATCCTTTGGGTTGCAGTGTACGTGACACATGAAATATTCCACAAATTTGTTTCGCAATTCTGTCCAAATCATGTAACACCTATTTTAGTTACTTTTATTGGGCTGATTTGTATACAATTCTTCATATTAATGAATCACCAAATCGATTTGCTCGATTGCAGTTTCGACTATTTGTTGCTTGTTTTTGACGTGTCGTGATTGACATTATAGTTCAGTAGTGGATTACTTTAAAAGATAAAAAATTTTTCGATCAGTTTCTCGTCACGAGGTGCTGCTCCTTATAATTCTAATGATGATCGGCTTTTAATCAGCAATGCTGATGCTATGGGATGGCGATAGAACAATTACTCAAAATGTTCCAACTATACAGTCAAAATATAAGATGGCAACACCATTTTTCACTATATACAAAGTATTTCTCGTATGAAATAAGTAATCTGATGTCCGGTTTCTTCACTTCCTAATAAAGTCACTACGAACTATTATTTACTGCAGAATTAAAAATTCGGTTTATTTACCTTTTAATTAATTAAACCTTCGAATAATTCGAATTATTTGTCATTTAGAAGGCAGTGCTAAGTGTCAATTGAAGAGTTTAGTAGTAAAAAGTGGTTTGTTTATTTACCAATAGGTACTTGATTAGTTAATTTTTTGAAATATTCGTCTTACAAATAATTAAATATTTAATATGGATACTTCCGGAGATTTAGAAGCTTATTCTGTTCGACATTAAAATTTTTAGTTTGATGATGGATTTTATAAACAGGTTTATAAAATCTACCGCTCAGCTTATTTTTCAAGAAATAGAACAAAGTTTACAAAACCAAACAAATCGGCGAATTACTATTCTAATAAATCTTTCTATCCATGTTTATTGTAGTCTTATTAACAATTTATAAAAAATTTATCAAAAGCTGTCTGACCAATTAATAAATTATCGATAACTTTGAGATTTCTGTCTACAGGTAGTTTCTATATTGTTCGAGACGACTTAAGTAGTATTAATAAATTCAAGTGTTTCAAAAATTACTATGTTGTTCGCACTTTGTGCTCTTTACGAGAAAGATTTATAAAATTTCCTTCGACTATAACCAAAACCAAAAACAATTGAAGAATTTTATGAGATTGTTCGGTTCCTCAAACTATTAGATTGTACACATATAAAAATTTAAGTCCAATTAGGAGAAATACTTACATGTCTTATTTCTAATAATTTAAAGTGATTTTTAGGAGAAAATCATTCTGTTTGAAAACGGAAAATTCTTCTTTTCAATTAACACACAAGTTATCTGTAAGGTAAGTTTAAAATTTTAAGTATTGTGATAAGATGGCCAAGATCTACTCACGATAGGCACATTTTTGATAACTAACAACTGAAAAGGAATTTGAAGCTGGCATAATAGGTGAAGGTATACTGTTTGGAGATAATGGATGTGAGGAGAGTGATATTCTAGACGTTGAGGAGGAAAACCATGAAATAATCCAAGACAATCACGAAATTCATAATATTTGACAACAATTTGTAGATTATTTTAGAAATACGCAATAAATATATAAAATATTATTTTACTGATCTTATAGTGTCTACATCGTTTTTGTTATTCTTAATTCTAACTCTACAATTACCTTTGTCTGCGATGTTGGGTGTTCGTTTTCAATTTCAAGTAGCTACTTCAACATTAACCTTATCAAACCACGTGCAAAGTGAATTAAGCACAAATCGTTGTCAAAAAACATAGGAAAATAGAAGAGCGTTATTTTCGCTCATTTTTTTATTTAATACATGAAAGATTGCTGTATAGATATATTTCATAGAGTTACCAACGATACTATTTGCTGATCACATAATGAAGTGCCAAATACTCATTAGTAAATTCGAATGCAACCTAAATAGGGTGAAGAAACATTCATTTGACAATGTTATGTAGCTAATAATTATTTGGCACTTAGAACGTGAAGAAACCAGACCTTAGTATTTTCAAATATTATCTTATTTTGAACAGTATATCAGAGTATTCCAATAACTCATTTCAAGAATCAACATCTTATTTTTTGGTGGAAAGATTCACGCTAAGATAAATTATTCCCGTACATAGTGAGTCCTGTGTTTATTTTAGAAATATGGCTTGCGCTCGAATATGGGACTAATAAGGCGTAGAAATTTAGTAATTAGTCGCGACCTAATTTTTCGACAAGGAGTCTTAATGTCGATGTCGCTTTTGGGTTAGGCGAAACAAGAACAGGGAATATATCAGAATTTTATGGGTAATTGAGAAATGGGGTGGTCCCGACGTTTAAAATTAACGATATAGGTGCGTTTGTAAACTGTAATAAAAAATAAATGATATGAAAATTTTTAACTCGGAGCGTCTCCATCTGGCAAAACATACTGGGTGGATTAAACAAAACTCTATAAGATTTATAATATACATATTTATATACGCGGTTTTGTTAATTCTAGATTTAATCAGTAGTATTACTATAACAACACTATTTTTTCTTGATGTACCGTTAACCCCTCATTTTTATTTGTAATTCAATTAAGTCATAGAGCTGAAATTTTTTAGAGTAGTTCTAAATAGTTACTGTCACACTGTACATACTTTGGCCAACTCTCCTGAAGTTTTCGTAGAAATCTCTCTGCTTCTCACGTAACCATGCGCATCATGAAGGATTCTACCTCTGCATTGCTTTCGAATTGCCGTCCGCCAGGTGCCTCTTTCAACGAACCAAATAAATCATAGTCGCATAGCGACAAATCGGGACCATAAGGAGTGTTTCCTAAACTAATTCGTGGATACGTGTGTAAACTTGCGGGCATGGGAATTTATGCTCGTAATACAGAAGTCTTGGTAGTAATCTGGCTGGAATTTTATGGTAACCGACAGTGAATTATTTGCTCTATACTACCTACGCTGATACCAAATTCATCAGCCATATCGCGTCAATCTTCCAAAATGAGTTTTTCTACAGTGCTGAGGGTCTCATCAGTGCCGCGCATATGGCAAGTTTGCCACCACTTTTTCGCCTTTTTGGAAAGCAGAACACCATTTATACACTTGAGTCTTGGGGAGGCACTCATTTCCATGATGCGTTACGCAACAGTGCAGCTACTTTTACGACATTAAATTATTCGCGCGTCTATTGAAAAGCTCCGGTCTATATTTCAACCATCCTAGTTTTTAGATATTATCGCTAAGTCGTCTGCTTAAGCTGGAATTTGTGTGGTGTCTCTTAAATCATCAGCTGTGATAACCCTTCCGAATAACATAGAATAAGCATATTCTCACCAAATACTCATGTTGAAGTTAGATTTCTTTCTTTGTCTTTCTTCTCCACCACATAGCTGTTCAAAAATTCTATAATTGTGAATTATGTTTTGACCATAACTGTCTTACGGGGATATATTAAAAAATTCTTAGCCTACTATAGAAACAAACAAAATTTCAATGTCAATATTTTATTACTCAACATATTCTCCTCTTAATTGGATACATTTATTACAGTGAACCTGCAACGTCTCTAGACCTTTCAAAAAAAATATTTCTTCTTGCTCTGCAAACCAGACCTCCACAGCTTTTATTACCTCCTCTTTGGAAGAAAATTCACCTTTTAAACTTTTTAAATTGAGGAAAGAGATGATAGTCGGATGGAGCCAAATCTGGTGAATAAGAGGGGTGTTCTAGTAATTAAAACCCTATTTTTTGCATGGCAACATGAGATTTGTGTGCAGCGGCGTTGTCCTGCATAAACAAAACACCTTTGGATAGCTTTACGCGTATTTTCTCTTCAATTGTTTCCCATAGAGTGGTCAGTAATGTCGAATAGTAATCTCCAGTTATTGTTCTACCCTTATCCAAAAAATCAATAATGATTACTCCATGGCAATCCCAAAAAACTGGAGCAAAAACCATTCCAGCAGATTTTCGACACGAAGTTCTTCTTAGGTCTTCTTAGGAGAACCAGAGTGTCGCTATTCCATCGATTATTGCTTTGTTTCTGGATCGTAGAAATGTATCCAAGTCTCATCTATAGTAACAATCTACATCGTTTTCAAATCGAGCACAGATCGAAGGAGATGCTTCTACCCTTGCACGCTTTTGGTCAACATTCAAACATTTGGGTTTGCCGCAATTTTTTAGGTCCAAATTGATAAAATCATGTCATGAACTGCATCGATATTTTCGGGGACTGACACAGAAACTGGCCTTCCCGATCGGTCATCATCTTCAATGGAAAATTTACATCTTTCGAAGCTTGCAGTCCAGTTTTTCACAGTCGCATACGAAGGACATTGATCACCAAGGTTATTAAGCATATCTTCGTAAATCTGCTTACCTCTTAACCCTTTTAAATACAGGTACTTGATGAATACTCTATACTCCAATTTTTCGATTTTCACAATGAACATCTTTTTTCTTTTAATTTATTGCGTAACTCTGGTTCACTTGTTTGACGTCAAACTTTACACTGACACTTCTATAAGTTATTGTTCGTTGCTATGGTAACGCAATATTTTGTTTATGTATGGAACTCGTCTAGGCTAACTAGATATCAATACATCCTCGTATAACTTTTTCTTCGTTTTCTTAGTATTCATGGTTTCTAAATCCATACTAACATTTTCCCCCCTTGTTTTTGGCCTTTCTCGTACTCTGTCTACAATTAGTTTCCATTCTGTTATTTTCTCCAGTGTGTTTCAATCTATATGCTATTATGAATTTCACTATTGTTCAACAATTCTATAATTCGTTAAAATTCTTAATCTTTCCTGTTTTGACTGGACCGTAATTTTTCCTAAAAATGTTTGTCCTGAACATCCCCAATACTTTATCTTTTTTTTTTGCAGCACCGTAGGTCACCACTGCCCTTATCTTGTGTACTTTTTTTTTTATTTTGTAGGTATCGTTTATATCTTTTCTAGGTCCTGATGGTCTATATAGTGTATTCAACTCTACTTATGCTAGAGATTGTATATTTTCAATTTTTTGGTTGTTAACATTGATTAATTTTCTTCTACATTCCATTTTTTGATAAAATTTTAAAAAATCCAAATAAATTCGTTAAGCTATGAGTTAAGTATGAATTATTATTTGAAATAATAAAGTCAACAGTCAATTAAGCTGGTTAAAAATATCATTTGACTAAGCTATAATTATTCAGCTATACCTATAATTACAGTTTCACTTTTAACTTGTACTTAAATTGAAAAAGTCAATCCCGTCAATTCCCATTTCACTTGTTTCCAAACAAAATATTTCCGCTAAAATGATTTTGATTCCAATTTTTCAATGGCAGACACAAACAACGGAATAATAAAAAGGACGGTTCTTCGCATTCTTTTTTGACAGCCAATTAATGTTGTAAGAGAAGTTAATTTTTTTCCACCGAGCTGTACCCTGCTCATCTCAATTGACGTTTTAAAAACTCGTTATTGAAACGTCAATTAATCTAAGATCCGATGTGACAATTCAGTCTGATGGATTTTCAGATCGTAACGCAATTTTAGATTAGTTTATAAGGACCGGAATGTAACACAATGTTTAATCACATCTTATTCAAATTGAAAATTATTTTTAAAACAATTCATGTTACGTATAAGCAACTTTTAGTTTTTTATAAATAATTTTTAAGGTGAAAGTGATTATTTCAATTATTTATTGTGGCTATGTTGAATTTTTTAATTGAATTAGAAAATTAATAATGAAAAATAAATCCATTTTGAGTAAGTCTACCAGTTTTATGAAAGATTTGAGGTGGATAAGTATCTAAGAATTCAAATTAAATTTGTGCCGCATGATTATGAATTCACTTACAAACCAACAAACAATGCAACAACCAACCAAGCAAGTAAGTAAAATAATGTAAAAATGAAGTCAAAATGTCGTTTTAGCAAAAATATCATTTGATATACCTCGTATAATATATTTGGAAAAATAGTATCTGAAAGTTACATTTTTTGTTAAATTTATGATAAAAGAGTTTTTCATTAATCCATAACGCTTTGGTTCACACTGTGTGTAAAACTCCATAAATGCAAAACCACATGGAATATTGGACTGGAGTCACAATTAAAAATAATTTTAAAAATAAAAATAACTTTGTTTATAATCGAAAATTCATTGGCAACCAAACTGTTTAACTAAGATACAGTTTTGTCTACAATTACCCGACTTTTTTAAATATTAAGCAATAGTTATTATCGATTATTAAAATATAGTATTCGGCATTATGTAAGTACATAAAGAAATCGATATATTTTTTTATTTCAAGACTGCAAATCACTATGTTTAAAAAATAATTCGATAGATGAAATTCATTCCGTTACTCGGAATCCATTAACCCACCCAAAACTCAGGTAGTCCCATACCATCACCATCAAATATATATCTTACAAAATATACTAGTCAGTCATAATAACCGTCACTAAAACTCACAAAGAAGAATTAAACCGTCACTTTATTTGACAGTACCGGCGCCAGGGATAATTATAAGACGGCACCCGGCTAATGCAGGGGCGTACTGATGACGTAGTTACGCCCATACACGCGCTTTAGTGTCACTCTTACAGGAAGATGGAGCCCCGGTAGCACAGTCACGATTCTTGCATCAACAGTTGTTCTTTTATTTTTATTTTCCTTCTTTTCTGGTCTTTAATTAAATAGTAGAGTGATGAGTGACATGTTAATGGTTTTTTAAGCTGGATTCGAAGATTCCATGTGTGTTGATTGGTGAGTGAGGTAAGGTGGGTTATAATGATGAGTTAGTCTAATTATCTCATTATTGAGCTGTTTCATCTCGTTTTTAACGAGTATATTCATCTCAAAATTTGTTTATAGTTACTCTATATAATGAAATATGTTTAAGTTAAGTTTGGAAAACTAACCCTTACCAAAATAATACTAATTAGTGAACAATTCTGTTCGATCTTCCAAACCCAATGTACCAATAAAAGGATTCATGAAAATATTCAGCAAAAATAATGTTGAGGAAAGATTCAGCTAAAGCAGCTGTGTATTTGTTCTCTCATTAAACTAATGAAAGTCGTGGAAAACCAATGTAATTAGTCAGATAAATTGAAATGTTTTCTTAACTCATTCAAAGTAGTTATGGAGCCATAGCAGGAGAACCACATTATTTGTCATTTTTTTGAAACCTAACTACCAAATTTCTATGTCAAACTAATGCAGCGTATTCAACTAATATTGAGAAATGAATAATTGGTTCATAATATTAAAAGTTAAAAAATAATATTTTTTTCGAAAAAAACTCTCTTGGAAGTTTACAATTATAAATGCAAATAACATCGAGATGAATACTTTGAAGTTGAGTTTCTTTAAACTTGGATGTTTTTTGCTTCTTTCAAGTTCATATGTAACAAATTTGATATTGCTTAGTTACCTTGAATTTTTTAATCTTGCGGAAGCGCTTTGACAGAATAATTGTTGAGTGAGCCTGATGCAGGCATTGATCGATTATATACAGATAAAGAAGATTGGGAAAGAGGGAGACCAGCGTTTTTCGAAAACCACGTTATCAATGCTGACGTTGCCTCCTACTTTTTGCAGGACTGATCTTGTACAGCTCAGGCCACTGCAAATGAGAAACTCGCGAATTATTCATCGCTTGTCTGTTCAGAAGATGGAGCACTTCGCGCAGAATTTACCACATTTTTAAGGAGAACAGCTGCTGCAATCATTGTGAAGTAGGAAAGCCGTATTAGTAGGTGCTAGAATAGGTCCAAATACGTATTCAAATGGCGATATTGGAGGCGATCTCTTTCCGAAGGAGTCAGGAAAAGGATGCGAACAGTTGCGCTAAAAGATGGGACCGCCTTTCCATGGCTAGATGTTTATTAACTTTTAATATATTATTTCTTTCCTATGAGCAATTGAGGATATTATTAACAAAAATTATAAACTAACTTTTTACCATTCCAATCTTCGAAATGTTGTACTGAAATTGATTTATTTGGTACTAAAACATTTACCTATACTAACTTCCCACCTCAAAATATTGTACCGTATTTATAAAAAATTGCGGAGGAAAATATTGGTTATATAAAATAAAGTGGTAGTTGAGTAGAACGTGCCAATTTTTAGAAGTATCGAATAAAGATTTGGTAGTAAGAAGTAATATTATTTCTAAAAATTCAAATAATGATTGGGTGAACCCGATCATGTTCTGAATGTTTAGAAACCTGGATTACACTCATTGTTGTTCGGATCCAGTTAATCAGTTGGCGGGTTGATTAATTTGTCTATGATTTATGAATTATTTATTTTCTTTAAACAGGTTTGTGGATTTTATATATTTCGATATTTCAGCTCTGTCTCAATAATGAGACAGAGGTAAGGCAGCAAACAATAAAAACAGCAATAGCAGTCGGATGTCTGAACGACACTATATGGAAAAACAAATACATAAGTATTGAGGCCAAGTCAAGAACCTAAAAAACTGTAATTAGACCCATAATGACGTACACAGCAGAAACTTGGCCTGATACAGCAAAAACAAAAAGGCTCCTGGAAACAAGCGGAATGAAAGTCCTACGAAAAATTACAGGAAAAACGCTCCTACACAGAAAACGTAGCGACGACATAAGGCAAAAATGCAGAATGGAAAATATTAATAATTAATAAATAATAATAAAATGAATAATAAATAAATAAATAATAAAATAAGAAATTAATATTAACGAATGGGTATTGAGCAGAAAGCGCGAATTGCACGAACAGGAACAAGTAGAATGAGCAAGGAAAGAATAGGATGAGACAACTCACCACTGAGGAGAAGAAGTATGGGAAGGCCATAGAGTGATCATCTTACCATCAATTGAGGTAATAGGGATTCCTAAAATGGAGTAGCAAGAAGAAGAAGAAGAAGAAGAAGATATTTCAGCAGGAGGTAAATCGTTGATAACTGCTCAATAACATCTAGAATTATACAACTAAATAAATATCACAGAAGAATTAACGTACAAAGAAGTAGTTAAAATCAAAAGCTCTTGTAGATTATTTTATTAAATTTGGAATTTCCACCGAAAATTGAACGCTATCTGTCTGAATCCGGGTTATAGTTTTCGAAAAGTCCTTAAGAGAGGTTTAAACAAGATATTAAATTAATCGATTGAGCTGTGGAGTACGTGGAACTGTTAGTCAACTTTTCTCACTCTGATTAATTACAATTTACGATACAGAGGAGAAGACCTGACGTCGCATTCAATCAAATGTGCGAAGAGCTACTGATAACCACACTGATGACCAGAGAGAGACAGACTAAGAAAATAGTCGTATTGTTATGTCAGATTTGCGAATAATCCTAAAAGGAGAATACAAAGGAGAGGATGTCTTGATGCCGCGTATACCGATAATTCCAACAGATTGACTATACTATACCGCCCACAGACTGACACTTCAAAAAAGAAATCGTTTTTGGATATTTTGTGTTGCAAGCAATTTCTTTTATAGCTAAACAACTTTTTGGCATTGAGAATCGACTCTATAACGTGGAAGATTTCGTTTTTTCGACATAATAAACTAGAAGAATATATTCACTTGTTTTAACTTCCTTCCTTGAGATCTCGCCATTCCATAAAAAAATGATACTTGTGTTCACATCTCGACCTGGATTTTGCTGGTAACAAATAAGCACTGACTTGTGTCACTAGCTCTAATATGTTTTTAGGAATATCGTGATTTTCTTCCAAATACATTTTTCAAAATAAACATTATTAATTAAATTAAACTGTTTGGTACGTACTATTACGATTTATTATGATTTCTTTAGAAATAAAATGTTCTAAATTTAATTCTTTTTATGCATTGTTTTCAGATAAGTATAATAGAAAGTATAATTCATTACACGTCCAGAAATGGATTTTTCCATGATTGTCTTCGGAAATTTGTATGGAAAAATCCTTATTTCCTGACTCTTAATGGCCTGGTAACGTAAATTTAATACTCAGATATCAATTTTGTCATGTGTCACGGATCCATGTCCTGATCACTGGTCAAATTTTCTAAGTACTGTTTGTGATTCATGTCACATCTTTATTTTTCTTCATTCAGGCTCAAATGTATGTATAAGAAATAGAGAATTTGAGAAGAATTGATTTTGTTTTTAAGTAAATAAAGAAATAAAAAAAATAATGAACAATACAGATAGTGCAAACATTATTTATGTGTAACGTCGAAGAACTTATCCACGTAATATCTGATTGATCAGGACATTTTTCACAATAGTATAATGTCATTTTCCTAATTTTCTTTTTAAAAAATCATAAGGATTTATGTTTCTACTTGCAAATTTTTTGAAAAGAGCTCATGTTGTGTGGAATAAATACATAATTTCTCATACCATCTTAGTAATTTTCTTTTAGAAAAATAATAAAATATCATTTGGACCTAGTGGTCTACTACATCCATTTAGAACGATCCCTTGCGCTTATTTCACCGTCGTCTATGCCAAAGGAGTGATAAAGATAGTTTAATTATACGGAAGGAATACACACATAGTCTTTCAGCAGTTCAAGATTCACCTGGGCAATAGATTTTTCTTGAAAAAGCTCCGCCACGTACCAAAGTTTTAGGAATGGTGCTATCGGGTTCTGTTAACAAAGGAAATTGGGTATTTTGTTTTATATGCACTGCTTAAACACCAAACGTCTTCAAGATAGCACCATCGATTCGTCTAATAAAAGTTTTTTTCTAGGAATAGAAAGAGAATCCAATAAATTTGTTCAATGTCCCAATTTATTTTTACGACTTACATACATCCACTTCCTACTAACGTTCAACTCTTACAGTCGATAAAAATAAGAATATGTACGTTGGACGGATGCATGAGCATTGTTTTAAAACTCTGCACAGATCCGTACCATTAATAGTTAACGTGTTAATAGTTATACTAATGAAAATTAGCTAACCTATTAAAAGTAGTTAAAAGTAGCTAACCTATTATACTGTTTTCAAAAGCGGCAAGGAGGATGATATCCTGTTCAAAACCTTCAATGCAGGAAGAAAAGAAATACTAACAAATATAGGAGAAAATAGAATTAATTTTCAAATATCAATTCTCTTGTCGTGAATGTAATTTGTAGATAACATTTCTAACAAAATGGTCATTTTAAATAAACACCAACGTTATTGTGTTTATTATTTTTGTGGAATGAAGATAACTAACATGTCAAATGTGTCAAGAAGTTTGACTATGTATGTTCTTAGAAAACAAACCAAAGAATATGATAAACACATTTCAAGTTTGTCTGCTGTGAATGAGGTAGCTAAATAACTAAGAGGGATGTGATAATAAAAAAAGTGGCTTTGTTACTTGTCCTTATTGGGTATTTTAGTTCCAAACTAATATTATTGGTCGCTGGACTTTAACTACTTCTAGTTAAATTTAAATTTATAACTTTGACATTATTAATTACAATTAATGCCCATTTTTGTGACTTTTAATTTAGAATATCGGTGTAAAAAGATCGGGAATCGAAAGAATCGACAGTTCATTTCGAAAACGACACATTTTCCAATTCTTCTAATTTATAAAGGATGTGTCCTTTATAAATTACAAGAATTGAAAAATCATTCATAGTTAGTGTCCTTTTATGCCAAAAAGATCTAATCATATTTCCACAGCTTCGAATCTCAAACTGAGATTTCAAAGCCCAGCAAAAACAATATTTGACATAACCAGATGTATCAACTGTGGGGTATTTCTCAAGGGGATGATAATTTAATAAAGGATCGTATTAATCATCTGTCAAGTTGGTGGTTGTCTCAGTGGGATGGGCTGCTGTCCATAATTGCCGTATTGTCACAACACAGTGACCGGACCAGTGAGAAGTGGCGGGGTGCTACGAAGGACCACACAATTCTTGTCGGATTCTTGGAATTGAAACGTACCTGAGGGAGCAGTAGGAGTTGATATGGATTGTTATAAGAACAGTTTTTTATATAAAAAATCCTCAGTTGGAATACTAAAAATGAAAGGTAAGCATTAAGTTATGTCATACGAGTTATAGGCCTCTAAATTTTTCGAAATAAAAACTTAATTATGTTTAGATATATTTTCTAAACTATACATCGTAATACCATGAAAATTTAGTAATTAATAGTGTATAACTATGTTTAAGCTACAGTCCGAAAAGTTATGGCCAAAAAATGAACCTCATAACAATTTTTTAGGAGACAGAATATTAATGAAAATATATCGACCTCTACCTTAAACAAATTCTATGGAAGCTTGCAAACACAGCAAACGGCACTCGAAATTTGAATATTTTTTAGCTGATATCTCTTACATTTTTGCTAGTATGCCCTACAACATAATACATAAAAATATTTATAACAACCCTTGCTTTTTCGAAAATTTGTTTATTTTTTGGCCAAATTTAGTAAAAATAACTTAGTTAAATCCATATTGATGGAATGGAAAAAAATGTTTCTAAAAAGTTGACATAAATCAAATTTACTTATTTTTTTAAATTGCTGTTTATTTTATGAATACTATCAACAATGCGGTTTGCTGCAATAGGCAAAGAAGAACTTGTAGTTTGATATCCAATATCAAACCAATTTCAAAATTTTATTAATATTTAGATAAAAAATATTTTTTCTTTAAGTTTCCTCGAAATATATACGATCACAAGAAGCTGAGATAACGAAAGACAAAAAAGGTAATTTTTCTTAGCATGCGCAACGAAACCGTAGTACGGCAGCGGTTAGGCCTCATGGTGGGTTAAATACATATTTGATTGGATTCAAAAACTACGAGCCCTTTATATACAGGTATATGAATTATACATCTTATTGTTCCACAATTTTCACTAAAACGTTCTATATAGAATTTTTGTTATTTTTCAGTATTTTTACTTATAATCTAGATAAAAACAATAATATTGTTTTTACTTGATGTTTTCTCACAATGAAATTTCTGAACGCAACCATAATATTTGACATTTGACAACTAACTATATGTAGATAGATAAATTTTAAGTTTTGTCGCAAATTAAAATTATGAACACAATCATAATATTTGACATTTGACAACCACTAATATGTCGATCCATCCTATATGTCGATCAATACATCAGACAAAGAATGCTGCTATCTTTGCGAGTGATGATTATCGCTACGTGCGCGAGAACTTTCTTTACATTGGTGATTCCTTGTGATAGTGACACATCACTATTAAGTAAGCGAGAGCTTTCTCACTTTGATTAATTACAATTTATGATGCTGAGGAGAAAAAGACTTGACTTAAGTCGTCGCAGTCAATCAAATGTGCGAAGATCTACTGATAACCGCACTGTTGACCTGAGAGAGACAGATCAAGAAAATAGTCGTATTGCTATGTCAGAATTGCGTTCTTTAGTGAGTTATAATTAAGTAGATATGCAATAATAATAAAGTCTCAATGGACAAAGACCCAAAAGAGGAGCTTATTCAGCGTGTTTTCCCAGATATAGCGCAACAGTTCAATTACAATAATTGGCTGGTTGAACGAGTAATATTCGCGGCAAAAAATAAAGATGTCGAGGATCTCAATGCGACCATTCAGAATTTTCTTCCAGGACAGTTGGGTTCCTTCAAATCAGTCGATACCGACATGAACCAGGATGACATAGTCAACTAACCCACAGAGTTTTTAAATTCACTGGAATCGCCTGGATTATCACCTTACAATTTGCAGTTAAAAGTAGGATCAGTTGTCATCGTGATGCGTAACATTGATCAATCTCGACTATGCAATGGAACAAGACTGGTTGTAAAAAAGGTGATGAATAACGTCATTGAGGCCATAATCATAAAGGGAAAATACAAAGGATGTCTTGATCCTGCGTATACCGATTATTCCAATGGATTTGGATTTATTTTTACACTCACCAACTAAATATATTTCATTGTAACAAAAACTTATAATAACCGATGCCGTTATAGACTAGCCGTTATTCATATACATACACAAGAGATATACAGTGCTTTTCAGATAAAAGTATCCACCTTTAATAACTTTTGTAATACTGGTATTTAGAAAAAATCCAAAAACACGTCAATTTATGTTGGAAGGGGCAAGCATTATGGCTTATTTAAACTTACTGGAAAAGCCACCCCCTCACCCCTAGCAGCATCCCCTTTATTTTTTTAAATTACTTTTCATATTTTTTATGTAAAATTTGGATACTCCTCTTTGAGCTGATTTCAAAAATGTATAATACTTGTAGGTTAAAGTGGTTAGTTTATGAGATAAACAATTTTTCTTTTAAGAGCACAAATTTTACTTATTATTTACTTTCACCTTATTTGCCTGTACTAAAATGGGTTGTACAACAGTTCAAACTCTTTAATCTTTTTAACTGTGCTATTTATTATGAAGTTATGATAAGTGTTCAAAATGAGTACCATTCACTTCCATACAATGGTATAATCTATTTTGAAATGCCTCTCTGACATTGCTTAATACGGCTGGATTTAATTGTCGACATTCATTTTCTATCCTCTCTCGTAAATCATCCAGAGATTCTGGTTGGGTAGCATAAACTTTTGTTTTTAAATACCCCCATAAAAAGAAGTCTAGGGGTGTTAAATCCGGTGACCTAGGTGGCCACTCCATCATCTGCTCCTTCTACGTATCCAACGAGCGGGGACTGTTTCGTTTAAAAATTGTCGGACAGGCATAGCATAGTGTGGGGGAGCTCCGTCTTGTTGAAATACCAATAAATCTTCGGAAAGGTTATCATTATTGTTGTAATAGGTGGGTCAACCCCTTCCCTGAGTAACTCAAGATATGATTCACCATTTAAATTTCCGTTGATGAAGAAAGGTCCGACAATGTGGTCACCTAGGATACCATACCAAACGTTTAACTTTTGGGGATGTTGTGTATGGAATTCACGCATAATATGTGGATCACTTTAAGCCCAATATCTACAATTATGCCTACTTACTAAGCCATTTAATGACCATGAGCATTCATCAGAAAAGCAAATATTGTTTAACAATTATGGATTGTTATTGATAATTTGCGTCATTGATTCGCAAAACTCTAGACGACGATCAAAATCATCTTCATTCAACTCGTGCACCAACTTAACTTTGTATGGGTGGTACTTGAATTTATGTAGAACTCGGAAAACTGTAGAAGATGAAACACCGATCGCTCTACTTATTGTTGACAACGATTGGGGTTGTTGAGCCTCTAAGCTGACTTGCCCTAAAATTGTCACTTGGATTGCTTCGTTATTTACGAGTCCCTCTCGCTTATGCACTTTATTGCAAACAGACCCTGTTGTGGTAAATTTCTCCATCAGTTGAATTACATACTTATGAGTTGCATGTCTTCCGTCATGTAATTCGTTAAATATTCTAGCAGCAGCTCTTGCACAATTATTATTTTGGTAGTATAAACCTAAAATTTCCATTCTTTCTTGCAAAGAGTAAACCATTTCAGAGAAACAAAATAAATAATGTATCAAATTACACTATCAATAGTGACTACAAATTCTAGTTGACAATGTCAAACTTTAATAAAAAGTAGAGTTTTTTGTTGTTTGGATTTTCTAAGTAGAATAAATAGCACAGTTAAAAAGATTTGTTTGAACTGTTGTACAACCCATTTTAGTACAGGCAAATAAGGTGAAAGTAAATAATAAGTAAAATTTGTGCTCTTAAAAGAAAAATTGTTTATCTCATAAACTAACCACTTTAACCTACAAGTATTATACATTTTTGAAATCAGCTCAAAGAGGAGTATCCAAATTTTACATAAAAAATATAAAAAGTAATTTAGAAAAATAAAGGGGATGCTGCTAGGGGTGAGGGGGTGACTTTTCCAGTAAGTTTAAATAAATCATAATGCTTGCCCCTTCCAACATAAATTGACGTGTTTTTAGATTTTTTTTAAATACCAGTATTACAAAAGTTATTAAAGGTGGATACTTTTATCTAAAAAGCACTGTATATCTCTGCATATACTATTTAAGTGTATATGTAGCAAAACTCGACGTTTATGGATTGTTTGGAAAAAATTTATTTATTTTTAATAAAATGTTACCGTTTAATTTAGCAACTTTCATGCATTCAGTTCATAATTGATTTTTTAGGAAAAATATGTGTGGAATAAAAGTTAATAAATTTCAATATGACTAGTTTGTTAGACGCAGGAGCCACCTTAAGTCATCTGATTGGCTTAAAATGATAGATATAAAGTTATCATATGAGTAGATTTAACAAATTTTATTGTTTTGTAAAATAAAACATTCTTAAGAACTTTTCTCCATATGAATTTACAAATGTAAAATAGCTTCGAGAAATCAATGGTTCGTGGATGCGGTTAAAAATGCTATGGTCGGTAGATCGAATCTTATTAGGGACGTGAATAGGAGAGGCAATTTTTCTTGAAAAAACATTTTCAAGTTTTCACTCTTAAACTATTTTTAGTATTATATCAAAATATTAAGTAAATTTTTGACGTTAATTTTGCCACAATTGGTAATTGAAAATGATATAAATAGAAACGCTTATGAAGACAAAGCTGAAAAAGTAAATTATAATTATATAGATACAGAAATATGGAGAACAAATGGTCATATAGAAAATATTACGTTCTAATAATTAGCTAAAAAATTAGTTATTTCATAAAGTTAAAATTTATTGTCACCATCTAATTGAGTTGTAAGATGATTGTAATGTGGGAAAAAATAGTTATAGATGGTATGAATATAATGATGTCACAAATCATGAGTGTTTCAATTTTTATTGTTCGCAATCTCAATGTATACATCAAGCCATAATTCTTGGTATTACTATATTCATACACTATTTTCTCACAAACCATTTTTTGATTATTTTAGCTTTATAACGTTGTTATTCATGAATTCTAGCTTCACTTTATCATCATCACCAAATACCAAATTGCTTAAGTCGTTTTCAAACCCCAAGAAATAGTCACACCAAACATTTCATTTTTTTGAATAAATTTTATATGAATTTTTAAAAAATTTTTTTCGCCCAGATTTTTGTCTATTACATTTTTTAAATCAAAATAATTAAAAAACCTCCGGTTTGATACTGAGGCTTTTGCTAAGGATTTTCCGCAGAGAACACATCCTGGATAAACTTTCGGATTGGGCTAAATTCTAATTTTAAATTAACATTGCGTTTATATTTTTGAAAATATGGAATTGTCGAAACGCTAGAAACTACCTCTTAATTCTGTACTTCTCTTCTGAGAGAAGAAAAAATGATCAAGAAATATTCGAACTTATTCTACTTGATGACAAGTTCACTTCAATAATTTTTAGTTAAAATCGTTACAGAAATGGAGAAACATAATTCGGTAAAAAAACTCTGAAATCTCTACTGGATTTATTCATTATAAGACGATTTTTGACAATGCATTAACTGTGTGAGGAATGAAGAGAGACGTGGGATTGTCTGGGTCATGTGTTCACTTCCATTTAATACAATGTCCCATTATCTGTTTTCCGAAAAATGCCCGGTATGGACGAATACTCACACACTTTTGTGTCCGACCGGACATTGTGTTGCCTCACCCATGCCTCTCAATGTACTTTAACTTTTCTCGGATCGGGGCAAAATTATGACCATATGTCCCCGACCTTATAAACTGCGTTCTAAGACCCGTCCAAATTAGTGTTTCCCAATTACTATTCTACTTGTTGTTCGCTCAAATGTTCAGTCACTAAAATTCAATGTTATTGCAATTTACAGCTTTGAAATTATGATTAAAAATATTTTTTTAGAAAATTTCCATGATAATAATTGATTTGAACTTCTAGCATTATTTTGATGTTTTCAATCCGTTTGTCATTAAGCTCCTGGACACTCTGTATAAATTAACATCGCACATTGATTTAATGCAAATTAGCAACGGTGCATTTAGAAATCCAATTTATTGTGAGAACGCACAACAACAAAAATTTTATGTAACAATTAGAGGGGTTAGAGAGAAAAAGATATATCACTAGTAATTAGAATAGATAGAGACAAATATATAGAAGGCAATTAGATTCGTCACGAATACCGAGCTATTGTCAAAACAAACTATAAAAATTAGTGACGGTGTAGCAACGCCCTTTCGATCGTGGAATATAGGCAGTAAATTGAGAACATACCGCGTATAATTGGACGTGTCGAATTTCGACATTGGGAATCGCAGAAGGTTGTTGCTTATTTAATATGGTTAATGAAAGTTCACTTGAGAAATTACGTCTACCGGGGACAAGCAAAATCTACAATTGGGTATTATACAACATGTAATTATTCAATATTGGGATTTCTTGATCAATGGAATTTCTTGGTACTAAGCTGAATTTCTGGAACCGTTGGGGAAATTTATACTAAACACAGGAACCAAGTTATCGTTTTTAGAGACGAAAGGTAAAACTTCAGTTAGACAGTGTATTTGTCAGTGTTGGTGGAGTAATAGTGTAAACAGTGTGTTCAGTATATTATTTTGGTAACATTTCTTCTTCTTGTTTAGAATCTATGAAATTCTTACATCAAGCTGACATTGCTCAAATCCCAAAAGTCAGTTGTCAGAGACCCCCTATGAGATTAAAAATTTTTTCAAGCTTTTATAATATCAAAATCATCGGAAATTTTAATTAATTATTTCCCAGACGATGAATACATAAGTATTCCAAAGCTCGGAAAATATATTGAAGTTAGTCCACTTTGGTGTTTCCATGCCACGTTCCCAATAAAAAACTACTCATAATATGGCTGGCAAAGACTTCTTTACTATTCATATATATATATATATATATATATATATATATATATATATATATATATGATATTGAGACTGACGATTTGCACGTTTATATTAATCAATAGATCACCTACATCACAAACATCAAAATAAGAATAAAATCAAAATAGAAATTTGTTCTAATGAGAGAAATTAATTTTTCCTCCAATTTTCTGATAAAAAAATCTAATTTATCAGAAAATTGTTAACCTAATATCAAAACAACAACCTATTGCAAAAAATACAAATGAAATAAAATGGATCGAAATTTTAACTGATGTTTTATCTTTAGGTCGCAATTTTGCACAAAATATTTCTAGTGACAAAGAATTATCTATGACAAATATCTTATGTAATATTGAACGCAACACCAATCATCTAAATAACGAAATTCAAAATAAAATAAGATGTGAAACTTGTAATATTATCACTAATTTTAAAAATAAATTGAAAAACAAACAACAACAGAGCAAGATCAAAACAGAGATCTCAAAATTTTGAAAGCAGTTAAATCTAATAAAACTGTTATTAGGAAGATTATAATAATAAAATGATAAAACCATTAAACGATGAGACAACTCACAAAAAAATTAAACAAGAACCTTATCAAAATCAAAATAATGATCTAATTCGATTTTGGTAGGAACAACTTTTTATTTAGCCGCTAAAATATATGGTTTACCAAAGCTGCACAAGCCTGACATTCCCTAAGTATTCAAGCTTATTTAAAAGATATTTTGAAAACAATTTCATACCAAAATAAACACTATATGAAAAACACATCGAATTCCAAAAAAATTCCTAACGAATATGGATATATTTCGTTAGATGTGGTTTCTTTATGTACAAATATTCCTGTTACCATTGTAAAGAATGTATTGATAAAAAAATGAGACAAAATTAAAGAATATACAGAAATACCTCAAAAAGAATTTATAAAAGCTTTAGAACTCACAGTTTCCATGTCAAGTGTTATAGCACAATTAGTAATAGAATATCTCGAGGAAACTGTCCGTAGCAAACTTGATATAAATATTCTATTCTTTTTCCGATATGTAGATAATTGCATTACTGCTGTACCAAAGAATCGGATTGAATACATAAATAAAAAATTCAATTCTTATCATAAAAAACTTTCCCAACAATTATCGAATTATTTCAATAAATATGATTTTAATAGAAGTCATAAAGGACATAATACGTTATCCAAATATTTCACTAAATTAAAATCTAAAACACCAAAAAACAAAAAAAGTGATATTATATATCAAGTGCTTTGTACTAATTGTGACGCTGTCTACATAGGGCAGACCTCTCAATACTTAGAAAATAGATTGAAAGGTCATCAATACGAAAAAAAAAACAATTACACAGCATTAACGAACCATGAAATATCAAAAAAAAACAAGAATTCAATTATATAGATTCAAAAATTTTTGAAAAGGAATTTATCTATGTAATACACGAAAAAGAGAATTTTTAGAAATGGTTCACATTCATAAGAACGAAAGAGCTATAAATGATAAAAAATAATATTTATTGTTATATTCATAATGATAGAAAAATATATGAATTTAAAATCAGCTTTCATATCTTTTCAGTATAAGTAAACCATAGAAATACGTGTAGATGAAACAAGTTAATAATAAGAGATCACTACCTACTAACATCCTTGATAACGGGATTCGTTTTCAATTAGCGTTATTTTCAGCTTAAAAATTCTTATTTTATACTAAAGTATACATATTCTAATTGGAAGAAAAGATACTTGTACATAACTATTAATGTTCCTCAGAATTCATAAATTGCCTATTACATAACTTATCTTGTGGTAACTTAATAGTTAGTTTAGTGATAAGAAACGTTCAGTTTTCAAGAATTCATAATTTTGATAACTACAGTGTCATCGAGCTTGAGTAGAAGAAAACCAAGATCATACAAGGGTCCTAAATATTCAGCAACAGAACGACGAAATATGTTATTGAGACTGGTTTAGCAGCATGAAGGAAATCGTAAATCAGTGATAAGATGATTGGCACTTGTACGTAATATGGAATTCGAATTTTTGAAATTTTTGCTATTGTCCATGATTAGCTTTGCCTTTTGTAGTTGCATTGGTGTAGAGAGATGCTAGTAATGGAAGCGGGTTACTTTAATAACGAACACTGCATTTATATGGAGATGTGGGGGTGAAGGAAGACTTATAATTTGGTAGAGAGTGGAATATCACTTTATCTTTCATGTGACCACATTACATCAACCGTTTACTTTGGTTATAAAAATCGCCCGATTTCCATATGAACATGTTTGGAAGATGCTTCGTCGTTGGATATTGTATCTGCTAAATAAATTTGAGCAGCGCTTTCTCATGATGTTCAGTTTTCTTACAATCAAATTCCTAAAGACCATGCTTCTATCTGCCAACTTCTGCGGCTATTTGTCAATAACTATCTCTCTTCTCTCTTCTAGCCGTTTTCTATCCTTTGGATATAGGCCTCTCTCATATTTTTCCAGTTTTCCCTGTTCTGTGCCACTTGGTACCAGTTACGTCCGGCTGTTCTCTTGATATCATCATACCATCTTTGTTGTGGTCTGCCGGTGCTTCTTTTCTCCCCCCAGGGTCTCCATCTTGTTATTTTTCCGCTCCAGTTGGTGTTATTTCGAGCAATATGTCCGGCCCAGTTCCATTTAAGACTACCTATTCGCCTCACTATGTCCTCGATTTTGGTTCTATTTCTTATCCACTCATTGGTTTTATGGTCTTTAAGCGTTATTCCTATCATTTTCCGTTCTATTGATCTTTGATGTACCTTTAATTTATTTAAGATTTTCTTTGTTAGGACCCATGTTTCACATCCGTAGGTTGTTACTGGGAGAATGCATTCCATGTAAACCTTGGTTTTTAGTTTGAGGGGTAGGTTGGAGTTGAAGACGTGTCGCATCTTCCCGTAGGCCGCCCATCCTAGATGTATTCTGTGGTTAATTTCAAGTTCTTGATTGGTTTTACCCAATGTTAATTCTTGACCTAGGTAGATATAAGAGTTCACTTTCTTTATCTGTTGTCCTCGCACATTTATACTCTCTTTGTTTGTCCGTTGGTTTGTCATGAATTTGGTTTTAGAAATGTTCATTTCTAGGCCTACTTTTCTTGCTTCTTGTTGTAGTTCTATAAGCATGTATTCTAATTCTTCACTGTTTGGGGCAAAAATGGCAATGTCATCGGCAAATCTTAGGTTACTTAGTTTTTCTCCCGATATATCAATTCCTCTGTCTTCCCAATGTAGGCTCTTAAAAACGTCTTCTAGCACCAGTGTAAACAATTTGGGTGACACAATGTCTCCTTGTCTAACGCCTCTTTTAATTATGATCTCCTCAGTGTCTTCATATAGCCTTACTTTCATTTTTGAGTTGTCGTTTAGTGTCTGTATAATGTCAATATATCGTTGGTCTATTCTTGCATTTTTCATTGACCTGATAATTGCCCAAAATTCAACTGTGTCGAAGGCCTTTCTAAAATCTATGAAGGCGATCCATAATGGGATGTTATATTCCGTTACTTTTTCGTTCAGTGTCCTTACGGTGTGGAGATGTTCTATTGTACTCATGCCTTTTCTGAAGCCCGCCTGCTCATAGGGTTGGTATGCGTCGAGTTTGAATTCAAGGCGGTTTGCTATTATTCTCATAAAAAGCTTGTAGATCTGTGATAGTAGGCTGATTGGTCTATAGTTTTCTAGGTTGCTTGGATCACCTTTCTTATATATCAGTATGACTATCGCGGTGTTCCAATCCTGTGGTATTCTTCCCTCGGTTAGGCATGTATTAAATAATGATTTAAGCTCTCTTATCAGTAGGCTTCCACCTTCCTTCAACATTTCCGGTATGATGTTATCGTCACCTGCCGCCTTTCCGTTTTTTAGTTGATTTAAAGCTTTTACAATTTCTTCCTCTTCAATCTCAGGTAGGTCCTCGGAGCCAACGTTACATATCCTGTTTTTATGGTCACTGTTTGCTTTTCTAACATCCTCATTGTCTATTTTGGACTCGTACAGACCTGTGTAGAACTTCTCTGTTACCTTGAGTATCTCTCTTCGATCTTCTGTTATGTTACCTTGTCCGTCTCTCAATTTGATCATTTCTTTTTTATGTGCGTTTTCTTTTTTAAAGATGTTCAGACCTCTGTTTTGCTGTATCAACTCCTCTATTCGATTTTCTTGATACTTTCGTATGTCCTGCTTGGCCATTTTCCTTGCTGTTTTGTTTAGTTCGGCATACTCTACTGTATTCCTTTTGTTGTCTTTAATGAGCTCTCTCCTTTTTTCCAGTAGCTGTTTGGTTTGTGTTGTAAACTTTTCTATTCTTTTTGGTTTTGATGATACTAAACTTGTAGTTGTTTCTTTCAGTTCTTTTACCAGTCTATTGTTTGTTTCGTCCAAGCTCTCGTGTGATGATGTTGTTTCCTTTGTTAGTCGTTCTGTCAATCTTTTGCTATATATTGACTTGTTGTCTCTTATTGTATCAGGATCTATACGGTATTGCGTGCTGTTGAATTTTTTTGCTCTTTCCAATTTTGTGTTTAATACGATCCTGCACCGGACTAATCTGTGGTCGCTGCCCGTATTAAAGGAATTAAGAACGTCAACTTCTTGGACGATATGTTTATTTGGCGTTAGCACGTAGTCTATTTCGTTTTTTGTAATTCCATCCGGGCTGGCCCAGGTCCATTTTTTGTGAGGTCTTTTTTTGAAAAACGTATTCATTATGTATAGTTGTTCTTTTTCCAGGAAATTTGCAAGCATCGTCCCTCTTTCATTTCGTTTCCCCAGTCCAAATTGTCCAACATACTGTGAGCTATTACACTGCTCTCCTATTCTTGCGTTGAAGTCTCCTATTATCAGCGTGTATCTTGTCTTATTTTCTGTTAGGCTCTGTGTGATTTCATCATACAGCACCTCGATCTCTTCGTCCTCATGACTACTTGTTGGGGCATAGATTTGAACGACTTTAATTGTTATATTGGAGTTAATCTTAAGTGTTATGTATATTACTCTATCTGATATGGCTTTAAGTATTTGAAGATTTGGGGAGATTCGTTTGTTGATAAGAAAACCCACACCACCCAGACTATTATCTTCTCTTCCTTTGTAGAATAGGATATGTCCTGATCTTAGTCTAATGGATTCTTCACCTCTTCTCCTTGTTTCTGATATTCCCAGAATATCCCAGTTTATTCTGTCCAGTTCGTACTGTAGTTCCGTTAACCTTTCCTCATTTCCAATTGACCTAGCGTTATAAGTTGCAATGTGAAGTTGGCAGCCTTGTTTTACCCAGGGATTCTTAGCACCCCCTGCTCTACGACTGGTCTGACCGCTACCTTGGCCAGGGTCGTTCGAGCCGCTGGGCACTGGGGGCCATTGTTTTTGGTATGTCTTCATATGAGAGGGGTTTAGCCATAAAACACCACGTTGGCCAGACGTCTTGGTGAGTGTAGGTTCAGCCGCCCCTAACCTGGGGAGCCGTCGCTGTTTGCAGCCGCCCACTCTGGGTCAGACGCTGCAGATTTTTCCTGTTGGTCCACGGGGCGTATTTGATTTCCGCCCTACCACCCATATCTGGGAAGCATTCCCCTATCCGCCACCCGGGGACGCGCTCTCTAGGAGTTACAGGCTCTCCCGAGAGTGTCAATAACTATACCAAGAATAATTTTAATGTCAAAGCTACCTTAACAATGACCTAAATCTACAAAACTGATATCGTGGAATAAGTTAAACAGGCGGCTTACTCTGTTAATGAAGAGACAAATAAAAAGAGATTTCCAATAAGAAGAAGGCGAAGAAAAAGTTGAGATGTTACTGTTAAGTTTAAAGATATTTAAAGGTGGTGTAACATTTTGCTAAATAAACAATAATCTGTTCCACATGGATCATAATGAGTCATATAATTTGTACTATGAAGGATATATTCTAATAAAACTGAATATTGAGTGAAATGTATATTTTGTCCAGATAACAATACATTTAATGTAAGCAAATTGTGAATGTTAGTTGTCAATTTTAGAACTCTGTCGTTTGATACAATTTGATCCTTGTATATATTGTAAAAGTACATCATAAAATGATGATGATGCTATGAAAAATAGTGTGAATGAGTTTCTATAAGAGTAATCACAAACGCTGCTTCTATTTCAACTACTATGTCTCATATCTACATATAATAAGATAAGCAGTAATAAGTTTGAATCCGTTGTGACTTGTCGGTCTGCTACTATAGCCAATTTAGTCATGTGCGTAGTGTTTGTTGCAAACATGAATGTGAACAAACCATTAACGTTAAAATTTCTGTGAAGTTGAAAAAAATGGCTAAGAAACTAACTAAATATCCATGATGATAATTTAGTAACCCGAAAGAATATTTACAAGTAGTATGCAGTTTTTATAAATAGACAGGAGTTAGTTAAGAACGAAAAAGTGTCTTTCAACTGGGTACCATAACGTTTGCGAAATTATGTGCAAATGAAAAGACCTGAAAAATAAGACATGAAGTGAGTTTCTTCATCTTAACTTCGCGTTGTGGCACAAATCGTTCTTGACTCGAGAGTTTTTGATCACTAGAAGTTTTTTTGCCTATTCATATTCATCTTAATAATCAGATTTCTTCGCCATGAGATTTATGACTCCGTAAAAATGAAGGAATATAATTCGACATTGGGACATTGGAAAGAAGGCGACAGAGCAGGAAACTAATTCAACAAGAAGCCTACAAGTAATACTTCCAGTCATTGATGACACATCATTTGAGTGGTGAAGAATAAAAGAAGCATGTAGGTGAAAATATAAGATATATACCACTTTCTATGATAATTACCTAGAATCAAATTAGTAAATAAAGAAAAATATTTGACAAACCAAATATTTGACAAAATAAATGTGCACCGACCCGGTTTTCGTACAAAACAACATTTTATTATTACTTTACATAAAAATGGATGCTTGGTCAACGTGTCGAAAATCTTAAATTTTTGGTATCCAGAATATGTCGAACTTATTTTATAAATAACCCTCGTAATATGGATCATCTTACACGGTCTTTATGAGAGATGAACCATTTGTATTCGGAAGGCGAAGCGTTGATAATTTTATAGCCGCCAGTGGCGCTGGTGTCGCTCGTCCACGATTAGAATAAGACACACGCGCCTTTTGCTGTCCCATTTCGATTATTTATTATCGTCATTCCTCTTTGTATTCCACCTTTATGTCTCTTGTTCCCATCACAGCGAAACGATTTTCATATGAAATATCAAGATTTGATCAATATAAATTATTAAGTTCAACATTTTATTTCGTAAAAAAGGATGTTTCGGAAACGTAATTCATATTAACATAGTAGCATATTCATTTGATCTCTACGAAAATCCAGGAATAACTAGTTTTCGGTATTTTATTCTGAATTCGAACAATTTTACTTATTAACAGCTTTACACATCTATGGAGCAGTTGAAACATTGGCGTAAATTTTCTTTTATCAGAGCTTTTAGAACGCGTCTCAATTTTTTCACTACTTGAACGGTCTCTAATATAATTCCTGTTAATGTAGATATCACCCTAGGAAATATATATGAATCACAAAAAGTAAGATCCGGTGAATTAGGCGAATGTTCTAGCAGTGGGATGCTGAGCTTAGGTATAAAGTGCATAATAGATAATGTGGAATGAGCACAAATTTGACACATGCAAAATTCTACGTATGAATTCTTAATCATCCTTATTTACAACAATGGTCTTCTCGGTTATCTTGGAAACTCTTAAGCCCCTTGAAAATACCCAAATAGCATTAGAAGTGGTATAACTTATGCCGAAACTTAGACGAATCGGCTGTTTCGGGAAACAAAGTTGTTTGAAATTTCTTGTGATTCAGGTTCTCTTCAATTCATAATTTCTGCACTAATAGCTGAAGTGAATTTATGGATGTGGATGTCAATTATCATTGATTATTTTCTCAGACTCCTCGAGTGAATCCTGATCCAGCACCAGAATTTTTGCTGAAGACGATATCACGATATTCAGTCTTATGCCACAACTGCAACGGAGAAACGTGCGAGAACTTTGTTTCAATTTGAGAGCTGCTGGATGAAGACGACCTTGGTAGTGACGAAAACCGCTCAGAACAAGTCACCCCGACAATTACGAGGAAGCATCGAACGACAAAAATTTGGCCGTGCCATCGGCTAAACTTTCCAAGCAGACGTAATTGAAATTTCGAAAGACTTTTAAAAGTGTACTGAAAATAAAATTCCTTTTTTCAATTGTAACAATGAAATTGTTCGATAAACTGATTATTTACATCCCTCATAATTGTAGCATAGAAAAAATAATAATACATGAATAATAAACGCGATAATGGAATACTTAGGTTAACCCCCTCTTTTCGGGTATAAATCGAAAAAAATTGATCCTAGGAGAAAATTGATAGGAACCAAAATTGTAGGAAATTTAATTTTAAACAACTTTTGTGATAATTACTTTTCGTGTAAAATTAAAAAAATAAACGAGTTATTCAAGAGACAAAAAATAACCCTTTAAATCAAAATGGAGGATGCAGCAACAAGTCTGGCACCTCTACTTTTTGAATTTAGACTACCAGTAATCTATAGGCTATAGTAACCTAGGCTATATCGTTACGGGACACGTTCCTAATACGTGAATAAAACGTGGTGGCCCCAAAAAGTGTTCCCTATTTCCGTGATATCTACATGGTTGTTTCGTAGTTACCTTGTGGCAATCACTAGTGGCGACACATTTTCCATTGGTGGCATCCACGAAGTTTTCACTAAAAATGTTACTTGTGCACGTGTACACGACAAATCTTCATTACCATACAATTATTTCAAAAGATAACAAATTTTAGATGAGGTGAAATTACGATGTGCCTACGAATGATACTAATACGAATGAAGATTACGGCTATACTGATTTCTTTATAGTAGCACTTCACAGTAACAGATATCCGTTTGCGGTCATTGCGTACATGTGCACTTCTTATGTAGTCTCAAAAGTCTCCTCATTTTATAATTATAATTTATTATCATATTTTTGAAGAAAATATTTTGTCTTTCTAGTATGTAAGCACAAATTTTGTAGCTTCACAAATTATAGACAGAATTTCTCACAAAGATATCCACTGGAGTAATAGTAAAATATGAAAAGAAGAAACCATATAACAATACATTAAAATACCGTGAACACAACCATAAATATACCAAATAAAGAGTAAACCAATATGACACAAAGAAGTAGTTAAAATCCTGCGGAGAAACATTTTATTATAAAATCCACATGAGTAAAGTAACACCTCGTCTGCACAAAAGCAGATATTCTTACCGGCCTACATTTCACGGCCGAGCCAAATACATTGTTATACCACAATACTAATCCGAAGTTTTGACAGGCACCCACAATATGTATAATTATGTGTTTTGATAGAGAAGTATGTGCAAACAAAAGCAGAACTACCTGCGGTGGCGCCTAAGGTGTTTCGAAAATGGTCAACAAAATGGAAACATTATAACAAATAGTGCAAATAACAAGAATAATATTTCTGAGGACCATTGTAGAGTCGAGAGTCCTCAAATTACAGGTTAAGAGTTATTTTCTTTTCTGTAAACAAATAAACAATTATGTCAAGAGCTCCAACTTGAGAAGGGATGGAAACTGTTTTTCAAATGAACCCTCCTTTAGAAGTGCAGCTTTGTGGTTAGTCGCGCTTTATATGACGTGTTATTCAATTGAAATTTTAATGATTACAACTTAATCAGCTCCTGGAACATCATCTCATCTAAATTAATTGTTACACTCAATTCCAACCGGAATGAAAAATACGAGGTTATGTAACGAACTTTTGAGTAAAAATGATCCAAATTCACCATATTTATTACCATAAATAAGTCATAAACTAAAGTGATCAGTAAACCGAGTAGAGACATTTATCACAAATAATTTTTGATGGATGTTTTAAACACTAAGCTGATTGATATATTTCTAATGAGTTGGAAACATGGTTTTATATTAAGTAACATAGGAAACAGAAAACTCAGTAAGTAATTGAACAGAATTTGAGAAAAATTAATATGGTAGGAAAAAGCAAAAAATTTTTGATTCGGACATCCACGACGCATCAAGGTATACCCCCAATAAGTTTTTCTACAACTGCTATGAAAAGTGACGTATTTCTCATAACTAAGTTACATAACATATTGCTTACACGGTGAAAAATAATATTTCTCAGGGTACTTTGCCCACACCACATACATTTACATGGGGAATCAACAAAAATTAACGAAAACTTTTTTTGTCAACTTTAATTGGTTGACACAACTGTCAGATTATAGAAGATTTTTAAATTCTTAGGGTAGTTTTCATTTGTGGTTTGATGAAAATCGCAATATTCATAAAATAATATTTTAGAAGGACAAAATTATACCAATTTATAATAAATAATATGGATACTGACATTAGTGTCGATTTTAATAAAACACTGTCGGAGATATCGAAAAAAGCACCAAAAGTAACTTTAGATTTGTTGCCGAAAATTTCAAGAAAAAAATATGAGAAATTTATGGAATGGAAAAGAAATACAAAAATGAAATCTTTTTCGGAAAGTTTTGGTATACTTTGAAGAGTTGTCAAAAACTTTAAAGACGTCTAAAGTTTGGTCACAATATTCAATGTTGCCAAGTTCTATCAGTATAAACAATAAAATTGATATATCCATGTATCAGAAATTACGTTCATTTTTGGTAAGAAAGTTTTACAATTACGTCCCCAAAAAATCAAACAAATTGACATCAGACCAATTGCAGAGATTTTTAAATGAAGGTCCAGACAAGGAATATCTACCAATAGGGGTAAGTTTATTTAAGAGGAACTATTTTTAGAACTTTATTTCATTTTTTTCTTGAATTAACATAAATTTTTCTAATTAGTGGGTTTTCCAGTAGATAAAAAGAATTAAATAATCATAAAAGTTCTATATCAAATTATGGTAGATAGATATTTGTACTTCTAACCAATACATGCAAATCAATGATCAATTGTGCAGTGGGTAGTGTGTCCGCCAGTATGGCAAGAATTTTTGTAAAATTTTAATTATGGATTTTTTATTTACAGACAGCAGTGGAATATAGTGAAATTAGATAACACGGAAACAGAAAAGCCAGCATAATAGAAAATTTAATAAGAAGGAATGACGTTCCGGATTCAGCTATACAAAATTGTAAAAATTTCACAATCAACTACAATTGTAAATAATATCATTTAACAGTTAAGAGGATACTTCAGTATTATTTTGCCTTTACTTATCATAAAAATAAACAATAAGTTCCATTATTTTTATTCTTTCAATTTGTGCAGTTGTAGAAAAAGTATAGTGTGCAACATGTGTACTTTTCTCGCTCGTAAGAAAAATTGAACTTTTTCCCCTTTTTGCACAATATACTATTTCCTCTTCAGGCAACTTATAGCTCACGAGAAAGTGTCACCAGAGTGTATGGACTGGATAAACGAAGTATTTTTCTTCTATTGATCCCCTTGTTGTCTGATTAAACGATGGGAATATCTAATGGGTTAAGTTAACAAAACGTCATGATTGTAGTCTTAATGGGGTGATTTTTGTAGATTGGTTAACATTATAACGGACGAAGAGTTTAGCAACGCCCGAATTTGTTTTGTTGTATGATTTCTGATTTTTCACATTCGTGGAATTGTCTTTAAAGGAGCTTTGATACCAATATAATAGCCGATTCTCCCTTTTTGGAAACATACAAAATGAAGTTTCAATTTTCGTACATTATTCCAGCATTCCTCTCCATAAACACTAATTAGATGGTTTTGGTGTCTGAATCCACTGACCTTGTTTCAAAATTGTTCTTTGACTCTAAAGCCTCATATTCATCATACTTTCCTTCTGATGAATTGAGATTGGTTTCATCGTCGTCGTAAAAACAACTATGATCATAATCCGAACAAACTAAAGGAAATTTCAGGAATTGGCCAAAATTGAAAAACGATCATGCGGCATGCTTTTTAACAAAATTATATAGTTACGATAATTGAACTTTGACGATTGACAAATAAAAAAGTTCGCGTTCTAATATATAATAGCACAAAAGAGAGCGTAAATGTAAACAGTTCATTTGGCTAAAAAATTACACCGTCAAATCAAAGCCGAAAATGACTATTGCAATTATTTTTCAATATTTTGCATTTTGTTGGGGTAACGTCATGGATTTTATATAAAAAGTTTAGGCGAAAAGATAACAAAGCAAGAATTCTTATTCCAAATGGTAGAAGAGCTTTACTTCGAATGTAGAGAACAATAGGTAGAAAAACTGTCTTGTAGATACAGCTTCACATGTACGAAAAACTTGCCAAATCAAATTATGTAGATATAGAATAAACCGTGCAAAATGTTATTTCTTTGCCTTTTTCCCATTCTGTATAAAAATTTCATTTCTCTAAAAGACCGCCCATGGGTCATGGTAAGAATAGAAATCGAGAAGCAAAATACCTTAATATGAAATAAAATATTCCAACAACAATATTTGAAATAATAAAGTGAAACCTTTGAGGATAAATTTAATAAATAATACAAACGAGATAACGATACGATCCATACATCAGAAGTGAGGTAAGCATTGATAATAATAAAATGAATTCATTATTTGCATTGACATGCAATGTCTACCCTGCCTGTTGACAAACCAATGAAGCCGTTGCCTTCGTTTGTACAGGGGCTGTGTTTTTGTTTTGCTGTGAAAATAGAGCAACGAATTGTTGTGAAAGTTCGCATTACATGAAAAACTGCAAGTGAAACTTATAATTTATTGAAAAAAGTATATGGCAATGAATATTTGTCGCTTCCATGTGTTTTTGAGTGGTTTAAGCATTTTCAAGATGGCCGATAAGATTTTGAAGATGAATATCGAAAAAGTCAGTAATCTTGTTCGATCTCACTGTCTGCTAAGTATTTGAGTGATGGCTGAATAAAAAAAAATTGACAATGACTATGAAACTTACTTGAAAATTTTAACACTCAATAAGGGTGTGAAAAACTGGTACCTAAAATCCTCAGATTTGATTAACAAGAAGCTCGCAAAAATATTTGTATTGACACTTTTCTAATGAGATTATATATAACTGGGTTCCTGAAGATGAAACTGTTCACCAACATTATTTTATTCACGTTTTCACTGAACTCTATGGAAGGAATGAGAAAAAAACAACCTAAATTGTGGAAGAATCATAGCTCCTTCATCAAGACAATGCGCCCATTCTGCACTGTCCATCAAACCAGCTAAATACAACTTCGCAGTATTAGACTACCTTCTTATCCGCCGGATGTAACACCGTGTGACTTCTATTTCTTTCCTAAGGTCAAATCTACATTAAAAGAAACATGATTTGAGTCTGTTGAAGCTGTAAAAGTAAAGCGTCAATCCGATAGGGATAATATCAATATAAAATATTTTGTATAACCAGTTTCGTTATTTGATAGCCACACCTCGTACATATATCTTTTCTCATATTTAGCTTCATTTATGTGTTCACTCAATCAACAATTAAGCTATCAGATCTAAATGTGAGAATAAAGTAAAGATTTTCTGAAAGATAGGCATATAGAAGATATTTATCCCAAAATTATTGATTTATGAATAAATAAGATACTAAACTAAATATACAATTTTCTTTATCAATTGCTTTGCACACGTTTGCCAAAAACCTACTTTATTGCTGCGTTTTCGCAGCCCGAGGGTTGCCTTCTAAGTTTTCACTAAAACTGAGGTGATAAAAATCGCTGTCGGTGCATTTTCTGTTTGACAGTGGGAAACAAGAAAAGACATTAGGCAATAAATCGGATGAATACAGGCATTGAGACATTCGATGTTTTTCTCCTCCAAATATTCAGTTGTTTGACTTGCTTTATGTGGAATCCATCTCGAACTTTCTTCCTAACACTTAAATTCTTTTGTAAAATTGATTGTATTGCAGTCTGCGATATCCTCCGAGACGCTTATATATGTCTATGAGTCATATGCTAATATTCTTCAATCATGTTGCGCACAGCAGTCATCTCTGATGGTGCTCTATTACCAAAAGTTGCAAGGACCGATTCCATGCATTGTTGTTGAGTAAGGTCTTTCAAAAATCATAAAAAAATATCCAATACAGTAGAGACGGTGTGGCCACATGAGAGTGGTCGTCATATTTAACCCAAACTTGGCTGATTTGGCATTTGTTTTTCTCGTAATAACGCTTATAAAATCTTAATTCAAATTATCAAATACTTATTCAAAAGCTTTTCAAGTACATAATAGTATTCTTAACGAAAAAATTTACGAAAATAATATATTTTGTGTTGTAGTTTGGGTTAAACAAAACAGCCACTCTCATGTGGTCACACTGTCTCTATCAAGCCACTGTAGGTGCCACAAATCATTAACGGCATCTATTGTTCGATTGTAAAAACTTAAAAAGCAGCCTTCATTACCAAAATATCACTAGGAATAGTGATTAAGTTTTTGACAACTTTCAAATTCAAGTGCGTTGATTTGTATCAAAACTGTTCTCTAATTTTGACCATACGTTTCAATAGATAATTTAGTTAACAGTACTAAGACACTAGAAACTATAAATACGAACAATATATTATGATACTGTCGAAATATCAATAAAAATAATTGACCGACTTATCGGCTAACAAAATCTCTCAAACGTTTAAAGAAGATATCATTTTTATTTTATTGAATTACCAATAAATAAAAGCTGTCGAATGTATGTGTTGTAATTTAAATAACTTAATTCAGTACACCTAAGGCGTCACCTAATTTCCTTTAACCTATACAGCAAATTATAAATCAACTCCTAACAAAAATCGGCTTTACTAATGAATACGTTAAGGCCAGACATGAGATTAAACAAATACGTTTTATTTACACAAATATACAAGAGTTGCTAGTATTTATCGTCAAAAATAATCTTTTGGAATGTCTCATTAAGTTATGCAGTCATGAACACCGGAGGGACTATGAGAGAATATCTGAGTTAATCTCGCAGGACTTAACTTGGAGGCGGTACCGGCGATTTCTTTTCTTCTCTCTTCGGTACGCAGAAAGAGAGAAACTTTTCTCATTTTCAAGTATGCCAGAAGGAAAGAGTGAAAAGACATACATACATGAATCATTTTTTATTCTTATAGATAATTTAGAACATTAATATTCTATTAAATCTTTAGATATTTTCTCACTTTTATAGATTTGTAAAAGTATGTAAAGCTGCTAAAATGCTGCTCCAAGCACAAATCACTGAAAAAGGAGCACGCGATTATCAGTTTTCAGTTTGGTTAGAACAACCAACTGTGTGTGAACAATTTTAAAAAGAAACCTATTAATAGAAAGCACTCACTAGAATAGTGATCAAATATATTTTGTGTATGGTGAATCAATAAACTGATAAATTTTATTAATTTTTAACAATATAACTGAAAAAGATATCCTCTTGTAGTTTTCACTGTATATTGTATTTTTTTTTTAAATTGAGGAGAAAAAACATTTCTGAATCAAAATTGTTAGTTTAGTTTCAAAAGAATCTAATAATTTCTAGGTAGATCATTTCTTTTTAAATGTAGAGTAATAACAACTATTACTCTAGAACAGTGATCAACAAACTTATCAGCTAAAGAGCCGAATATGAACATTACAACAATTTAAAAAAATTGGAGCAAAATCTTTATGTTGAGTAAACACACTAAATAAGTAGTACACTAAATAAAACCAAATTTCATACTTACTAAATATTTATGAATGCGAACAATATGCTTGCATCTTGCATTGGAAAGTTTGTGTTAGTCAGGTTTGTATGTTGTTTTCAATTTTAAGCATGATTCCAAGTTATCTTCAATAAGACGACTTTTAGTTCAGTCTTGATAATTTTCATACTTGAAAAAGGAAAGAAGAGCAAACGCAAGCTTTTTCAGCTCATTGCAAGAGTAAGAAATAGTATGAAAATGATCATATCTTCCTCCTCCAGGTTATTCAAAGCATATCGCTTATGTTGTGAACTGAGACCCCATTTTCTTCTTCTCCAATATTTCCAATTCAACGTTCGTATTCAGAGTACCATAATTTCTTAAATCCAGCTATTGTATTTCAAAGATACCAAGTAATTTCAAAAGGAAAGGAAAACTTCAACTCATATCTTAGCAATAAAATGATTTTTGACAATTGCTAAACTTGCTCTGCTGTTTTTAAATCTCTGAAACCTTTTGTGAATTGCTTCCCTCATATTTGAAATAATTGTTTTAAAATAGTGTGTATTAATAAAGGAATTATTTTCATTGCGATGCTTCAACACACTTTGAAAGTAAAACAATTTTTCCCTTTCAAAATCCGTTCTCCAGTTATTATTTCTAAAACATGTTAATTATATAAGATCTTATAGACGCTAAAAATTGACATATTTGAACCTGTTCAATTGTGCCTACATTTCGAGAAAGTTAAATATCAGTATTAAAATGGATCAACGCGCGATAATTGAAAAATTGCGCTTAAAGACCCAACACAAACTTTTTGTGAATAGAGATTTGTACTGCTAGATGACATAGTGAAAGGGTGATGTCGCGAGTTTAAATGTAGTAGACACTGATGAAATGTTTAAAAAGTCGATGATCTTGTATTGGAAGATGTAATAAAGTGTGACTATTAGACAAGTAGCTTAACAGAGTGGTCTCTCATATCATGTTATTCAAAATATTGTTACTGTTGAAATGAGAATGGAAAAAATGTCTGTAAATGTTACCAAATGTATACAAGAAAATTGTTAATGTTAATTGTTAATATGTTGGCAATAATATTTATACGAGCCGGCGGCCTTTAAATAATTGATTATATTTTTTAAATTCGCGTTTTCACCTAGAGTCTAGGCTATATTCATTGAAATATTGTATTTTTCTCTTGTAGCTTCATATTATTTATACTCAATTAAAATATGTTTCACACTAAGATTTTTTTCACGAGCTTTGCATATTGGTAATTCATCATATTTTAAAAATAAAAAACATTTGTACAAAAAATAGTAGCAATTGATGAGTCCTGAATCTATCACTATGACGTAGAGGACAAAATACAGAGAATTAGAAACACGTCCTAATCCTATTTTAGATGGTAAAGTAGATTACCTAGTAAAAGAAGCTAGCGCAAAAGTGTTCCCTAGCATCTGGTTAATGCAACTAGTAACGGGGCTGCTATTGCAATAGCTCGCACTAGACTTTGAGTTTAGTTGAGTATCCGTAATATTCTTCAGATCTGACCCAAGCCGGCTGTGTCCAAAACTTTCATGGTAAGCGATTTACTTCGATAGGAAAAGTATGTTAAACTTAATGAAGCTTTGCGTTGTAAGTTAGTCAAGTGCGCAGGATCTACCCAGATGTATATTTTCATTAAATATGATCAAAATAAAAGAAAAAAATTTCTCGAAAAAATTTATTCCACACTTCGTTATGTTATACAGTCTTAAATTAGTTTTATTCTCTTATAAGAAATACAAATCTTATTTGAGCAATAGGAACCGAGATATTCTCAGAAAACCGATTTTGATGACCTTTGACCTTCAATATCGGACACGATAGCAATGACGACTTTTGAGACAATATTAAGAACGACAAAACAAAGGTTTATACCAATTTTGAGCTTATTATCTTTCACACCGAGGTGAAACCCCTAATATAACTGGGCTATTAGAGATCAGGATAATTCAACTTTAGTATGGATTCCGTTGCTCTTGGTAGTGTAATTGGGTTGGAAAAGAAACTAACAGAAGCTGAATTTCCCAGTTTTATTTTAATGAGTATTTTATATTTTTTTCTATTGGGTATGTTTAGTAGACCAAGTATAAGTGTATAATTTGAATGAGTTATACGAATAGGTTTTTTACTTATTTTCAAGCAATACATTGGATATAATAAGTTTGGAAACAATCTTGTTCTATATTATAATCCCTCAACTACCAACTTACATTAATATGAATTACGTTCTTGTTTATCAAATCGAATTTCAGCTCATCGATTGACAGCAACGATAAATCACTGCCTAGAATGCAATAATAAATTAGATTGATTCTCAATGTACCGTACTAATTAATTAATAATTAATTAATGGTACGTTAGTTTAAGCGATTAGATAGTGCCTATTACCCATACTACTGATGATGGCGTATGCTAATTCCTTGTAAATCACTCTATGATTTTATCACTTAACTATGAATAGTAATTGTTTGTTCTCGGGAACTGCCATTAACTTCGACCGTATCCGACATGTCTGACTGTGCAAAAGATCATGTTGTGAACGGATTAGAATAGATTTGGAAAATGGATTTCTTGAGAAAATTTAAACCAATTTATAAGCTTTGTATACCTTGTATAAGCTTTTGAAAATTCATGATTCGATGATTGCTTGGTTTTGAAGTTAGTATGAAAAAACATAGTACAGAAAGTTATAAATTGATGCGCGATTTTTAGTTAATTATTTCCCAGACGTTGAATACACAAGTATTCGAAAGCTCGAAAATATATTAAAGTTATTCCACTTTGGTGTTTCCTTGCCACGTTCCCAAAAATAAACCGTTCATAATATATATATATATATATATATATATATATATATATATATATATATATATATATATATATATATATACGATGTTACCTCTCATATTCATTTCTATTTCCACCCATCTTTTCTTCTTATTCCCTATCACAACCACCTATCTCTTTGGGATTTGACTATTTGGTTCAACTCGTTATATGTTTGATTCAGCTCAGCATGTGTTCTTCTTCTCCATGACTTATTATTTATTTTCACACAGTTCTGTATTTTTCAGGGTACTTTCCTCTTCCGCACTTCTATTTTTTCAGCACTCTTCTTAGTTAGTACCCAGGACTCACATCCTTACTACACAGTCGGCCTGATCATTGTTTTGTACAATATTATATTTGTTGCTTTGGAGATTGTTTTTGCTTTAAGAAGATTATACAATGACTCCATTATTCTACTACCCTTTGCTATCTGATTTTCTAGCTCTTTCAAAATGATATTTCTTGTTTAACGTCCTGTAAGGTCTCTTCTCCCCCTGATTCTTTCTTTGCCGTTGCATTTCCATGAGTTTAGTCTGTTCCGGTGATTGATTAAACATTGTGTCTGTCTGTGAATAAGGGGTCCATCTGCTTCAGCGCTCTTTTTCCTAATATCCTTCCTTCAGATCATACTTTGATCTCATTTCTATTCAAAGTCAGTTGAACCATTCTTTTAAGTTTTCTGGGGATATCTAAAAACACTAAGGCCTCATACAACTTTGTCCACCCTATTGTCACATTAGCTTGTTCATAATCTATAAATAGTAGATGTAGTTCTACATTTTGGTCTTGTTCATTGCTCTGCAGTAAAAATCTGGTCCACAGTGCTTCGCACCTTCCTCAAGCCGCCTTGATATTCACGGACTTCTTGGTTATGAATTGGTCCCAGTTTGTTTCTTATTATCCTGGCTAAAAGAATTGTGTGTATTTGTGCTATGCCCCTCTAGTTTTCGCAGCAGGTCTTATCAACTTTAGTGCATATTACAGCGTTGCTGCAATCACTTGGTAAACGTTCTTCTTCCCCAATTTTACTTATCAATTTGCGGATCCTTTTATACATTTCTCGCCCACCTATTTATAAAATCTCCGTTATGATACCAGTTTCTCCTGTACTTTTATTTTTCACATTTCCATTTTATCTCTGTATATGAAGATTCTTGTACTTCTCTTCCATCAACCAGCTCTGCTGCCTGATGGTCCATGATATTGGAATTTTCTCTGTTGTCGCTCAGTCAAAATATTCGGCCCACCTTTTCAATCTCAAGTGCTGGTCTTCTATGATTGATCCCTCTTCTTTTGTACAGTGCCTGTACCAACAGTACTGCTCTCTAGTTGTGTTCTTCTTACCTCCTGGTAAAGATTTCTCATTTTTTTTTACATAAATTTTTCCTATTGCTTCAAGTTTCTCCTCCATGTGTTTTCTTTCCTTTTTTCAGCATTTTTCTGTTTTCTTGCATCATCATATCTTCCTTTGGTGCTACCTGTATTTTGATTTATTAGTTTAGAGCTTTGCTTGGTTTCTCTTTTCTAGCATCTACATTGTTCGTCATATCAATCCTCTTTTTTGCCTGTCCTAGATATTCTTGCATGATCTCTGATAATTCCATTAGTTTTCTTTCCAACGTGAAATATTTTGTCTTCCAATTGGATCGTAAACTGACTTGGAGGAGGCACAGTTTTACGAAAAGAAAGTAGGTCGGATTACTTTTTTACAATAACTACTGGCTAATTTGTCCCAAGTCACTGTCAATGTCCTTAACGTATAAAAGACTGATCCACAGTAAATCGAGATATAATTTTTTATAGAAGTGTTAAGAAAAAATCTCGTATTCTATATTGTTTTGCGTGATTGCGAGGATCTTTTATTTTACCTGAAAATAGGATATTGTAATTGATTTTGAATTATATTATGATTGATAAAATATATTTTTTTGATCAAGTCCTATAATGTCCAGTTTATTTTTATAATTTCTGATTAATAACAATACGATATTTCCTATACCATTGGAAGTTTTTTTCATTCTACTGCTTTGGTAATATAATCAAAGGATAAACAATATTCAAGCCCTTTGTACCAACAAATTTGTGGTATTGTACTCGAAGCAAACTTGACGTGAGAGAACAAAAACTAGACATTTAAACGTACTAAATGTATATATGAACATAGAGTTCATTTTAAAAGCATACAACGAGCCGGCTGTACTCTCTAAACTCTTATCAGTATATCGCTGTTTAGTTATCTCGCAGATAAATCTCTTTATGTTCCGGATAGAATGGAGATGTCAAACTCAGGGGATCTCATCTCCGTATTTAAAAACGAACCATGTGAGGTGAACGATTTAGATTTTTTGAAGATCTTCGAAGATGTTTGGCAACAGTTGCCGATTATGAGATTTTTATCACTTTTTATCTTATCTTGAGGTTTTGTGTAGTGGCAAGGTGTACAAGTCTTTTTTTTATATCATATGTAGAAGTGTGCCAGGTGTTACAAGGACAAAATTCAAAAATACAATGTTAAGGGAAGAAAATTCATGTATAGAAAAGAACGAGGGTATTTGATGATGTTATTTTTTACTTTATATATACACCGGTTTCTAATATAATGAAAATTTATTCATGGATAGGTTACACAGTGTGTACCAGAAATATAAGATTTCTTTTGAGACTGTTAAATTATTGAAACGAAACTAAAAGAATGTTCGGAAGTTTCAATATTAAGTCAATAAGCAACCAGGCAAATATATATGAAGGACACTCAAAGGGACAATGATGAATGAGATAAGAACGAGTGTTTATTTTTGCTGCTATTCTCGTTTTGTCTTTTTTGAAGATACTTCATAAGCATCGTCAAGCTCCTCAAAATAGTCATCAAATACCGACATCATCTCTTAGTTTTTGGCAAATCTTCGATTTCCGAGCCATTTTTTCAAAACTTGGAACAGAAAATGATCCGAGGGGTCTAAGTCTGGCGAATATGGTATGAAGTATGAATTTATTAATTTTGGCCTTAGTAGCCGTTTTTGCCTAATTTCTTCGATCAAATGTTGCAATAAGTTCGCACAATACTCGCCGTTGATATTTTTTCCTTTAATATGAAAATGTCAAGTGATGGACCCTTGTTCCATCCATGGTTATTAAACGGCGAAAAAACTCGGTTTTATTTCTATGAACGGTTGCCGAACACTCGATGGAAACATCTTCACGATGCTGTTTTTGTTCCATTTTTGTCCACAATTTCAGTTAATATGCGATGCAGTCTCACCCAGAGTAGAATCTAGTTCAGCTGAAAATGTTCATTATTGATGGCTGCCAAATAAATAATAAACAACGTGGCGTCTTCAAACTTGAAACAAATGTTGTATAGATTGTGTACTCTTAAATGCAGTGGTATTTTCCAATAAACTACTGCCATATCTACGTCAGACCACGTACTTCTCGGACCATACTCATATATATGATACAAACATTAAATTTCCACAAAACTTTTAATCAAACTTGTATTTTCTGTATTTGTTTGTTGTTTGCATCAACATTCTTCAATGGATAATTTTTCTTTTAAGAATTTATAGTGTGTGGAAACTGAGTAGTTTCAGGGTCATAAGATAATTAAAATTAGAAACAAACACGATTACAAGGTGTTATTCTATTTCCTCAATGTTTTTTCCCTTAGAATTTGATTCAAGGAATCACTATGGAAAAGCTACTATACAAGTTAGAAACTATAGACTCAGGGATTTTTTGAAGGAGAATGGGATGAAATTGAAAAAGAACATTAGAGAAGATAATGAGACAGAAGAAAAAGTGAAGGACCGCAGGACATAGCTACTATGACATTATGAAATTTTTCTCTCTAAAATCGTCCAAATTATCCAGCACAAATTCTGTATTATAATCTAAGTGAATATTTATATACAAATGAACTTGTTGCTATAAATTGATAAAATTTGGTAGTTATTTATTTGGGTTTTTTTCTCGCTTACATCTCTGAGTAGCACAACTACATTTCGATTAGAAAATGATTGAAATAGGATGATAAGTAGTGAAGAGAATATGTTTTTCACGTAATGGATATTTTAGGGTTAAATATGAATTTAATTATACGTTAATCCACCACTTATGGAGCTTAACGCTTAGGATGGCCAAGAGCTGCGACAACCAGCGATATCATCATAAAAGCTCATCAAATGGTACTAGACCACTGTCGGATTAAAGTTAGAGAGATAAAAGGGGTTATCGACATATCAAAAGAACGCTTTAGCCATATACTGAGTGAAGAATTATGCTTGCGTTACCCATCCACGCGTTAGTTGCCGCGTTTGTAGACTTTGGACCAGAATCAGATTGGAATGAATATTTCCCAGTCCTTATTAACGCGGTTTGAGTCAAATGAGTAGGATTTTTCGGTCGATTCATAACTACTCGTATATGTATATGAAACCTGAAAACACTACTACACTCCTGAAATGAATAAACAGTCAAGACAATGGATTGCAAACGGCGAACCTGCACCAAAAACGGCAAAAACGATTTTATTGGAAGGAAAAGTGATGAATATTTTTGGGATAGTCATGGATTGTGTTTATTGACCACCTTTAAACAGATGAAACAGTAATAGGAGGGTATTACGCATCATTTTGATAACGGGAACGGAAAATTCTGAAAAAGCATTTGAAAGAAGTAGAAAGTACTTTTCCATTAAGACAAAGCCCCTTCTCACACTTGATGATCGTCATAACTAAAATTCATGAATTGCACTTTGAATTGGTTGATTATCGACCGTATTCATCAAATCTGACCTCCAGCGGCTTTTTTCTGTTTCCTAACGCCAAAGTGTCACTTGCAGAAGAGAGATATTTGGTAGTCGAAGACATTATAGCATATATATTTCAAGGAAAAAAGATAGTAGCTCTTATTTGAAAGGGTTGAGAAGGGTAAATCATCGATGGACTAACTTTATAGACTATGCTGTAGAATTAAAATGAAAAGAATGTGTAGTTTACTCTTCTTTAGCCCATAAACTTCTCTAATAGCCCTCGTAGAAATCCATATATTAAATCTGGTCATTCTTCTATTAAATTGTTGTTGTTTGTTTTTCAATATATTTTTGAAATTAGTTATATTACATATTATTTACATTACATATTACAAGTATCAGATCTTATTTTATTTTTAATTTCGTCCTAAGCAAACTTGATATAAATATTCCATTCTTTTTCCGATATGTGGATGATTGCATTACTGATGTCCCAAGGAATCAAATTGGGAACATAAATGAAAAATTCAATTCTTATTCAATTCAATAAAAACCTTCAATTCACAATCGAGGTTGAGCAAAATAATAGGATCAATTTTTATGTCACATTATATAAAATTAACAATAAAATAAGAACAGAATGGTATACGAAACCAACTTGGTCCTGAAGATATTTAAACTTCAATTCGTGTCATCCTATGTCATAAAAAAGATCAGTGATAATAAGTTTGACTGATAGATCTATCCAACTATCAGATCCTGTATTTAGATGCTTAGCTATTCAAAAAGCAAATGCTGCGTCGAAAGAAAATAATTATCCGGAAAAAATGATAAATAACATATTCAAGAAAAGGATAAACAGAACAATCAAATAAAAAACAAAACTGAAACGAAACATCAAAACATAAAACATTTTTCCTTACCATATGTACAAGGACTTTCCTAACAATTATCGAATTATTTCAATAAATATGATATTAGTATAAGTCATAAAGGACATAATACATTATCCAAATATTTCACTAAATTAAAATCTAAAACACCAAAAAACAAAAGAAGTAATATTATATAAGTGCCTTTTACTAATTGTCACGCTGTCTACATAGGGCAAACATCTCAGTATTTAGAAAATAGACTAAGAGGTCATCAATACGATAAAAAAAATAGAACTGCATTAACAAACCATGAAATGTCAAGATAGCATAAATTCAATTATTAAGATTCAAAAATCCTTGAAACGGACAATACACGAAAAAGGGAATTTTTAGAAATGGTTCACATTCATAAGAACGAAGAAGCTATAAATGATAAAAAAGATCTAAATAATTTAAATAAAATTTATAGCTCTCTTTTGTAAATTCTAATAAAACTACAAATAATTCAATTGATTACTGTTATATATTTGAGATGTAGGGACTAAGGAAAAATTAATTTTTCTTATTAGAACAAAGTTCTAAGTTGATTTTATCCTTATATTGATGTTCATGATAAGAGTGATCTATAGATCAATATAAATAAGCAATTTGTCAGTGTTAATACCATATTTTGATAAAGGCTTAAAGAAAAGTAGAAAAGTCAAAATTTAGCTTTCTTTTAAAAATTATCAAAAAAAACTGATTTTAAAACAGAAGAGTCCCAAAATCAAGAACATTTAGATGCATTAATATATCAAAAGGTCTAAGAAATTGAAGAAATTTAAAATTTATATATATATATATATATATATATATATATATATATATATATATATATATATGTATATTACTTTCGTTTTACACCGTTTCGGCTCATCATACGTACGTTGTTGTATGGAAATATTTACTTAATTGAAATATATAGAAACAGATAATACACGACAGCTAACCTCATCGTAAACGGCAAAAAAATCCTTCTATTTACGTATATATCGAAAGGTTATAGAGGGCGCTGCGATCCGCAGCTGGCGCGCCTGTAGCAAACGGCAGGGCAATGATAACATCTCGGCCGCCCTTACAGCCCTTATGTATATGCATTCACCGAGATTTGAAAGAGATCTACGATAACATTCTGGGCCCGTGTTTTGGCATGACAGTCCGCATGATAACGAACTGGGGCCCTACAATGACACACAGGGCATACACCCGAAGCACCCCGAAAGGGCTCTTCAGCCCTTCAACTTTCGAATCGTCGTCTCTGTGTATCTGACAAAGCGATGGTTCAATCTATTTACTTATGTAGGTCGTATAAGTAAGATGTTTAAGAAAATTAATCCGGTCTACGGGTGAAGGGTTTTTTAATTAGAAGCTTTCCGTTCATAGAAATAAACAAAAACATAAATAGGAAAGAATTGAGTCATTACTATATTTTTGGAATTAAATATAACTACCACTCATTATTGATCATAGCTTCTCTCATTTAGAAACTGCTATTTTCTGAATTTTCATCGAGACTAGTTATTGCTGATGGATAATAACATAAAAAGAAAGAAAAAGTATTCATTTTTTCATTCAAAGTTTAGTAAAGTTTGGTAAAGATAGAGTATGTTTATGAAATATACATTGTTATTGATTTTGGACAATGCTTCATTTGGCCCATGAAAGGGACAAATGAAAACGTATGCAATAACAATTTAGTAAACTTATGAAACTGTAAGGAAACTATCACCATAAATGTATTGAAATATTGTTTACTATTACCTCCTTTAGAGAAATCAATAGGAAAGAATTTGAAAATTGAATTATGCTGTTTAAATACAATCGATTTGTAGTGGGGAATCAATAAACAATTCTTTTATATATAAGAAATGATCATACAGCATAGGTGACATCTGCATCGCATTAATTGATAATCGAAATAGGATAGGTTTCTATGAAAAAAAAAACAATTTTTCATCATTCAACAACACTAATTCACCAGTAAATTTGGATCAAGACAGTGACTGATACAGATATCAAGATTTAATAAGAGTTTCTACTCATAGTTTTAAATTAGTGATTCCAAAGTGGTCCAGGTGCACCTCCAGTGGTCCACGGGAAGCTCTACAGCAGGAGTGTACTTGAATTTTCATAGTTTGAGTCGTAACACACTATAGAAAATTTTGAAATACGTTCTCGCTAGAAAAAGCATTCCAGAGAGTCTATTTCAAAAGGAAAAAGCAAAATTATAGAATGGAGAACAATTATTTTATGAGTATAAATGAAAAGAAAAACCAAAGAGGAAATATGTTTCATTTAGATGGAACGTGGATGAACGAGGGACGTACACCAAACAAATTCTGGCACGGTGAAGCCGTTATGAGTGAAAAACAAGCTTTCTTTATAGTACACATCGTAGTTCAAACGATTTTGTTAAAGTGGTTTGTACTTGTACCAGTTGACATGTATGTTGTTGATGTCTTTCAAGAATGGTTCCAATCAATATTAGATCTTCTTTCTCAGAACTGTAAAATAGTAATGGATAATGCAATCTACCGCTCGAGACTTTTAGAAAAAGTACCCTCAATCAAGTAGTTAATAAAATATTTACTGAATTGGTTAAATTCAAAGAATGTAAGTTTCATCCCGGTTCAGTGAGAAAATAATTGCATTCTTTGTGTTTCCTTCATGAAGAGAAATAAAAAAAAATAAGAAATTGTTGAAATGGCTGAAAATCGTGGAATTAAATTGGTGAAATCAACTTCATTGCCAACCAAACCCGATTGAATCTGTATGGGTACAGATAAAAAAGATTTCAAGACTAATTTTTAGAGGCTACAAATAATGTGAATCCTGAAAATTGGGAAAATGATGTAAATCATACGTATAAGTAGAGAAAATGAGGAAGTTGGACAATATTACTGATAAAATGATCGTAAGATTTGTAAGAGCTCTTTTAGCTCTACTTATATTCTTGAGTTTTTATATTTAAATTATTATTTATGAACGTTACGTTGTTTGAAAATTAAAGTTTAAGCCCTTATAACCAGTATGACATAATGTTCGTAACATACCAGGTTAATTAGGTGAAAATATGAGTGTTCATCCTATATATTCAATATATTTATAAATAACCATTTCAACTGACTACTTAAATAAGTAATATCCATATGGTATTAAGTATGTTTTATTATTTTGATATTCTGTCATTCATATTAATATGTACCCTTCGATCTGATACTGTATCGAGCGTTTATCATATTGATCAGTACCTAGTATTCTCTTAGGTTTCTAATACACTTATTTTCCTTCCAAAAGTGATTTAACCCAACTGCCTCCAGCTTTATGAAGGTTATTTTAAATATCTGAATCAAGATTCAAAATATTTTCAAAAGATGAATTTTCGTTCGAAACTAAATGTTTAAATCCTCCTAAATAGCGTTTGCAGTTCTTAGTTTTTCTTGTAAAATATATTCAGCAATGTAGAGTGCATTTTAAATAAGAAGCTTCACTTTACTTTATTATTGAATAAGAATAATTAACTCAACTTGCTATTAACTCTATTTTACTGAAAACTGAATCCAGATTGGTTTCGGCCGTATTGTATTGAACACGTCACAAAAATTCAACTTTGCAGACAGAGGCACGCTTCTTGTCAGAGAAACCGATGAGAGTATTGATAATTCCTACATAATACACGTAAAAGGTTCTGGTCGCCCGAAAACTGCCAAAATATCGAGAACGAACACAATACAAAGCCAACTATTGTTGTCTAACAATTGTCTTACTTATCGTCAACATCATCGCTTTGGTTTTCTTTTATTGTTGAATATGGGCGATTTTCGGATTTTCTGTTTCATTTTCAAGAAATTGTAGGATATATACCCGAAATATTCCATATAAAGTTGTCAATTCTTCTGAATAAGGCGGAACTTTATGAATTGGCAATTAAGTTGCCATAATCATACAAAATTAATTACGAGCTTTTATCACTTCGATTCTACTAGTCTAATTATTAGGTGAACTTAGCGAGTACCCTACTTATTAGAATTGAAATCGATCAGTATAAAAACAACAGCGTTCGTTGAAATCTAATCAAAGTGAACAGGAACATTTATTTTGCTCAAAAGTTTATTTTGGTTGCACAAGGATCATTAGTTCCAGTAGCAGCACAAACAAAATCGAGTATCAATGATAGATTTCCACTACATTTTGGTAGAGATGAAATTTGGTAGATTTCTTTATTTATAACAACGTTCTATTGAAGTTCACATTTGTAGATTTGGAGTTAAGTGCTTAGATTCAATGAAATACCTATGTACCCAAAAATTTTTTATTGAGTTGCCTAATTATGACTTAATTTTGAAGGAACGATGATATTAGGCAACATTAATTAAGATTTATTTCATCTCTCAAGAGCCGTCATTCAATAAAATCTTCAACTATTAAGGAGTTTATGGAGCCTTGAATCATTTGCTTTCGGGTATTTTTTTGAATATATATCAATTTATGTGAGAAGCAATATTGAATTTTTTCAGCATAACCTTTCGTTATTCACATTTCAATTCATTATGTTTAAGATATAAATATTGTGTGAATTCTACTTGATATAGAGTAAGACAATGTGTTGCTATTGCGAAACCACTGGCAATTCAGAAATTGACTAAGTACCTAAGTTGTTGATAGTGCACGTTTGTAAAAAGTAAGTTTGTGCAAAAATGGAAATCACTCATTAAGGCTCACGCTCACGATAATGTTTTTGAGATTTTATAAAAAGTCTACTCAACAACAAAGCATAGATTCGCTTCGTGCAACTTTTGGTAATGGAAAACTATTTACAATTGGTCTGTAGAATTTTGTTATAATGATGCGTCCGACTGTCAAACAAAATATGCGCGGACAGCGATTTTCATCACTTCAAAAAGCAGTTGAAGACTTCCAAAACCATGTTTCTAGGAGTGACACAAATGTTTCCAGAATTGATTTTAGTGAATGTAAAGACCTCAAGCGCTAAAACCAACAAAACACTTTGTTTTGAACCCCTAATGTAGGAGCCCCCAGACTTGAACGACGGGAAACCCGGTCATAGCAAACCAATAATGGTCCAAGCCTGGTTGAAGTCTGAGTAACTTAATTCTTTTATGCATAAAAGACAATAAAAAATAATATCACTTCTTTATATGTTTAATTATTCAACTAATATTTTTACGTACATTTATTAGTAGAGAATTAATATAAATTTACAATAAAAGTATAATTTCATTAACAATATATTAAAAATCTATTTTTGCAAGGGTTTATCTAGGCAACCAGGCTTGGTCCAGGCTTTAAGCCAAGCGAGGGAAATTGTTATCATCCTAGAGTCCCACTAAGTTTGGGCCAATAACGTCTTCCAAGCTAGGACCAGATCTGTACATACTTGGCCCAAGTCTGGGCCTATACTGGGCCCATCGTAAAATCCTATATGGGTCGCAACGCAATTATATTGCTAACCTTCTTGATGGCTTGTTGCTGTCATTTATTTACTTCACTTTTAATCATACTGGTTACCATTTTGACAGTTCAAAGAAGAGGCGAAAAGTTTTGTTTCGGTTAAAATAATCCTTTATACAATGGTAATACCACATTCCAACGTTACTAGAAATTGAGTGAAAATATTACAATATTTTACTTTGCCTCAGAAAATGCTTGGCAGATTGGTGAAAGCAAGTTTTTCTAGACTAAGCCTTTATTATTATTTAGTAACAATAATATGTATTTACGCACAAATTAACAGTGACCGTTTTATTTTAACTTCCTAATATTTTTATCATTCTGTGTATGTCTGTTTATCTTTTTATCGATAGTATGGACAAAAGTTCTTCTCTAATTTCTTCATCTTAATTACTTGTGTACTGAAATTTGATAAACAAGAGTTAAATATCAATTAACAAGTCAAAACCGTCGAACTAAAAGAATGAATTTTTACAAACACTTCTTTTTGGTGGAATAGATTTAGAATTTCAATACCAGATTTGCCGATTAGATTGCTTTCAGTTGTGGTAGACCATTTCAACCATTCTTATTTCACATTGACACCACTCTCCTTTATAAGATATTCTCATATGCCAATGACATTTGTCATTTCGAAAAATTAAGTTTGTGGACCTATTAGTTATTTAATCTTACGATAAACCAAAAAATATTTAAATTGTTACGCAAAATTTGAAGTGGTTGATGATAGCGAATACTAATTATGCGAGCTAAAACTTGCGATCCATCCGCTTTGAATAGGGTCCGATTTGATATCGATTCCTAATAGATTCAATTTGTTGAGCAAAAAAGAAAATTATTGAATCTAAAAGTGGAATCACATGTACATAACTAACTAATAACGGTGTGATGGTTTATTTATCTTCATCAACCATCAGTAATTGTTTGTTACATCGTAGTGCTTCAAAGTCCACTCGATTTTCTTTTCTAAGGTGCTACCACATATATTTGTCTTTTACAATTAAACCCATTGAGGTTGTTGGCTATATTGCCGGATACAACGTACTGGACTAACGTGTATGTCGAGTGACAACAAAATCTATCAGATCTAGATTTCATCTCACTTGAGTGATTAGAGGCATTGCAATAGTAGACTCAACAACATCTTCTTATTTAGTATCCAAAACTAAATTGAATTCCTTTGAAACCAATCATTTTCGTGAGACTGTTACATATACAAAGAAATTAACATCCCATTTTGTATTCCTAATTTCTCTGAAACTTTTCACCCTCTTCTCAAGAAATCATTCGAGAGGATAAGGAAAGATTCATTTGAAAAATTAATTTAAGTTTGAATGATTTGAAAAGTTTTTCTCTCGCGGATATTAGCTGTCGCTTTAAAAGAATTTTAGAATTGAAAAGTTTTTTATTCAGTTTTATTTCTAGAATAATATTTTGCCTTGAGCTGTCGTTACTAAAGATATATTTTCAATCAATTTTATGATTACATTTACTAATGTTTTCGATCTCAATAATGCTTTCATAATTTTCTGATATCAGTTTATTTGAATTTATTTCATTAGCAATGTACAGATTGTTTCAGTAAAATCCTAATTCTCAAAAATAACAACACGAATATCAGTTTGATGGGGCTATTTTTCCAGCCAGGTCTTGATAATAATATACTGTAGGTATTAATATATACGGAAAATAGTGAATCGTTTTGACCCTTGTAGAATATGATGGACTATCCAAGTAATATTAAAATAACCAATTATTTTTTGGATCTATGTATCGGTCAAGATTAGGACAAGTTTGCGTTTTATTCTATTGGCAAGAAATTGTCTTAAATAATGTTGGTTTCCAATGTTTGTTTATCAAATAATCATACAAAAAAAAACCTAATTATTTTCCCACGCGAGAATTTCTTCATAGATCTGACCAAATTGAAACATGACAGTAAAGAGTTCAGACTAAATGCTGGATGTGGTAGGAGTTCAATAACACCAAGTTCTTAGATTTTAATCCGTGAAACTTTTGATGTTTGTGGTTGGAATCCGCTTTTAGTTTACTAAACCAGCATATTTCTGTTGTCCAATATGTACCTCAGCATTGATAGTTCGACCATATCAAATAATTTCAAAGTACACTAAGCCGTCATAATTCCACTAGACACACAACAAAACTTTCCATTAGAATCAACTTCTATTTGCCACGGTTTCCTTCATCTACTACAAATTTTACACGTTGTTTAGATAAATCCATTTTTCATTGCAAATGAAAATGCGTATTATAAAACCATTTTGGTAGTAGTAGGTTAGTTTTTTACTGCTTTCCTTGTACCCTCAGTATCCCTTGCAGGTGGACGATTTAAGCGTAAAATTTCCTATTAACCTTACCTATTCCGACTATACCAATGCTGTACTTCTTCTTCAATTTTATATATTTTCTTTGCTGCCAAGACTTTTGTTTTCAATAATGTTTTCAACAATACATTTCATATATATCGCACTATCGCGTTTATTATAAAAACGTACTGGGTCGCCAATAAACAAAAAGAACGTAAAGCAATTGTACTCTTCATACAATTAGAGACTATTCTTTTCACACATGAAAACCAAAATTACTTATGAGGCACCCTCTGTAGTATTGAATTTAAAAATTTAAATTTAGATCGAGGTACACAAAAACTGTATTAGAAGCACCGATTTTGAAATTATAATCAATCATATTCCAAAACAGAATAAATTGTATAAATGACGCATTGCGTATTGCAGTATACGAGCTCGTATCTTCTTTTGAGTTTGGAAATTATTAGATAAAGAGCCATAACTGAACCTACTTAATATTTTAATTGCATATAAAATTCCTCAGGACAAATTTAAACATTCAACATATAATCATGTTACATTATTTACGACCACTAGAGGACTAAATATGTATAAAAAAAACAGAGAACACGCTCTGTTTATTGCTCCATGCGGAAGGTTGTAATTATATAACAATGGATCCATCCCGGAGCATAAAGAAAGAAGAAGCCACAGGGCAACACTACAACGTTTTAAGAAGTAAATTATATGTTATTAAAATTAAAAATCGAACAGTGCATTTTAGTTTATAAGTCTTGCAGGCCATTAGGCTTTTTAGCGAACGCGTTTTAGTCTCAGAGGTTTAGCTTAGTGATTAAAAAGTTGCTTCGTCATCGTTTCCCTGCTTTCCTAAGTAGTCGTATTATATTGAAAAGAGTCGTTAGAAAATATACTTACTGTCCGATATCAACCCTCCAATTGGAATATTTCTTAGTCCTTTAAGAACTTAATCAAGATTATTTGACATTGAAACAATATACAATGTATATATGAAACTCTGTATGTTTTTTATGATGAAAATTGTTGATTATTGTTTTGATAGGTATACGAAATGTAAGCAAAAGAAATTTAAAATTTTATAAAATTAAAGCAATTGCAAAAGCTTTCTAATTTTTTCAAAATCCCTGTCACATTATAAAAGGGAGAAGTTAGCAAACTTCACTTTGTTTACAATCTTATTTTCGAGATTTCATTTTAAAAAATGAAATGAATGAATGAATGAAATATTAGCTGAAATGCCTCTTCAATTCAATAGTTATTTGTATGGCAAAGACTGAAAGTGCTACTTTGTTGGACGAGTCTGAAAACTGCGAGACGAGTGAAGCGAGGCGAGCAACAGACGAATCTTACAAAGTAGTATTTCAGCCTCGGCGTACACAACATTTTCAATTACACTGAGGAAAGAAAATAAATAATAGAGAATGATAAACATTGTATTTATTGAACAATATAATGTACATAATGATATTTACAATGTCAATATTAATTTATTAATTATTTGCAAAAAGTAATGTTGACTGGACCTCCAGGACAATTATTAATATTTATTGGGTTGGATGCAGATGGAATATGTATATCTCTACTAGATGTTGTTGAAATCTCTGTATATGTGTTTGTGATTTCGATACAATTTGTAAATGTGTTTATGTCTTCGATAGAATTTGGTGATAGATTCGAATTTGTGGTGGAAGAGTTATGCAAAATCATCGAAGTGAAACTTGCAACTGTCAACATTGAAATGGCTAGAGTCACATTTAAGGAAGTTAAACTTGTCTACTCCAAAGCGTCCCGAAAGTTTTTGCAGTACGGAACTGTCACTGTCACTATATGGAACACTCAAAACGCAATTTTCGGTAGAATTTAGGTTAGATTACGTACAGCAACCTAACAGGCCGCCAGGTTGACGATTGACAAGGGTGAGAAAAGACATGATCATTGAGGCAGCGAAATGAAACAAGCGAAGAAAACCTAGCCCTAACCCCAACGTAACCTAAATTTACCTTATTCTAGCCTAATTCAGCTTAACCTAACCTCTCCGGTAATAACTGCTGTAACTAATAATTCTTAGTCAGATACCCTACTTAATATAGTTATAGTCTATTTGAGAAAGGTATAGAGTAATAAAATGGGGAATTTCGTCCAGTTCGGCTCAATTTCGGTGTCGGCCATAGGTCAGGTCTTGAAATAATATTGTTTGTAATATTAAAATTTCAAGTAATTGAGTAAGAGAATTAGAAAAAGTATTTTTTCTGGCCTGAGATATTAATATCTAAACATTGTATAGGGATTAATTAGGTAGTAGATTATACAGTTACGTTTTGCGTTTAACAGGTACCCTCTAATTTTCTATTAGTGCCTCTGCCTAATTCTAGCCCTATTCCAGATTAGGCGTTCCTTTTGACTATTATCCTATCGGCACACCTTGGGATATATGGAGAACAATAGGCTAAACCCATATATTGAACCCACCTCGGGTAGTACTACCTGCACTTGATAAAAAGAAAGAATTTTACAATGAAATCAATGCCAACTATGAAAGTGGCTTAAATATTCGTTGGGTCACTCTGTGGTCCCTTGCATACCTAATGAGGTTTTATTACTCTATACCTTTCTGAAATAAACTATAATAAGATTTTTTTCTTGAGTAAAATATTTCTAGTCAATAGCTAGGCGTATTTTTTGGTGCTGCCTCAATGGTCATGTCTCACACTCGCTAAACATCGACCTATTAACGCAATCTTCGCTAAATTCCAGTTATGCACAATAACATCCTGCTTTCCATTTTTTATAAAGTAATAACCTACATATTAATAAGGGGGACAGCAAAGATGGAAAATATGAGTGAGTAAAATATGATTCATCATAAATGTTGGAATTGACCGTTTGCAGTAAAAACACATGTTTTACATGCTTCTTATCATGCAACACAAAATTCAAAAATCATGTGAGCAGGTATCTTGTTGAAAGGGAAGTGTTATATACCTAAAACACCCTATATATATATATAGGATGGAATGGGTTGAAATCTAGATTACGAAGGTGTGCAAAAAAACAACTTTTCAATGGAAGTCACTTTTATTTTTCAATAGAACCTTATTTTAACTCTACACACTTAGTCTGGTGAGTTCGCGTATTTTTTAAATTTGGTTCAAAAATTATTTTTCTAAAATTATGTAAAATAAGCGCTTATCTCCGCTTTTATCTCTTCATGCGTTTTCTGAAATTTGGGAATAGAAAATTATTAGAGGGAGCCATATCATATGAATATGAATAATATATTTCTCTACAATATTGGTGTAGGAATTGTTTAACGTTAAACGTATTAAATCATCACTACCACTTACGCCAAAGATCCCAAATACTATAAGCCCTTTTGGCAGATATTGTTCATCTAATGAACGTTAGTGCCTTGGCTTTTTTTGGTATAAGACCCACAGTTTGGCGCTTCAAAAAAGTAATCATTTTTGAATATTTTGTTATGCCAGCAATTTTTTTATAGCTAAACAACTTTTTGGCATTGAGAATCGACTCCATAACGTGGAAGATTTCATATTCTTGGCTTTTTCGACAAAATATATTAGAATAATATCATTACCTACAGTTTTAATTGTTTTGAGATCTCGACATTCCATAAAAATTTGATTCTCTTGTTCATATCTCTACCTGGTTTTTGCTGATTATAAATTAGTACTGGCTTGTGCCGCTAGCTTGTTTTTAGGAATATCTGCGAGTAGATTTTTTGAGACTAACATGACTTAAGCTGACAGAAAATAGAATAATGCTGATAATAAATATATCGTTGTTATGGAAGAAGACAACCAATCTGTACAACATTACACCGAAAACAGATCCCATCGCTGTTTTCACTTCATCACGTTGTTAAGGATACATATTGTTTTTTTATTTGGATTTAGAAGTTTCAAACATTCAATATTTCAAAATGTCACGATTTGTTTGTAATACTGACGAGAATATTGATATAATTATAGAATCAAACATATTAAGCATAATCAAATTATTAACAACATGCGTATTGGAATTACATCTTCATAAGTTATAGAAACTAACACATCCAGATTTTCACTTAACTTTTCTAATTGTTCTTTTGTTAATTGCATATTTCAATAATTTTTTTTCACCCTGTATTTTTCCTACAATTTGAAAAAATTTCCTATCCGAACAGCTTTGTCAAGTTTGTTGCTTATAGGAAACAAACCTCCGTCTACGGCGTCGGTATGTTTCTAAGTAATAAGCTTTAGAAAACCTTTTTTTCATCCCGTACTGTAAAGTCGAATTTTTCTAAGACTGGCTAGAAATTAGTACTTTCCGGTTTATTTTTAGGTCAGAAAATCTCATTTTGTCTCACATAGAGAACGAAAATTATTGTGATAGTCCGGTGATACTAGTTTACGTAACAAGTCCCGAAAGGGGTCTTTTACTGAACGAATGGGCAAATTGCAGGGCGAGCCACAGGATTTTTTCTTCATAAACACTGTTGATTTAAAATATTTGCTTATGTCGATATTTCTTCTGGTACGTAGCATGGCCTTTAGCATCGAATATAAACTCCCCAACGAAGATGATTTCAGCGTTTCTGATTTTTCTGACAAAGACGCCAATAACACATCCTCACAAATGCTTATTACCTTCTTTTCCAGGTACCACTTTTAAAAAATTTAGTATGTTTGTTCATATCGTGTCCGGGACTTCGACGGTAATAAATCAAACGTTACTTGGGTGCCGCCTGAACAATTTCATCTGGTATAATTTCATCTTCCATTAATTCACAGTCAAATGCATCATTTTGAATATCCATTTCATAATAAATGTCACGTTTGCAACTAAACATCAAAATATCGTAGACTAACTATTTTATTATTTTTTCATTAAAGATAGGCCGGAAAGTAAATAAATAAGAGTCCGGTAAAAGCTTTTACAGTACTAATTTGATGCCGGAAAATGGCACTTTATGATATCCTCACAATGTTACCTTAGTGACTTAGTGAGTTCAATTTTATTTTTTTAAATAAGAGATAAGAGAATAATCAAAGGAGCTATTTTTCAATAAAATTGTCAAATATGACATTTTATATTTTAATATAATTTAGCTTTTTATTTAAATCGAAAACAATATGAAAAAAAGCAAATTACTATATTCGTCCGTGAAGTTACTATCACGGTACTCGATTAGAAATTCTTGACTCGGCTGTTTCGTCGCCTGGTCCATAAACATCTATCTCGTACCGTACTAAATTACTTCCCGGACTTATAACGTAAATAACTATTTTTGAATAATTATCAATGTCCTGGTGTTATTAATACTGAAAATAAAATGATCTAAACTCAATTCTTATCCTTTTTTGCTATGTTTTCAGATACCAAGTATAATAAAAAATATCGTTCATTACACGTACAGAAATTTGTCTATCAAACCTAACTCGTAATCGTCTATATCGGAAGCTACTCTTAATGTTTTTGTTAAAATATATACACGAGAATTTTCAGAAGTGCTCATTTCGGTTAAAATATTTTTCTCTATCAATTTTGAATTAGCATTTTTAAAATCTACTGCTATTGACAATTCAAGATGTTAATATAAAAAACCTTAGATATATTTAAATTTCTTCAATATAACTTTTAATTATAGTAACTGCTGCCTATCATTGAATAGCAGCTAATTAATACACTTATTTCTAATATTTTATTAGGCAGAAACATAAATTTAAGTTCAATATCTCAGGATTAACTTGGTTTTGTTTGTTTTACCTTATTGTAGTTTTTATGTAGCCAAAAGTCAAGAAAATAATAATGTACCACTAGTTCATTTCCGTTCACTCAAGGTCTCCCGTTTATAATTGTTCTATAACAAAATAAAAATGTCAAATATTATTACTTGACAAATATTATTACTTGAAGTGATTGGTGAAATTTTAAATTATCTGACTTATTTCAAATTTATATAAACACCAACTCCAATCCAAACTCCATTTTGTTCTGAAAACGAAATAGTAACATATGCATAGACACAACTATATATTTTCATTTAAATGGTAAATCAGAGGTTCAAGATTGTATCTCACACCTTCAAATGTATTCAATGGTAACCAGCGTCATCGTTCAAAAAAACTATTACAAACGAAGTGAAAATTGTATTGTGTCCGATTCTTTTGAATCTGTTCGCGATAAAACACGATTTTTCTAGAGGGAAGTGACTGAATTGCTGACCTAAGTACTTGAAATTTTCAATGACTAATTCAAAAACTCAAATCTACAGAAAATGTGCGAATTATTCATATGAGAATGAAGATAGCACAAAAGAGTTTGCTAAAGACACTCTTTTATATATTTCCTCAAAAGCTTTCTAAACATAGATGATTTAATTATTCGAATGAACACTTGGTACAAAATCTGCTTAGATCTGATTTCTGTTGTCAATGTTTTTGAACCCAATTATACTTAAGGGAAAAATGTGATAGATTAACTATTGATATTAATGAATTAGGGTGTCTCATAAGGGATGTTAGTTTTCATGTGACAATTCCTAAGCCTTAATTTAAACATCTTAAAAATCTTTTTATTTTTCTCTTTTTTTATGAAGACGCAGTACGTTTTTGTAATAAATATATATATATATATATATATATATATATAATTGGAGGGAAAGATCAAGTTAATGAGGGGCGCAGATTTGAAGCTTGAAAATCGTTTGTGCTCAGGTCATCCACCTACTTGGAACATCGAGGTTACATGAGGAGCAGTAGAAAACTAACTAAGTACCAACACTCACCGATGATCGGATTCCCTTGGACCATCTGAGGATACCATAGCATATCTATTGAAAATCATTAGGCTAGATCTAATCTAAAAGTTGTTGAATAGTGCCACACGAAATAATTCAAGCGAATTGTCGAGTAGAGGTGGGTAAATAGCTCCTAGCCCTGCCGAAAGCTGATCGTTTTATTGGACACAATCTTACTTTCGATGAAAAATATCTAAGCAATCCGAAGATGGAAATCAATAGTTAGACCAAGGACAATTACCAGAACCGATCATAAAGAGAGGTCGATTCGAACGGAAAGAATTGTTGTGTGTCTGGCGGAATTATGAAGATTGAGGGTAATTCGAAATAATTCCAGATGGTCGAACTAATAATACCTAGGTATACAGTGCACAGCTGCTGCAAATTTATGAGATCCAGGTTTAGTTAAATAAAACGGGATTCTCTTATAACAAGACAATGCAAAAGTTACGCGGATGATAATCCTTGGTTAGGTTAGGTGAGTTCCTACCAGATCAAGCATTTAGTCCGGACTTTGCACCGTCGGATTACTATTTATTCAGATCCATGGCAAAATTCTTGCGAGAGGAAAAGAAATTTTAATCTGAGGGAAATGTTGAAAATGCACTGCGACAATTGTTTGCAAGTGAACCCATAGAATAGTTCGAATACTGAGGCTTTCTTTTTGTATGATTATGTAATAATCAAAGTGAACGTTGAAAATAAACATAATGTATTGGACACTCTATATTTTCATAATTAATCTCAAGAATCACAATACACAATAATGTTTGGATATGTCTTACGTGCATTTACCTGAGTATATAAGGTTAGTCATTAAACTAAATTAAATAATGCTGACCACATATTTAACAATTAGCATAAAAATTGTATATAATTATAAACAGAAGTATGAGACTAATTTTCTAAACATCTTATAATCGTCTTGCAATTACAAGTGTCCCGAACTGTCTAGCAACTCTCAATACCTACCCGCACAATAGTTATATGATAAATAATGTCTATTTATACGTTGTTACTTGGAGTAACATAATTTCATCAGGATATATAATGGTTTTCAAATTTATTTTAGTTCACCTTCCATATTACGGATATCAAATTTTAGAAAAAGAATATTTATCGTCCGATTTGTTCTAGTTGTTTCATTAAACATATAGTAGAAATATGTCTATATGGTTATATTTCTTGTAAAAATTTTGCCAATGATAAATAAATATAAAGTTTTGAATTTAAATATTGATATTTCAGGAATTATTATGTTTGTTCCATTACTTATAACTTATAAGAATATTTATAGTTTTTGATCAGTTGTATTGTCTACGTTTTGATTAATAGAGTAACTATTGAGAACATTGAGGATATTCATGGGTTTCGTAACTGTCACACTTCCAATGCTTGTTCCGTTGATATTGCGGGTAATAACATTTCTCACGTCATTGATTTTGGTCACTGTAAGTGCAAATCCGAAATTGCGGTAGCATTTGCTTCTTCTGGAATAGCACCTACGTTGTTAGAACGATACCATACGGCTCATTCAGCATTAAAACTACCTTTAAATCCTCAAGCAACTGAACACCCAACAAGTAATAATAATAATGCAATAACTCGGGATTTTTTTGGAGTACAATTATTTTACTAGTTGGCGAATTGATCTCATTTACTCCAAATTCTGTCTCATTGAAGGACGAGCTCATCAGCGAATTTTTCCCTATTAACAATGCTAATCACAGAAATAATAAATAGTAAAGTAAGCTAGCAATTTATCGGCTAAGAATAAAAATGTGAATGACTAATATTGTGTAATTTAGAATCAAATTTTTTGTACTTTGTATTCATTGGAATCTATCGACAGTGTAAAAAACCAGAATAAAGCCACTAAATAACTTTCTTAAATTCATTTAAATTTACAATTGAAAGTGAGCTCGGTTGTCATCATACTTCAAAATCTAAATCAGCCGGAACTATGCAATAGAATGTGCTTGTTGATAAGAAAACATGTGTAATGTGATATACGAAACGATATTCAAAGGAAAATTCAGTGATAAGTTTGATCTCATTCTAACGATTCCAATGGTCTCAACAGATATTGTCTTTGAGCTCACATTAAGTAAGTTCTCTAGTCGTGTTGCCTTCGACATAACAACTGACAAATCACAAGGCCAATTATTGACTGTTTGTGGTCTCAACTTAAAAACTTTATGGTCAATTCTATGTGATATACTCACATGTCGGTAAATCTGTTTTATTTGTCCTTGTGTCTGATAATAAATAAATAAATGTTGTGAATAACAGTAAAGTAAGCCGGGTGTATTAAATCTACATTCAAGTATTTCAGAACATGAAAGAACATTGGGATATTCGAAGCAATAGCCTGGATCTGGATAATGACACTGTTGAACAAGTTATAGTGAAATTTGTCACGATTCATGAGCTAAAACTTTCCACCATACCAATATTAAGTTTATCCAACTCCTTGACACTGAAGGAATAGTGAGATAATTCAACAGTAATGTGTGTATTGAGATGTACGTTAATTGATGTATAAAATGTATCAGAAATCTAACGATGCTGTTGAGTAAAACCTTAGCTAGTTACACAGTAGTAATATAATTTAACTGTAAGATATTAACATCAGATTCTAATTCAATGCAGTCATGCTGAGACGCTTCATTTTCCCACTTTTTTCAATTATTATTGAGTTATTATTTCAAAATTGCTGTACTTATTATTTATTCACTGTATTACTTCTATAAAATCATAAATTAAGTATAGCTTAACTGTAAATACGACATCCATTGACTCTTAGACGATACGAAGTTCGACGGATCAGCAGATGCTCTATTTATATCTACATTTATAAATTCTGATTCTTCGAGGTAGCGCTGAACTGCATATAAGACTTGTTGCAATAAATTTCTTTGCTGTATCTTCACTAGTTATTTTCTTATTTTAAAATAGAACTATCTTCAAAAGTATTCCTCGTATATAAGAATAAAATTCGTGCTTTTTTAAACCATTAGAGAATTCATTTATAAGCTGCTAGATTCCAATAGAATCTCTATTTCAGTCAATTCCTCCAGGACCCACATTCGTATGTCGAAAAATTTGATGAATTTAGTAGACTTCCTTTGCTGTACTAGTTATTTTTGGAGTTTACTCCTTAAGAATCGATTTGCATATATAAGGGGCCCGGTATGAGAAAAATGTGAAGAGTAAAATCTATCGATGAATGACCTCATTACATTTTTGGTGCGCACCCTATGATGCGCAACTTTCTAATTTGTCAGTGTCGACATACTTATATAGCTGTTTTTAATATAAATATCAATAATTAATATTGTTATTGTGAAGTTTTAATTTTTATCATTGTGTTCCACTAAAGTGAACTGAAAGTATTTTCAAATAACTATGGCAGAAAGAGGTGTAGCTGTTATTGCCAGAACATCTAACAAACACGTGGTTGCAATGTACGTTATAAATCATGTATTATATGTATGAGCATGTGCAATTTGTATTTATTAAATATTTTAATAATTATCGATGTAGTTTATTTAAATATATATTTGAAAACAACACATAAAATTAAATAATCAACCCAATATGAATTATCGAGCCCACATAAAATAGAAAATTTCTAACCTAACCAAAAATTAATTTTTTTGTCGATGTCTATAAATTCTTCCACGTTATTAAGATTTGTTGTATAAATAATTTTTAAATATTAACAACTGTACTGAGTGGCGATTTTAATGTCGATTTTAACAAAGATGATGGATTGACATTAATAAAATTTTTAAAATCTGAACTTAATTTAGATATTGTTTCTAATAGAGCAATGGGGACAACGAGGTATGGTATAACCATTGATGCGGTATTTTCAAGATTCGTGAACCACGTATTTACGAACGTCCATGTGTCTTATTTTAGTTACCATAAACCACTTGTCACTGTAATTAATAATGCAGACAATGTTGATTTAATTAATATTTAAAAAAAATGATAATAGTCTGATAATAATAATTACATAATTTATCAACATTCCTAATTATATATTTATGCACATCTGGAATTGACTATTGTAAAAAGTTTAATGTAAAATATTTCGTCGATTAGTTATAATATGTATATGAAATAAATAAATTGAATAAATATATATTTATATATGTATTTATTTCCATTAATTAACAAATTTACCCTTTTATGCAGTATCCATCTTTTTTAAGTTAAATAAACTCTTTTTGCGTCTGGTTAGACTATCGAACTTAAGGAGTAAACTCCAGTCGTGCGTCGGAGCTGACACACACAATTTTTTTATTTCAAAAAAGAGCTTACTTTATATGTATTCCTCGTATATAAGAATAAAATTCGTTCCTTTTTAGACCTTTGGTGGCGTTTTCTGGAATTTAAAATAGCAATGCAGACAATTCATTTTTAAGTTGTTATTATCCAACAGATGCTCTAATTTATAATTCAGCTTGATTAAGACTAAAACATCATCAAAGCAAACATTTTAGCGTCTTTGAAACAGATATTATGTAACGCGGACCTCAGGGACGCAGCAAAAGACATTTAAGTTTCGATGTCAACAAGGAATAGCAGGCAGAGAGAAACGCGAGGGGGGAGAAACTCGCAGAGAAACTTAAGAAAGAGGCAGTGGGACTGATAAGGCGAGATCCGGGATCGCTTGGGGACAATTTATGGCGGCAACTTTTAAAACACCACTCTTGGGGCGGGTGTATATAACGTTCGGTACACTCGGGGAAAACAACAGTCCAGAAAAGTTTAAATGTTTTTAAGTAGTTCTTAAATTTTTCTGACGATAAGATGACGGGTTTACGGGGAAAGTTGTCTTGAAAATTATGTGAAAAGAAAATTGATAGCCGGAGGTATTAAGTCGAGTATATACGTTTGTTTCAGTCTACCAAGTGTATAGAAATTGTTAAATTACCGTAATAATTGAATTTTTCTACCAGTTTCTATACAAATTAATAGGTTGATTTACTTTGAGAATATTTTGTACTTATGTTATCATTATGGTACCTACCCCATAAAGTGAAAAAAGGCAGTATTGCCTTTGTTTAAATAGTATTATAAAGCTTATTTTAAAAGGCAAACCCTGGGATCATAAAGCATGTTGTGCAAAATATTATAAATATTTGACGGGTTGGCACAAAGGTAACATTAGAAAAATACTATTTGTCATACCAATGGAGTGGCGTGTACTCGAAAATCTCGTAGACAATTATTACCTCTGTGAAAGGATTTTCAAAAATATCAAAACATTCGAAAGACGAAGGTGGTGTTTCTAATAGTGAAGAGGTAGAAAAAAATATAGAAAAGCATTTGAATAGTGAATGAAAACTAAATTATTTCGCTAGAGATTGTCTCAACTAAAAAATGTCATATATCTTTTATTATTCAAAAGAAGATTAATTTGTGTGGTGCAATAATACCTACTGGTAGATCAATGTCAGCTTTAGGTTATACCTAAAAAAAAGTTCGACGTTTTCCTGTAGTACATAGCGCTCAATTGGAAAAACTTGTTAATATTCTACAATAAATTCTGCAAAAAATTAATTATCGACATTACAAGTGGCATCTATGTGCATATTTAAAGGCAGTGGCTTTAATATTAGAGTTGGAAAGTGTATATAAGACGTATCGTTACTATCTTCATTATTGAGGCACCAGGACCCATTCAAACAACTTCTTAAAGCAAAAATTGATTTTTAATACCTGTTATTGTGATTAGTCATAAAAGTGTGAAAAAGAACCATCAGTACCCTCTGAAATAAATATTTTATAGCAGTTACAAATAAAACCTGGGTTAATAGAAATTTTTGGAAAAGCACTTCTTCAAAGACTGACCGCTTGTTAACATAAAATTTCCATAGATGATCATTGATATTGCAAAAATGTATCGTTGGCTTCTTTCGACGCCACAAAACAGAACTTTACGCAAGTTGTTTGGGATTGTTGACAAAATGCTGGGTGGAAAATAATTTTAGAACTTCCTTTTTCTTCCAATACGTCAGTTAAATTGATTAAATTCGACTTTCACATTGTTAGAGAATTTATTATGATTCGATATCATTAAACAGAAAATACTAAACAACTTGACATATTGCAAAGCACTGAAATAAGAATCGCTACTGGCTCATTTTGAACAACACCGATTGAAAGCCTTTACTGTCTCACCAAAGAATCACCGCTCCGACTTCGAAAAATCCAACTGAGAGCAACATCAGTTCTGTCAAACAAAAATAGCCCTGATAATCACAATACAGATTGTTTTAAATACTTATTTAAAAAAAAATAAATAACTATTCCGTTTCATGAAGTCGCCAATATACAAACACCCTAGTAATTGAATTACCAGATTTCTTCCCAATTAACATAAATATGCCCCCTTCTTGGACAATCCGTATTCCCACCATCAGCATGAGCTCTTTTAAAGAAGAAGAAACAAACCATTCTCTAATAATACAATCGTTCCGTACTCTTACAGAAGTAAGCTTCAATACACCTGATGTCCTAGTACTGCAGTAGTACTAGAGAACGAAACTCACACATTTAAACTCCATATAATAGCGTCCACTCTGGAGGCACTGATAAACACTAGAAGAAATCAATACAATAGAACAGGTATAATTACAGACTCCATGAGCTCATTTCATACCATTCAACTGTTTCCCAAACACCCAATGGGTCTGCTCACTAAAACCCAGTTACATCTTATCTACCAATATAAGGCAAACATATCAATTATTTGGGTCCCACCACACACCGGCATCCCAAGAAGCAGCAGACCCCCGTGCCAAAGAAGCAGCAGATAAAAAGGAAACAGCAATTTTGCGCGAATTGATAGCAAATTACTATAAAGGGATAATCAAAACAAAAGTTCAGGACAAGTGGCAGATGGTACTCGATATTAAAATCTATATAACCATCAGTTCAACCATGGAAAAACTGTTTTAAAGGCCGCTTGACGTGATGCAAGACAACGTCCAATGCAATGCAAGACCCAATATTTCCTGATCAAAGGCATGCGTAGATAAAGTTCAGCTGATTATTTCAAGATATCGCACTTGTAATTTTTTCGATTTAATACCATTTCTATTTTGTATAAGTTGCAATTTTAGAGAAATGCGTTTCTAATCTGCTTCTATTACATTTTATTTTCCTGGGGAGTTTTTCAATTCAACTATTTTTTGTATGTTTTATCGTCTAATTCTATAGCTAAAGTCATGTTTCCCCTTGTTCTATCTAGCCAGGACCTGACCTACCATCGATAGGGAGCTAATTTCTTTCCATCAGACTCTAAAAGCAAGGCAGCAGCAGATATAATTATTGATACACTGACCACTTTCTTCTTGTTTGCTTTACTTAGTTTTGTTATTTTGATTTTTAAAATGTCCACAAAATATTAAATAAAGTTTGAGGTTGGGACATTGTTTACTTTACAATTTTGATTAGTGACAACCAAGATGCAATGGTGAGATAATGTATGTAATAATGAATTACATGCAAGGAATTACATGCAATCTCTTGCATATTGTCTTTCATCATGTCAAGCGGCCTTAAAAATTACACGGACCAAATAAAAATCGATCGTTTAGGACTAGGGCACACTAAAGTGAGATACTCATATCTATTCAACCGAAAACAAAAAACACCGATACGTGAATCTTGTAATGAGAATCGTGAAAAACTTATTGTTGAACTGTCACATGTACAAAAACGAAATACTAACTAACAAATTCCTGAGCAACATAATATCTCTACTTACATGTAATTCCGCAAACTTTATCCAATATCCAAAAGACACTCAATTGTATCACAAATTATGAACTGACATGTCGCTAACAACCTTTGAGGTTGAGGCGACAAAAAATTCATAAAAAAAAATATTTAGAAGCGGTTTTAGTATCATAAGTCATACAAAATTATATTTTTTATCAGGGATGTTTTAAACAATGTAGGTACAAAAAAACTTTGCAGAAGCTTCTGAGTAGATTATAGAAACAGCAGCTTCTAGCTTTTTAACCGCTCCTCTTAACGTAGATTTATTCATATCAGACACTTTTGTACTTTATACTTAAAGTGTAAGTGAAGATGTTAATTCTATCTTTTATTTATAAATTTATAGTATAATGAAATATTGAACGGCATATTCTGAGTATCCGTTAAACATCTTTATACTATTTGACGGAAATAACTGCAGAGTAATGGCAGATTTGTTATCTAAGGCTACTATGTATACGGTAAGACATATAAACATGTTATCGTTGATCCCTCTCTTATAAAAATGTTATTTAGCATTCAGATTGGCGGAAAATGTTACAGTTGCGCCGGAAGCTGCTATTTCACACACCAAAAATTTTTCCACGTCGCATAAATTTCTACGTACATGAATTATACTTTCGGATTCGATTCCCTGGAGTGTACCGATGCCACCACAGCAGAGTTTTATCAGTGCGATATTATTTTCGCTGCTGTTTAGATAAGAGTTCTGCCGGCCGAGCTCTGGAAAAATAAATTGCCCTCAGCGGAAAATAGCTGAACTTTTCCTAAAGAATTCTCCTCGTTCCTATTGTGCGACACAACTTTTGCGCTCGCTACCATTCTCTGTCATAAATTCTCCGCACTTTTGATTTATTTTTCTAAGCGAGTGTATTTTGTTTTTCGTTTTCGGATGCTGTAGGGTCGGGGTAGAGAAAGAAAATGATAATAGGGTGGACTATAATGAGATCTGATGTTGTAAATGTATATAAACGATAAAGATCATCGGTCGGGATGAATTTGTGGAACTTTTCAGTTATAAAAGAGCATCGTATAATTGAAATTTTTCTTGTGATTACGTCGCGAGTTTTTCATATAAATTTTGTAGCGGAATAAAGCAGAGAAAAATTTATCTTCACTTATATTTAAATACGATGTAAAGATTTTGATGTAATTTACGTTATTTTCAACGAATCGTTCAATTAGTCACGACTTGGACGACGAAGGATAAACAGACTGTAGTTTGACTAGGTCTTCACACGATTGTTCTCAAGATACTTTTGCATTAAAGCTAAGATGTACAATTGAAAATACAAATCTCATGGAGGCTCAGATTTTTTTCACAACAACATCTATTAAGTAGATATTTCTTATAATGATTGCGAAATTTCTCGGTTTTTATCTAAAAAATTCAGTTACAAAATATAAGTTCCCTGGCCGCCCAATAATCTAACTGTGAACCTGGAATTTATATTATATTAGCTGACTCGGCAGACTTTGTACTGCCTCAATCGATAAATAAGAGACCTTAACTTTTGTATACTTAAAACAAAATAAAAGAAATCGTTTTTTTATTAAAACAAATTAGAAAAATGGTCGGTATGAATGAAGTTTTATTATTATTGTCGATTAATGTTACAGAATAGAGTTTTACTGAAATACTGGTTATTTATAAGGCTTCAATTTGATATTGACAGACACACACTGTTATGATACAGTCCGTTAATCAATTTAAAACTTACTGAAAACTATATTTTTCGTTTTGTTTTTTTGTTGCGTAAATAAGATTTTTCGACGTACGAACACGCGACGTATAATTGGCTATGCGTGAAACAGGGAAACTTTAAGTTAATTCCGCAAACTTCCATCGACGGGCTCTGAGATTTATTTGTGGTCATCGCAAAGGCCAGACGTACCGGAAATTGTAAACGTTCAAAATCGAATGGTATTCATCACCTTTTTCGTAGCCAGTATTGTTCAATTGCATGAGGTTGATTAATGTTACGCATCACGATGACAACTGATCCTACTTTTAACTACAAATTGTAAGGTGGTAATCCAGGCAATTTCAGTGATTTGCCTGGTTCATAACGGTGTCGACTGATTTGAAGGAAACCAACTGTCCCGGAAGAAAAATCTAAATGGTGGCATTGAGATCCCCGACATCTTTATTTTTCGCCGCCAATTATTGAACTGTTACCCTATACTGGAAAAACAAATTTGCAGTTTCATTTTGTTGCAAAAATACTCGCATGTTAGTAGTAAAGTGTCACTATCACAAAAGATCAACACAAAAAAGAGCACATAAATTGAAATGTCACTATTACAAAGGATCACGAAGTAAAGAAAGTTCTCGCGCATGTAGCAGTAATCGCCACAAAGATAGAATGATTCACTCTTTGTCTGAGGTATCGATCGACATCGAAGATGGATCGACATATTAGATAGTTGTCAAATACCAAATATTATGGTTCAAAAATTTATTTTGTAACAAAACATCAAGGAAAAACAAATTCCTTTAATTCCAAGAATTTCCATATTTAGTCACCTTTTAAACCTTCTCTGGACTTCCACAAATAATCAAAGACGAAAATTAGCCAAATCGGTCCAGCCGTTCTCGAATTAGGGATACGGTTAAGGTACCTCCAAAACATCTGATTTAAACGCATTAACCGCTTCTTCAGGTGTTTAAAAACTTTCACTTCGCAATTTATTTTTGATCTGAGTGAATAAGAAGAAATCATTGGGTACCAAACAAAGACTATACGGTGGATCAAACTTTTGGCAAACAAATGCTCGTATTTCAGAATTGACCGTTCTACGTTGTTATAATGGAACTGTAGTGACATGTCCGGTTATTCCGAAAAAATAGGAGACCATTTGCTTCGTGTGAGAATTACTTTTGTTGGATTTGGCTTGTCTTGAAAGACCCATCATTGTTGTTTTGTTTCGGGATCATATGCATAGATCAATGATTCATATCACAACACATTCTGAATACATTCATCATTAAAAATGTCAAACTCTATGCTAAATTTGACATATTCACATCAATGTTGCCATATTTCAAAACTTAAGTAGGAGCCCTTCTAAAAGATGTTATAAAATATTATTCATGGAAGACTTGCAACATTTTAATAAGGAAAATTTGATTCGAAAGTTATAGAGCATGTAAAACGGAAGGGAACGAGAGAATTAGTTAAGATCATGAACGATATGGAACCCGCGATAATTAATATATAATAGCCAGCGATATTTAATTTATAAATAAATGTTCTTAAAAATATGTCTTAACTTGTTTTAATTTGGTTGAATACCTACATATGAATTTATATGACGGACATAGTGCTTTATTTTTGAATGAAATCACCACAGGGAATCTTAAATGGGAGCTTCATAAAGAAACCTTTTCACCTGCTCAACCAATGAGGTACCATAAAGGATATCAATTAATTATCAAGCAAAATTATTTTTATCTACTTATCCAAATATCCATGGTTGTGGACTTTCAAATTTTTTAGGGTTTTAAAACAGAGGTTGATAAATGTTCCTTCTAATCTGTGCGATTATGATTTATTACTCCATGTATTTCAAGAATGAATTATATTACAATCAGTTGCAATGTTTAACAGAAGTGAAAAATGGCTAAAAATGATTTCTCCGTGTTTATTCATTTTTAAAACTCGATCTTCGATTTTAATTATTATATAAATAACGTTGCTTATAGGCATTTTGTCTCTCTAACAGTTAACTTAATAAGTGTTGTTTCAAATTCTAGACAAGGGTCACTCTCGAGACTGCTGTATGAGAGATTGAGAAGAGGATCATGTTGAAAAATTTAGTACTTTTCAATATTTACAACAAAACTTACCTTGCGTTTTGTCATCTTTATCAAATTGTTTGATTTTATAGGCTTCCGTGTTGAAATTATGGTTTTTTGGAACAGTTGCCACAAAGAAAAATTTGATTCACCTACCAGTAGGGGAGGATGGGGAAATTGCGGACGCTGAAGGGAAATAACGCACTACATTCGAACTATCAGTAATAATAAGTTTGTCTTTATTAATTATTAATCTTTAGTTATACATCTACAAAAACAATTATACTTACTTAACGAGTTAAATCAACAAATAGAATATTTTTAGCAAAAACAAAACCTTGTCTGTCCGTAATTACCCGTAGCGCTCGAGGTAAAATCGGACTGACCCTGGGTTAATGGGGTATTTACGGACTAGGTCAACATTATAAACAAAAATCACAAGTAAAGCTTTTAGAAGAACTTCCTGCAGTGCAGTTCTCATGAGCCCACTTGTTACACTTTGAACACATAATCGAGTCTTCGGCGGGTGGATCACTCTACTTTTCCTGACAATAAACGCAAAAGTAATCAACATTTCCTTCATTTTCAAAGTTATTCAGATTTCCTACACCCTTTGATCCTTTTCCTGTAGAAAGTTTTGACTTAGTTTAGCTTATTAGATGTAGTTTTATTTTCTTTTTCTTGAGCTTTTCTATTCTAATTTCTTTTGTTCTTTTTCTTCTAGATACTTTTTTTCTGGCACTGTCAAAACATGGATAAAATTTTTACGACAAAACTCGTAAGCTTTTAGACTAATATGGCTCTCGTGGTTGCCTAGAAGTAACAAAATGGAATTGTCAGCCGATGGTTTTGCGAATTCTTTGAAATGCTGGAGCCAATCAACAAATATCGATTCATTGATCCAACCAGGGTCTGAAACACAAGCTACCATGTTGCTACGAGGGTGAATCAAATATAAACGAGACTTTTGGACCTGCGCGCGCAATAGTGATGGAAGAACGTTCCGCTGTTATTGGCTGTTAGGTTGGTTTGTCAGGAGTGGGGAAAGCACGTGACTCATCATCATAGACTCGATCAGTGTCCATCGTTACGATGTCCGAGCAGGAGGTACCTCCCTCTATTGCGCAACGTATTGTTATAAAGTTTTTAGCTGCAGAAGGTGTAAAACCGGCCGAAATCTTGAGAAGATTGACTGCACAGTTCGGGGAAAAGACGCTGTCGCGAGCTAGAATGTTTGCTTGGCATAAACAGTTCGTGGAGGGCCGTGAACGTGTTGAAAATGAGAGCCATGACCGCAGACCCCGCACCAGCATTACAGCGGGCAACATCGACAGTTTTCGTCAACTTGTTGAAGGTGATAGGCGTCTAACAACTTCGGATATTGTAATTGCGATATGCAAGACTTGCATATCGCCGCAAAAGACGACACCTTCCAATGAGAAAAGTGATTCTCCTCCATGACAATGCTCGCCCCCATACGGCAGCCCTGACAGTACAAAAATTGGAGCAACTGGGTTGGGAGACACTGGAACACCCTCCATACAGTCCAGACCTGTCTCCCCGCGACTTCCATGTCTTTGGTCCTCTCAAGGAAGCTTTGGGAGGGCAAAAATTCCACAGCGATAATGAGGTTGAAGCATATGTGCGCAATTGGCTACAAACACGACCTGACTCTTTTTACCTGGAAGGAATTAAAAAATTACCTATACGCTGGGAAAAATGTGTTTCTAAATCAGGAGATTATGTAGAAAAATAAACTATGATTATTTGTGCGTTTAAAATCAAAATAAATATTTTAAAAAATAAGTCTTGTTTATATTTGATTCACCCTCGTATTACTGTCTTTCATAAGATGAGCATTCATCTTTTTCTTTTAAAGATAAAAAATGGTGGAATGTACGAACCTCCAGCATTAAAGCAATTCACAACTTTAGTTAAAGAACCACGTTCTGCACTGGTACATTTTTAGTCCCTTTGGTGTAAGAATCCTGGAATTGCGTTGTACCGTACTAATCCCAGTTTCATCTATATTGTTAATTGAATCAGATTTAAATTTGTATATAATTATGAGAGCTTTCAGATTCACAAAAAATTAAAATGCAGTAATTCTATTTATGGAAGTAGCTTCAGGCCTTCGAAGTGATATATTTCGATGTTTAGCCAAAAAATTGTAATACCAATCCATTCCTGCCATACCAGTTTCTTTATTGAAATTATGTTTTATGTTGTTTGCGGTGGAAAAATCGAAAGCTATCTCTCCCAGAGTAGATATTGTTATCCCAAAGAAAGCCTTACATGACTTCAAAATAAAATCAAACAGTTCGTTTGTTGTACTTCTCTTTGGTATTGTAGAAACACTGCGTTTTTTCACTTGGTCAAACAAAGTAGCTCTAGGAATACCATATTTTTCTTCCGCCTGACGAAAAGTTATCTTCTGGTCTTTTATTTCTTGCACAGCTTTTCGTAATGATTCGATGGTGTATGATTGTTATTTTTGATTAATTTCATAATAGTTTATTGAATTAAGGATAATTGCGGACGTCCGTATTTACCCCGCAAGGATTGTCCGCAATTAACCCAACTGGGTATTTTTAAATCAAAGAGACAAATTTGTAGGTTATGAAAACGTTCCATAAAAATAAACATTGGCGATACAAACTCCATTGACAAAGCTATCCATAGAAAATATCACTATTTACCATCACTTAGTATACAGACCTGCCCCTCGACTTAAAAAACACTAAAAATTGGATCAATATACACTTTTTTTTTTAATTTTACCTACCTTTCAAGGCTGCCGGCTGTCGTAAGTTTTTGCGTGGTACTAAAATGGCGGAAAGAAACAGATGACATCACCAGGCTGCCGCGGGAGGTGGAGGGAATGAGTAGATACTTGCAAGTCCGTATTTACCCCGCGACCGCTACCTACCTACTACGATTACTAGTAATATCATTGTATGCACCTACTTTTTTGTACTTTTTCATTATACTTTCGTATATCCAACCAATAAGCAGGATCTAATTGAGCCATAATATTGGTTTATTATAATAACATTTATTTCATTCAATTCCAAATATGGCTTTTAGAGTTTTCATGTTTTTACCTTCAGAATTAAAAAGGTACTTTGAATCACTGGCCCCTATTCGCCCTGCCAAAAAGTAAATGGAAAAAATAATATGAAGCATTATTTTTTTGATTACAACCACAAATAAAATCAATCGTGGCATATCTTTAGTAAATTTTCTTGTATAGCTTGTCCTCCCACTCACATTTTTAATAGAAATATTTGCTAGTGCTTTCGATTCTATTTCTTTTTTCTCTATATGAATATTCACGAAATTTCTTGTTATTTATTGAGTTTCTATATTGGAGAAATCACGCAAACAAACAAACAGATATGGGCGCTAGTCTAAGGGTCTAAGGAAGTAGAATCTCTAAAAGCTGCGATGCTCCGCTGAGATTTAGGTATTTGAGATCTAATCGCTTTGCTGTCCCGAGACGGAATGAGCTTCTCTTAGATTCACTACGTACGAATATACTTCAAGGCACTCTATGTAGACCCCCAACAGAGCTCATGACTGAGGGCTTTGAAACGACAGACATATTTCAAATTTTATACTTGGAACACCCAGCTTTGAGATCAGTTCTTCAAGACTGTTATAAAAGTATTCGCTTCAGAATAACAGAGTTATAAAATTGTCTTGAAACACCTGCCGAAGCTCTAAAACTTACAAAATTTGTTCAAATATGCTCGATATGCTATTTGCTAGGAATATATGCAAATATTTAGAAAATGTATATAAGATACAAAATTTGTAAAATATGCCCTTAGTTCTAAATATCTTTGAGAGGTTTGTATCAATGCAGCGCTTATGTACAAGCTGCTATTGGAGAGATTTATAAAAGTACAAAATAATCTTGTTCGTTAAAAAAGGCTGAAACCACGAAACAATATGCGAAGAACGACACGTTAAAGATAAATCAACATTTTCATTTTTCATCATAACATTGCATCGTGTTTAAAGTCACAATCGATTTTCGAGTTTTTGGGCGTTAACAGACTTACTTTTTTCGAAGCATACCCACCCATATTACCGTATTTACTACCATTGAATTTCTAGATCTTCGATTAAATCAAAAATATGCTAAAAGAAAAAATGTTTTTGCGTTATTGCGAAAAAAGCGCATATTGAATCGAATTTTATGTTAAATTTTTAATTCTTCTTCTATTTTCTTCGAACCATTTTGAATTATACCGCATAAATTAGGCGTGAAATTTCATCTAGGTACTTATAAAGAGAAACTTTTAAAATTTTGTTTTTTATATTAGACCATTAGTCACAAAAAAATAGGTTTTTATAGAAACATCATTAGTGCAACTAAAAATCTAATGATAGACATTTTACCTATACTGATAGCCATACGGTTTCATTTAATGAATATTCAAAAGCATAAATTTTAAATACCAAAACAAGGAAATGTATAAATCTAGTCGGCCTGTATGAATCCCAGACGTTACACATTCATAAAGCACGTATCGACAAAATTAGCAACAACTTTCAATATTTGAAATGGACTAAAGTGATATCAGAACAAAAGAACTACAAGACAAGATGAGTTTAAATCCCAAACAAAAAAAGAAGAGAGAACCAATGCCAGACGTGAGCATGAAAAGGGGCAGACAATCTTTAAAGAGGCGTGGCCCGTTGATTTGTGGTCGCCATTTTGTCAAATAGTAGTGTTTTGTTAGAAGCTTTATCTCATTGGACGATCTCCCACTGCCCAGATCATTGAATATTTTTCTCAAGAACAAACAACCGCTAAGAAAAAATTCAGTTTACCTAAAAGTTTGCATTACCAATAGATAATATTTTCCAACAGACATTTTCAATTCCATACATTCGATTATTTTTATCATACTCGTCTAACAACAGTTCAAATTCTACTGGGGTTATAATAGACTTGTTACGAGATCTTACAGTTTCGAAAACAAACAAATTTCACATAATACAATATTTTAATATGATACTAAACAATACAAAATTAAAACATCTTTTACTATATCGACCCGCCTTGCATACACAACTCCTCCTGTTCTTCGTATCCCGACCAACCAATCTTCACCATTTACCGATTTTTGACGAGCTTATTCGAAGCTCGTTGTTAGGGGTGACCGATGTAAGCTATGCTTCCAACATTTAGTACGTCCGTGTTTTTAAACGTGAAGGTATCGAACATACACTGTATAGGGGTTATTTGTTTTTGATCAAAATGACCGATTTATGAGAGTTTTAGTGATGTGTATGTTGAATTTGACTGTGATAGTGACAGAATTTTGGATATATCTACTAATATAGGTAATTCGTGAGTCATCGATTATTTTTTTCGAAATTACTTGCACGAAACATTTTTCAAATATATTTTTATATTTAATAACATCGTGTGAAAAAATGATGTATATTTGAGATAAGGTTGGTTCTAAAAAACGTGTATTCCTTAACGAATTATTATTTGATTCTAGCAATTACATAAAAAATTATATATAATTTTGATTAAATTAAAATTCATTCCGAAAAAAATAAATATATTGATTTACCCAATCAATAAAGAACGGAAACAGATGAATCTGAATGATTATTATATCTGGTTAGCATATTATATTAATTGGTAGTTGTTTTAATAAAAATTATAAACAAGACCAATTATTAGCATCTAATTTGAATATACTTAAGCTGAAAATGAAATATCTAGATAATTTTTTATCATAATAATCTAATAATAACAAAAAGGAAACAAGTTTGAGGTTGAATGAATATTTATTCTTTAACGATGATGTAATTTCACGTTTCAATGAACCTTGATGAATATATTAAATTCCATTTTTTTATAATATTTAATATATATTTTATAGTGTATAGAGATATAAATATAATACATTTTTGCTTTTATTGATCAAGTTTTCTGTTGTGGGCGAGAATTGATCTCTCTGTAAAGATTCCCCAAATCTTGTTCTAACAATTGACAGAAAAATTTTATTTCATAAGAACAATCACACTTTGAAAATATAAGAACTGCATTATAAGTTTTCAATTTTAGGTAATGTATAGAACGTTCTGCAGTTTTCTATATCGTCTTTGGAAGCAGTACAAAAGAGGATATTTAACATGTTCTTTCCATTAAGATAGAAAATCCACTGAATACCTTTCTTCTTTTGATTTTGTCATTTTCCGATTTTCAATTCTGTTGCCATATATTCGTTGGAAAGTGAAAATTATTTTTTTATCTGTACTTTCGTTTCACTGCCCTTTTATCGGGTATGTTTTGGACATATTTATGCCTCTGTTCATGATTTAATTGTTTCATTGAACAGAAATTTTAATAATCTGTAATTTTATACTGTACTTAGATTGAATTTATACATTTTTCGAAACGTTTGATAATTTGAAGACATCCATCTGCTATTGAAGGATTCACAAACACAAACTTTATTTGTTCATCGTATCTACTACTACAAGTTCATAATTTTGGAGAAGTTTCATTATCTCACATGTAATTATGGAATAAATAATTGGGATTATTGTACCTATATAAGTTCTAAAGGATACATAAATACACTTCGTTTGGAGGTAAAAAAGCATCCCATAAGTCCGGTGTAGGTAACCAACGGCCAATTACCCGGATTTTTCGAAATCATGATAATCGTTGAAAGAAAAGAATTAAACCAACAGCTATTCATTTCAATTTAAAATATTCGCTGCTTGCACTTTGTTGATTGTCAAAGTATAAAAAAATTTTAGTCATTTGCTTATTGGAAAACACCATAAGAACTAAAGGTACATAATTACCAACTGCATGGGTAGAAACAAGTGTGTGAAGTATCCTACAATATAGTCCAAAGTTTCATCAGCTTAGCCGTTTGTCATTTTCTACTTATAATAATAACTGTCACTTCTTTTGATCATTGGTAACAAGCTGCATGTTTTTAATAAATAGATCTCTTCATATTTTCCATATCTTTAGCAGTTACACTTGAACCAGATATTTCAGTAAGTCCTATTAATAATTCACATAGATCCTGCAATGCCTGGTTTCCGTATTTATCCATTATAAAGTTTCTGTTATAAAGAAAATGATAATATGTACAAAATTTTTACTTCAACGTTTTCAGGAGTAAAATGATTGTGACCACTAATAAATTTAAGAACCACAGACACGGATTTCTTCACACAAATTGATGCTCTTGTTCATCTGTACCTACCTAGTGCCACTAATTTCTTATTGACATTCTCAAAAACATGTAACTTTCATGAATTATTTTTTTTTTCACACGCCCTAAACTTAAATTCCATACTGCACATACCAAGAATACGTAATTTGCAAAAAGGAGAAAGTCTTTGTTGATGCTCTATAATTTTATTACTTTCCTTATCTTGGAGATGCGTCCAACTATTCTGTACCCTTTAAGAGCTTGTTAATTGTTTGATAAGGGAAGTAGTTGCACCGAAATTACCAATATTCAATATTATTAGAGCTAGTATTCATATTATGAACAAAACAACACCAGAATAATATAAACCGACAATAATATTTGAAAAACACTTTCATAGATCCTCAATATTATAGACAAAAAAAAAGTATTACATCTATTTGGATGAGGACAATATTAAATTAGTGAATAAGAATATATACTAAAAATAATTCTTAAAAAAATACGGAAAGGACGACTTGCAGACTAAGCCGATCAACGACTGAAGATATTCACTTGATTTGATAGACACGATACCCAAGAATTTAAGAGACCATATGATAGAAACTATTATTTGAAATAGAACGCATGTTATAAACGAATAAGAAGTAGAGAAAGCAAAGAATATAACTAAAAGATAACTATAACAAGATAATTATTTCACTATATTAATATTGAACAATACTGACACGTTATTATCTAATATATTTATATAAATTTTTATTATGATCAATGTTACAGTCTCGATGCTTACATTAATTTATTTTTAATGGTTTTTGATATGATAACGCTATCACAAAGATTAAATGCCACTCATTTATCCCAACTTGCAATCTAATTATCAATTAGATTAATTTCAAGTATTTCCAATGGTATTTTTTACAATTTCAAACAAATAAAAATGTCACGAATATAGATTCAAAATTCATTTTATTAAATATGTAGAGACGCTTCTTACATTTGAATTTTTATTTGAAATTATTAAGCAGCTTCGAAAACTACCAATTTAATTAGGAAAAAGTTTATTCGTTCTACAGTAATATCAGAATGAATCTGAGGAGAATATACGGACCAATAAAAGGAATTAACCAGTGAGGATATGTCATAATCAACTACACAGATGTGGTCAAGACCTGCGGTTCTATAAAGAGTCAATTACGAAAATGATTTTCAATACAGAATCATCTGGATAAAGAAAGATATGAGGGCCGAAAATTTTTTGGAGTACGTCTAAAGAGATGTGAGAACTGGTTTTTCATTTTTATAAGCATTTTTAAAATCATTAGATTTTTACATACTTCAAACGAAGTTAAACGCTTTTAGTTTTTTAGTACGGCTGATTTCAGTCTAAAAATATTCAAATGAAATTGTGACGAATTTAAATAGATTCGTGTTTTCCCAAACATCGCCCTCCATCAAATTTGAACGGTAACATCATTTGCCTTTCCAAGAATTGTCTTAAAGTCATTGTTCACCTTAATACTCTCTCACCTCCTGCTGTTCATAATAGAGCATTGAAATATTATCAGTTCACTTTCAACTCATATTTCTGTCAGTTTTCAATGGATAGGTTACTTACTACCTGAGGCGTTACTAAAATTAAATAGAATTTTTAATAAATATAATATTATTTAATGTAAATAGTCATCGTATTTGATGATATTACTAAAAACAGGTATATTGCTCGCTTCAAAAAATGTTTTTATACAACATCCAAATCGACAATAATACGAGGATTGCTACTTAAGTTTTGAGACGTGGCAACACTGATATGAATATGTCAAATCTGAAATTTCCATGATTAAGTTTGACATTTTCAATGGTGAATGTAGTCAGAACGTGTTTGAGTTGTTTACAGATACTTGAAACATTCATTTTTGTAAAAAAATGGAATTGATTCGCGAACTTTTGACGTGGGTTGAAGCAACAGCAAACTTTTCTCGAGCCACTGTGTTTTGTTAGTCTTCCGAATTCAATCGTGGTCGCTACGGGATGAATTATGTGGTAGTCGTCCAAAATCGGCAGTTGTGCCAGAAAACCTTGATGCCGTGTTGAAAGATTGAAGCAAACTTGGGCATCAGTTTCACTCGCATATATTCAATATTGCATGAACATTTGGTTGTCGAAAAGATTTGTTCGCTTTGGATACGGCATAATATGACAATCGCGCTTATTCTGCTATCGTATCGATTGACGCAAAAAGATGCTGAAAAAATTCAATCACCGTACTTCAAAAAATTCAATCGCGGTGCTTCAAATAACGTCTATAAGATCGTGGCAGGCGAAGAATCATGGATCTATGCATATGGTCGCCTGTTTTTTTGAAATAACTGGACATGTCACCGAAAAAATTTTCTATTATAAACTTAATCATTTGAATAAAAACTAGTTTCACTCATTGAAATTTGAAGAGGATTCAAACATTCAAATTATATTTTTATTCATTGGTAGCTAGATGTAAATCATATAGTAGAATTATAAATATTCTGCTTAAACTGCTTCAATTTTTAGTTCTATAATTACATTTCTGTTATTTTATGTTTAGTTGATGTATGTGTGATTTTTTAATCTATTTTCTATATATTGTGATGTTTATCCCAATTGATACAACAGCGTACATAATGTTACTTTTCCTTTTGTGCTCATTTTTGATTTTAGTGCTGGTTTTCCAAGATTCCTCTCAGAAACTTCTTTTCGAATCCAAAATTTCATACCTATTTAGTTGTTTCACCAATATCAGCATATGTCATACAAATATTTTTTCAGCTTTTTTGGGTAGATTTACCTCAATTACAACGAACTAATTTTTGCAATCTGGAATTTGCCAAACATTTTTAATTCTTCATAATCACATTTCCGTTATTTCATGTGTTTAGTTGATGTATGATGTATGATATATATCGTGATGTTTATCCCAAGTAGGTAATACAACAGCAAAAGTTCATTTAGACAATTTCCATTTAAAACACAATATTCGTTGTTCGTCTTCCATTCTCAATTTTAATATTCTTCGAATGTTCTCGAGTCTAGCTTACTCTTTTCCTTAAAACTTATGTTGCCATGTTTCTAGTAAAAAATTCCGTAATTTCTTAAGTATAATGTTCCAAAAAAGTAGGTACTATATTTAATACTGCATCTTTAAAATATTGTTTGTATTCGTTGCTTGGCACTCTAAACGAATAGAGTATAGATATTTCCTTTCCCTTTTTGAAGGGCATTTCATTCCAGCTATCGTTAATTGCTAAAAAATGTTTGTTTTACTAGACTTTAGTCCGAATATACCTTTATTGTTAATGCTTAATCAAAAATCAACTAGTAGGAAACAAGCTGTGACAATAAGAAGACTCCTCATTAACCACATAAAACTTATTGACGGTTATTTAATGTGATCAGAAAGTCATCCTTGTCACGTTCCTGTGACTGTTACGCACATCCACACTGACTGTATACAATACTGTACCGCATACCATCAGTTTAATTTGAAACTTAACCTCAAGGAGACAGTTAACTGCCCGAAAGAAATCAAGAAAGCTCCTTTAGTATTGTAATAGATTTTGTAATTTTTCTTCATCTAACTTATGTATCTTTTGTTTGATGTTAAAATGAATTAAAATAAAAAAAATGAACCACACCAACAGAAAATTGACAATATCGGCATTAAATCTGAATGAATAAATATTTATTTAAAATCTGACTATAGTTATCAGTAGGTACACTTTATCACGCTGTAAGAAATGCTTCTAAAATTCTTAAAAAATACCAAAAATATAAACTTATCAGTTCAAATAAACATCCTTTCAATGAATTTCGAGATTTCAATCTATCAGTGATCATGTCTGTTTACACAGCACTTCATACAACAAAAATAAAATCAGTGCAAAAATCGACAATGATAATATATCTATCGATAAATGAAAATTGTAATAATGATAAGAAATTTTATTTTTCAGATCCAGTCCTCAACGACGTTACGAAACAATTGCTTGCTTCTACACAGCCTAATATGACCAAAGAAACTGTTCGCGTCTTAAAGTGATTTTTTTTGAGTTTTCCTATTTCGTATAATCGATTTTTGAATTTTTCGCGTGTGTAGTGTTATAAAAAACTCAGTAACTGATGATTATGGAGATGACTAATGAATTACCTCGGTGGTACGAGAGTCCTAGAACGGGGACTTCGGCTAGTCCGGGACAAGGCATTGACGCGGGAAATTCAGACATTGCTTCCGGTGTCGCTGAACATATGGGGACATTCTTTTTAGATCCCTCGGGTTCGCAGAGAGCCGCTAGGTATTACCATCAGACGATGCATTCATCTTACGGCAGTCACGGTAAGTAATATTAAATTTTATCTAATTATAAATTCGTTAATTATATGACAGTTATTCGGTTCATATTGCTCTTTAATTTCTTTTTAAAATTTGTTTTCTTACTTAAAGCAACGTTTCGTCCATTTCCTTTTTTATTTATCCATCATTCCAGTGCGGTATCCGTGCTTGATTGTATATATTGTACAGGCATGTGAACGCGAAACATCTCAGCTTCTCACTTAGCGACTGACCAAAGAAAGTCTTTCTAGGGACCCATACGATCGTGGCAGATTATTGGGACCATACCAAATAGCTGTCGAAAATATAGTGATCATTTCCAATGTTTCAACAAAATATCACGCAGTTATTTTAAATCCATCAAAGACGAAATCTAAAAGAGATACAGTTTTCCGAAAAGTAGTATCTCCCGACAAAAGGTTGACTAAAATTTTGAGCTAGTATTAAGATACAGATGAACTTGAAATGAAATTTAAATCAAATTCGTAGTAGGATATAAATGGATATATGTTTTCTTATTTCAAAATTTTACAATTTATAATAACTGCATTAATTGTAGATCATCAACACATCCAATACACAGATTTTTTTATGATATACTCAGTGAGAGCAGCTTTGGCCTCCTCATTCGTTTTCTTGCTGTATGCAGCTTAATACATTCCAATATATTTCTGGTCTATTTATATGTTATGGTCTATTTTTATGTACGAGAGAGTGATAGAACCTAATTTAATGCAAAATTCAGTAAGTTCATTTTAGATATTACTACAAAATAATATATAGGGTTCTTTGCAGACCATTTAAGTCCATATCCTTGTAATTTTCTCTTAAGCTGGATGTTTTTCTCTCTATTCTTCCACTATTTTCCTCCACTGTTTTCTTGGTCTACCTCTTGTCCTTTTGCCCTCTAGTGTAACTCATTTCCAGAGTCTTTTTCCGTCCATTCGTTCTAAGTGATTGTCTTTTTTTTACAAACGCCCTGATAGGTGACTCATTGAAAAGTGTGTAAATTTCATGTTTTGATCTTCTCTCCAATCCTAACACTGACTGCTTTCCTCCAAAAAATCTTCTTAGTATTTTTCTTTCCCACATTTCCAATTTCTGTTTAGCTTTATTCGTCATTGTCATTGTTTTATAAATTCGATCTGGATATCTCTTTCGATATTAATATTCTTCTAAGGCTGTTTGTACAGCTGTTAATTTTGGCAATTCTTAGTTCGATTTCCTCTTCTTCTTGGCATTTATTATCTAGAAGTACACCAAATACTCGTATATATCAAATTCTATTAACGTCCTGTCATGTTTATGAAATTTCAAATTATTTTTTGTCATTTATTTTTTTTTATATAAACTTTTGTCATTATTGTAGTATATGCTAACCTCTTCTGCTGCTGTTATTAGTTGTTTTGTGGTTCCTTCAAGCTTTCTTCTGTTTCTTACTATCAACACCACATCATCGTCATAAGCTAAACATTGATGACTTCTGTTAAATATCATGCCCTTTCTTTTGATACTGGTTCTTATTATTATGTATTCCAAAGCTAGGTTAAATAATACTTTTCACTTTTCTTGTTATTCATTTAGAACAATCTAAATATATCCTAAAATTTTCATAGATGTAACTAAGCTAATACGAGTTTTTGATATTTTATTAGTCTTTTATAACTAGAAGCTGTAGAGAAAAATAGAAAAAGGTTTGGACAGGCGAAAAGCACCGTGTCCTAATAATTACATAGCCATATCATAAGATTTTTCTCAATAAGTACCTATAGAAATTAGAGTACCTATAGAGATTAGATATATTTTTTCTATTTTAAATAAAACAATCTCTCCCCAACAAATTTCACCGAAAATACGATTATAGGTTTTTTAGTCAGTAAGGACTAAAATCCATTGTGACCCAACTAGTTTTAAACACCAGATAAATTTCGGCAAGTCGATAACGTTACAAGTAGAAGAAGATAGGCTTTTTTAATTAATTTATCTACGGTTCTGAGACCACCATCAGGAAAGGGGCGCATAGTATACATCGGCAGTTCAAACGTGAGGACATGATTGCTGATGTCTTTGAAAAACAGTTCGAACAAATGATAGATCTTCTTTTTCAGTACTTTACAATTGTAATGGATAACTTGCCCACAACTAAATGTTTGAGAAAAGGTTTACAGAATTGGGTAATGTATTCTTCCCTTCATAATGATAAATTCAGAACATATAAAATTGTACGAAATCGTGGAATGACGCCAGCTAGATGTCTGCCATATCATTGCGAATTAAACACAATTAAACTGGTGTGGGCAGAGTAAACGGAGAAGTTTCAAGAAAAAATAATAATAATAATAACAATAGTTGTTTTTAGAGGCTGTGAATATTGTGAAGCCTGAAAACTGGAAAAGGCAGTAAATCATACGATTAAAGAAGAGAATATGTGGAAGTTTGACAATACTACTGATGAAATCATCGAGTCTCTCATTGTAAATATTGGTTGCTAGTTTCATCTTCTGATTTGGATTTGTTAGAAGTAGCTCTAATTATTATTTATAAACATAACGTTGCTTAAAATTCAATATTTAAACCCTTATAAAAATAAATATAATATATAAATAAAATAAAAGTGTACCCGATATATTCATTATATATTATATTTATACAAATGTTATTTTATACGAGTACAGTTTCAAAAAATATTTCAACTGTAACAGTAAAAGAAGCGATACGCCTATGGTTTACGAATGTTCTATTATTTTAATACTCTGTCATTCATAAAAATAGGCTATATCCTTCCTTTATAATTACACTAGGTACTGTTGGTGTATATTTTCTCTTTTCATTAACCCTCTCGATTCATTGTTATTGGTAAGTTTCATACTCTTCTTGGTTTTCCGTAGCATAAATAACGTAAGTACCTACTTGATCACTAAATAATTTCTTCGATGTTTGTTACAGTTCTTCTCTTAAGATACGTATTCAATTTAATATATCCGACGGTAACGGAGCTCAAATTTCATTCTTGTTGGAAGAAGAGTGTCTAGTCATTTCGCAAGACGCAACTAATTCCTAAATATTAAATTGCTTTATTAATATTTGTAATTAACGTTCAAATAACAAAAAACGCACGTGATAAGAATAAGCACATTCTATTTTGGAAATACAACGTATATTGTGAAAAAAAAATTGGAAGGGTTTATTGTGATTATAACTATTGAATTTTATGTCCAAAATAACATGAATATTATACTTAATATTATGTAGGTATTCAAAAAAAATCTTTTGTTTCCAGCCAGAAAGTTTCCTGTCATTAACTAAACTCATTTATATTAATTTTAAATTTACATTATTCACATAGTTTTTTTAGTCGAAATTGTCGTGAATTCTTTCGTCAGAATTTCCAAGAATATAGCTACGGCGAGGTTATAAATTGGTATTCGTACACATGAATTGTTTGTTTATGCCAAGCCGGATTTAAATATGCACCAAAGGAATATTTTAAGCAATTGTGTACATAATTAATTAAAAAGACGTACCTCCTTTGTCATACTCTTAGAATTAAGTTCAATGCAACGTTGCATTTTGATATAATCATGAATAATTTTTACCTTAAGAGAAAATAGACCGTTTTTAATGAAAAAATGAAAATAAAGTAAAGGTCAATATTATTCATTTATTTTAAAAAAATAGTATACTGGTTATGATGTTTTATCAAAATTTAATAATAAACATACACACAAGTTAAGCTCCACAGGTCTTCTAGACCCTTGGATTCAACATTCTTTAATATTCTTCTCCCCTCCTGACGGTTTTTTGATACTTCTGTCCACTCGATCCTTTCTACCTCAATTATTTTCCGCTTGACGCCCTTTTTGGGCCCCTTCTTCTTCTTTTCCTTTCTACTCCCCCAGTAACATTTTTAAAATTCTCTGTTGTGGCAACTATTTGTGTTATTTTCTTGTTTTTTGTATATGATCATTAGTTTTCCGTTTGGAGGTCTTCTCCAAATACCATTTCCACACCGCCATATATTTCCCTGAGGATTTTTCCTATTTTTATTTTAGTTTCAACCCTTTTTGTCATTTCTGATGCATGCAATGCTGGTCTTGCAATTTCATATGCTCTGAAATATTTTTTGTTCTCAGTATTTCTGATAGCGATACTTCCGCTTTTTTAAATTTTTCATCCAGAATATTCTTATATATCTCATTGTTTTCCAGATTTGTAGATATCGACTTTCAAAGTTATATCATTTTTTAATTGTGCTTCATTTTGTATATGTTAATTTTTTGTAAATAAAATGAATGCATTTTCATCAAATCAGTTATTTTATTGTACCTTCTGCGTGTATTTGTTTTCATATGCATGGTTAAGCTATACGTGTATGCCATTCTTAGTGCACAAACCCTTCTTCTTGTTCTTCTTCTTTCTCTTTTTATTCTATCATTCAGCCTCTTTAGAAGTAGATGTTCAGCTTTCGTTCCATCTCTTGGAATGTAAGCCGGGAGGTCTCCTTGAAGTTGGTTTTTCATCCATTTAGCACAAATTCAATTTATTAATATGGATTCTACCTTTTATTATTACAGAGCCAAAATTTCCGCCGTATACAATCACAAGGCTGTACAATCAATAGTATAATCTACCTAAAAAACCAAAATAATTTGATTATAAGAAATTTGACGAATGTTAAGTATTTTATCTTAGAACAAACAATGCTAAAAATGTCATTTAAGATATTATCCGACACAGATTCAAGTACTTAGTTCATTTGGAGTTTACCCCTTTGGTCATAAAACCGCCATTAATTTCCAAATAAGTTCAATAATTTTTTTTCTGTAACATTAAAACTTTTCATTACACAGATTGATGTTGATATTGGCCAAGTTCAAAATATCAAGAGAAGCAGAGAAAAGTTTATTGAATTTGTGTGGTTAAACATAATTAACTTGTTCACAAAACAGTGTTGATGCCACTTATCTAAATATTATTCATTTATTCCAAGAACCACTGGATTTAGATGAATATCTATCAATAATTTTTTTCAAATTGAGAAATATTACTCTTTATTTCACTATAACATCCGCTTATCCTAATAAAAAGTTTTTCTCTTAAATTATTAAAATATTTCAATCATTGTCGTAGATATTCCCAAATACCGTCATTCTGTGAAAAGCTACACGTTTGGCTTTATATGATTATTTTTCCATTTCATTTTGCTAAAATGCTAGGTATATTCTACTTCTCTTCATGTTGCTCCACATATACCATCATCCATCTTAACATTCTATTTTTACAGTTTGGTTTTTTCAGTTTTATTGGTAAATTTCTTGTAATCATTTGTTTCTTATCTTCCAAAAGAATGAGGATCCTTTTTGATAACCTTTCTTTGTTCCTTATTAAAATATCATTTTTTCTGGATCTCTTTGTCAAAGTTGTTCTTTAGCCTCATATTTTCTATAAAGGTTGTCGTTCATAACTTTTTTCCTTTTAAATATAAATTCTGAGTAACTTCTTTCTGAATTCTAATCCGTTTTTCTTGTTTAGCAAAGCAAAATCAATTTCTAAATGAAATGTTATATTATATTCTGTATGAGTAGATAATTTCACGTTTTTAATGCTACTTTGTACAAAAAATATATATTTTTCAAAGGTAAATACCCATAAATTATACTTTTAATCAAAAAATAAATGAATATTACATTTCTATTTGAATGTATCATTGAATTTAAATAGAAGCATTATCATTTTCTCGAATTTAAAGCGATACTTTATTCGGTCAACTTTTATTATATCGTTATTTTAACGAAAGTATATCGTCGTCCTTTAAGACTTCGTAATCTTTGGCTATTATCTAGTATTTTATTTGAACAAGATAGTATCAGTGGAGAATACATTATTAGTTCCGTCAAATGTGTTAAATTTTGTGTTTCTATGTTAATTAAGTGACAAAGATTCACTGAATATTACATTTTCTCAGAAATTTTACTAAAATAACAACACTGTAGGTAATTAACACTGATAAATAGTTAATGATTTTTTTCTGTTTATATCTTGCTCCTGATAGAAGTTTTATCTATCCTTATATTCCTACCTCTTATTAAAAATGGTTGATGAATAATCTTTTAAAAGATACATCAATCACGCTTATGTGGTGATGATCTCATATTGCTTTTTTTTTAAATTTTTCTATATTGATATGCAAATAAGAATCATTCTATTAACGCCTTTTTCATCTTATCTGTAAGAAGTAAATTTTTTATACTACCCCCTTGTCCAGTTTTTATTCTACATGCTTCACGAGCTTGTTTTAATTCGCAATAACATTCTTCGCCGTCCTCCGATTCTCAAACTTCATTTCTCTTAGTTTGACAAGAGTACTTCTTCCTAACCTTTCTCTTTAATATCCTTCCACCTCAATCAATGATATCCCTTTTTATCTGATTCAGTTGTGTTCTCTCCAAATTCTCTTATATCTTCGTAATCTCTCTTGTTTGTCACATCACAAGATTCTAGCTGCACTTATCCAACAGTCCATCTCTATGGTTTCGATCGTTTCAATTGTTTTTCCATTCGGAAGTAAGTCACTACAGTTCGTTGCTGCACTCGTGCTGTTCTGTTCTAAGTGTTTTTTTCTGGGATATTTTGAATGTTTTTTTATGTATTAGCTATTGGAAGCTAATACATAAAAAAACATTCAAAATATCCCAGAAAAAAACACTTAGAACAATATATATATATATATATATATATATATATATATATATATATATATATATATATTCCGTTTCACTTTTAGTCTTTATTTATCACAGTTTTCTTCCATATTTCTCTTGTGTGTTCTTACGATTCATATAACAAAACGAAGACATGTTATGGAATTTGAAAAGTCATTAAAATACGCGGAAAAGTTTTTCACTTTCTGCATAACGCTAGCAATACCATTGCACCACTTTATACTGAATGGTCGATTGTCAATTCTCAAAGGAATCATTCAAAAATTAGTTTTGATTGTAACTTCGTTTCAGCATGGTTATTAACTGTGCAAGTTTTCCTTTTCTCAATATATAAACTTCCACTTATCTTTTAAGATTTTGATATAGCACTTCTCCATTCTTCATTTAAAATCAAAGCTAAACATGAAGAAACAATTTACTAAAGATGGAATTAACTTCGGCTAAAAACCAATAGGAAGTAAACTGAGGATGAGTCTTATGCTCCTATTATAGTTTCATAGCTAAGTTATAATCTTGTGAGAATAATAGTACAGATATTTATATATATATATATATATATATATATATATATATATATATACCTTCAATTTAAGAAAATTAGAAAATTTAGTACCAATTCCTGCTTGTTTGCTAGAATCCATATGGATCCGTATGTATCCTTGTCATTATCTGGTGAAAACGTTCAAGTATAGTGGATATCACTTTCTTGGGTACAAACATTCAATTTTCTCTGGTCATTTGGATTTTCTCTTCAAATTGACAATCTTGTAGTTGATTCTCATTCACTGTATCATAGCCAGAAACGATCAAGAGCTACCACCCATGCAGTAACAGATATTCTTGCATTGCTATCTTCTGTCAAAGTATAATATAGATAGATTTTATAAATAAATGCAACTGCAAATGATTCCTGTATTAATGTAAAGGATAATACAATAGGCCTCGGACTTTCGAGTGAACTACGACCAATCTAGATCGAGGTTGCCCGTACCAACCTAAACTATAACCTAATGCTAAGATAACGTCTGTTCGTTATTCATATTCACTGTTAGGTTTGAATTTTGATTAGTCAAGTGTTTAATGTTGTGGTTTTTACACTTTAATATAAGAAATTTGATATTCCCATGACTTTTTGTTTTATCAACAGAAACCACAGGTAGTTATGTTACACCACTGGTAAAATTCTCAGAACCCGGTCACCCCGCCCGCACTCAACCTGAATTTAAATTCAAACGGACGACCACGGATGGGGCCCAAAACCCATTGCCCGTCAAATTTTTGTATTTCTTCTTTTTATTTTCCTTCACTTGTTTTTATATCCGTGTGAAAGTCTAAAAATTCCAAAAATGTCATTCCTATAATTTGTTTGACGGATAAAAACGAAGAATGTAATCCGGCCGAATCGGTTGAAGTTTAACAGTGTATTTAATTAATGACGGTCGATCTGACGGTTTTTACAATTTTTTTCTATAAAATCCGTTGATGTTAGCAATAACTTTTCTTATAAAGTTACCTTCGAAATTTCACGATTTCGATGGAAATACTTTGTAACCCAAAATAAATATGGATGTTCTAATTATATACCCATAAATATAGTTATTTAGTAGCTCTAACTAAAGCCCCACTGAAGGAATGAAGTTAAGGTTAAAATAAGTTTTTACACAGGACGTTCAACAGATGAGGTGAATGGTAGATGGTTACGGTAATATAATCAGCGGTATTCGTTTAATTATAAAAAAGTTTAAGAAATATATTTTTTTAATTTTTAATCGTTTAAAAAAGTCGTTTCTTAACAAATTAAATATTTATTAGTTAATGATGAATCATAACAAACAAAAGAAACGTTATATATATTCTTGGAAAACCATAATCAGTAATTAAATTTCTATGTTATTTTTAACACAAATTTTTGTTGTTTAAACATTGATTGTTTTTCATTTCATTTAATTTGTTCATCCTCCGAAAAAGCTCAGTTAACTTTTCCTTTTTTCAATTGAAGTAAACTACAACAAAAGATGACGTTACTAATTTTAAAGTGATATTTCCTGAGAAAATTTGAGCTGTGCTTCAATATATACAAAATAGAGCTACAGTTAAACTTCAAAATTAACATCATGTTAAAATTTTCATGTAACTGGGCTACTTCTTTAATAAAGTTAATTGTATGGAAAACATAACGATATGGAATACAGATGACGTGTAAAATTATTTATAGTAATAAATGAAACAACGTAATCTTTTTTAAAATATTTGCAATCAAATACAGTTTGTAAATTAATGTTTAATCTTTTATCATCAAAATTTGTGCTATTGTCATGATAAAAAAATTTAAATACGTACATGGGACACGCAACTGTGAAAAGGAATGACAAAATGAAAGATATTTTGCTCAAAAGTACTTTGGATTAAAACGAAAATAGCACAATAGTAAATTTATCCTCTTTTTAAACTTTGTCATTTATTATTCAACTGATTACAATTGTACCAATATCTCTGCTAAGATTTTATTTTAGGATATTGAATAAATTATTTTTTTTTAATTATTTTCACTGAATATCTCCATTGTGAGATACTTATTTATGACAGAAAGAATGTTGAATCTATAAATTTTAAACAAATTTGAATTTTTTATAGATTTTAGTATCTTCAACACTTCAAAACACAACAGTTATAGTCACCTCAAGTTCGATTGGGAAATTGAAATTTTATTGTTCTTGTTGTGATTGTTTGAGTTCTCATTGCTGCAAATTCCTCACTTTTCATTGCCATGGCATACTTTTTCACGTTTGCAGTTGTTTTTCAAAAAAAAAAAAACGAAAGCAAAATTCCAAAGTTTTCTTTATTCTTTTATTCATTGAATTAAAATGGAATCCTACAAGTATTGTAAATTAAAAGAAGATTAAGTCATTAATCAAATTATTCCTAAACCTTTTTTTATAGTATGTTAATTAATTAATGATGCTAATTTATTATCTATCATAATTATCGAAATAAAGCCGTACAACTGCAATACTTTTTTTATTATTTCGTTCGAGATAAAAAAAAAGATAATTGACTACCAACAGTTTCTCTTTTCTCTACGATTTAAAACAAAATTAAATTGTCTGAAGATGTTATTTAAAAAAGTTGGCATATGGAAACTTTTTGTGGTAGCTGCGGCTTCAAGTTTGCATTCGCCTCTAGGTAGTTCTCCTCACCAAGTGTCTAAAAATCTAAGACAGACATCTTTGGTCGACTACCAATGAGCCGCTTGATAACGCCGTATACAACTTACAAGTTTGCAGTAGTCTCAACTGATTCTCGACATCATGATAAAGAGCATTGACATTGACAGATACCAAAAATTTTCTTCATTTAAATATGAAGTCTCCATGACTCCGAGTGTGCCACAATGAAATTAGACACTGTTTGCTCGCCAATCTATGAAATGGCAATCTTGAATGTATTAAACAATTCTATGAATCAAACTCAGCGATAATGAAATATTTGAAGCTTGAAGAAGTGTTTAATTGCGATAAAAAATAGAAAATGGAATATTTTAACTCATACGTTTTATCACGACTAAAATAATTAGAATAATCCAATTATGCTCTCATTATTTGAAAAAATAGTGTTGAGAGATGAGGACGTAAGTTTTCTTCCACGAAATTCCGAGTTACTGATTTATTAAAAATAGAAAAAGCTATTGTTGTTGATGTGTTTTAAAAATAAATTTATTCTGCAACTTTTATCACCCTGTATCTCATTATCTGTAAAGAATAATAAGAAATAGCCTTTAGGTATTTTTTTATTTCTGATTATTTATTATTTAAAAGCAATGTATTACCATAATTTGTATAGAGATAACGTATAGTTTTCTATTTAAAAACCAAAATTATAAGGTTGTATAAAAAAACTTTCTAATTAATACGTAATATAATATAATTTTTCGAGTAAAAGTTCATTCGTTTTGCCTGCGAAGCTATTTTACATGACCGAAAGCAATACAAATAACGTCCAGAGAGTAAATCTCATATCTGAATTTCCATTTTCTGTGAGAAAAGCAACATCCAGCATTTTTTTTAAGAATGGATCCTTTTGTGGACCTCTTGCTCTCCAGCATTGGTGCCACCTGCTTTGAAAAAAGGATTTTTCACTACGGACTACGTAAAATCAAAATAGTTTCCTTCGTGTTGCAGTTGCAGATGGTATGTTTCCTTAATCACAGCGTTTGCACCTGTGTTTTATCTGTGATAACCGACTTTCACATGTCATGCAATAACAGTCTTTACCTCCCTTCTACTTAGCTGCAGTCATTCTTCTGCCCATCCAAGGGGTTATTTCAAGTGACAGAAAGTTTTGGACTTTCTACAGCCAGACCACTTAAGCTCTTCATTCTTGTCACCTTCCCTTTTTTCCACGGTTACGATCTTCATTCATCCGCAACTAAGGAATTCCTAATACAGATTCTGGCACTGTCAGTGATTGAGTGGCTACAAACTTGTCTAAAGGTTAGCAATTTCATTGCTATTGTATCTATATCCAAGGATATAGTAAACATGTTAGAGGCTTTCGAGTACGAGCATCTATCCATCTATTAATAAGATTTCAATTGGGTAACATGCAATTCGCAAGCTATTGAAATTTGGAAACTACAAGTAATAACTCTTTCGCTCACTGCGGCAATGTATCAAACCAACAACGATACATATCAATATTTTAGCAAAGCTATTCAAATTAACCAATATTCGGCACCTGTACATACTGAAGTTGGGACTCATCTATTTTTTTTTCACAAATTTACGGAAAGACAATGTGGTAAAATTAAAATAACATGAAATTATATGAACGTAAATAAATTTATATTAGAAGAAAGTCTGTCAGTTGCATCTTTTTGTTTTTCAGTCATATAATTTACTTCATCTGGTAAACAGATACACTATATGTATGATTGATTTTAATCTAATTGATGTGTTTATATTCGAAGCAGGTCAATGTCAACCAACCCGCTCCTTTTTCGTATTTGATTAAAATACTCGTAATTTAAAACATTTACAAATTACACTAATACGAGAAACTAGTGTAATTAATAATTTGGCATACACCAAACTAAATATCGCAGATTTTAAAGACATAAAAGACTAATTAAATTAGAAACGTTGTTTAACAAATCGTTAGTACAGTAGATATTATATTCAGTTTGGTAATTCAGATCTTTTTGGGGTTTGTCGAGTTATTACTCATCTTTTGTAGCTATTAGTAGTTACCGCATTGGCAGACGGGAGCAGATAAAGGAGACAAATAACCCCCTCCCGCGGTTAAAAACTGCTCCAATTTCCTTTGTGATAAATGTAATGAAATGAACGGAACAAAATATGGAATGGATTAAATAAAAAAATGATAAATATAAAGGGAAAAGTAACATTAACTTTAATAAATATCCTTTACTGAGGGGAGTGGGCTTGCATGTTGTTACAATTTTTAGATTATTGTCAAAATGACAATAGCTATCAAACAATTTATACATTTGATTATTTGTATCGTTATTATGTCTATTTATCTAGTAAAATATGATTCAAAAGTTATTAAAATCATTTTAACTTTTTCACAATAGAGAATTGAAACAAAAAGTCGATTGTAACAACTTACCCGCTATTTGGGGCTGGTTTCTACACCTTTGGGATGTTAAATTGATAGACAAAATTTTCAATGATTTTTTTTATTATTTGATAACGTTTTACTCTGAAAGGATTACTCGAAACAGTCTTCTTACAATTATGAATGATTATAATAAACTAATTCGTACTTATATGTATTTGAATAAGTCTTTAACAAACTAGAATATTTTGAATTCCAACATTTTTTAAGGCACTTTTATTATAGAAAATATATATTATTATTTATACAGAGGTAGCATTACCACATACTAATCTTAAATAAGTCTTCATCAGAATTGCAATTAATGCAAATGACCGTTTCCAGTTTTACATTTGACATGGACCCATATTTTGCATTTCTAAACATCTACCCAATCTTCTATTTTAGAGGTGCCGTAGCTTTCGCTACACACTAAATAAATTTCATCAATATCAGAATCTGAATTGGATACAAAAATCTTCACTTTATCTTTTCCTTCTTCGCTAATTTTAGAGTACTTTCCTTTACCTTTTTCTTTAATTTTGTCACACTTTTCTTGGTCTTGGCTGGTTTTTCTTCATATGCTTTTTTAATAAATATTTTTAACGCAGCGTATTTGTGTTTACTATGGATGTAGTGTTAGATATTCTGCCTTTGTAGAGGGTCTTATTTTTGAAAATGAATAATTTTCAATTTTACTTCATATACCAGATGGATCGGGCATGGATAGTTCTATTTCAATTTCTTTTTATTTTGCGAACAAATGGAAGTTGAAGGAGGTGAAACAGTGATATTTTTAGCAGGATTTTCCAGGTCTAGTATCAAATTCCAATTCTAGTGTAAAGAAAAATGCAATTTTCAATAAGTGAAAATAAAATACAAGATGATGGAAGGAAATTCAATTAGGTAGTTTGAAATACCTAGAAATAGTTTCACACAATTTTAGCTAGCGTTATAATGAAATATCTTTGCTGTTATCTGTTATCTTTTATTTTAAAAACTTCTGTCTAAATCATTGAAAGATTACGACAACATCTCAATCTATTTAAATATACATAAATCCGTGGGGATTAGCATACATCACATCGAAAATAAAAACAATAAGGACGCATTATCGAGAGCCAAATGGGTGGGTTATCGAGTCATGTGTGGACGAGATAGAAGGAAATTATAGTCATCGATGCGATCGAGGCTACTTATTAAGACCCCACTTACACAGCATGTCGTTTTTTTGTTAATTCGATAATCTACGTTATTAGTTTTTAATATTATATTATGGCCATCGAAGTATTAATTTTGACGAGGTCGTCTACGGTCAACTCCAGTCTGGGCCTATTGGTTTATACCTGCTTTTCTTTTCAATATTGTACGAACCTTTCACATCAAATGAGTTCACTTGACTTTTGTATTTGATATATTTCTACAGATAGTTTCAAGAAAATTTTAATGTTTTTATGAGAAATACTGCACAATATTATGTTGCTCACTATAGTTTTTTCATATCGGTGAGTCCATTTTTAAAATTGCCATTTTAAAAAATAAATCAATTAACAATGTATTAATACAAGTAAGATAAGGAAAGGGAAAAATCATTCAACAAAAACGTTTTCATGCTGTACAACACTATAGTTTTGGAGAATCTATCTCAGAGATTCAAATTATATTAGATTTATAGTGTAAGAAACATAGTTGGAACATTCAAAACTACTTGTTCAATATGCCTACAGCCTCTTCATGTGCTGCTATACAATTAAATGACGAGGCCCGATTTGAATATTATGTAAGAGATAACAGAAGTCGACTTGGGGCAACATGTTTTTAAAAGAGATCATGATCTATTAAAGAAATAGTCATTTTAGAGGAATCGACTATAGAATTAAATTTTATATGAAGAAAACATTTCGTCTATCTACAGAATAAAGTTGAGTGTCACACAATATCAATGAAATGTGGCATTAGTTAACAAAGGTACTTGCCGTGAACAATTTTCACTGTAATATAAAAATTAAATTTACGTTACTTAACAGTAAAATTTAAAATTGGTTATTAATCAATTCCAATTACATTTTTTTTTAATTCAAGTTCCAATCCAATCCAAAATGTTGATGAAGATTTTGATATTTTCGATGTTTTTGAGTCTATTAACATTAAATAAAACTAAAAATTGGAAAGCAGTATTTTTAGTCAATTAATTTTGAGAGGCTTCTATACGTAATAACAACCCGAATTTATTGAAAATTTTTCCGGTCGCGTGATTTATCTGCAAAATTAGGAATTTCTCTGGCTTGACAGGGAATTCCAACTGTTTTGAAAATTCGATATTTACTTCTTTTTTCATTAATGGCGAATGAAGTGAGGAATTTTTTTTTCATTATTTTTAGTGTAAAATTATTTTTTGATTGCGAATTTTTTACGAAAATTTCGCACCTCGAAAAAATAATTGAAGCTTCAGGAAGATTATAAGTCATAATTTCCTAAATCATCAATAGATGATATGGGAATGAGGTTCGTTTGTACCAAATGTAAGAAAAAGTCGATAACAACGAAAACTGTTATTGTTGTTGGTCCTGGTATTTATTAGAAGGAACAAACCACAACTAACAAATCCTTCTCTCCGCATTCCTAAAGGTCAAAGGGCAAAAAGATGAAGCCAAACACTTAGAGCAAGGTCAACCCCAAAGAGAACATTTTCAATATTGAGACCAAAGTCAAAGATTTTCTGGAATTTCCATATCAACTAATCGCCCCTAGAAAACCATGTCGAAAAATTAATAGAGCAGTTGAATCCCAAAACTCCTCGCGGATATGACCTAATTATTGCGAAAATCTTGAAGGAACTATCAAATAAGGAGTCGAAGTTTCTAGCACAATTGTACAATGCAGTATTAAGAACAAATTATTTCCCAATTCTGTGAAAGGTAGCCCAAATTATAGTAACCCCTATGCCAGGGAAACCTCTTAAGACACTACATCTTACAAACCAATTAGCCTTTGGCCCGTTATGTTAAAACTTTTAGAAAATTTACTGATTGAGAAAATAGAACCAACAAATTCTAAAAGCAAGCAGACTAATATATAACCACCAATTTGGATTTAGAGAGCAACGTGCTCCCAAGTTAATAGAGACACAAAACAAAGAATCATGTTCGGTTGCCTTTTTAGATATCGCCTAGGCAAGGTCTGGCACGATGGACTACTATGCAAAATCAGGAGAAAACTTCCCGTACAACCTTTTTCCAAATCTAAAATCCTACCTGGAAAACATACACTTTCAAGTCAAAATCCAAGACTACATCACTAATTTATATCCAATGATGTCAGAAGTTCCACGGAGAAATGCACTTGGCCCGATCCTCTACATTATGTACGCAACCACTCACAACAACGTGACTACCGCAGCATATGCAGCTGACCTCAACAGGACCCAGCTAAAATTGTGAATAAAATTAAATGAAAATAAATCTCTTCATGTTACCTACACCTAACGGAGAGGAACCTGTCCAACTGTTATATTGAACGGGCATCTCCTGCAGCACAAAAAGAGAGTGAAAACTTCCTTGAAATTTATCTGAACCGACGACTAGCCTGGAGCATACATAAACTAACCAAGAGAAAGCAATTGAATCTGTAAACTGTCCTGGTTAATAGGTCGTAGATCTCGAATAATAATCAACAACAAGCTGCTAATTTACAAAGTCACACTGCAACTCATTGTATCCAACTCAAATATAGCATATTCTAGAAAGATTTCAGTCAAAATCACTCAAAATTATTGTAAATACTCCATGGTATGAAACCAATAGCGTTTTTACGTGTGACATTCAAATTAAATCAGTTATAGAAGAAATACCTCAGTTCCAAAAATATTCTAGCCGCATTGAAACTCATCCAAATTCATTGTCTCAACCTCTAATGAGACCTCCCTCACAACGAAGGCTTAGAAGACATCTCGCTTGTGACCTGCTTAACAGATTATAGTGTCATACTTATGTGTTGTGTAGTTATATCTCAATCAAATTATTATTTTTTAATGAAAAGGAATTTCCACTGGGTAATTTTCCTACAGGATAGCTTATATATGGCTGAGAACCCTTCGCTCATTGTAAATTCAACAGATTGCAAATAAAAAGGAGTTAAAAAAATGCTCAAAATATATTTTTATATTAAAGCACTCACATGCACATGGATATGTTTCAAATGTTAAACACGCCAATGGTGGAGTGCAACTCATTTCGAAACTCCACTACATTATGAATTGTGAGAACTCAACTTTCACAAATCATTATATAATTAAATATGAAAATAATTGAAAAAAAAATCTGTAACACCCACGTATATATCTGTATGTTTTTTCATGTCTCAATTAGCTCAGCCATTCAAATCATAGTTTCAACAATATAACCTCCAAAACGAGTTGTAAAAACGACAGCCAACCAATAAACAAAGACACTCACGGTTACCATTATGAAGAGACTAACGACATTTTATGTTTATTCCAATTATTTTAAGGTTTATATATATATATATATATATATATATATATATATATATATATATATATATATATGTATGTATGTAGCGGTCGTTTACCAAGTACCATCAGAACCATGAGTTTATTTATGGGATGTGTCCAATACAGTGGCGGATCCTCTGGGTAAATAGGTTCTCTAAACGCGTCGCAAGAAAAGCCTCCGTTATTCATATGAAAGTTATTAAAGCGACATGTTCAAGTAAAGTTTACTTTTCGCATTAAGTCTAGTTTTATATAAACTAGCGTGATATGCGTTGTATCATAATTCAGAATATTAATTCAGAAATTATAATTAAAAAACAGAATCATAATTTTTATATTTCAAGGTAACTCAATTTCACAGCACTTGGCCTTATGCAAAAATACGAAACGCAACTTAAAAGCAAACATTTACATTACAAGGACAATATAAAAATACACATTGTGACACGGGCACCAGATAGAGTTGAGTACATATAAGAACGAGTTTATAGCTAACAAGCAGTCGAAATCAAAACATACGAGGTGTATTCAAATCATATTGTGAGCTATACTATCAAAATTTGAATCAATCTGCGTCTGTCGTGAGGTAATGATACATTTATCTCAACGTTGAATCTGTACTATCCACTGAAATAGCTAGTGGTAGCTTGGTGCTAAATCTGATTAGTAAAGCAGATGTGGTCAGACAGGAAAATTTACTGGCTATAAACTCTTGAATTAGAAGCCGTATGGCAACTTCTCAAGTATCTTTCTTAGCACATCGTTACGCAAACGTTCCAGTACCCAAATAGTTTGCTTGGATATTTTTATTTGTTTCAATGATCGTGTCGCCCATTCCGCTCACTATTTCCTTCCCACTTTTAAATCGGCCAAATTGTTTCTTAAAACTTACTTTGTTGTTGCCATAAAAAAATTTTAATGATAAATTAATTTTTTTGATACCTTTTTTCACTTTGAAACAAAACATAAGTAATATTAATGCGTTGTCCAATATCCATGACAGGCACTGCAAATAAAGCGGCTATAGTAACAGACTGCCAAATCGGATCGATTTAAAACTTATCACTGCTTGTCTCAACAAATAAGAGTAGAACACGGTCTAGTTGAAATAGCGTTTTGTAGATTCTTCGCCAACAATTTATCGCACGATGTAAAATCTCTCTTAACGACAATTTATCGCAACATAAATTAACTTCCAATATTATTGATATTATTTTCAATCTACTTTCTTCTTATTATACCGGTATTTACCTGATGATTGATTTTAAGAAGGCAGCAATGAATGCCGTGCGAGCGGACCATCCTGTTACGCAAATAAGAGGTGTCTTTTTTCATTTCAGCCAATCTGGAGGCAGATTCAAAGTTGTTAACTACAAAAGCACCATGTTGTCGAAACTGAATTTCACACGAACTTGAGACTTTGGTTTATTCTCCTGACAATGTTAGGTTAGGTTCGCATGCGATGAATTGTTACTGCGGTGAAGTGTCGATGCGATGAATCTTTATATATTATATTTAGCATCCAAAATTATGAAAAAAGTGATTATTCCGTGAATTTGAATAGAAGATTTTGTATCATTTCATGAGAGTATAAGGGCAGACATATTAGAATAATGACAGAAGCCCGTAAAAATATATTATGTCCATTTGTTTTGTGACCCCTTCAAGTCACATTTACATATCCTCTTCATCCATTAAGCGATCCATAGTTTCCAAACATATATCAGCTGTTTTTAAATATCTTTTCGCGCAAAAAACATTGTATATACCAATGCTTCATACAAGATTTATTGTGAAAAAGTTTTTTTTTTTAAAGATGTGATTAAGATATACAGTTGAATCAAAAACCGTGGAATTTTTGCCTCGTTGTTACTGGCTTCCATAACTCGACATCGTTACCTAACATCTGCGGAGTGAGGAAAGATTAAGTGAAAATCAATGCTTAAATCTCGTGAAAATATCCACTTATATTTCTGTTTCAATTGACTATATAAACAAATTAATAGTTATAAACACCACACACCCAAGAGAAATAATGGTCGGTGCTATGAATAAATTTGTATTTGGGAACAAAACAATCCTAATGAAAATAACCTTGATCGGTTTCGGTTGACGTTTTTCTTTATTCAAAAATAAAATTATTGTTTGATACCGTTTATTTTCAATCATCTAGATGACACAAAAGAGAATTCGCGTCGAATACTGAAGCTGTAGATAACGATATATCTTCCTACGTATTCTCATTGTGATACTCTTCCTATAACTTGAAATCAATGAACAATACTAAGACAAAAAGCAAAGAGAATAGCTTTGATTTATTTTCAATAAAACAACAGCTTTCATTACTTAATTTTTAAATTTAGGATTTACTATTACTCTTCAACTTATGAATTTTTTTCAATGGGGACAAATACTTTGTTATGACGCCCCTGCTCGCCTATATTTTTACCTAATTATCATCATCATGATAGCACCCATCAGACGCCTACTGATGAACAAAGGCTATCCGGAAAAGCTGCTACAACAACCAGTATAGTTTCTGTTCTTTATAAATTGACCTATTTTTTCACAAATATATATACATAGACATGTAGGATATATATTTCAATATTGATAGCACAGGATAGGATCTGAATTGATTGAATGTGAGATTTAAATAGAATCATAGAAAAAGTTAATCATAATAGCATAGCAATAAAAAATATTGTTATTAGGAATGACATTTGTGTTGTGAATGATGAAGTTATTTGGTTCAATATCACAAAAGGTGGCAGAATTCAACAGTGCACCATCATGCCATGTATTCATCTGTCCACATATACAAAATTTTAAAATAATTGAGAAAAGTGAAGTTCATTATTACTGCACAATCTAGCCAGGTTGTTATATGATCCTTTCCCATTTTGAAAAAGTTTGGAAAAAGTTTTTCCATTCATACCGAATGCGATTGAAGTTTCTCAAATTTTTTAGCAAATCATCGATATCTATTAATTTCACTTAGTAATTCTTAAATTCATAAGGAATTTGATTATAGCAACTTATTTTTGGTGAGGATTACCGTAAAAAGCTACTGGAAATAAATTTTTCCATTCAAAAGTCATGTTCACAGTAGTGACAAAATCTTATCCAATTAATGTAATGATAGTTGTCAGTAAGTACGTTGCGCGCCAATGGTTTTAGTACCAGGATAGTACCAACATTCGTATTTATGCGACCGTCCATAGCACAAGGGTGAATATCGTATCGCCCATGGACGGGACATTTTTATGATCACGTCGGCTGAGATATAGCACTATCAACTTACCAACTTTTATTCGTTGAAAACAAAACGTATCGTATTTCAGAAAGGACTTATATACAAGTGTCGTTCGTGAAGAAATTGTTGCTTTTTGTGCGTATTCACAAGAGTTTTATTGTATAATTCAATATAATTTTTTCTTTTTAGTAAGATGTTTAGAAAACGCTACCATTGTTCATCTTCAAACATTGCATTTGAGCCAATAAACATGTGTTTTTAAATACTTTCGCTTTTATTTAAAAAAATTTCAATGCTTGTCATTTATGTTACCGCTTTTACATTATAATTTGCCCCCTTTGATAATTTTTGTCACTACTAGACATACAAAGAAACGTTTCAATTTCAATTCACAACTTGTATGATTCAAATAAATTTTCTCAACATTATTTCCTGATGGAATATATACATAGTGAACAACATATTAAATGCACCTTTTTCAAATATTATGAAAATGGGAATATTTCTCTGTAACGACTACTTTAATTCAGAATTAGGAAAGAGAATGCTTAAGGGCTGTATTTGGATTGCTTGAGTATAGAGTGAAAGTATGAACGTTAAAATTGAATCGCTTTGAAAACAGTCAAAAAGAGTAGGGAATTACTCAAACTAATTGATAATACGTACTTGCACGAACACGTGATGAGAGGAACTCGTTATTGAATCGTTATCTGCAGCTGATTATATATACGAAAATGGTCAAGGAGTACCTGACCCAACAGAGAAAACACAAAAATTTTGGAAAAAATATTTTTATTTTTCAGCTTAACCTCCTTCCTTCTTCCCAGCGATATTCAATAAGTTCGATACCCTTTTTATAATAAGAATCTCCAACCTTCTTAAAGTAGCCTTTAACAGCAGACATAACCATTTCATTGTTGGAAAATCTTGTTGTTATGTCTGGGAACAGAAAATAATCCAAGAGGGCCGAATCTGACGAATAGTATGCATGAGGTAGCAAATCAAACTTCAATTTATCAATTTTGGCCATTGCAACAGCGGATGTGTGAGCTGGTGCATTGTCTTGATGAAACAACACTCTCTTATGGCCAAATATTGTTTGATTTCTTCGCTTAAACTTTAATGATAAATTCGCATAATATTCGCCGTTGATAGTTTTTACTATTCCAATATAGTCAATGAAAATAATCCCACGCGCATCTCATAAAACCCACGCCAAGACATTGTCTGCAGATTGACGGTCTTTGCCTTCTTTGGAGCCGATTCTCCCTTTTCAGTCCATTATTTTGAATATACTCTTATTTTGGTTGTAAATTGATGGATCCACATTTCATCTATGGTTATGAAACGGCTCAAAAATTTTTAATTAATATGCGATGCACCGCATTTGTTTAAATGCCTACTATGTTTGCTAGCTCGCTCACTTTCAGTAGACGATCATCCAGTACCGCTTTGTGTTTTCTTTGTGGCGTCAAACATGAAACATTTGCTATATAGATTGTGTACTTTCTAATACATTGCTTTTTCTTTCAAGCAAATATCGCTATCTCTAGATCAGGCAGGTACTTCTGGGATGATCCTCGTTGATAGAGAGTTTGAATTTGAAGAAAACCTGGTGTTGTTAAGTGATAACATGTGATAAATAAACAGAAAAACATCATACAGGAGATAAAACATTGGATATGTTAAGTGAAAAACAATAAGAACAAGAGAGCTGCAAAGAGAAATTTTATGAAGTTACATCCAGGTTATAACGCAATGATTGCCTCTAAAAGAGAAAGCAACGTATAGAGGAATAAAAAAGAAATCAAAGTACTGTTCTATCAAACAAATTGTATTATAGCATTAAATGTTTAGGAAGTAGAACATTATTCAATTTGAATACAACTTCATAAAAATTATTTTCGAACTTGAAATAAGTTGTTGAACGATTCATTAAGTATATAGTATATACAAATTACTACCAGCATATCTTTTCCACAAACGCTTTAAGTTCTGTTAACATGAGTTGCCAAGACTAGAGGATAATTGATTCAATTTTAGAATATGGAAGGATGGATTATAGCTTGCCACAACAATATAACATAAACATGACACATTAAGACCAAAATCATTTCAGTCAATCAACACTTATGTCATTTTTTATATATATCAGCCTTAGTTGAAGTATATAAATAACTGGTACTCAGATGGGGTGAACAATCAATATTAAATTGGACGCCACCAGCTTTACAATTCGTGAAAAAGGCGGAAAAGCTGAATTAAATTAAAAATAAAAATTTGGCAATATAAAACTACCCCCTTATCCAAATTAATATTTATTGCTAAGAACAATAAAAAAAGTTTCAGCAACAAACAAATTTATTAAAATATAATAATATATTAAAAAAAATAATAAATTCGCATTAATTAACTGCGTATCCAAAAAAGCACAACTATTAAAAGCAGATATAAATTAAAAAACAACACAAATCTATTTATATATTAAAGATATGGCTAGGACTTATCTATGGAAATACGGGATGGTTGAAGATCTCAACTGGGTTCCCAGATGCTAGAGTTGAGGTAGAGTTTGTAGTCTGGTGATTGGATCCTTGGTGGTTGAAACTTCCAACCTGGCAGCTGCAGAACAACGAATGTAATGAATAAAGTCACCACAAATTTACTGAGATTTCCTTTTATTTGAAGTGTAGATAGGTAGAGAAAGAATTCAATTCAATTTCGAGATTTTACTGAATTTATCGAATGATGTGGGAGGTCGATAACAAATTAATTTCTTCAAAAACCGAGATGTTAGAATAAATAAATACGAAGTGACTACTGTGCCAAAATACGTGAACAAAGGAATATTCAAAATATATGAAGAAAAACATAACAAGCCGAATGGTATGTTACAATGTGATTTGGGAAATATATTAAAAACAAATTGGTTTCGTGCATCTCTCATATAAAATATTTCATAACTAAAAACCTGCTAGCTATCAATTATAAATAGATAAAGAAATGAGGATTACGGTAGAGAAACTTATAATTAAAATGAATATATTCAATAGGCCTTTGACACAGTACCTTAGATGTTGCCTGTTTGTAATGTGAATTATTTTTGAGGATTTTTTGATGCTAGATAATATATAAAACGCAATTTGTATTATTATTTTAACTAGGAATGTTGGAATTTCTAGAGCCGTTTGTGATATTCATATTGAACACACTGTTTACACCTCCTCCATATTAATCCTCACAATTACATTGCCTGATGCGTGTTTCGATAACCAAGTTATCACCTTCAGTAGACGAGGAAGGTTATGACGGTTTTATTTTACAGAAGAGAGAAAAAAGGCTTCTTTTACGGTGTCCTCCATAGAAACCTACACAAGCCAAGCCATTTATCCTCTGTGTACCAGATGGCCCCATTATTCAGCATTGTGGGGTAAAAGTTTCCTATCTATTGTTCTTTGTCAGTTATGTAAGCCTTCAAGCCCATCACGGGAGCCATTTGATTATTGATCCTCAAACTGAACACACAATTTACTCTATCACTACACCAACACTCACAATTACACTGTATGACGAGGGCCTCGATAAGTAAGTTTTAGAAGTTATCAGTTTACCATCAGTCTCTGAAGACGATATCTTGGTTATCATCAGACAGCGTAATTGTCAGTGTTGGTGTAGTGTAAGTGAATAATATTTAAATGGGAAGTAATTAATTCAATAGGTAACGATCAATCTAATTCAGTCAATGTACGGTCTTTAAAGTAAAAATTGCTACTAACTTCTTCATTTGATTTTTAGTAAAATACCTGCTACTTCAACACTGCTCCATTTTAGCCAATTTAAACCTTTCGTTACTTGTGCTTAGAAGCTCTATATCTTATCTTGTGATACCCTCACGTAAGTAATCGTCGTTTCCTTAGAAGAATTGTCTCGAATTTCGGTATGCCCAGAAATATGTTTAACCGCTAACTAATTTTATTACAAATTACATTTGACCCACTTCTCCATTGATCTCTTACTCTTACTGGTTCCACCATGTTAAAAGTTTTCATATTTCTATTAAAAAGGAGAAAAGCATTTTGTGTGTGTAGTCAACTCATACTTGAAGTTCTAAACATTTTTCTATTTATTGGAACTACTTTCTGAATTCGTATTATTCGCTCAGATTATAAACATGTTTTTTTTTCATATATTAATCACAAATTCCTGTCATCTTAACCTTGACTTGATACAATGTTGATTTTAAACTAATTAAAATCTTCTGTGAAAGTATTCGGAGCATTTAGTTGAATCACCAAGTAGCCAGCATCCGATATAATATATTTAACATATATGTGGCACTAAAATCATGTAGACGTTATAAATATTCATTTTTAAATTATTTATAATAGAAAACAGGTTTTTTTATTACATTTTTACTATGTAGAATTGATACGGCAACATGGTTATATATATATAGTTATATATATATATATATATATATATATATATATATATATATATATATATATAATGAGTTGCTACAAATTTTCTAAACATTCATTTCATTCCTTGTATTTTCAATTAGTTGATCCTACCAAATCCAGAGGAGAGTATACATTCAAAAACTAACAATATTATTTCTATCAATTATATAAAGCCTTAATTGTTTAGTTAATTAGATCGCTTTTTTGTAACCAATTAGTAACAAATCCAATTTCTGTGGTGTCTTTACACCCAACACTTTATTAGTTTCGCACGAGTTTCATTATTAATCATAAAGGCAAAAGATCACTGTGATTTATATTATTCCTACAAAGCCTGGAAATACCTGAAGATTACTAAATAAAACATGTTTATATAGTTAACACACCAAACAATGAATGAGTAACATTTCACTATGAATAATATTGGCAATCATTATATCATGTTTGGTTTGATAAAACTGCTACTGATCTCTCAATCGCCTCCATCCATGAACCATCACACCATGAATGAGAAGACATTGTTTATTGTCTTCTAATTTGATAGATATAACTATCAGAATAGTTGGGCCAGAAATAACAATACACGAAAAGAAATTTTCAATAGAAAGTTAGTAACAAATTAAGTAATTTCACAACTCACAACACAACATTGGGGTCAAAAATTCTAGGACTCCTTAGTCGTAGTTGTTATCATATCCTAATAGGTCTGAAATCATAAGATGTATAAATCTCCTCTAGTTTCGATTAAAATGATTATTCTATGACGAACTCTCCATTATCACAAGTGAAAAAGGTGAAAAATTCTTGATCATAAAATGATATTACACATGAATGACTATCATTCTGTTAATTTTTGAATCATTATTACGAATCGGATCATAACTGATGCCCACACTTGAATTGAGTTTCCCACAAAGACAAGAAAATAGTAGAAAATATTATCAACAAAGAATTTATGGCTATCCTTTGAGATTGGCACGGATGCTTCTGATTGATTTGCTTGAACGTGATGCCACAAGAAGCAATTTGTCAATCTTTGCCCAACTTTAGAGAAGTAGTTTAACAATATGAACTTCCGAGAAAAGTTGATTTTTTCAATACCAAAGATCACGCCAAAGCGCTGTCTTGAGATGATTCAAATTAGAAATTTCTCCTTATTCTTTATAGTTCCAACGTGGCGCTGCAACTGCACTTCATCGATAGAGCTTTGATAAGTATTAAAACTTTTATTGTGGCTAAGTACATAAAACGTATTTCAATTAATAATTTAGATTTAAATAAGTTTTTCTTCACGTTTTTTTTGTATAATTCATAATATCCATTGTATTTGATCTGTTACAAATTACGAACTTCATTCAACTTCATTTCGATAAAGTTTTTTCTGCAGATTTCTTGTGATTCGACATCCTGTACCTTTATAAATAGATGATCTCTGAGAGGGTGCGGAATAGTGCTCTATCTAATAATCAAGACAAACTACCATCTCGGGTCTACATAACATTTAAAAATAGAAATTTAGCATTTACTTGAAGGCAATGATAACCACAGCTAATATTCTGCCTAGTATAGTCACTTATTATAATGTCAACTAAAAAGCATTAAACAGGTAGAATTGAGAGATCACCATTCAGGGATAAAAGTCTAAAAAGACTACATACATTATTTAGTGAAGCTATCTATACAAAAATTACGGTTATTAGTTTTTCCATATATAGGAGGAGATGAGGAAAACCCTCATTGACCTGGAAGAAATGAATTGAACAAAATATGAAAGACAGAGCTATCCAGGAAAATAAGTGGGTAGATAGAAAAGTGTGACGTATGAAATGCGGGGTGCGACAAAAAAAGCTGTAAGACCCCTCACAAAAAATTATAATAAAACTAATATATTATTCAAAGAGCAGTAATTTGGCTAATAAGTTACGCAGACTGCTGTAATAGACGATGAACGAAGGTAAATTACTATATTTTATCTACGTCTATAACAATAAATATTAAATCTAAGTCTAGAAAAAGTACTTAATCACGATTTTTTATGGAATTATTGTGAGATCTACTAATTTTGTCACCAGATATTTTTCATCAGGTGCTTCGTTTATGAGTTATTGCGTTGTTCTGGCGTGAAAGTTTTTGCTATTTTAGAAACAAATTTCTCTGGTTGATGTTTAAGGAATATAATTTGAAATAATTCTCTATATTGATACCAATATTTATGTTTACTTGGAGTAGATTTTTCATAGACACACAGACATATGTAATGTCAAGTTCGCTAAATTATGCTAATAAAACATGTTCTATAAACGATATCTAAATGTTCTTACTTGTATAATAATTTTTTTGAATATTCACAGCAATAAATTCTGTAATAATTAGGTATTAACTTTGAAAACGTGAAATATATTCAAGTGATACATTAATAACAGAATGAAGTGTTCCCTTTTAGGGCCTGCACAAAAGTATCTAGCCACTTTTGATATTTGTTTCATAAATAACTCCAAAAATCATTTCCGATTCATTATAACTTGAGTATTTGATTATTTATAGATAGTATTAATTGCTCAAAAGTAGTTCAATAATCAATACTAAGAAGAGTAGATAAGAATAATGGGGATTATATTTTCAAAACTCGTAGTGCGTTGAACATTTTTCCAAATTACCGTACCTATAATTGTTGTTTAACAATGGAATAATATTTAGAAATATTCCATGATTCAACATCTATAAGTGTTTTAATTACAATCAATGTTTTTGGATCGTGTAGTTTCATATATGTGTTGAAATCCTATTTACTTAATTAAAGATAAAACTGTCTGGAAAAAAATTTCCACATCACTTTACATTCAGTAATTTTATTAGCAAGTAAAATAGGTTAAATTTCCAAATAATTTTAATAATTTAATACCATTAAATAGCTACACCATATACGATTAATTAAGATGACGATTTGCCTGTTACGGAAAAAAAGTACTGGGCTCTATATTTTCTGCGAAATCATTAACCACTTTGAAAATATGGAATGCAAACCTGCTTTTTCTCGTGAAAAATATTGTACAGTTGACTTCTTTAAATTTTTCAAATGACAATATTTTGCTAGTAATGTTCTTTTGCACATTGCGAACAAGTTTTGCAGAAAGAAATTATGTGGCAGAGAATATCTATTAATATAAGTATACTTTGGTATAATAGATGAATAACCTCTTATGGTTTGCTATTACTCTATTTGATGTAAAGGATTGGAAAATATTTATTCCAAATATCCATGGAAATTAGTCTTAATTAGTTGGTTAATTAATTGGGTATACGTTTTACATTAATATCTGGTGTTAATTTATTTCAGTAAATTAATTATTTATATAAAGTATATTATTAAAAATTATTAAATATAAAAATTCCAACAAATATTTGATATTCAATTTATATATATATATATATTTATATTTTATGAGAGAAAAAATGCACCTTATCTCATTATTAATCGACATTCAGAAGGCTTGAGCATGCGGACTCTGATTATTTATAAGTTCCAACATTTCATAGTACATATAGTTATGGAGTCTTTCTTGTCACATCCAGTAATCTTGTTTATCTCTCCTTTGACTGTTTTCCGTGATTATTCGGCTTTAGACTTGTTCAAGGCTATCGTACTTATTTCCACTAGTACCGCCTCCCATAGTTGTATACCATACTGATTGAGTATTTGTTTGTTGATTCTCAATAAAGAATATAGTTCCTTATCTTTCTTTTTGATATGTTCCTGTTTATAATTTTGTTCAATTTCTTATTTCTTAGACCTGTTGTTTATAAACAGTCTTGATTTTAGATCGCTTATGATTTGAAATTAGTTTTTATTTTTAGTTTTTTAAGACACAAAACAGAAACTAAAAATCAAAATATAACACATTTTTCCTCGCCATATGTACAAGGACTTTCCCAACGAGTATCAAGTTGTTTCAATTTCATAGATTATTGTAGGTCATAAAGGATATAATACATTATCCAAATATTTCACTAAACCAAAATTTAAAACATCCAAAAACAAAAAAAGTAATATCAAATACTTTGTAATGATAGTGACGATGTCTATATAGGGCAGACATCTCTGTATTTAGAAAATGGACTAAAATGTCATCAAAAAGATAAAAAATTAAACTGCATTAATGAACCACGAAATATGAAAAAAATCAAGTACACGAAAAAGAGAATTTTTAGAAATGGTACACATTCATAAGAACAGGAAATCTATCAATGATAGAAAAGACCTAAATAATTTAAGTAAAATTTTCAGCTCTATATTGTAAATTTCAATAAAACAATACGAATAATTTTCCTGATAGCTGCTACATATTTTTGAGATGTAAAAACTAAGAAAAAATTCATTTTTTTGTTGAAGATATGTGTTTTGATAGAGACCGCAACAGATCGAAACGTTTAATTTTTATCTGTTTTCAAAAAATTAAAAAAAAAAACTAATTGTAAACATAAAGAGACTTAAAATCAAGATAAATTGAAGAAGAATTATTTTTTAACTCCAAATATAAAACATATGATATAAATCCATAAATATTTAAATAACTGAATATAATGTGTGCTCAACTCGTCACCCTCATTTATTTCAAAAACATTATTATTAACTGTAAACAGTCAGGTGTTGATTAAAGATTATTTTTGATTTTATAACTATATTTGGCGTTAGTGTTTTGTGGATAAACCAAATTTAATTGACCTGATTTTTTTTACTCTCATATGGTCTGGTATGTCTTCAAAATTAACTGCTTACAAGTTGATGAGGTAAATAAAGTCAGTCAAGTGTGCAATCTAGTCCTGAAATTGAACTGAAGCACTACAAAGTTTGAATATGAAAAATTCAGCTAAAACAATCAGCTTCACAAAGAAACCCATGGGTTACCACGATAACATACAATCGGACAAGGTTCATTGTTAATGAATTTTATTTATTTTTCTCGGAAATTGTTTCCGTAGCCTTCCCTTTTCTTTCCAAAACTCAAACTATAACAAGTTATGAGAAAGAGGCGAATTTTTAAATATTGAGCTAAAAATTTCTGATGCTATCCACTTTTTTTTCAAGCAACTTAATGATTGTGTTTCTAGGCATAATTCAGTGTGCTAAGCTTGTCTATCATATTCACCTAATATGTCTGTTGTGGTCATACTACTTCCTCTATTCGTGATGTGATTTGTGATTTGTGAACAGTATATAATGCAATATCGTTCATATCATATAATTATTGTGCATCAAACTAGTATTTATAAAAATAACTCTCATTATTAGAATCCTCACTGCTGGTCATCTAAGTGGTTTCGGAATAAGCAAGGTTCAGGTGAAATGCTTTTTCATATTCCTATAATGCCACTTTTTAATTTATATTCTCTTCTCCTCATTAAAGCGATGTGGTAGCTGACATTATTCAATAAGCTCGAAGGCATGTTTGCTGATTTCACTCGTGATTACTCACGAGACAATTTATAAAATTAAAATGCTGCGTCAATATATATTCAATTTCTAAGCGTTCCAAAATATGTCCTTCGTTTGAACTTTTCAGATGTCTTCGTAGTATTGACATAGACTTTGGCCGCTTTCTTTATTCCTGTGCTTCTCTAAAGTTTGGTTCATACACTGTTGCTTTTTTTTAACATAATTATCACTTGATCAAATTTTTATCACAATTTTTTGAGGAATATTGGCACAGGTATGACTTGATGAGCAGAAGTTCTATCCTAGACGTAATCTAGAAGCAGCCTGTAGTTGAGTATACTTAAACAAACACCAGGTTATTTAAATAGAATTTAATGAAGAAAAAAGATTGACGTGAACATTTTTTGTATGAGTGAAAAATCGATAACTGAATGAAAAACTGCTTCAAAAAGTTGCAGCAATTTATAAGAATCAGTCAAATATGGTTGGTTATGACTTACGAAACTCCACTATAACTTTTCTGATACATTTTTTTTTCAATTGTTCCGAAATATTCCTTTTTTTGGACATGTGTTTGTTTAAGCAGGCCGATATACACTCAAAAAATTGAAGAATAAATCTTGAAAATTCAATAAAAGCAGTCAAAATTGCATACTACTTATGAATATTGAAAATAAGAATCATTTTAGAAATAATAGATCAAATACAAGTTTGAATATTGTAAATTTGGTTAAAACAGTCAACTAAATAAAACATCCCATCATTTTGAGCAATTTTATAATATTTTTGTTATCAAAGCTAGAATTATTACAAGACAAATAAAATTCCAGGAAATGTGTTCAAAAAAACTGAATTTGGTAATAGGTTAAACAAATTTTGTGATTAACTTACCAATTATAGGTGATATATTGACATGGTAGCATACTGTACATAAAAATTAAAAGAAAAGAATATGAAAACTTTGAACGTCCAAGTTATTACAGCAAAGATGAAAAGTAATTAAATGTTGAAAAACTCTTTGAATATGTACATAGAGAATAATACTTAGATTAGCATACAGCTCAAAAAAGTGGAATAAGTGGATTGTTAGTTATATTAAATTGTTTGTATTTGTAACCACTCATTTCCACTGTCAATGTCCAAATAAAACAAATGTGTCTGTATTATATATTTATTTTATATGAAAGCAACCTTTAGAAGCTGCGATTACATAACAAATAATTTATTGTAACGGCGCTATTAGGCAAATAATGCAAATTACGACCCAGTTTATGATAAGTTTCTTTATTGGCAATAATGCTCTTATAATAACAGATTTTTTTTCAGTTAATACGCGGGCACAAAGGTTTTCAAAACAGGAAGGAAATCTACGATAAAATCTCTTTCGAATCGTGCAACCTCGCATTTATGTTGAAACAAATGAAAACAAAATACGCAGTTGCCAAATGAATTGGTCGAGCGTAATAAATTAATGTGAACAGTGGCGCACAAACACTTCGCCAACGTTAGAAATCTATTGTCTATTATCTTTTTATTGAATATAACAGATAACTGCAATAGTGATAAGTCATAAACTACTGTTCGAGTATGCATACTAAAAATACTTTCCCTCAACTATCAAAGTTAATCAAATTGTTTCGTTTGGAGCTTCTGAACTGACAAATGAAAGATTCCTAATCAACCATATAAAACGGATTTTACTTTAGTCAGCTCGTTTTCCTACTAGCGTGATCCAGTTCATCTAAGATAGTTTTTCACTTGAGCCTTCTTACTCACACGAGACCAGGTCGTAGGATAAAACAAAAAACATCTACGTACCAAACTGTCGAGTGTTCCATCGGCACAAACCTCTCTTATTTTGATAAATTCGTTGTGCTTTAGAAAACCGGAGCTTTGTTTTCGTATTTCGAGCTCCTGCTGCAGATTTCTTCGCTTTGTATTTTTAGCATCATGGGATGATATGAAGTGACTATAATTGAATGTGTTTAAAGGCATAATCATAGTCTCTGTAATACTTATTCACGAACAATTTAACATTCTACATAGTTTTGAGAGTCTTATAGTCATCGCCGCTTTGTTTCTTTTTTATTTTGAAAGGTCAGTTTTTCAAGATATTTACTAGTAGCTATGCATAATCCTGATTTGCTGCAGTATTCTTTGGAGTGGCTTTTGTTATTCTCCGCTCTTAATCAATGACAAATTCTTTAACAGTATGAAGTATTTTTGTAGTAAAATTGAATCTATTGCTATTTCAATGTTAAGAGATATTGATTAACAATTTTTGACAGTTGATGTTACGCATGACTTGAATACTTTGAAAATATGAATTTTTAGCCAGCTGTCACTCAAGAGCATAACGTTAATTGTGAGATTAAGGCGTTTTTTAACGCTGAGTGATGATAAAAATCCGCTTTAGCATTTAGTCAACAATATACATTTGCGATTTTTGCAGTGCCATTACCGCTGTAACTTTGCGTAAATTGCCCAAATAATTGCAGCTAGCAAGAAGTGGACAGGTTATAAAACACATCGTACTCGCCCATATTAATATTTTTAACACAAGATCAGAATTACCATAAGTGTCATGATTAATTGCATTAATTTATTGAAATGAGAAATAACCTTATGATAATAATTATTCTACAGTGCTCAATTTTTTTCAATTTTTCAGAGCTTAGATTCACAAAAGATAACTAAAGAAGATACATACTAATTCCTTGATAAAGTATCGAATTAGTTACTAATTACTTATGTATTGATCCACAAATAACTGCAATAAATTTATTAAGATCTTATATACATTCTAGGGAAAAAGCAAATGATATAATTATTTATAGGCATGATTGACAATATTACCGATAATAAAAAAATCTATGTGAATAAACATGTCGTACATTCGATAATTTGGACAGTTTTATTCATTTCCGAGTAATATTAGAAAGATTTCTATGCGACCTTCACTATGTATGAACAGTGTAGGTATTTCAAGTTTTGCATAAAAGAACAAGTTTTATTTCTTCGAATTAGCTCTTAACAACTGCTGTCTGAAAAATATTTACTGAAAAGTTATTTCCGTCCAGTAGTTCCAATATTAAATTGGAATTCTGAAAAATTTGTAGGTACACATTTTACAATGGGCAATTTAGAATATTTTCAACTGATTCTCAACATTACTTTTATAATTGTATAAATAAAAAAGAAATAGTTATCATGTTCTTACTCATGGTGAAAAAAGATGCAATAAATTCCTATATAAATAACAAAAGATAATGTTGAAAAGCAGGTAGACAACTTTCAAATTTATTTGCTATTATTATATAAATATTTTAGAAGCAACAATTCTAGGGTAATAAAGAGACTTTCTAGTATAAAAGTCTAAAGAACCTATTTTAATCGAAGAACTTTTGTATTCTAGTAGATTAATAATTCGAAAAATGCTTCTCAAAATGATATTTGTTAATATTATTTAGAATTGTTACTATATGAAATAAGTATGCTTTATATCGAGGGTGTCGCATAAATAATGTCGATTTCAAATATTCTCTTCGCTAATAATCACACAAGTATTTATATTCGAGGTATAGCTCATCGTATTCTATGGTTCTCAACTCAACGTTCAACAATTTGTTTCAGACCTTGGTAAAACCATTCTCTCGGCTTAGATGCAAAAAAATGTTGCGCTGCATTTTCAATATCTCTTTTGAATGGAAATTTTTTCCTTCACAAAAATTTCGCCATGGATCTGTGTAACTATTAATCTGACGATACAAGATCCGAACTAAATGCTGGATATGGTAAGAGTTGAGTACCACTAAATTCTTCGATCTAATTCCACTTAACTTTCGCAGACTATCTGGTATGATTTCTAAATGCATTAAATCTGCATAATTCCACTAGACACTGAGGTAAATTTTCCATTGAAGATGATGACCGATCGGGAAGGCCAGTTTCTGTGTTAGTCCTCGAAAATATCGATGCAGCTCATGACATAATTTTATACGTCTAATTGGGCTAAAACGGATATCTGAAGCACTAAATATTTCATTCGAACGCGTTCATCATATAGTTCACGTCAATTGGGACATGAGTAAAATTGCTGCAAAATGGATTCCCCAATGTTTGAATTTTGACCAAAAGCATTCAAGGGTAAAAGTATCGCGTTCGATCTGTGCTCGACTTGAAAACGAAGTAAACTTCTTAAAACTAATTGTTACTATAGATGAAACTTGGGTACAAAAGTTTTTGCTTCAGTTTTTTGGGATTGCCATGGAGTAGTCATGATTGATTTTCTGGATAAGCGTAGAACAATAACTGGAGATTACTAGTCGACATTACTGACCACACTACGGGAAAAAATTAAAGAGGAAAGAAGCGAGAAGTTGTTTTGTTTTTGCAGGACAACGCCCCTGCACACAAATCTCATGTTACCATGCAAAAAATTCGTGACTTAGGGTTTGAATTACTAGAACATCTCCCTTATTCACCAGACTTGTGACTCAACTGTGGTTAACTTTTCATACCAAAATTGCTTAATGTGTTTGTAAAAAATTTGAAATCTATTTTACTGATAGAATTTTTAAAACATAATATCGCCTCAAAACTGACATTAATTTTCTAATTTATTTTAAACAAATATTTGTTAATCATATCACCTCGTATACGATTGATTTTCAATTTTTATTGCTACAATTCTAAAAAGAATCGATTCTCAACCAACATTATGTTGTAAAATATCTTTTTTATGTAATATAAGCTTTTCTGATTGCCGTGTATGAATTTAAATAAGCTAAGTGCGAATTCGTTTTCAAAGCTTTACTTTCATTTGCGTATTTACAATATACAAGGCGTGTCATTACGGCTGATTACGAATTTACATTTGTACTCGACCTGTTTCGCGCTTTGTTACTACTAGAGTGAAAAGTTCAGGATCAATAGAATCAGATCGATATTGCATAATAAAACCATTATATTAACATGCCTGTAAAGGTGGTTTTTGCTTTTCGACTTTTCGAAAGGCAATTGTATTTAAAGGCCTTTCTGTTCATTTTATTCTTTCAATGCGTTGATTTATCGTGTTATGATATATCTGGATCAATGAGAATTGTGAGTTTCCATCGTTGAGATGGCTAATGGTGTTTGGAACTAGTGAATGAGCTTATTCATAATCTTTATTTGAAGAAGTTAATTTTTTAGACAATTGTATTATTTATTTAAAAGTGATGTTTCAATAAGAGCGGCTTTCGATGCTTCGATGGTTGCAGTTTATTGGCTAACCTGTGATTTCAGATAACCACACAGCTAGAAGTCTAAAGGAGTTGAATCGCAAGAGCGTGAAGGCCAATTCTGGTTACAAAATCGGGAAATGAAACGACAAGGAGCGAACTCGTGCAAGATAGTCGATGTTTCACGGGCGGTATGACATATGGCATCGTTCTGCTGAAAGCATATTTCATCAAGATCAATAGTTTCCAGTGAGGCATAAGAAACTGTGTTATCATAGCTCTTTAACGTTTGCCGTTCACCGTTACTTTTTTATCATCTTCGATTTCGAATAAAAACAGTCCTCTAGATCATAGTGTTTATCATACAGTTACCTGTTGTGAATACTTTGCTTTCTGAAGAATCATTAGTGAATTTTTTAAGCTTTAAATCCTACATTTTTGTCTATTAACTAAGCCATCGAGCTGAAAATGGGTCTCATCACTAAAAATTATTTTGTTTGGTCTACTGGCACAAATTGTTGAGTCAGTTGGATTATGTAGAGGTGCTGCTATACATCTTAAGTGAGAATTCGGTGAAGAGTGCCTGTTGAAATGTCCAATTCTTGTGTCCAATGGAGATTTGACCTCTCTGGCTTTTCTATCACACTCTTGCGAAATGCTGTGATGTTTTGTTCTGAATGACCTCTACGAGCTATCATCACTAACCGAACCAGTACTTTCCAATTTTTTTATTATTCTTTTCACAGTAGATGAATTAGGCACATTATTTCTATCAAATATTGGACGCACTTTACGAATAGTGGCGATTAAACTATCACTGTTTTGATAAGAATTTTTGACAAGGACGCGTTGTTCTACATTGTAATGCTCCAAGTCCGCTAGCTTCCCATTATGACTGTCAAACATGGAGCGAAATTCAAATTTAGCGTTCTTATTGAAACACCGTAAAATCATGAAAAATTCGTGAAATTTTGGAAAACTCAGTTAGAATTTTAGAAAACTCATCTTTCTTAGGAAAAAGTTTTGCAACAGAATTGTTGGAGATAATATTTGTGCCTATAGGTAATTACGTTGAAAATTTAGTCCAAGACAGAAAATAATAAGTATTTATAAATAGTGAAAGATATAGAAATAAGAGCCATAGAGATTTAAGAGAAACCAACGAAAAACTATGACAAAATCACATTTTTAGACAATATCACATAGTTTTTTAGAGCAACTATAAAACTAAGTATATTTAAAGTAAATTATAATAGATATAATATATTGTATTCTTTTATTGGTATTGACTATATCATGTAGTTGAAAATTGGGAACATACAAATAACTACAGATTGAAAAACGCTTATCTTGAAAAAGAAGATACAGATTGAATCAGATGTCTACAGTAGGCTTATTCCAAAATGAAGCTTATGCTATAATAACACCAGAATCAAGAAATAAACTTGTACAAGGGACCTCCCATTGGTTATGCACTTATTAGTTAAACTTCTCCCCTCATACAGTGCCGTTATGTGGCCTGTGGGACAAAGTAAAAACCAGAATGTACTTGGATAAACTTCACAACCTTCTGTATTAGTATCATAGTGTCAATACATAGGACACTTCAAGTCCTACTAGGAGTTCAGCTTTTGAACCTTGTGATATAATTCGAAGCCATAAGAACGATACGAGATATAAATTATAAATCCATGGAAAATTAATGTCAAAATCGCCAGTGGGTACAGAGCCTATTTTTGTTGCAGTTCGCAAGAAAGCTTGCTAGTAAAAATATTTCTATAGGGTGGGAAAAAGCTGAGGCACACATTAATGAATCTGTTAAAACAATTAACTGCTACTCTAGGTGCGAAGTATGATTGGTGACTAGCTTTTTAATTATCAAGGATAACTTCACCAAAACATCTTGAGACTTAGACCTGCACGAATGGAAAGAACTAAGAGATTCAGAAATAAAATGAACGCGGGTGTCCACGACAAAAGCAAAGAACTAACTGCATCCACTCCATTATTGCACACACTTTTAATCAATCTACTAATTTGAGTTTTTGAGTATGTTGTTGAATAACTTAATATGATTTTGATGTAGTTTTGTGATATTATTTACAGACTGATTATTATTAAAAAATATATTTGATGAATCCTATCAACTTATTCAATATGGACATACCAGTTTGCAAATGTTATTTGTACATCAACACTTTTCAAAATTAGTTTGATGTACATTAGCTGTTGATATAGTTCAACTTATTAGAAGAAATGATTCGTTTCATGAAAAATTCCCTTCTAAGGGGTGAAAAATCTGAATAGGATATAATTCCACTTGTGAATTTTAGAAAAGCTATTTCAACTTTATCAAATTATTATTTCGTACAAACGGCTACTTACTGAACTCTGTACAGTTCATAAATAGTTTTCTAAATGGCTTCTCATTTCATATTAACTAGCTTTTCTAGTCGACATATATCATAGGTAAGAAAAAGTGACCTTTGGGATGGGGAGTAGGGGGATTTAGTTGAGTTGTTTGAGAGAAAAAGGCAGCGAAAGCTGTAGAAGTAGAAATATATGGAGTTAGATCATTTACAAAAAATCGAAATTCTAGTGAACTATAGATGGTTTTTCATTTTCTCCCCTCGCAGTTTTACAGACGTGATCTTTGTTCTCATTAAGTTTTTCTGAGTACTGGTAGTACCGTTGTTTACTTAACTTTTTTCAGTTAAGTCAAAGCGTATACTATTTCCAAAGAAAACGTAATCAACGAACCGTTAGAGAATATAAACTACCACGCTTTAAAACCACCGTATTTAAGTCTATCTATAGGATTTTACCAACAACCTACTAAGTGCATACCATACTTTCCTAGAGATAGTATCGGTGTTCCGCATCTGCAACTCCTAATTAATTCAAATGATGAGGTACAAGATTCAAATCACCGAAATCACCAAAATTAATGGTTATCAGATTGCCAACTGTGCTCGAAATGTATAATCATTTTCATTTCTCAAACAAACAGAAACTGTGGGTAAAAATATACAAAATAATTACTTTTGAACGTTTCATCGACCTTATTAATTAACTCGGGTTTATTTATCGGATAATTAGATCACAAGCGAAACTAGACAACTAATTTTTATAAACTATCGACTGGAAACATACAAAACATAATATTTTTTAAAGAGGTGTTACTTTTTTCATTAAAATGGTATATTAGATTTTGATGTCATGAAAAAATAACGACAATTAAATTCAATTACGACAAATTTCAGGAATGTCACAATAGTATTAACAAGATCATCATTTTTTGAATTGAAATGGTAGTGAGTAGTCAAAAATTTAACTAGGGTGTAGTACTATGTAAAAGCTATAAAAGTTATGTTTATAAATTTATAGATGTCAAAAATAGAATATCTAGACATTTTGATAATCCTTGCAAAATGTAACCGTGGCCTTTATTTTTCCGCAATGAACGGCCATTTCATGTCGTTAACATATACAAAGATTTTGATTTTAAATATATCGAAAATAAATACTGAACACACTATTACTACTCCTATTCTGTTATATTGTCTGACACGCGTTTCGATAACTATCGTTATCTTTAGAGACTGAAAGTCGCACATTGTAATTGTGTGATTGTGAGTTGGTGTAGAAGTGAATACGAGTAGTGTGTTTATTATTAATATCACAAAGTTTCCAAACATTCGAACTTAGACAAAAAATATATTGGTTATTCTTATTATATATTTCTCTTCAGTTTAATTCGAAACCTAAAGGTATTAACAGTTTTACCAACATTTTTATTAACTTTCATAATATATATCACAGCTTATATGTGTCGTTGTTGTTGTTCATTGTCACGTCTTCCAGTATTTTTTTTTGCTTTCCTCTCCCATACTTCTAGTTTTTAGCACACTTCTTGGCTAGGACTCCCATCCACACAGTGAAGTTTGTCTAATTATCATTTTGTACGATCAAATCTTTGCTGCTTTGGATATTCCATTGTCCGACTTTTTCAAAATGATACTGTGTTTCCCTCTGATTCTCCATTATTCTACAATATATTAGGTCTACGCGTTATGGATATCACTTACATGTTTGGCTAGTCATACCATATCGTCAGAATACGCTAGAATTTGGTGCTTCCGTTGTAAGGTTAAAAAGTCGATAATGGTTCCCCATGCTTCAGCCATATCATATCGAAAGCTTACTTACAATAATTCCTATATATTGGTGTCCCTCCCAAGACGAAAGTCTAGAAATATAGAACTACAATTCTGATAAAAGTGAAACAATATCTAGCGGTCCAGCAGGTGGGCTAATAATTATGTGTCTTTTTAACTGAATCACATGTTTTCAGATAAAAAGCTTTGAGTCCTATAAATTTTGTCTAACCATTTCGTACGTACTCCTTAGTACTAAAGAACTTTAATATTATTGTTGTATTAAAGTGCCTAAATATGTCACTACGACTTATTTAAAAATTATTATTTGGATTTTATCGCTTGTGTCACAAAAAAAAGGGTTCATGCGTTCGTTAGGGTTATTGAACGCTGATTGATCTGTTTTAACTGTTGTTTGATCTCTGGTGTCTTATCTATGTTTTGTCTACAGTTAAGAAACGAAGCAAAAACTCACTCATATTGCAACATTTTCAAATATTCGTTTTCATACGATTGTATGTGTGGTCTGTTTACAAACAGTGCGGAAGTCTTTTTCATATCTAAGGGATTATTTAAAATAGAAACCACTGGGCCCTGTGAGATGTTTAAGGCTTTCACAACCTTTTGCACTACCTATCGTTAATCGTCAAATACTATATCGTCAATTTTGTGTCTCGGGTGTAGAGACCTAAACTGAAAGTGCAAAATGTTCGGCATTAAAATTGATGCTACAAAGTTTTTATTATTCAACCTTGACTTGAGTAATCGTTTATATTGAACAGTACTGTATAAAAGCTAGTATAACAGGTAAAATCTATTCCAAATGTTTGGCCAATTCTTACGTGATATCCACAAGTTTTAGTAATATAATGAAATTATTTATAATGAATAACCCATTATTACATTCCTTCCATACCACCACGAAATTCCTAATTAATTTTGTAGTACCCACATTAAATATCTATAAAGTTAAACTTGTACAATTCAAATATACTTATCACATTGTCAATATTTCAACTAAGTTGTAATCGCAAATAATCTAATCTCGTCACCATCTAACCAGTGAAACTAAATGCCGATTTCGTGAAGTCGAAATATCAGAAAACACGAAAACGGGTATATCATCGTCGTTTTTTAAACATAAACATGCATACAACTTTATTTGCAAAATGGTCGTAATACTATGAAGCAATGTTGCCGAATGTAAACATTTTCTTCCCTAAATCCACGACATGTTTCGTAGCTGTACAGCCCTACAACTCTAGTCACTTTTGAAAATAATAGACGCAGGGGCAACAATTACTATCATGTCGCAGATTTAAAAATTTTAGAAGGAAACGTTGATTCCGAACACACTGTTGACACTATCAATACATCAACATTGTCATTGTCATAAAGTCTAATTACGTGTGTTAGTGTAGTGGTAGTTTTCCCCTATTTAGTGGACTTAATTATCCTAATATATGTTTTAATGGGTATATTTTATTGTATGACATTGTGAATTTCGATTCTCAGTTAATTTGATGTGAAATTTCAGAAGCACAACTATTTTTTTAGACAGGAGAAGTCTGTTACACAAGTCTGTCGAAAGTATCGCGAAAGTAAGTTTTTATTGTTCTTTTCTCACTCAAAAAAATCTAACTTTTTCTTTCCATTTCAAAATTTCAATCTCCTATTCTCATAGTTGCAAAACTGAGAAAAATTGTGAAAATTTGCACGAACACTGGCCATTTGAAGTTTTAATACTATTTTTATTTTATAACTATATAATTATTGCCTGCTCTTGGTAAAAAATTTGAAGTGGTCTGCAATGTGTCCAAAAAAGTACATTTTTCAGAAGATTTGTCGTCTTGGTCAAATTCTATTCATTTTATAGGCTTCTGTGCTCATGATTAACAGTAGTCAATTTTCAAAAATGTCCTGAACAACTCAAACAAATACTTTCAGTAACATAACCATGTTGAGAGATTGTTCACCAAATTAAGATATGTTTCAGGACTCAATTAGAGTCGCGTCAAATTTAGCAGAAAAATTTATAAATCTATAAGAAATATGCTACGATTAACGGGATTATCGCTTTTATCATGCCCAAGGAGAGCGAAGCTTAAAAGCGTAACAAAAATAAACACAATTATTGACAATATTTTTCATGATTTATACCTGACCTTCGATACATTTACATTATGCCTCTGTATATTCAACCAAAAAGCAGGATCTCATTGAGCCTTAATATTGGTTAAACAGGGGGTCTTTGTGTCTTTCCAATTTGTTCGATATATGCCACAATTATTTGATTTCAGTTGCTTTCATACTTTATTATCCTTTTACAATTTGATTGCTAAGATGATTATTATATTTTTATAGGAGTATGTCGATTATCTGATAAATTATCTGTGATAATGTATTTATACCTTTAAAAGTAAAATTGCAATCAATATTCCAAGTCAATAATGTTCATGTGGCATTGTTTCAATACTAATTGAAATCGTCATATCTTTAATGTATAGTTTACTGTATAATACGACAACGTCTATACATATAGATTTAGTCATGAATCCAGTATCAACAGTACAATGTTTCTAATACAGAATCTCCAATATGAACAGCAACAGTTTGTGAAAAGTTCTAATTTTACCTAAATTATTATCAATTTTTAGTTATCATTTTACAAAATAAAATCATCGTGAATAATGTTTTATATCTGACAACGCTGTAGTAACAGTTTCATATTTATTTTCCGAAGTACACAGATCACGCCATATTATGTTGCATGCCAATCTGAAAATGCGCTTTATGATGGTGTAGTTGGCATAAACAAGAGAGAGCTTTGGTGTTTTCTAGACGTGGTATATGATTTGAAGCACATGTTGCATACAGGGTCCGTCGAAATAACACACTGCCTTGTATTCAAATTAAATCGCAGACCGTTTTATGGGCGCCGGGGGCCAATTTTTTGTCGACTATTATGTAAATTGAGGGTCATTAGACGGGTCGTAAATCACCAACTTTTAGAATCAATGTCTACAAGGGAATTCAATTTGAAGTCTCTTATATTTTAACATGAGATCTGCGGTTAGATTAATGAATTTACGGAGTCATTAGTAGGCACAAGCTCTGAAGATAATTCAAAAATAATATATTTTTTTCAATACTGCAATCGCTCAGATTAGTAAAACAGAACATTGAAATAGATCAGTAGACATGAAATTAGACTTTTTTGTGAAATTGGAGAATGTTATAATGATAAAAAATCTGACAGTTGAAGGTTCTAATTAGATGATTAAGTTATTAAAGTCAAATTATTGAGATATCGCGATCAACTAATTTGTGAAAGTGGTACTGTAATTGGTTTATGTTCAAAAGAATAGAATATTATGCAAGGATTTAATTTAGAATTTCATAAAGTGGGTTAAATAAAACATACTAATGTTAAACACGGATAACTCTTGTGGTAATTAATAATTTTAATTATTTTTTTATATATTAAACATATTTTATATAAATTATATATCACATATCCAGAAACGTTTTTCGATACAGAGGCTGGTGATTTCAAACCTATCTTTTGAACCATGTAGTATCTGTTTGTTTTTTCTTCCTCATATTCTGCTTAGCCACACAAAAAAATTCAAGCGCAGTCTGACGCACAGCCAAGGGAAATATGACTTAAAATGTTTACCACAATTTTCATTCAGCAAGTCCATAGTCCACCGATAGGTGCTCCTTTATTCAAAACACAAATTAGGATACTGTTCCGTCATTGGGCGCAAAAATTTTTCAAAACTTGTTCTATGAGAATCTCAGGAATCTCCTTTAGACGGGTGTATATTGCCCTTAAATTATTAAATTTTCAGAGCCCAAAATCTAAAATTTCATTTTTAGATTGCCAATTAAATAGATGTGCGCCCCATCCATCATAGAAACGATATTTGATCAATCGACTTAAGCTTGCAGGCATTATAGGTAGTTTTGCGATATCAATGTTTGCACAATTTGAATTTTGTATTGCTACATCTTTAGTTACGAAAGGAATCTTGGAGGAGTTAATTAAAGTAGGCAAAAAATGGGATCACAAACTATTAATAAAAAGATGAAAGATATAAAAAGTAGCGTGAAGATAAAAAAAAAGAAGTGACGGAGGAAAAACTAGTAGATGTAAGTTTAAAGTGTTGAAGAAATCTTACTGTTTAGGTGTGATAATAATGAACAATGGTGATTGAACAGAAAGAGGTAAAAAAGAAGATACAAACAGCTAATAGACAACTTGGTGGCAGGAGACAAATGAAAACAAATTTTAAAACATATAAAATAACGTTAAGGCCCATCATGACTTATGCTATAAAGACAATGATAATGATGAAAGAGACCGAAAGAATGCCGTTGATAGTAAAAAAAAGGCAGTGACAGTTACAGAAGAACAAATATAGAAGCGGAAGATTGGTGGATGGGGATAGAGATAAAGAATAGCAAGAATAAGTTGACTGGAACATATATAGACAGCTGGTTCCGAATGCGAAGAATGACAGGACAGGAAGAGTAAGACCACGGTTGAGGTAGTTGGCTGGGGTGCAGATGGATTTGGGAATAATTGAGTTGTGAAACCGGAAACAAATAGCTATGAAGATATAGAAATGGAGAGGATTGATGAACAAGTTGGAGGTGTAAGAAGATTACTATTTAATGTCGTTCTTGAAATGCCCAATTTTCTAGAAAGACGGCAACTTTAGACAGATGGATTGTCTTTAATACTCTAACAAACAGTTTTCACGTTATCTTCAGTGGAAATATTTACTAGGATGATCTGTAACTGAGTCCACTTCCTCAAAGTTACCGTCCATCTTATCATAAAGGCTGTGGTAGCTGATCTGATTTCAATTATCACTTTTAAAAAGCGAACAATAAATATATTAAAAAATAAGAACGGTATTTGTGTTTAACACAAAAAGTGAATGCAAAAAGAAATTGACAATCATCTAAATACATCTGTTTATTTATTATCAGTCCTTTAATAGAAAAAATAATAAAAAAGCCCAAATTTATAAAAATATAATGTTTTAAATGGTGACTAAAATATGGAGAAGTGACAGAATTAGAAGTGACTCGAAATCGGTAAATCAATAAGTTTTTATTTGTCAATAGTTTATTCAGGAATATTTGGTAAATACGTATGACGGGAATAATTTGAATGTGAGAACACACCCCCAATTCTGTGTAAAGAAAAAGTGCAGACACAAACCCATTACTAAATTAACATATCAAAACACCATTGTATAAAAAAAATGTGTCACTACCGAACAATCTGCATTATTACATCTTATAATAGCTTTAATATAATCAATAGGCTTTTTATATATTTATAAAATATATCCAACACAGGATAGGATTTACTCTTTACTTACTACTTTACTCTTAACGTAATGCTACGAAAATTTGTTTTTAGAAATTGAAGTGGACTTTTTCTATCATCAAAATAGTACAACTAGCTATGTTATTGTGAGAAAAGTTTGAAAATCCTGTGGTTTCTAACCTTTAATTCTGATTATCCCTCGTAATGAGTATTTCTATATCGATTTTAGATCGTACGACGTTATTTAATACACTCCAGAGCGTACTATAAATCTTGTTTGTCTTTTTTATTACTTTACTTTGGATTACATTGGATATTTCGAAAAAATTTTTTTCTACTGATATTATTTCTCTGTGATAACATTTTAACTAGTTTCGACTATAGTTGTCCGTTACTGTAATTGGTAATTGAGGATTTTAAAATTCATAACAGAAACAAGAATTTTCCAATTTTACTTATTGTATTTACTAATATTAGCAAGTACGATACTGAAATGTGAGTATAATTTTCACACGCAGAGTCCCTATTTCAAAACCCTTTTCTGATGACCATCTGCGGAAGTTCGTTAGAATCCCCGCTAATCTCTGCGACTATCTTTGATGGGATCGGCAGATAATCCGGGCGGATCAGCCGCCATTGTGGTGTGGATTCAATATGGCGACCGGCAGGTGAGGGGTTAAATATCCCTGTGTATTAGAAGGGCGCGCAATAGCAAAACGTGTGTATGGAGAGTGAAAAGTTAGCAAATAGGAAGAGGGTTGGGGCATATTTTGGCAGATGTGCATAGTTGGGAGTAGGGAATTGAGAGTACTGTATTAGTAGATTATGCGGGTAGGTGTAGTAGCTTTTTGGCAAATTACCACTTATTGTATTGTATTTGATTGTCGTTAGTTATACAGGATGTTTCATGACAATTGAACAAACCGGCAGAAAACTCAGACTTTTATACCAATTATCGAATTATTTCGATAAATATAATATCAGAATTAGTCGCTAAGGATGTAATATATTATTAAAATATTTCAATAAAGTATAATCTAAAACAACATCGATTAAGTCGATTAAATCGATTAAGAAGTCATTGATATCATCAATGAAATAGCGTTATGATACAAGATAAGAAAACTTTCCTGAGACAGAAACAATAACAAGGAAATAAGAAAATATACCATTTATTAAAAAATAAAATACTGTTTCCTTACACCAACACTCACAATTACACTGTCTGACGCGCGTTTCGATAACCAAGTTATCGTCTTCAGAGACTGAAGGTAATCGCGCGTCAGACAGTGTAATTGTGAGTGTTGGTATAGTGGTAATGTAAACAGTGTGCTTCAGTTTGAATAGCACCAACGATTCCACAAATTCAAACTTATTTATTATAAAAAACCTAAACAATTTGAATAAAATTCATAATTTTATTTCATAATATAATTCATAACGTAACTATGAACAATTCTTTTCAATATTATTTGGAAAGTGCTCAAAGATAATTAGGTCCGGAAAATTCATACGAATTTCCAAGAACAATCGAGAATTTGACAAAAAAAAGTTTATAGAAATTTTGCATTTGAAAAAGATTGAAAGTGATTGATATTCGATATTCGATTTTCCATGTTGATCCCGAAAATTCTCATAATTTTATCGAGTTGCTCCAAAGTTTGCAGTGTTAGATTGTTCTAAAGTTGTCGTGAATTCCCCAGAGAGACTCAGGAAATCTGTAGTTAGTAGATAGATGGGAGGGGTTTATACCATTTTACATGAGAATTTGAGCATGCAAAAGCTCTTCACAGATATATACCATAAAGAAAAAACTTATGCAGTTGTAATTTAGTGGACTGAAAGTAATGACCGAAGCGAACAAAAACGCAATAATTGACTGATAAGGTTGTGACATCTATATTTTGAAATAAACAGCGTAAGTAAATTAAATTGACTATTACCGTGCATTATCGAAACAAGAAGGATTAAACGGAAACAGTCCCATATGTTAAAAAAATTCTCTTTTACCATGAAAAAATACCGTGTCAGAAGTGGTTTATCAGCAACCAACCACTAGTGAAGGATGGTAAGATGTCAGTCTTACAATTAGTGGGTTACGGCGAAAAACTTGTGTTGTGAAAAGCATGCATTTTATTTAACGAAACACATTTCAAAGGAATGCAAGAAGGAAAGGAAACAGCATTGTTGAAACATTTCATGGAACAGGAAGTTAAGTATGTTGCTCACATTAGAAGACAACCCTCACGCAACACTAATAGAAATATTCTTGTCACAAAATGTTAGGCAGTGGTTTGTAGTAATGTTTTTGACCCATACTAAGTTCAACGTTTGGAATTTTATTGAATTCTCAAAAGGGATTGCGAAAAAAAGCTAAGATTTTTTCATAGTGTAGTATTTTCAGAAAAAACAAGAGGTATTAATTGGATTAAAAATTGAAACCACAACTAAAGTTATATTCTCTCATCTAGAGAAAATATTTCTTATCATCAAATGAGCCTACTTCCTTAAATTTTAGGTGAAAGACAGACACTTCTCTAGCTACATAAAAAATATCGTCAGATTAATATTTCAAATTATAGCCACTATCATTATTTCATACTGAAATTTTTCATTGACAACTGCTGTTACGAGTATATGAACAATGCACTAAAATTCAAACTAATACAAATATTATTAAACTTTTTTCTTGTTTCAGCGTCCCGAATGACGACAGGACAAGTGTGTAGGCCTCACTTCCACGCTCCTCTCCATCCTTGGTTGTCGGACAGTACCAAACCCCTCGGTCACTCAAGTCCATGGGTACCGTTTGGTGGTGGCGATCCCGATAAATCTCAGTCTCCCAGTTCGGTACCTACACAAGCTCATAACATTTTTTCCTTTCCTCCTACTCCGCCCAAAGATTCTACACCGGATTCTGTCGCGCCCTCTGCTGGAGGTCCCGAATATCAAAGTGCCGTCTCAGTTGCCATGGGAGCTTTCATGCACGAGAACCCCCAATCTTGTGCATTGGATGTGAAACCTACAGGCATGGGGGGATCCAATAATAAGCAGCGAGAAGGTAGTGATTACGAAGGGGGCACTATGTTTAATGGTAACTTTGAAGGCACGTATGGGACTGCGTATGCCCACGGTATTCATGGGGGTGCTTATTCGCCCCCTAACAAGCAGCATTTGGGTAATACTGGGGCGCACGGTGTTCAATCGCCGAATAAACCCCGGAATAAGTCGAGAACGAGCGCCGGTAAGCGAAAAGGGGTACTCGGTGACGGTGAAATTTAATGTTTCGAGGCTATTCGTAGACAATAATGACTTTACTTTAAATTTTTCACAGTATGGTATAATTTGAAAGGATATTATAGTAACAATAATTCATTATTAATATTTACTTGTGGAAAATCGCAATCTTGCGGATATTCACTATTTTTGTTTTCTCTTTTCACTCACTACATTTTTACAATTTATTTTTGAATTTACTCCAAAACAATTAAATTTGTAACTTGGTACAAAACTGTTGTTTATTTTTTCATCAAATTTGTCCAAATAACTTTTATGCTAGAGAAGGTAGAGACACAGAAAATGTTGAAGGGATTAGAAGGTATCACCTTGGACGCTGAAAATAATGGAATGTGAGCCAATTCAAAAAGATTGAATCAATACTGTTAAGGAAGTACAGAATACCTGAGTTCACGGCACGAAAATTGAATGAACAAGAATTTCACCTTTCAAAGGAAACTTAATACTAGAATCCATATTTTCATGGAGAATGAAATTGAAGAATTAATGAAAAGAGGAGTCAAGGTTTTCTATACATGCAGAAGGATATTTGGTAAAAACTGGGGGACTACAACCAAAGTATTACTATAATGTATTGCTCAGTAGTAAGGTGTGAATCTATAAACTCACCTAAGTCATGAGCAACACTAGAAGCAATCCCTAGGCTACAGCCTATAGAATCGTACATAGAAGTGGAATCAGGCAAAAGAGTTTTAGACATACAACTATCCTGCAGGAAATGGGTAAAATAGGTAAATAGAATGAAGTATCTATTAATTTACAACACGGACTTATATCACTAAAACGGATTTAAAGAAAGAGATGAAAATAAACAGTTCTTTGAGAAATAAATGAAATGAAAAATGAAAGTGGAAAAGAATTGCAAATAGCTCTTAAAAAAAATGAAACTGGAGCCTGTGTATATTTAGAGAAATTGAATATCAAAAAATACAGAACCACAATTTAAGCAGCTAGCAAAGCAGCTTTTAAAATAATAACATTAAAAACAACAAAAGTGGTAAAGATTTGTCGCGAGGCATTATTTTAAATTCGTAACACTAAAATAAGCCTCTGTTCAATACCTGGACATTATATTATTAAATGGGAGGGAAATCTAAAGATGAACTGGCAAAAAGGGAGACGATGGAAGAGAATGCCGAAAAAACAGTTACAGTGCTACCGATGGAATTGTTAAAAGATGCTATTGACACAGGAATCAGATCCAAATATCAGGATAAATAGTCAGAGTTGATTGTATGATATCCTGGATGATTTCATCAAGGATAAATATAGAGAAAAAAAATAATTAGTATTCACGGAATACTAAATCCAGAAGACCATTGAACTTTGCACTGTTGGCAAAATATTGCAGAAATAAAGGATGACAACTATCAAAAAAAAACTGGAAAAAACATTTTGGTTTTGAAAAACTTGAAAATATGGTATTAAATGAAAAAAGATGGGAAGGTAGTTAACGAAGTTTCCAAATTATGGAAAGGGTAATACAATGGACCTCCGAGTGAACAACGATCAATCCAACTTAATGTTCTGCCAAATTCTCTAGTTAGTTTATTCATATAAAGGAAAATTTAACTTTCAAGCTCACTAAGTGCCGCATAAAATTTCCGAACGCGTCAAAAATTATGTTCACTTGTAAAGAGCCCTTTTCAACTAATGAAAACAAAACAACCTTGTTTTGTTCAATGAAACCCTCTTCATTTAAAATCTCCTATATAATCATCATTTATAATAATTATTGTTACTAATAACAAATTAATGACCAAAAACCGTTTCTAAAATGATTCATTGCACTGTCTTGTTCAGAGTGAGTGATTATTGTCTAAATTAACAAATTTTTTTGAGCGACAAAAACGTCTTTGTCATTTATTTTTTCAAATGTTAACATAACGTTGTAAGCATTTGTATTTGAAACTATTTTGATCGAAGTAATAATCATTTTATTTGCATCTCATTAAACATCATTGTTGATTATCGTGTCAAAAAAATATCGATTATCTACTAAATAACTAACTAACACTCAAAAAAATGTCTAATCATATGAAAAATCATTTCATTTCTATTTTTATGTTAACATTTTCCCTTTACGTAACCTAGTATGGATAAATTACTGTTGCAGATTCACAATCGACTTTTTTTTTATTTTGTTTCTTTCTAACTTTGGTTTGGGTGCTTATACTTACTTATTTTAACATTTTTTAGTTCATTTTCTAAATTTATATTCTTTAGTTTAATAGTGATAATCAGTGTACCGCGGCTCAAAGCACAAATACTTCACTTAGAAAGGTAAAAGATATTTAGAATGAGCAATTTAAAAACTAATATTGATAAATGTCAAAACACTCAATGATTTTCACATTTATCCATTTAGTTTTTGTGATATAAGATTGCAAATTTATCACTCGACTTTAAGGAGCTTGTGGAAGTAAAAGAAAAGAATCGAATATGGCACACAATCAATTTCAAATTATTGCTTGTTGAGTTGACTAAATGTACAAGTATACAACAAGCATTATTCTGAGAGCCAATTGTTCGGATTTGGTATCAGTATAGTTCTAATTTCCTGGCAAAAGAAGTACTTTATTTACTGCCTTTAACTTAACTTAACTTAATATATAACTTGATAGTAGACTAGAGGTGGACGAGTAGTTTAAAGCGGTCATATAGATCCACATTTAAAGAAGAAGACAAATGTATATATGATTCAAGCAATGGGAGCTGCCACTACGGCTCAATAATAAAAGAATAAGAGAGGCATAACAGGAAATTAGTAAAAAACTGTTACAATAAATTATTCCTCCAAATATTAAAAATATAAATAGCAATTTATTTAATAACTGACCATATATTTCTTATTGGAACGTGATTTATAGCTATTTCCCATGAAAATGGGTTAATTCCATCTATTGCAGTACGTAACAAATGCCCCCTCCACATCTGCAATTTGGAATGTTACATCGTGGTGCGTCACATAACTTTGTCTTTTCCAAACAAGTTCTATAAAGAATAAGCCCGCTATGATACCATGGTAGTCGTAAAAATGTGACACCGCGTATTGAATGTAATCGGCTCGATGTAGTTTGATGGTAGATATTAACTCAGCCTTAGTTGCATTACCACGTAGTCATTGCTGCATTCCACCTTCACAACTGTTTTAAGATGGAACCTGCTAAATCAGATTTCTATGATAGGAAATACCGTACGAGGGTTGCCTTTCAAGTTTTCACAACAAGTAAAACAAACACGTTTGAAAATGTTTTATAGCTTTTTGAAATATTCGCCACATAATTTCATACGTCGATATCGTAGAAACATAATTTTGAAAATAGATTCTTGTAGTGATCTAGAAGAACAAGGAAATTAATTCGATGTTTTCTCTTTCAAATATCCAGTTGTTTCACGTGATTTGTAGAAGCTAGCATTGTCGTGATGTAGGATGCTGCGACGTTCATGTAAAATCGATTGTATTGCAGTCTGCGATGTGCTGAGAGATGCCGATCTTCTTTAATCATGTTACGGACAGCATCGTTTTTTCTTGGAATGGCAACCGACTTTGGTCGACCTTCTCGACATTCATCACTGAAGAATGTACAACCATGATTAAATTCTTCAAACAAACCATGTAAACAGTCTTCTCTGATGTGCATTTTTGTACAAACCTTTTTTCAACGTTCACTATCAACAACTTTATCTCATTAGATTTCTAAATACAATTATTATGCTACTTTAGTAACTTCCTATACGGGAGTTGTTACCCGAAAACCTGTCGAAGAACCTTATGAATTTTAAAATTTATATATTTATATAGTCCCTGGTTGAGCTTGTCGAAAGTTCCATCTTCTCTATTCACTTATAAAATTACGATCTTAATTCTTTACTCAAGTATAAATTAAAACTAAATTCTTAGTCAGTATTTTTTCAATGATCAAACAAAACCTAGTATAAAATAATAATTGAAATTTCACTGTTTCTTGCATTCCAATAAAGCTGATTAATTTAATTTTTAGTTTGTTAGTTTTTATTAACTTGTCGGACATATTTAGCCAGTGTCAACTGTAGTTGCCTGCAGATCTCAAATAAATCCACATAAATAACTGTGTCTTTAAGACCAGTTTTATGGTTTCTTTATATTTATGAAATATATAAAAATTTTATTGCTCAAATAATGACTAGGCTTTATCTGACATCAATTAGAATAATCTTCATCATATATATATATATATATATATATACATTGGATTCTTCGAAAATCAATCTAATAGGTAACAACTACCCAATTAAAATAGAAATATATTCCTTGTAGCAATAATATTTACTGATTTGCATTAATAACTATTCAGAGAGATGAACTGTAACAACTTAATTATGCATAATTAATAATCACAATGATGATTATTCACCACTGAATTATGCGTGTGGCAAGGCTTTTTTCATAAAGAAAAATATCCGCTATCAGTCTTCTCAGGTAAATAAATTGATTATCTATCAAGATAAGTTGTTATAAACATTAATTATTTTGTCTATCACAATTATTTAATCGATGTTTCATAAAGTGTTTGGAAATAAGGTTGCGTTATGAATATTTACACTGAATATCACGCTTTTCAGTTTATTTGAATCAGTTTTTTTATTATTATGGCTAGAATTATTAATTCATAAAAAATATTGCTACGAACCTATCATTATATATCGTATAATTTTTTTTATTTAAGAATGAAGATGTTAATCTTCCTCATGTAAAATTTTATGAGAACTAAGATTTACTGAATTACAAATATTTGTACTTCTTGTTTATATTTTATTGTTTTGTACAGCTGTGTACAATTGAAAACCATCTAAACAATTACATTCAAATATTTCATTCAAAATTTACAATTATCTATATAAATTTTTTCCAAGAACAATTTTCCTTTTAAAAAATGACATGTAACAAATAATATATTCTATCGAAATTAAATGAACATTTTCTAGTCATAATATTGGTTTATTTTTTTGGTTTCCATTTATGTTATTTGAGTTTTGTCGGGTTGCAATGAAATATTTTTGCCAGCTTTTTTTTAAATAACAGAACAACATTTTAATTTTTTGGTGTGCAACTTCACACAGTCACGTGTTTATTTTTGTGAAACCACGAGATCTTCAGCTGTTTTCACTTTTTTACGTTGCGCGTGAAGCACTCTCGTAAGTATTTTTCAAAATATATTTGAATCGTTTAAATATTTGCAATTCGATACTATCATATAACTCTGTGTTTTATTTCAAGATGAAGACATGATGCCAAAGGCATGAGTTGCTATAAAAGCTTGTCACTTCACAAACATCAAAAACATTTGATACTTCGTATGACAGATATCAGTAATCAGTAATCAAGGTCATTTTTATAATTGTAGTTCATGAGGTTGATAAAAAAATAATAAATAAAAATGTATTCAATAACGATATATTTTTGTCGATTTTTGAGCAACAAAGAATTGAACAAACTAGGCAAAGTGTATTGCGTCACATTACTCAATACGAGAAGACAACGTAATAAAAAGGGCAGTATAGTGGCCAACAAAAAATCCAAGCTAATAGAACATTATTTTTTTCTTGGAATATTTCTTGGAATGCTATTTTGGTTCTCGCCTTTCTAGCGGTACATTACAAAAAGGCAGTTTCAAGCTGGGTACCGATGTTCAAAATTCCAGATTCCTTCTATAATAGGAATAAATAATTGGTACCAAAAATCCTTTTTGTTCGGTAAAATATGTTGCTGGGGCTACCTAAACACTAATTCAATAATTTTCAAATATTTATTTTCATCTTATATACAACTGCTTTAGTTAGTATCATAATTCCTATCTGCCAGGAGACAAAATTGCATTTTCATCTGAAAGAATAGTGTTGAGGGTTCATAATTTAAAGATACTTTACCAGAATTCAATGTCCCTGTAGGTACAGCGGACTTAATGTTACTAACTGTTAATCGAACGCACAATATTAACTCAAAGAGGACAACTTAGGCTAGTGGACCCCTTTAGGCCACAGCCAAAAGAATGTTTTAAAATGGTTCAATCCAACAACAAAGAGATAAGCGGCAGCTGATAATTGTCATCGATCAATTCAATTTAAATTATTAAAGATATAGCTATAGTTCCTTAGATTCATAAACCGGGTTTAATCATAATTTCTTAGGATATAAATGTAGATATAAATTACTTCGTACGTTTTATAAAATGGCTATCCGCCATTTCAAATACTATCTCGACGCATGAGTATGCGTGCAGAAATACAATTAAAAAAAATCGCAACGAAGACACCAGAAGTGACTACGTAATGAAGTTGTTTTGTTTAACACGGCCTTCTTTCGCGTGGGAACTGACACCCTCTAATGTCTAATTAGTGATGTGCTGGACGATCGACTATTGTTTTTCGCGAATACCCGCATACTTTGACGTTATTTGGATTTTTGCATGCTTATGTTGCTAAATGAAGTGCTTCACTGATGCCTCTATAAAAAGAAACCTTGAAGCGTATTAATTACCGATAAACTTCTGTGTACTGACTCTCTGTTTAGAATAAATAATCGATATGTATGTATATAAATATGAATGCAATATAGCAGATTATAATTAAATTGTTTATTCATATGGCCGAATAATTCTTATTTCAACTAAATATCCAACAGGAAACCTTCTGTCACCTAATCTTAAGGTCAATTTAAATAAAATTTATAATACACGTTTACGTCTCGACGTCAAGTTTACTTTTCTAATATAATCTCTAATAACAAACGACGAGAGTAACACAAGGTTTTTCTCAAACTACGCGTACAAGTCATAATTTAAATCTCTAATTTTTATGTAAATCTGAAACAAGTTACCTTTTAACCCTTACAAATAATAGTTTCTTTCTTTTCTAATAGAAATCTCTCTCCCGTTACTGAGTAAAACTAGTAGTAAAGTTAGGAAACAGGAAAAACTAACTGGAGATCACACCAAAGTATGAGAAGGTGCATCGTCCTGAAAACACTCATTGCTTTTCTATAGTAACAATTCGAAAAATCGAGAGCAATTCACTTTGGAGGGCAGTACTTCTAACGAATTTAATATAGGGAAAGGTCTGGGACAAAAATAACCATTATCCACAGCTTTTCTCTAACTTAGTTCAAGTGGTTATATTAAAGTCGTATAAAACATCAGTGTCTAGCATATGTGGACGACATAGTGCCCCAGGAAAAAACTTCAAAGAGTCAAGTTACTAGAAGGCAACAGAATATTGACTAGTGCTTTAGTGCGAAACGGGAAAAAACAGAATAGATGGTAATGAGAGACAACCAGAAAGCTGTTATTTTCTAGAATTGTAATGGAAATACGAATTACAGAGTAAAAAAAGTGGAATAAATCGAATATTTGAGAGCCACTATCACAAATAAAGGTGACAAAGAAGGGTAACTAAATAGCAAAAAACAGTAAAGCATTAGTAATGGTATCGAAAATGTTGCTTGCTTGCCTTATTTAATTTCTCTACATGTATTGTCTTTTCTGCATTTCCCAAATCAAAGGCATATGCCATAAAGTCCATCAATCATTGTTATATTACGGTTGAGTACTATTTATCTTTTTCTTTATACCATCTCTTACAACGTTTTATTTTATCAAAGAAGTAGCCTAATCAAAATTCTGATGAACAAATATCTCATATTAGTGCTTTGAGGGTCTTCACATAGTCTTTCTTAGCGATTTTTATTTTTTATAAGATCATTGTCTATCATTTACATCTCTTTATCTTCTTCTTCTAGCTCCGGTCCATCTTCTATATCTTAAATTTTGAATTCTAATATTATTGCTCCTCATTCTGTCTCTTATTGTTTTACATGTGATTGATCTAAATATTTTCATGGTGTTATTTCGATTTAAATGATCAATCTTCAAATTTATTATTAGTTACCTATACATATATACATTCTTAATGCGTCACTGATCTGTACGTGGGATTTCAAGTTTAATATCTTTCACAGAAACTTCTCAACAATGTAGTTGTATAACAGTAAATTTAACAAATATAACAAAACTTTTTTTGAATAGTGTTTATCATTCACATAAAGAGTAATAAAAACTAACATACAGTAACTAATTCAAATTCAAATCAGTTCATATGGAATCTTTCGAGCAGGTCATCATCAATCATCCCACAATATAAGATTTGAAATTCGTGTTTGGAAATTTGATACAGATTGAAATATTAACATATTCCTATTTTAACAGACAGGGCAAGATTATATTTCTTTTGTGAAAAAATATAGTGAAATACATAGCATTTTTACACAAAAAGCGGAATTGAAAAAAGTAAATCATTCAATTCATTTTATTGGAGTATTTTTAAAACAAAATACATTTCAAAAGTGTCAATTAATCTTTATATTCCCTATTTCTTGTTTCTATTGATACTTGTTGCATATCTATACCATTCCAAACTATGTGATGAAAGTGAAATGTTTCACAAAAGACGATAAGGTATATCGTAACAAAGTAACTGAACACAAACTTCCGCATTCGTAAAGAAATGAGCCCTTAAAACGCAAAATCGATTTGATCGTTTTTGTTACGTTACCACCCCAACCATAACTAAATACCAAAACCGATCAATTTCACAGAACATTGGGCTACTTTATAAACATATTTCAACCGCAAAATTTAACAATGTATCTCGATTTCGTTAATTCCTGCCCATTTTCCGGCCCACGTCCCTTTCAGTTTAACAAATGACACAAAAATATGTCAAGTAAACCACTTCAATTGACAAAAGATTTACGTATTTGAGTATACAGTAGGATATTCTTAAATCCGACATGGGCGGAGATATTTTGAAAATATCTTTTAAATAAATTTTGTGCTGAAATCAGAATAATCAGTAGAAAACATTTTATTTTCTTTCAAAATATGTTTAAACGGTATTAATAAGAAAATAGTTTTTTTTTACATTGGTTATCTTTGTATATCTCACAAGGTATTTTTAGATCCACTCTAAACTATTCTAGCTTCTTTCTACTTTATTCTAATTTTTGCGATTTGATTTCGCTCATTATGGATCAATTTATTTTGCCTGAAATTACGTACATCTTTTGTTTAATTTTAATTGTGATGTATCATAATTATAATCAGTCTACATTGAATTAACTACAAAATTAAGGCATCTCCTAGACGATTCCAATATTTCCTATTCTTTACACTTAGTCTCTATTCATTTCTCACAACCAATCTCATTTCTCTATGAAATTATGGTATATTCAGACTAAAGCTTTGGTGGTCATTCTGTCACATTTTTTCAAGTGCATATTCCATTTCCTTTTTGCGTCGTTATTCTACAAATTATCTTCGGTGTCCGCTATAATCTCAATGTTCCCATACAATAGTTTGCCTGATGTTTTTGTGATTTTCATCGAATTTCTTCCGATTTCCTCCGTGGGCGATTCGTTATTTAGTTTCAGTACGCATTGTGTAATACGTTTTGTAGTTAAACAGTCACAGAACTTAAACTGTGAGTGAATTGTTTTAAAATGGAGCAATCATATTGTTTTAAGCAAAAACAAAAAATTCTTCAACTAAAATACAAGCGACCGCTCACTTAATAGATTGCCCGATACGTTTAAAACGGCTTGAAATATTACTTATTACACTATAGTCTCGAATTTTGAAGATCGTTCAAAAAATAAGTTACGTAAATTAGTCATTTTGAATATCCTCACATAAAAAATTTACAAACCTATGTCCAGATGATCACGAGGGACACGGGAGTTCGAGGTGATGGTCCGATCTAACAGTGTGCTGTAAAACCAACCGTACGATCACTGTAAAATATGAAAAAGCAGCAAAATACATAGAATACGTTGCTACTCTTCTTATCTAGTGATAATTTTCACATTATGTTTCCAGTTATTTATGCCTAAGTTCTTGATTTTTTTTCTATATCTGGTCTAGATCATATCGGGGGTAATTTTTCTGATGGTTTCTGCTCTTCTTCTTCTCATTATGTCTTCGTGTCTTTTATAAATCTTATATTAATATTCGATTTTCCAGTCCATCATCTATTACTTATTACTTTTGCGTCTTACAGTCCCATTTCCTCTACTGTATGGTCCTAGAATTATTCTCATAATTTGAAATCATTTTCCTGTTAATTTCTTATCATGGTTATTTTCATTAGGTGTTATTATGTCTCACGAATATTAATTTTTTTTGTTATTGTTTCACTTTTCAACATTTTCCGATGCCATTGTTGATTACTTCTTAGTACTCTGTCCCCTTTTCTTGCTTTCCCATCTTTCCTGAAGTGTGTAACATACCGAAATATGTGTTTCTTTTGATCAATGCATTATGTCTTCTATTCATATATACATATATTTTGTTTGTTTTGCCTCCATTGGTTCTCCATTACTTGTTTTTTCGTTGCTGCTATTATCATAATCTTCAGCGCCCTGTAACTTCATGAGAATCTCAACGACGCTACTGATAAATCCTAGAATGCAATTGGACCTTATTTTCCTGTGATTTTTTTATTGCAAAGAATTTAAACCGATTATAGGACACAATGTTACGGATATTTGTGGTTTGTCCCTGAGGGCACCTGGTTCACCTAATTTTGAAAATTAGTGAAGCAGAAAAGAACCAATTTTTTCGATATTATTTTCATGGTAGGTTAATCCATATAATCCTTGAATAAATGTGGGTCGTTTATAAAACTCCCCGATCTTTCGACATTATAAATATTGAAAAAATACAAATTCCTACAGTGAAGTGACAAGTGAAATTTTATAACAGCTGGTGTATTGTTCAAATTATGGCATCTACGTTCAAATTCTAATATCTTGAAAGTTATTGAAGTATTTTGAAATAAATAGTGGAATAATTGCCTCAAGGCATTCTGGTAAATATGAAAATGCAGCATTACTTAATAATTTGATTCTTATCAAATCATAACTAATGCCTTAGTGATACAATATTGGCAAAAGCCTCGAATAACTCTTGGTGGTGTTTTCAACCATAATTTAAGCAGGGTATTAACAGCTTTTATTATGGAAAACTATACAAAAAACAATAATCCAAAAATTAGAATAGTATCTGATATACAGGGTGTACATACTTTAAAGATACAACTTCAGAGCTTCCGAAATTAATGCACTTACCTACTAATTATATTACTAAGCCTGAATAAGAATGGATGAATCTGAAACTGAACTGTGGAAAGGAAATTTCTTCATTTTTAGCTAATAATAAAAAAGAATGGTCCTTAATAGAATTTAGTTCATTAGAAATTTTATTTTCAGGTGTTAAAATATCCTATGCCTTCATTGTAAACATTGAGTCACGACAATTTCAATCTTCAGTAATTATAACAACAACATTAATACGAATTACTACATCTTCTAGTCTCACAATAATGTTTTCACCAAAATCTAATAGTTGAAAAACTACAATTAGATAGAAAAGAGGCAAAAACTTGGAGAAGCTTTATTATAGGGCAGAAGGAAGCTAGTTATCACAGATTCAACAAAAATAAAATAGCTGATCCCTGAACCTCGTTTCAAAAGCAGCTTCGTCCGGAGGATTCACAAATTCTGGGAAGCATACATGAGCTAGGGCTAGGACGACCAAGGGGACTGCAAAGGAATTAACCATGTAATTACGACCGACAAGACCATTCCTAGTAATTATTTTACCATTGAAACTAACAACTAATGCGAATGGATAAAGCAATGGCAGATATAAATATACATTGAAAAATTATGTACATCAATGTTACTAAGAATGTTTGAACGGAATATATAATTGTTTAATAATCCAGTACAAATGTTTGGTTAAAATTAAAATGCTTCGACAAATGGATTGGAAGAGATAGGTTTCTCTCCTGTAGCCTCCAAGATCACCGGATCTAAATTTATTATATTCTATATTATGGTCATAATTATTCGATTACTTCAAAGTTTTTATTTAAGGTGTTTGTTTTCCAGCTATAATCAATGGCGGATGTTTATTTTGATTTAGGATTCGTCAACGAATTTATGTTTAAATGTTTAAAGTTTACATGAATAAAACGAATCTATTTAAAAAACTGATTGAATCTTTCACACTTTTTTTTCATTTATTATATGGTGTCGGGAGTGATAATAATACGAAATAATTTATTTTCTTACAACTTACAACCACCCTGTATATTTGGTATCAAGATACGGATTTTCATTAGATGGTTATAAGAAATTATCATTCTTCAAATATTATTATTTTTGTGACTAGTACCAAACGAAAGTTTTAATATTAATTTTTGGAAAATATGTTTAAAATTAGAACATATCCATAAAAAAATATTCAACGGCGTTTTTTAACGAATTACTCAACAATGTCTATTAGTGTCATTCTTTTGGCATTGTTTTATTTTTATCGAGAATACCGCGGACACACGTGGCACCCTTCGGTGAATGTAGTAAGCATGTCACTGTGTAGATAGATTTTATTGATTCTATTATATAGTACGGTCAATTTAGACTTTCTAAGCTACATGGATTTAGAACTAGCTGAAAATTGGTAAAATCATTCAAAATATAATTACAAAAAAATTACTTTTAGTTTTTTTAACGAAACACACACGCAAAGCAGGTAGTTTTTTTAGGAGCTCTGTGCATAGAAAGAAAAAACCTTAGCACAATGAATTGAATATTGTTTTTCAAACATTTTGGAAACTGTTATTTTACCCCTCTGTAAAATGTATCACAGCCAGTTATTGCGTGTAAAAATAGAATATGATTTCGACACTTTGCAAAAATAGATAAGCTTTGTGATGGGGCATTTTTATGACAAAACTTAATGCTTCTCTGGGAATCGCGAAAAACTCATTTTTTTTTAACTTTGACCTGGTCGACGATAATGAATAATTTAGCCGTAACTGAACCCGCCAGTCCCCGTTTAAATTAAAAATAAACAAAAAAATTTCAAAAAGCGAAAAAAAAAATATAATAACAAAAAACTCACAAATATATCTCTAAACTGAAATTAGAGCTTTCTTTTCGTCTTCTTCTGGCCATTGGTCTTTCGCTTTTGATAGATTTTACCAATTTTCAACTTGTTGTAAACTCATGTAACTCCTCTCTTATTTTTTGGACAAATTTGACCGAACTATACAATTCCATTTTCCCGAATGTTTCACCAGACTCACGACAATCGTTAACAATGCTTGATTATAACACGATCTAATTCTATGTGTTTAATTAATATGAAAAATATAAATGTTAAACTTTATGCAACAAATTCTTTGTTAATAGACTAGAAAACCGATTATGCCATCAATACAGAAGTAATCCATATTTTATTTGTGAGTTAGCCACAATTTATGTAAGTTCTAATATTGATGAATGACAATAATGAATTAAAAATAAAAATCATGACTTAGTCTTAATTACATCAAATGATAACTTGTCAGCTATTGGATACAAAATAAACTTAATTTAATACATTTTTTACTCTTCTGATAATAATCATGAAAAATATCGTATCTACTACAAAAGCAAATTGTCAACTTAACATTAGTCGTAAACTCCTGACTTGCACACTTGATTGTCGCAATATTTATAGCAAGCGATTGATTAACGAGGTCTATCTTGTCAGCAACATTCTCCACTTATTTATCTCAATTGTTTCCATTTTATATGAAAGTATTATTTTCAAGATAAATAAGAGAAGTTTCAACCCGGATAATAAACAATTGTGATTTGCTCTCCCTACTCTCAATTCCTTCGGCAGGTAATTGAAATCTGGTACCCGAAAGAAAACAGAGAATTCTATGTCGTTTTTCTATATTAGTAGGCATCGGTGCAAAAATTTTTGTAATACGAAGGTTACTATTTAAGGTTTTATAAATAAAACGGAATATTTATAGTTAGATATGGCTTTATTGTTTTTTAAAATGATCTCCATTAAGATCAATACACTTTTATATGTATTTGAGCCAATTGTCGAAAGTTTTCCATTCCGATTGAGGTAGTTCCCAAACCTATGATTTGAACGCTTCTTCAGGTGTAAAAAAACGTTGACGCAATTTATTTCTGACATTTGGAAATAAGAAGTAATCATTAGGTGCCAAATAAGGACTGTATGCGGATGACCCATAAATTTGATGTTTGATGATTAAAAACGTTTTTGTTTGAACTGATATGTGAGAACTCGGATTGTCGTGGTAGAAAATGACTCGTCTTCTGAGATTGGTTTCCTTGATTTTTTAAAACACTTCTGGCCAACAAATACTGGTGTACCATTCAGAATTGACCATTCTACAGTGCTCTGATGGAACGATGGTGACCATTCACTTCGATTTTGGAGGACCTTCATGAAATTCACCCTATAGAGAAGTGCGAGTACGAATGAATTCGAAAAACCAGAAAAACACAGTGGCTCGAGATGGTGCTTCATCACCAAGAGCCGAAGCGAGTTGATCGGTACACTGCTGTTGGTTTAATCCACATCGAAAGTCATAGAACAAAATTTTCAAGATTTGACATGCTGGGACTCAAATCCTCTGAAGATTCAACAAATTCTCACTTTCCTTCATTCTCTAATATAATTTATCTTGAATCTGCAACTTATTTCAATGGAAATGTTGGTGATGGATAGTTTCATTCAGGAGATTTATATATGAAGAGATGGCTCAACCAAGTCAATTAATTAGGCGAGACAACAGAACGAAAATAACGTTAAAACCAGAGAGAAAAGTATATAATTATATCTCCATCAAAATAATCTCTAGAGTTGTTCAGACATGAAGAAGTAACAAGGAAATATGTTATTTATATAACATAAATGACGTAAAATAAATTATGAAATATTTAGAAATTAAGATCTTTTGAATGTAGCAGAAGAAGAATAAATTGAAAGCTGGATTGAAGAAGAGATATTGATAAGAGAGATCTCTTGTTGTTGGAGGATTATTTTGAAAATCAAAAACTTATTGAAGATACAGAAGAGGAAGAACTAAAAAATGAATTCTCGATAAAATAGTAGGAAGTAAAAAATTGAATGAGGATCTTAAGAAAAAAATATGTCAGACATTATGAAATTAGTTTGATAAAATAAACATCAGACTTGTGAAAGCCAATATAAAATGGAATAAAATAGGAAAAAAATGTTGAATCTTTTTTTCATAGCTTGTGATGTTTTTAAATCATAATCCTATTAAAACAATATCATCATGTCTATAGGTATTTCTAGTACCTAAGTCCTAATGCATCTCAAACCATCAAATTCTCTTCTGGATGTATCCTCCAATATCCAAATAATAACGTAATAAAATTGCATCGTTCCATTTCATGATAATTTTCAATTTAAAATAAAAAAAAAATGTTTAAATAAAAGGAGTGAAAACATAACATAGAATTATATCGTGGTTTAATTCGAGAAAATCCAAAAATGGTTGATTTATTTATCAATCAAAGTAAATTGGTGGTAAATTGAATTGAATGTTGATATAGATAAAATAATACCTCTTTTAGCTTCACTTCGCAACAATTCAACATAATTAAAGCCATTAATACAATTAGAACGTATTAACGAGCTCTTAGACGAAAGACCACACACACGATTGCCAGTGTTTCTAGTAGTTAGAGTTATTGTGACAAAGTGATTTAGAGTATAAAGGCAGGAAGCAAGTTTTACTTCTTGTTTCTTGTGTTGTTGGTAAGGACAAGAATAAAAGCATAGGAAATTAGCATTTACATCCATTGAAGACAAACGTTAATACTTTTAACTATAATTTGCTTGATTCTCTTTTCAAGATCGATTTTAATCCGATATTTTTTCATCAGAATAAAGATTTCAACAGATTCAATTCTCATTACAATTCGAGTTGAATCAAACTACTCGAAACTACTTCAATTATTGTATGAAAAAGGTTTTATAAGCGTCAGACACGTTTATTCATTTTCTCCATTACCGAACACGTATGCGGAATTGTGTACAAAATACATATTTCGTTTTGTTTTGTGCCAAATTTTACTTCTTCTCTTCAGTTTTTTTTTAATATTTTATCATCCCATTTTCTGTTTGGTCTCCCTTTCCTTTATCTTGATACTGATTCTATTTGCCATTTGCATGTCTGTTGTTGAGTGGTAAAGTCACCAAACCACCTCAATTGTTTTTGTTGTTATTATGGATTCTTTTTCCACTTCTTCACATATTTTGTCTAATTTTTCCTTATTGGATGGAAGATGAAATAAACTCTTACGTTTATTATTTGGATCATTTATAACCAATCAATGTGATTCATAATTGAAATGAGCCTGTCCTGAACGTAATGCATATTTAAACAAATTTCCTAGATTTTATTCCTGTCGATTTACGAGCTAAATCACCAATTGCTTTTCTGTGTGCGAGCTTACTAATATAATTGCTTTACTAGCATGCGTAATGTAATGTGATGTTGGCCAGGGGATGTCCACAAAATTATTAAATCGATTTAGACCAGTCTATATATATAGTTGACAATCGTAAGTATAGTTTGTTGTCAAGAATATACGATTCACTTATTTATAGTGAATCACTATTACTGTATTCTTTTATAGCATTGATTTCAGTAGCTATTATATATCTCAATATTTATTTTGTTATTTCAACTTTTCCATCAATGTAATGTAAACTTTAAAGTATATTTTAATGGAAAATGTTCAAGATGATTCAAATATAGTATGTTTTTTTTTATTTGAATCTCAATATGTAAATTTGGTAGTAGAATAAATATAATTTGTTTAGTACAAAGTACTACATCATTTTTGTGTATGGATTATTAATATCTGTTACTGAATTTTTTCACTACAAACTATCATTACTATATATTAATATCCTTATCCCTATATATATATATATATATATATATATATATATATATATATATAAATAAAACCATTGAACCAGATTAGGTTCTTTGTATGATGACATCTGCCCTCATCTTTTGGAGATTTATACCATCAGGTTATTTTTAATTCTTTGGCGTCCACCTTGTTGCACTTATAATCTATTACCTTGCAATAGTTTGATCGATTTTTAGTAGAGCTTACTTAGGAGTCATTGCTTCACTTGAATCTTTCACTCTTTTCTTGAGAAACAGCAGATATTTAATAAAATCATACAACTAAAGGAACGGAGATAAAAAGATTTATATTGTTTGTAAAATATCTATAAAATGATTGTAGAAAAATATTATTTTTCCTACTATAACCATTGAAAACGTGGGGAAAAGGATACATTTTCATATGGCTGTCACAAATATTTTTAAATAATATACTAATAAACAAATAATGTACAGAATCAAGTATGAGAAAAAAAATGGAATAAATTATGAAAATTCAATATTTGTCGAATTTTTTTCGTAATCTGTGGACGGAATAAAAAATTTCAATATTTCTCTACAATATACGCATGTTTTAACCAAAAAAAATTCAGTGGTGGCCTCTATATTTTGCATTTCCTTGCATGTAAATTAAACAGAGCCATTTCTAAATAACAAGTGTGTATCCATAATTTAATAAGAAGCTTGTATATATACTTACTTCTAAATTTATTTACCATATTTGGTTTTCCGATATTGCTGAAGCCTGACTGCAAATCATCAAAAGAAAATCCATCGAACTTTGAGAAATTTTGAGAAGCACTAAAAAAGTCACTTATCTACTCATTTGAAATTTCGAATATAAAATGAATTAGTTTATGATTAAAATACATTAGACTTGATAAATGGAATGTGTCCATTTCAATTTGTATTTTTAAAAGCTTCTATATAATTGAGTCACAGAATGTTAATAAGAATAATATAATTCAAATTTCTGACAGAGCAGTCAAGCTGGAAAATGATGAGAAGGAAATCAAAAGAAATTAATAATTTTTCAGAAAATACATACGATATCATACTAACATTATCAAAAACAAGCACAAAAGTTATATAGGAATTCAAAATAAAGAGTTTCTATATAAAAGTTGAGGGTCTAAATCCAACAATTTCTGATTTACCAATGACTCCAGAAAGCCATTCCAAACAGCTCAGAGATCTCACCAACCTCAGAATCAAGACTATGTAGGAAAACGAAACACTTTTCTTCCATACACTTATATCATATATGTAACAAATACTGCTGCTTAATTATATATATTCTAATATAATAACATTGTAATATTATCAGCTTCACAGTATCAGTATGAAACTTACTGATAAGAAGGAACGGAAATCAAAAACCAAAATTTCCACGAAAAGATTTACGTAAAGGGTAATTTCTATATTTAAAAGTAGACCTTAAACTTTTTATAGTTTTTTTTTGGTCTACTTCTTTTTCTCTTACCCTCTGATATCTTCCATGCAACTCTTTTCATGATCTTGTCCTCGTCCATTCCTCTTGAGTGGCCTTGCCATTGTATTTTTTTTTCTCTTTATAAATGATTGGTGCCTCATTGAAAAGTATATAAATTTCATGGTCCGATCTTCTCTCCCATAATAACTCTGTCTATTTTCCTCCAAAAATTCTTCTCAGTATTTTTCTCTCCCAGATTTCCAGTGTCTGTTCAGTTTTATTCGTTATTATCCAAGTTTCATAGGGGTATATCAGGGTTGGTCTCTACATTGTCTTATAATTCAAACTTTTGTAAATCTGGATAACTCTTTCCATGTTAATATTCTTCCAAGACTGTCTGCACAGCTGTTACTTTTGACAATTCTTCAATACAATTTCCTTTTCTTCCTTGTATTTATTACCTAGTAGTATACCCAAATACATGTAATTTCCTACTTCCTCGAATTCTATTAATGTCTCCTTGTGTTCATGTACTTTGAAATTCTTTTTTGACTTGCTTCCACATTCATTCTTTATTGTTATCAGTTGTTTTGTGTTTTCTTCAAGCTTTCTTCTGTTTCTTGCTATCAACGTCACATCATTAGCATAAGCTAAGCATTTATGATTTTATTAAATATCATGCCCTTTCTGTTGTTTCTGGCTCTTCTTATTATGCCTTCCAAAGCTAGATTAAATAGTACCGTTGCTAGGGGTTCCCCTTGTCTTAGTTCTAGTTGTGTTTTGGAGGGTTCACTTTTCTTGTTATTAATTTTTATTATATTGGTTGCTCCTCTTATTTCATTTTTACTAGTCGAATTAGTTTTGTTTGCAACTTCTAATTCTCGTAATATTTGGATTAACTTTTTTCTGTTCACACTATTTTTTAATTATAGTTATATTTGTTGGGCAGTGTAGTTAGCGAATACGGGAGTAACATCACACTGAAACCTATTTATTTTATTCTATATTTAATTTCTCTTTCAGCGAATGCTTACCAAAATTACGTTTGGTTTCTAATTTTCGTCTTTTAATGCTGATTCAATGGTTTTTATGATTATATCCAATATTGTAGACAAAAAATAATACTTGATGGATTAAACTAGTGATTGATAATATGACTGGTCTATTTTCGATTTATTTATTGATATAGTATTTAACATATTCCTTTTTTTGTTAATCTAGAGGGTAGAGAATGTGTGAATTGTGGAGCGACAAGTACGCCGTTATGGAGACGTGATGGTACAGGCCATTATCTCTGCAATGCATGTGGTCTTTATTACAAGATGAATGGACAAAATAGACCACTCATCAAACCTAAAAGAAGACTGGTAAGTCATTTTATTTTATTAATAAACGTTATTAATGATACAAAATTGAATACTTTCGTATTTGTCGTTAATGGTAATCCAAATAAATTCAGTGTACTGTTGTTCCATCAATTATATTGAAAAATCACATACGTCAACGAAACAGACAACTACTCGCCCAAATATAATTAAAAGCGGGGTGTTTCCAGCCCCTAGCCTACCATAATTCACGACAGGTGTCGTATGTTATGCAAATACCCCATCTACTACCACATTATCAGGTTAAATATTAAAATCTTAAGTAGCACCTTTCAATTCCTAGTTATTGATGATCGGGACCGGTGAATGTTACCCGAGGCGAATTCATATTCGCGTAAATCTGTCGGCAGTATATCTGCTAAAGATAATTTAACTTTAAATACAATTTGACGACGGCAATCAACACCTATCGATGACGGTTATTGAACACTTGCAATTTTAACTAAAATCATATTTTATATATTCACGTTCATATTTAATTCGTTATTAACAATTATTGAACATCGTGGTTGAAACATAAGTAGGTCATTAAATTTAGGTGGGGTTCACTGGACAGTTGAATTTGATTATTATGCCTGATTGAGCTTGTTAAACTTATGCAATATCATTTTCCGAATGTTAGGAAGCAGTAATCTGCACCGGTGGTCTTTTATGGTTGAATGATTTCAACAAAAGTACAATTTCGCTCTAGTTTGTTATCTACGTAAAAAATTTTAAATGAATTATTATAACTACATCCTTTATAATGTTATTTTGCAACAGCTACTTGTTGTTATATAATACAAATGAATAATTACAATTTCTCTATTAAATTGCATCAGAAATACATTTAAATATGCAACGCCTTAATTATGTCAGAAATGTCATTTCATACATTTTGGTTTGTGAAGATATTATAATAATGTCAATATTATAGTGGTATTATTCGTCTTTCCATTCTATTTTTTCAAATGTTTAATTTTTTTGTTGAAATTTTAAAGAAATGTTGAGTAAGCTCTCTATTTCTAACAATTTACAGCTGTCGCCGACTTTCCGTTTACTTCTTCTAAAAAGTATCTTTCTTAATGACCTTTTTTACAAATTTCCTCAACTTTCATCGTCATCTGTATTTTATTTGGCCAAATATTTTATTCCAATGTCACGAGGTGATCAACCAATCTTTGTAACTATTTGCTACAAAATCCATTTGAACTCTAATATCTTCTTTTTTTCTTGGTTATGTTCTCGATACCCTCGCACTCCATCTTAGCCACTAACCTTCGTTTAATATACATATCGATAACGTAACATAATCTGTTTAATTTTGAAAGTATGCCTGTCCTACACATCTAGGTCTACTTCATCATTTATTAAAATTTTGTAATTGGTTTTCAAGAAAAATTTCGGTTTTGGTAAAGCGTACCTGGCCCAACAAAGAAAACACAAAATTTTGAAAAAAGTGTATTTATTTTTATAAAAAGAATCGTTAAACTCCTCAAAATAGCCTTTAAATGCCGACATCCCCTCTTCATTGTTGGAAAACATTTGATCACGAAGTCATTTTTTCAAGTTTGGGAACAAAAAATAATTCGAGGGGCCAAATCCGGCGAATAGAGTGCATGAGGTAGCAATTCAAACTTTAATTCATTAATTTTGGTCATTGCAATAAGTGATGTGTGTTTTCATTTTTCAAGATAGTCAATGAAAATTATCACACGTGCGTTCCAAAAACCGACGCCATGATTTCGCAGATGGAACAGTTTTTGGTTTCTTTGGAGCCGGTTATCCCTTTTCATTCCATTGTTTCTTTGTTTTGTGAGGTTATGGAACCATGTTACGTCCATGGTTATGGAATGGCTTTATTTCTGTGAAACATTTCCAAACAATCGATGGAAACATCTTCCCTACGCTGTTTTTGTTCCATTGTGAGCAAACGCGGCACCCATCTTACGCACAGCTTTCTCATGTTCAAATTTTTGGTTAATGTGCGATGTACCGCACTTTTTGAGATGCGTACTATGTCTATTAGCTCCCGCACTTTCAGTCGATGATCATTCAGTACCGCTTTGTGGATTTTCTTCCTCCCAGGTCATACGGCCTCTTTTAAGCTCTGATACCCAATATTTTACTTTTGATAACAAAGGGGGAGTCTCTGGGTTAAGGTTTTTCAAATAAAATTATTATGTATATCACTTAACGATAACCAATTTTTTCTATTTTTAAAAATTCACTGAAAATGTTCACTATTAATGGCTACCAAACAAATACTAAACCACGTGGTGTCTTCAAACTTGGAACATATGCTGGATATATTGTGTACTTTCTAATACAGTGGTATTTTTCAAGCAACTACCGCTATCTCTAGGTCAAGCCAGGTACTTCTGGGACCATCCTCGTATTTCATATATTGCCTGAAGCCTTTGGTTGTTACAAGTAGTGTCGAAAGTTATACTCATATAGCTTCTTGGTGATTTTAACGAGTTCCCATTTATATCAATTATTCTCAGTTCATTTTTTACAATTGTAAATTATATCATTAGCTTCTTTAAGGTCTACGACCGACAAATGAGCTTTTCAAGCGTTTGCTGTAGCTGATTTGTCCTTATACATAGTTGTGGTCATTTGGTATTTAAACATTTGCAAGTTGAAATAATACATTAACATAGCCTTGATTGATTAATGATTTATATCATGATAGACATCTTATTACAAGGGCTACAGTGACAAACTTCACGGAAACTGGTGGAGTAAAATATTTTTTCAAATCATGCCGCATAAAATCTGCAACATCTGTGATGTTGAAAATTGATCAACATTAGAATAGTAAGTAAATTGGGAACTTTAGAAAATATGAAGTGAATACTGTACGTGACCAATATTTTTGAGATTAATACAGAAAATAGCCCAATATAAAACATATACTTATTGATTGATCATATTACATATTTTTTTTAAAGGTTCAGCAAATTGAGACAATCTAACAACTCTTCATCAAACATTAGACTGTACCAATGGAGTTTATCGTTATCTAAACATGTGGATCTTTTTCTAACATTCTAACACACAATTTTTCTAATCATCATTTGAGTAAATATTTTACTGCACCAGTTTGGTTAAAATAAATTACGAACTTACTAGATCTCGTTATGGTATTTCGGTAAGGATATAAATTATTGAAGATAGAACACATTATTGTTGACTTCGAACCTTAATATCGTTTAAAGCTTAGATGAACCATCCATTGTCACATGTTACGCACCAATTCGCGCTGCTTCTATTCTTCATTAAGTTTATAATGTTATGAAATTTATAGTGTTTTGTTATTTATATTGATATTAATGTATTTTGAGACAACCAATTTTGAAGAATCTACACATAATACAGACCGTTAACTAACAAATATTTCACCATCTCTTTTATTTTTAATACCTTTATCTCAAGGAACACTTTTGGAAATATCAATATCAAAAATCAAAATAATGTGAAAATTTGTCCTTGAGATTTTATAAACGCTACATAAAGCTTATTACACTCCATTAAAATTAAAAGTAGATCAGGAAACGATTAACAATGAAGTGATAGATAATAAACGTCGTTCTCTACATTAAGAATTGAGCAATCAGTAGCCACACACAATAAAAAAATGAGTAATAAGAGTGACATATCTTATCAGTGTTATTGTCAATTATTTGCTTTTACAATAGATTATTAATTGTCTTTTTTTTTCAAGATAAACATTTGGAAAGTCGGGTGTGGTTGCTATGCAATAAATAAGGTCGAAATTAGACACTTGTAAATTTGATACCTACGTAATGAGATGTATTATTGACAAGTGATACATCAAGTTTTAAAATTTCGTATCTCGTATTTCTACATTGGTTCTTATTGAATAAATTATTATTATTATTCGAGCCCCAATTCTTGATTTATTAGATATAACCTGTGGGCTAACCACAATAGAAATTTCTCTTTTCAGTTATGACATCCTGATAGTGTTATTGACAAATATAAGTTTCACCAATGATAAAATAGTTCTAGTTATTTCTAACTCTTAGACTATTTTACGAACATGTCATGGTTTCGTATTATGTCTTAAAATTTTGAAATTTATCCTTAACATAATGCACAAACGATTTTATAGGTACCCATTGTCTCATAGCACAATTATAATTATTCTGAAAATAAAGTTAAAAAGATAACACGATATTTTTCTGGAGTTACAAATCACATCATAGCTTTATAAAAATGCCAAGACGAAGGCGAATCAATTTGAGCTCGTTTCGTAATTTTTTCATTAATTCCAAAAACTAAAATTTGTAGTTATTCATAAAATTGATATTCGTGAATTTCTTCAGGATTGAAACCCTAAATAGTCACTCGAGGCTAAAACCTGCGAAAAAGACGAATGAGGAAGCATTCTGTTGTCTACTTCAAGGAACTCTATGGAAAATCTTGCAATATACTGGTGTAACTAGACTTTCTCCAGGTAATACGAAGAAAAAAAAGTAATAATCGTAGCACCAAACCAACTTCATATATACGATCAAAAGTTTGAAGGCTAAAGTCTAAAAGCAAATAAAAAAATACATTTGTGTTTATATCGTCTACTTCGACGTTAGATGTTTCTACTAAAACGAATACCAATGAGAAGAAGAAGAAGAAAATAATTTATGCTAATAGCTATGTTAATAAATCAGTAACAATCTTAAAGCGAAACACCTTCATTGGAGATCATAAACCCTGTAAAAATCTTCGCTGAAAGGAATTACTTCTAATACAGCTAATTTGCCGATCTTGGGAAAAATACTTTTTTACAACTGTTTGCTCTCTGGTGTGTTATGGTGGAACCACATATTGTCGCCGGTTACAAAACTATGCGAAAAATCGCGAAAATTTTTTGGAAAACCATACATTTATTAGGTGAATCTCATACATTTTGTTTTCAATTCAAATGTGAGAATTATTTCTCATTCTCTCCAAAAATCATGATATTTTTTTTAATAATTAAAAATCAATTTTCGTGTATTTAAAAAAGAGTTTTTTCTATGATGTGCCCAAACAATGTGATTAGAAAGCTTGGAATATAATTGAACATATAGAAATATGTATCGTACATACTTATCTTGGAAACATTATAATTAACTTTATCTTCAGAAAAATGTCGGAAATAGTTTCAAAACCTAGATCGTACTGGAAGATACATTAAGATTTTCAGTTGGATTCATTGCTACATATTCTTATAAATTCCAATATTCTCAAATGTCAGAATCTCTCTTCGACACCATCATTGTTGCACAAATTCTGACATTTGTGATAAATAATATCAAGTGCTTGTTTGCAGCGAAACGTGAATTTTAAAAAAGGTAAAACAGCACGCGCTGCACCAGGAAGTGAAGTGTAAAATAAAGAAAATTGATGCGGAAATGAACATCATTTACTAAAATTTTTCGTTCTGGAGAAATCATCACCTTCAACTTGTTTTCTCATTTCTTCTCAGTGTACAGTTTAGAACAGAAATGAAACGCATTATTCACTTGTCATTTCGGAAGATTCCTTCAAATGAACATTTAGGACCTTTAAAACAAAAAAAAAAAAAAAAAATTCCGTAAAGTAGATTGTTGAAGAGATTATGTTATAAACTTAACAATTGTCGTCAAAACAACAGCGATGACAATAATAAGAGAACTTGTAAAACAATTTTCCAAATGCAATTTGACGTAATGATAGTTTTAAGATCGTTTTACAAGGCAACTTCAAATATGGTAGGCGTCCCATTGAAATAATCAAGTAGTGGTACTTAGTATATAGTTACGGTGTGTGTTAGTGCATCAAGAATAGAAAACACGTTTTATAGCTGGTGCTTGTGATACAATTCCAACCGAAAGACATCCGAAGAACATCCGAAGAATGCGCTTTTTGCAATTATCTTGTTTCCACATAAGTCTAACGATTTCATTCTTTCACTTAACTAATTCATTTGTTACTGCGGTAGTTTGCTTCAATGATATCTGTATAATGTTATGTGTTCCTATGAATTTTGAAAACTGAGTGTAGGAAAAGTTGATTAAACCAATTTTGCTTTGAAATATATGTAGTAAAAATATATGTAGTAGATGAACTATTTATTCATGTATTCAAGTTGATCAAGTCTGAGACAGAACACGTCCAATGTATCAATTCTATGAACATATTGAACATGAGAGGAAACAGGCATACAAATAAAAAAAGATGCAAAAATTGTAGATCTTTTTCATAATAAACTTTACAGCAAAAAACCATTTCAGAGGATGGTTCCAGAAATACCTGGCCCAACAAAGAAAACACAAAAATTTTGAAAAAAATATATTTATATTCCAACGTAATTTCCTTTTAGCTCCATATACTTTTCCCAGCGATGTTCAATAAGTTTTATACCTTTTTTATATTAAAAATCGTAAAGCTCCTCAAAATAGCTATCAACTGCTACCATCCCTTCTTCATTGTTGAAAAATCTGGGAACAAAAAATAATCCGGGGAGGAGGCTGAATCTGGCGAATAGGGTGCAAATGCAGGTGGCAATTCAAACTTCAATTCATTAATTTTGGCCATTGCAATAAAGGATGTGTGAGCTGGTGGATTTTCTAATCAAATGCGGCCGTTTCCTCGCTAAAATGTTAAAATAAGTTCGCATAATACTCGCGTTTGATAGTTTTTCCTTTTTCAAGTTAGTTAATTAAAATTATCATAAAAAACCGATGCCATAACCTTGCCTGCAGATGGAACGTCTTTGCCTTCTTTCCAGCCGCCTGTTTTGTTTCGGGTGTGAAGTGCTCACGTTTCATCCAAGGTCATGAAAAGGCGCAAAAATTCGGCTTTATTTCTGTAAAACACTGACAAACACTCGATGGAAACATTTTCACGACGATGTTTTTGTTCCATTGTGAGTGAACGTGGCACCCATTTTGCATACAGCTTTCTCATGTCCAAATATATCTCAACCGTTGAAAATTAGAACGACTTCCGAGTTTGCTATTGTAGCAGCTGATATCGTGTTTGCAATGGATTTTAAACAGCGCATCAATATCAAGTTGAAAAATAACCAAAAATGCTCAAGAATATTATAAATTCTGGAAATTTTAAAACTGAAAACAAAAAACTGAGCCAACAGTTTTTGCCGTCTGTCTAAATTCGAATCACACGAAAATAGAAAGAAATGCTGAAACAAACACGTTTTGAGAGCCAGATATTTAGAAAGTAAAGGTAGTGCATATAAATCCTAGTTCGAAGTAATACTTCCCAGATGTGTATTAAATATTCAATCATTTCCAGTTGAGGACAATGCTTAAAAAATAATGTTTTGTGAAGTTTTATCTTGTTTTTTTTTATCACACATCATAAACCTTCTTTCAATAGAGAGATAAATAGATTATTTGATGATAGAGTAATTTTTGGAAGTAACCAAAATTTTTTCAATTTGGCTGCTTTTCAAATACATTTTTCCCATGCACTGATGAGAGAATAATTCCTTTGAAATTAATAAATTAAATTGAATAATTATCCTTTCAAATTTTTTTAAATGTAGTTATCACATAAATCAAAAGACGCCGGAACTCAGTCAAACATTTTTAATTTAGATATCAATCTAGAACGCAATATACCATTTCAAAAATAGTAACGCCATTAACATTTTTTTTAATTTCTCCTAATTGCCAGCACCACTTTTCATCATCGTTGGCTGGTAAGTCAAAAAATGAAAAACTGTTGACACTACAAAACGCGATTTATCCGCTAAAATCCCATCTATCTTCTACTCTTGCAGTAGAGCATTTATTCTTTGTCACTAACAAAAATAACAAATGGGATGATTTAACGACGGTAATAGTCCAGAACTCATTAGCCTATGAAGGAAGGCATTGACTAGATGCAGTCCTGCCTACTCAAGTAATTTAAAAAACGATAGATGGCGCGATAAGGTCGGCAGCTGCCAGGGACGGCCTAGATTTACAATTAAACGAGGAACATAAAACATCAGATATCTACTGGAACAAAAATTAAATTATCATTTATTATTCAACAATACCAGGCATTCATTTTATTATTACTTAACAATGTTATAATCCGCTCTAATACTCTATTAAACGAATGACAATAAATCCATGAATGAATTTTTTATTTATTTCAATAAACTCATATTGATTTGATCCATGTTTTAGAATCCGCTAACCACGTAAATATTTTTTATTGCGATAGTGTGTCAGTGTCGGAGACCTTTTACATATCTCCTCTGTCCTGTGGTGTTGACTTCATCCTCGAAGTCTCAGAGAACAAATCTTGGAGTGGACAGCAACTTTGGACCATATAAGAATCTAATTGGATTAATAAAATATCTTCGGACCGTCGTAATGCTGGACGTGCATCTGTCCGAAGTGTTAAATTTGAGTAATTAAAGAAATCTCAATTATTTATGAGAAATAATATTGACGTTTAATATGAATTTTTAGATATATAGAAATAATAAATGTAAGTTAATTTCAGAAATATAGTTAAAAGCGCAGCATCATTAGTGTTCATACAGGAATATTTTAAAGCATGGATCCATTTATAAATCATTTTATGAGTTGTAATAATATTCACATAACTTTCCCTATACTTCTTATATTGTTTTTTGGCGTAAAAAGGAATGTTTAATTGATTGTCGAAATCTTTTTTTCCATATTTACTGAAAAACGAAAACATTAAATATTGTTAAATAATATGTTCACCAATTTTGTTATTATAATAAAATATAATAAAATATTGAGGTCCAGAAATTTTATTATCAAACTATGTCTAAATGCTAATTCAAGTTTCCGTTGAGTTAATTTCGAAAATCGTAGATGCAGTGATAAGTTTTCTATCCATACAACTGAGTGAACCTTGCCACCTCCATTGTGGCATAAAAAAATAAATGTATACACTTACGTGCTTTGTGACTAAAATATGTTGATTACCATCTTCGATGCTGATAAGTTGGTCCACCATAATGCTTAAACGAAATATAACAATGCGTTGTGTATGAAAGCATTTCAATTTACTTTAATGAAAAAGTCGTCTTCGTTCTGGCATTATTGAATAAATTATACTGTTGTTTGACGAAGTGTTCTGTCGTCTTGGTTCTATGATTCAATTATTTTTTCCCATTGTAACTTGTCAAAATGTCGTTATACACTTCTATACTCAGTTTAAATATGTATAAGTTATCATCAATGTCGAAATATAGCGATTTATTATTTAATATTTTATATAATTGAACTATTCATTTTGGTTCCGTTATTATCATAGTTGTATATTTAGCGGAATTGATAATTTTCTTCTTCTCGGGATTTCCCAGTCTCCTATCGACTTTTCATTTTGTTTATCAAAATTAATAATAAGCAAAACATCAAATTAACAATATTTCACAATGAGGAATATGTTTAAAATTAAGTTATGAATCTTCAACCAAAATAGTTGAATAGAAACATCAATGATATCAACACCATTTTTACTAAGAATTAAACATGTAAAATAATTCATTTTCTATTTTTTCAATGGTCATATGTGTGAGATTGGTACGTACTACCCAGTAGGCGTCCGGACCACCATTTGCGACCATATATTATGATTATAAAGAAGCTGCAACTGTATGAGCGCCTTGTATAAACATGCACGTCGGTTGGTGGTGTTATAAAAGGGTACTGAAAAAATTATGAGAATAATAGGGTACTCCAAAAATATCATTGATTTCTCGCAAAAAAAATTATTTAAAAGTTTTTATCGCTTTGTGACCACAATCTTAATCGCATTGAACTTGGTGAGGCATCTCTCAAGCAATACGTTCCATATAAAAATACCACGTTTAGATTTTTGTTAAAATTTGTTGTAAGGAGTTTACCATTAGAATAGTAAAATCTCTCTCTCTGTATAGATAAAATTATTACGAAATTGAATTGAGGATTTTTTATATGGAACTGTTTTCGGTAAAGTAAAAAAATCCAGTTTCTATACTTTTTGAACACGGTACGTGCAGAGAAATGTGTTGTGTATTATAATAGTCCTTGCTAGACTACCAAAGCTTTTTTTATTATAGCAGCTTTTTCATTCCTCCGAAATATATCTATCGGCTTCACTTCTATTTCTAGTGAGTCTATATCAACCTCATATAATTTTAATTCATGCGTCTTCTAATCAACATAGTTTAGTTATTAGGTATTAAGATTGATATAATGTTAAAGTCTCTTACCGCAGTCATGGATTATTGTCTCATGTATAATTTCTACAAATTTTTCAGTTTCATGTATTCAATTCACCAAATTAGACACAAAATTAGTTTTGAGAAAGACTTTGATCTGATTCAGATCTGATAGAAAAACGATTTGATGTGATGGTCTCATCTTTTATCCTTATCCACAAGTATAGATCCTTTAAACTTTCTTTACCACTCTCTCAATATGGCTCAACAGGCCTTATATGCGAAGGCTTGGAGATGGTTTACTGCTTTCCTCCATATATTTTTGTTCATGGCTGCTTCAGTCCAGTTTTATATTCCTATTCTTTCTAAACCTCTCTTCATGCATCTATCAATTTTTTCCATTGAAGCCCTCTTTCCTTTTTCGCTCCCTATCCCTTAATAGATCTTTTCACCCATATCAATATGTTCTTTTCTGGACTGAAAGAAGTGCACTAAAATTGGTTCTATTTTCATATATTTATATCATTTTCTAGCTAGATGGTACTTATGTAAAAATATCTACTTCTTCAAAATAAGTTGAACACCAATAGAACCAATATAAATTTTTTTCAAATATCAGTGTTAAACAATATAGAAACAGTTTATATTCGTAAAAACAGAAACATTGGAATAAACAATATTTATTTGCGTTTAATATTTTTTATTCCTGCAAGAAAAGTTGTATTCCGCGCTCTTGTCCTCTCATGTATTAATAAATGTTCGATGTTATTATTTTTCATTTTTTGGTCCTCTTTGTCGAATGACTACTCTCAGTGATTATTATTTTATTTTCACAGAGTACATAGTGTCTACCTATTTATTATATATGCAAATCAAACAAAGATGTAAATGTATGAGAGCGGATGCTGTTAAGTAAAAAAAAATCATCTGTTAGGTTAGTAAAGTTCGGTTGTGACCACATTGGACCCCATAGGAACTAATAAATTTTTATTTTGCAAAAGCTTATCATTTAAAATATAGTTTCAACTTCTTAATTAAGTCTATCTAGATTTTTAAATATTTTAGAAGTGATTTCTGCTATACACGATTCTTTTTTATTTCTGAGCTCACTGTTTGTTCATGTAATTGGTTACGTCCAATAAGAATCTTATAGTTTTGACGAAAGAAGAAACTGCAAGACACAGACAGTGATATTTATTTGATTCCTATACAGATATTTTATAAAATTTTTTCAACATTTTAAGTAAGGATTGGGATTAAAGGTTCTTTTGCTCATTGGTGGTTATGTATTTAAGTAACGCTATGGTACCTACTTAATAATTACTTCGGATTTATGAATAGATTCGTGTTTCCTTGGCAATACTATCAGGTAAAGATATCTGCTTTTCAACAATAGCTAATATCAAATTATTACAGCCGTGCAGTGGTTGTTTTCAAAAACAAAATAGGCGGACCTGGTACAAAATGTTTATTTGACATTCTCCGAATAACTATCCCAAGTATCATTACTATTAAAAATCAGACATCGTGTTAGACAAGACCATCAATGACAAGCAAAAAAGAAAAACAATGTCGATAACATCGGTTACATCCCAGATTGAATTACAACCGACATTGTATGATGTTGTAACATCGTAGATTATAATTGTTGACTCATTACAAGTCCTGAAGTGGGTACCAATAATAAGAGAAAACAATGGTTTTATGGAAAAATATCATTAATTTCTATAAACATTCAGGATCATAGAATGCTTGCTACAATGACGCAAATTAAAACTTTGACTAGTACTTTCATTATAGATCGGTATACAAAACTCGCGTTATATCAAAGATGACTTTCTTAAGGCCCCTTGACATGATGTGGGACAATGTGCAATAATGCATGCCATTTCTTGTAAAGGTCGCTTAACATGATGCAATAGAATATGCAATACAAGACCCAATATTTCTTAATCAAAAACATATGCAGATGAAGTTCAGTTGATTTTTTCATACAAGATCTTGCACTTGCAACAGTGTCGATTTGGTGCCATTTTTTTGAGAGCAATTGCAATTCTAGGTGAAGTCTACTTACTTTTGACTAAACAATCAACCAAATGTCCAAAGAAATATTGCGTCTTGTATGCATTGTACGTTGTATTGCTTCATGTCAAGCGGCCTTAACGCAAGCAACGTGCAATATTTGTCTATGCAATATTTTGGATTTGCACGAAATTCCATGCAACTTCTTGCACGTTGCATTGCATCATGTAAAGTGGCCTTTACAAATAAGTTATATTAAAACGATGATTAAAACTATGACTTTAACCAATTTTTTTAACTGAACGTATCTTTCTCAAGGGTCCAACGCTATAAAATTCTCTTAAATATTTGTAACAAATTAAATTTAAATATAAATATAGTATAATGCAAAAATGTATCACAGATCTTCTTTGTAAAACCAGCAGTTTTCGATAAAAGTTACTCATAGGGCTACAAAATCTTTGGCAGAAAAAGTTGTTAAGACTATTTTTTCTGTTTTTATATCTTTGTTACCATTTACGGCTCATTGTCACACTTTGCTTCGCAATATTGTAGAATGTAGTCTGAGAAGTATTTGCCAAAAACATTATTTCCTGGATAGCATCGCTTTTGGACATTCCTGGACCACAAAGTCGGTAAAACACTTAAAATCACTTTTTGAACATCTATTGATAGATGATAGAACTCTTATTCATAAGTTTATATGCTCGACTGCAGAAAACCCTTGTTTAAAACAAAAAACGTTGTCACTAAAAAAAAGTCAATGCCTGGTAAGTTTATTTTTGAATTCAGTCTCCATTGTGATATAGTTTTATACTATAGTTGCTATAACAAATAATGGAAAACAAATAGTTCACCAATAATATTTTTTAGCTTGTTTTTCGATTAGTAAAACCGTCATGCTCTGATTGGTGTACACATTCAAGTGATAATTTAAGAACATCATTTCAAATAAGTTTTGTATCTAAAATGATTAAGAAGGTTTTGTAAATGTTTTCTCAGGGATTTAAAATATACTTTTAATATGTAAAACATAATTATCCATGAATTTATAACATGTGCCAACATCCCTATTGTTTACAATCCATGAAATTCTAAAGAAACTAGTAACATTATTGAAACACTCGATGCAAATTTCAATTGTCCAATTATGAAAAAATGAAGCAATTTAGGATGGTTTCGTTATACAAAAGGTGATTTCTCAGTAAATTGCAGCCGTAGAAGCGTTGCTGTAACCTTGGACTAATTTTTTAATAACAGTGTTTTGTTATTGACTGAACTGTCATCATTCTTTTCTCTTGAAATTTTAAATAAATTATACTTGAGACTCTGTATCAACTATAATTTGCTTAAGTGTAACGAGAAGCTTGTTAAATGTAAATCGATTACTCAATGTTACCTCAAGGTATTTAGCAAACTTTTTTTCGATAAAAGAGAAGGGATTCAATACATGTGAATTGAAGATGTACATATCCTTTTATGTAAGCAAGTCATATTCTTAACACTAAAAAGTTAAAGCAATAATATTTCCACAAAATGACTCTTGATGAAATTATAGTTCTCTCACAATAACTTCAAATTATAAAGAAAAATGATTTAAATTGATTTGATGATTATGTGAATTTTCAGCTTAGATTGATAGAAAGACATCATTAAAACACATATCATCAATATATGTATATTTTGTGATTAAAAATAGATTGTTTGAACGAGCTCAACAAGAATAACATTTTATATAGAAATGCCGGCAAATACAACTTAAAGAGCCGGTTTATCAATAAATATAACAGACTTGATTGGCTGTGTATTTTTTATTTAAACCAATAAACTCTGGTTCGATAATAATAAATGAATATCATCATTTAATTTTGATTTTGATATGATGGATTTTCTTGATCACTTATTGAATAGTGATGAGGATATTGATCTTATGTAATTCCTTCAGCACGAAAGAAGGAATCATATAGTACGGATAATTTTGAGAAATAGGATGATGATAATTTCCATTCTAGATTCGATCAGTTCTCTTACTTTCTATTATATTCTTTTGCTTATTAGCAAATCCCAAGAGTAAATTTCTCTCTTCGAGAGTAGTATTTTGCATTTCTTTAAAATGAATTTCGCTCACAAGAAACCAGTAAATATTATTAACACTTACACAGATCAGAAACCAAATAAAGTTCACAAAACAATATTTGTGGGATTATTCGCATTTGCATAACATCTATCGATCTTGAAAATTAACAGCGCTGTTACCGCTAATACACATACTGAATAAGCCCATTAGATTCAGATGCCAATCCTCATATTGCTGTTCTACGTGCTATCCTCCAGTTAACTGGCTTATCTGACAGTTGAAAATAAGAGATAACTCACAAGTAACAGTTAACAGTTATCCTGTTATCGAAAAACCCAATTTTCAATAATAACTTATAGTTATATGATAGTTTAAAACTTACCTCACAAATACAATTGATAAACCGGGCCTAAGAATACAATAAAAGTTCATGGAGCATCGATAACATGTCATTCATCGTAGTTTAATGAAGTCAGTACTTTTTATGTCTTCCAAAGACAACTGTTACCTATTAGAAAAGATATCCAATAAATTGTGTTTTTTCTCTGTACCATTTTGTACCCTCTATTTCAAAAACAATGAATTATGGTAAATCAACGATATCCCAACTATTTTATTCAAAGGACATTTTCCATTACGTCTATTAATTCTTTGATCGCGAAGGAGAATCAGATACATTCTTTTACCGAAATCATGTGAAATTATTAATTTAAAAATTTTAATTAACCTGTGTACTTGCTTAATCACTGTTTACGATCCCGATGATGGTCTGATATGTTTCCAATTTAGTAACTCTCAATTAAATTTTATAACTGTTCCATAAAAAATTATAATTACAGTCTCTTCAATGATTTTAGCAATGAAATTGTGTTGTAGAGCTTCCGGTTGTCATTAAAAACTACATAATACTAAATCTTAAAACAAAACCAACATTAAAAAAGCGCTATGAACGAGTATGGAATAAAAGTTCGGTTATTAAGATAAATAATGAAAGGTAGAGTCAACAGCATAATTACAATATTGGTAATGTAAGGGTTCGACATCGAGATTCCCGTTGGGTTTACGATACTGTAATCGATATTGAGTCCTCTCAAGCAACAATTGATTTTAAAGTGTGTGAATAAACCTTATGTACGCTCCAGACTCTCACAAGACGCCTCCAAGACAGTTTTGGCGAGTGGAGATGGCAGGACGGCTAGCCATCCACACTCTCGATTTAGCCAATGGCTCGCCTTATCTAATACAAAATGGAAAATGATGTCTACATTTGAAATGGATTCAATTGAAGGTTTTTTTTCCCAGATGCCTTCTTAAATGTCATTGATGGTTTTAATAAAATTTCAACTCCCGTGTAACTACAATACAATAAAACACAAAAATTATGTATTTCACTCCACAAGGAGAAAATATTGTACTACTATATTTGTGGTTGTACCTACTTATATTTATATCTTCACTTATCACTATAGAGTTATATTATACTTATACATATTGTTAAAGGTACGTAGGTGGAAAGAGAGTCAAAGAGCATCGATTTATAACTCTCTAGATCTCTTTGTTCTTCTTTATTCTTCTTTGTTTGGTTCTTTATGCATAGGGATAATATTCAAAATCCAGACAAAATAGAGAAATGAGAAAGTGGTGTCTTTCTCTGTATCAGCAGTTCAAAACCACTTGAACAAGCTCGGTTAATCGATCAGACAAAAGGTGTTAATACTATTAGCCAACTTGATCAAGGACTAGAATGTAGGGCTAAAGGTTCATTACATTCGTATTTTAAAAACTATGTTTTATCTACTTAAAGTATTTTAACTAGGCGTAAGCGATGTGAGCCCTTGTTCAAGGCCTCGCACTTAAAGAAGCTTCGCAACACACTGTTAACGCAAATTTTATCCCAAATGGCTAATTAATTTTGGTTATTCTGAAGTTTGACTATTGTAATTACCTTCAAAGGTAGTAATTTTGGCAATGAAAGTCCTGCTGACGGAATTTGTACCACGCCTCTGAAGAAGTTTTCCAAGTTTAGTAAGAGATTCCTCTTCCTTAGCTAGAAGACACAAATATTTCCATTTTAATTTTATTTAAAAGATTTAGAATAATAAACTTTGTATTTACTTCGGATCATATAAAATCCAACACGCACTTGCCATATTTATCCATCGCCGGTTGTATGAGGTATGACATTTTTCTATTTATTTATAAAATAAAATAAAATTATTGTTAAAAATTCACATGAACGTGCGATGTATTTTATGTTATGTCTGACAACTTCTCTATTATACTATAGAGTTCGCATTATTGGTTGAGTCCCTAAATTGAACAATAATACATTTCACTTCACAGAAAATTTTTATATCTTGTTTGAAAGGACAATTCATTAAAGAGATACCAATAAGTTGATGATGCTATTTGTAACCATATAGTCGAAAAGTATGTAACGTTACCTTTTGAAAATGTTTCTATTATAACCAAAAAACGTTCTATTCTAGCATAACGCTTAACACAGAAAAGAATGTATCGTTATGAACCCGATCGAATTGTAGCTTGTATCACATTCAACTCCTAATTGAAAATACCATTAATTCAATTTATCTGAAGCATTGAAGTGCTATGAACGCAATAATTACAGAGTGGAAACAAAAAATAATAATTGAGAGAACAGAAATGATCTTGGTTTTAGGTTTGTTTTAATGAGTAATACAGCTTTCGAAATTTTTACCTAATTTGGGCCACTACTTTACTAATTATATGAATTAATAAGATCACCTATCACATGAACATCAAAATTATAATACGCGATAATTGTCTCATATAGGTTATGTCAGGTTAGCTTAGAGATAGCCTCAACTTAGATTGAGCGTGGTTCACTCGGAGGTTTGATGCCTATTGTGTTACTCTTTATTTTCTATTTCTATTTGGAAACTTCTTAACTACTTAATCACCCTCTGATCTTCTCCTTTGATAGCTTGTTTTTACACATTACCAACCTAGATTTTTACTTTTTTATGTCTAATTCTGCAATACCTTCGAGAAAATCTATTGTGTCGTCCTCCAGCTTTTGACGTCGTTTTTACTTCGTCTTCTCCGATATACTATTTGCAATAGTTGCCCGTTGTCACTCCCTATTTTGTACCAACGGTACAATGATTCCCTGAATCCTACTATCTTTTTTGATTTTTTTTATTGATTATTTTCTCCTGCTTTATATTTTAGACTTAACGCTCCATTTCCATAATCAATGAAAAAATTGAGAGCCGTTAAGGAATGCCTTGTGTAGAAAAAAATGTTTCACATTTTGATGTTTAGGATTTGTTTCTCTCTCATAAGATTTGTTCATTTTCCTTCTGAATACGTTACTATTCATCGAAAAAAGAAGTTATATTATTTTCCCCATCTCAATGTTTAAAAAAATAGATCAAGAAGTCATCAGATGTCAGTGTTGCTTCCAGACGTATATTTGGAACAGAAAAACTAGGCTTCAAAATCATAGGGAGTTAGCAATGGTCTCAGCTTAAAATGGTTAAATAAAGTATATATTATTTTGTCATTGTTGTTGTGCGTAAAAAATAATTTTATAATGATATTATCTTATTACAACCTCGCCAATTGGTTTCTTGATCTTGAAACACCTTGTAAAAATTCATAGAGAAGTTGGTATTTAAAAAATTCCGGGCACAATATATGTAATTGCAATGAATGATTGAAATTTTCGGAGGTCCTCATATGCCCAGTTACGATTCCTTACTAACAGCTTGACTTTGATTATTAATATTATTGACTTTGATCGATGAACCCGTACGACCGGCGGTACCATTTCAAAATGCCAACGTTAGACATTTGGTATTTTTAGTTGGGAAGCAATAGAGTCGAAATAATTCCTTATATAACGTATACATTCACCGGCAAAATTAACGCATATTTTCTTATTCGAAATGAACTTTCAATTAATTAAATTTAAAGGATCAATGTTTTTCCGCTCAAGGTTTCCATCTGATATGAAGTTATTTTTATGAAATTTATAAGGCTTATCGATCTGATTGCTGCTGTGCAAAATCTGTGAATTTACTAAGTCTTTTGTTTCTATGGCGTTACAGCCTGCGCGTTGGTTTCACTTTCCTTCCCTAGGTGTTCTTGTCCAGAACTACCCTATTCCAATTGTGTATCTTTAGAAGACTAATTGCGTTTTCTGCAACTTCTTCCTTCCATACTTTCCTAGGACGTCTAATTCACGTACGGCTTTCAAAATTGAGTTCAGGTACTTTTATCCGCATTCTCTATTCAATCTATTTGCACTGTATAGCCCGCCCATCGCAGTATATGTACTCTACAAACTCCGTAATCTATAGTTCCTTGTATTTTTAATAGATCTCATGTCTATTTTTGAATCTTTATACTTTATTCTCATGTTTCGGATCGTATAAAACCCAGATTTGAGAACCTACGTTATTATAGATCTTATGATGCTGTTGTAAATTATTATTTCAATGGTTAATTTGCTTTTAAATCGTTTTTTCTAGGTTTGCGGCCTTGTACTGTTTCTTAATTAGAAGTTATACCTTCTAACCGAACCCTTAGCCGAAATTATAAAATTACTTTCCAAGAATATACTGTAGCTATCGCTTTTATTCCAGGTACAAGAATAAGTTACTCAAAGATCTGAAAGATCTGTGGCAAAACCTTCGATTTAAAGCATTAATAGATAGTAAAAAATTAAGCAATGGCAGAGTTATCTTGCGCATATTGTGATGAATCATTTATGGTAAGGGGTCACACAGACATGGCAATAATTTAAAGATGTCTTATAACTTTAATTGTAGGGGAATAATTTCTCCAAACGCTTAACAATCCTTGACTATTTATTGCAGAGCTCGTCCAAAACTACATTGAGAGATCGAAATTCAGGCAGTGGTATGACAAGCTAATAGTATTAACCATTAGAGCCTCTTTGAGATGTAATGGTTAATACTTATCAAAATATGGAATGTTACCGATCAAAGAAGTTATAAGCACGCAAAGACGCTGTCAAGCTGTCGTTGATTTCAACTGAGAAAATACACGCTATTACAATAAACTCCTTTTTGACATTTATCTGAGTCTTTTTTGATATATATATAGTTTAGAAAAACCCAAAACATGCTTTCATAGTTTTTTTAAACTATATTTATTTTTCACTTTTTAGTTTCATAAGCTATGAAAGCGTGTTTTTTGAGTTTTCCAAACTATATATATTTTAATCAAAATATAATATTAGGCTTCAAACATGAATCCATTGAAAGTAAATTTTTCAAGTTTGAGAAGGATTTGAGGTATTTAAGTACGTCAAATTTAAAATTCACTTATAAACGAAAACTAAGTAAAATGAAGCAGCGATTGTATCAAGTCATAAAATGAAAAAGCTACTTCATCCAGGCAAATCGTTTTTTATAATGTGTGAAAAAACAGTTAAATCTTTAAGATTATAAGTCACATTGTGACAGTATATAATAATTTTAGAGAGTCAATTTAAACAATACTATTGAATTCATTATAAACTCACCCCCAATAAAAATTGAACAGTCCGTAATCATCATTTTTTTCCCTAAATCCCTTACCCTAAATGTAATATGTCGACAACCCAGGTGAAAGGCATAAAGAGTGGGGTTAAAAACCTTGCGACAAAGCGACGCTTGTCATCTATTAAAAAAACCATGAAAGAGCCTATTGACATCCAGGATAGCTTGGTATTCACGGAGGAAATTTGTTTTGCACGAAGCATGGTTGCCAATGCTTAAAAAATTTCAGCAAACAAGAGTCAAAAATATTTTACAACATAAATATTCACAATATAAGCAAGAAAATATATAATTACACTTATTTGTTCCAACACTGAAAACCATATTTACTTCTTTTTAGTCATATCATTTTAATCCTTCGATATTATAACAATACCTACTTGGTTGTGCCATTTGTATATCGTCTATTATTGTCGTTTCCGAAATCAGTATTTTATTAGTTTGATTCTAATTCATGAAATCAATGGAGTTTTCATAAAGCATAAATGTTACTTAGTTATATGCAAAATATAATGTTTGCTTGGGATCTATGTTGTAAGTATCGTTTCCAATCTTTGAGGACTCATAATCTAAATAGCATAAAGCTCAAAATACCTCCTGACGTAATTTTTGTTACAAGTAACTACACTTCCATTCCAAATATTTCAAAGAGTATTATTTTAAACTACCTTTTTGCCGTATTCTTTTTGTTACAAGAAACAATAATTCCATACCCAACGATCTATTATTTTCATAATCACAATTTTCATGAATGATATAAAATGTTTCTCATCAGTGATATCTTCTTCCTTTTAGTATCAATTTCATCCTCTCCACAAAAATTTTCATGTAGACTATTATTTTGATTTTTAACATCTGTTTGTCTCATATTAATAATATCCCCAATAGATGTCTAAAGGATAAAAGCCTTATGAATATTTTGATGATACTGAACAAGATAAAGAAAAAGAAACAAATGTTTTAAAGGATCCGACAACAAATGAATTGAATACTTTTAGCTTAAGTGAGACCAATAATGCGTCTAATAAAGAGTGAAATTTTGCAGTTTACACGAACAACCCACTATTAATTATAACTGTTAGATTTTTTGTTTGATCCTAATCTAGAGTAACGAGCGAAATATTGCTGGTTGAATGTGGATTATGATATTTTTCTCCATGCCTTTCATCTACTTTTTTTCCTTCTCAATCAATCCTCCTTGCTTCAACTGCTTTGACATTTTCAATCCATATTTCTCTCTTGTTAATTCCTATTTTGGGTTCGAACATCAAAACATTTATTTGAAAGCTATATTTTGTGGCAACATTGTACGTACACAAAAAAGGTTTGCTTTACAGAGAGGATTGTTTGAATTGCGTGTGTACGAGACGACGTGATGCGTGGACATGCGCATAACATTTGCTGGGGTTGTATAACCCCGAGGGGTTGTCCTTTCGTACATCCTTGATGGCATAGCAACCGTGATATCGACTTTTCACGCTGACAGTGGCGCCATAATAGAACATGGCGTTCGTGGAAAATGCAGGGTGGTAATTTATTAATGAATGTGTGACGGGAAATTTTGTGAGTAGCAACATTTGCTGGGTGGTTAACGCAGACACGAAACGAATGGTTTATTAATTGACGTACAAATATTTAAAATAAAATTGGTGCGGAATACAAAAATTTCTAATTATTTCTAACTAAGAATATAACATTGTGATTTGGAACAAATGTTTTATGACAATGATATTAAATATCTATCCATACAAGAGAAAAATAATATTTAAAGCATTATAGGTATACTCATATAATATTTAAATATTGTTATGGTGGTATTTGTAACGCCGTCAGAAGATTTTGTAAAATATATTAACTTGACAAGGCTAGAGAGTGCATATGTATGTAGAGATGGCTGTAGATAAGAAACAGTAGGATTATAATTAATCACATGGTACTATTGGCTTACGGCGAACATCTGGATTTCAGTGCCTTTGTTTTTAATTCATTTTGATTCATGTTTTAGCTTTCTTTTAAATATATTGCAGTGATTTATTGAATTCACATTGTTCTAATAAAACAAACTACTCCATAATTTTGGTGGGTTCTGCTTTACCTCTAGGCAGAAATATTTGAATATTTTCTTTTTGTGCGTCATATATAGGGTTTGATTAAAATCAGAAAATTAAGTGGTGGTAAATAAATCTTCGAACGAAGAAAGGTTGTTATTTATGAGGTGAGGGCGTTAAATAGGCGTCATTGTAAGTCTCACGAATAACACAGTTACAGTAACTTGAAAAAATTGCTTATAATATATAAGGATTTTAATGAAGTCACAAAAAGAACAGTACTATAACAAAAGCTCTCTTATAAGTAAAATGATTATTTAGAACATATTTTTCTAGTAAGAAAAAAAAAATATGTTCATTTGAATCAAATATGCGTAAATTAATTTGAAATGATCTTTGCAGTTTTACGAATCTCAAACCAAATACCTCTTTTCAGAGACCTTCTAAAACTCTTTCTTCAATATTCGATAGTGTCTTTTTCATCATTATCACTATTATTTACTTGATGGTTTTAGTGTGATTATGTACGATAACAGTGGCAGATGTCGAATATTTGATTTAGAAGCACTTCGGAAACTTACTCTTATCTTTATATTTGTGTCCAACCTGGATCCATATAAATTATTGTTAATTTCAACATGTTTCGGATATGGACAAGATACGGCTGGATTGCAGAATAATTCTATTCCCAAGCTTTCTGTTAGTATAGATTATAAGAATACTAAGCGAGGAAACATATTTGGTACAAATTGAGTGGAGTTGATGTATTTGATTTTTTTATAAAGCATAAATTGATTTAATCAATATCAATATAGACGCAACTAAGGTTAGTTTATTGGTATGACCATGCACATTGTAATTCAAATATCTTTCTGTCCTTGCTCATAGATTTTCTGTCATTCTTTGGCTTAGATCTCACTTTCAGTTGCGTGACATAGCCAGGATTAAGATGCACAGACTCTTTACAATGCACTTCTTAACATGTCTGTAAAGTTCAAGGATCACAAAATATGAGTTCCCATTACTATTTTGACCTTATAACGAATTGATCTATACTTTTCATTCAGAGAGCTGCTATCTAAGGGCTCATTTTCGAGGTCTCGGAATCGGAAAGTGGAAAATCACGGTTTATGGTGAGGTAGCAAGAATGATAGTTCTGAAGACTGTGGTCGGGTAGGATGTGACTTAAAAGGAAGTGCTATTTTTTATAGAAAGATTGGGATTAGTGCGGTAGAGGAACGAGGTTCGAAGACCTAGGCATTGACTTGCAGAATTATCATTTCCGGTATGAAGTAGGGTGTTGTCAGAGTGCAATCGAATACCACAAATACTCATCGCCTCGCCGAGATATCGATTTAACTGTTTTTCGAAACGACGCCTCAAATCATGTAAGACTGCAAGTTCTGGAGTTCTTTTCGGGTGTGCTGCAGATTGCTGCCAAAGTTCATCGAATACCACATGTTTCTCTCCGAGAACTCATCGTCTAGCATAACATAAGTTAACGTCGGGAAATTTACTTGAGTGTTGAGATCGAAAGTTCTGAGTATCAGAAATTTGTCGTTAATTTGACGGCCCTCGGTTTTTCCAAATAATGCGTCAAATCACTTGTAACTTTTCTCGGGAGATGGAAGTTTTGGGGATCATTTTTGGTGTAGCTGCCAGAGTGCCGTCAAATTAACGACAAATTCCTGATACTCAGAACTTTCGACCTCAACACTCAAGTTTAACTTTAAGTTAGTTAGGCTAGACATTGAGTTCTTGGAGTGAGACAGGTGGTATTCGACGCACTTTGGCTGCAATATGCAGCACACCAGAATTGATCACTCTGCACGTTATTGTTTAGGTCTTAGGCCATCCTCCTTGTGCCACTGTAACCCCGATCTCCCTTCAAATAGTACTATATTCTCAATCGTTTTAGTCTTAAGAACTATTATTCTTGCACCGTCACCATTAAACGTGATTATCCACTTTCCATTCTGAGGCCTCGGAAATGAGCCCTTATAGAGCAGCACTCTACTTGAAAAGTACAGAGCACTTAATTGTAAGGTCAAAACAATACAGCACTAACATGGGATCTATTTTTAAGTGACTCCGGAACTCTTAGTTTATTTACATTATACTTTTTAACTAGCCAAAATGATGTACTCCATTCTTAACATTATTTTTGACAGATTTAGAGAAAATCTTACCAAGATATTATTTTTAGTTTATTAATACAAAAAACTAACCTCATAAGTATTTTACTCACCATAAACATTTTTTGTAGAAATTACACTTATAATTTTTACGGTAGAATGCCTCATTCTCATCGGTGTCAGATTGTTGTGGACTGTGGAGGAGTCCATCGAGTAGAAGAAGCAAGAAAGGCCTTCGAACTGCCGACAAAGATATAATATGTAGAGCACATATATTTACATATATTATACGCCTCGAGGCATTCAAGCACATATTGTGTACAGTGCCGTAGTTGTCATATTTTCACGTATATTATTATATAAATAGGGAAATATCTGATTTTTGCAGAACGGCATAATAAACAATGTAGGGAATTATCTGCTTTCTCAACTATTCTTTGGCATATAAAATGTTATGAGAACTAGTAAAAGTGAATTGAGAGTCTTGTCAATCTAAACAGAGTTGGCATAGTTGCACCCCCAAATGTGGTCTTAATTATAAGTAAACTGTCGTTAAAAATCGTGTAGCTGTTGGTGGCTTAGTTTTATCAATTGGTATGTCATGAAAGTAAGTGAGTTTTTTACTACCTCAAGTTCTTGCCTCTAGTAATATTTGTAGATGAGGAGGACATTATGAAATAAACTGCTGTTTTATCAAATTTTTCGAATAGAGTGGTAAGTCTTTTACAAATTACTTTCTTCTATAACTTGTGTGGCTATAAACAGAAATGACTACTTCCCCACTATAACCAACGAGATCGAGATATTTGAAAAAAAAAAAAACGTAGCGTGTCGGTTGGCATGTTATAACTCAAGCTCATTGCTTCAGGGTCTATATATTTTTCATACAATTATAAGAAATAAATTTAAGAATCAAAAATTAATTAGTATAAACTGAATTATATTATTAATCTGCTTGAGATTGGAGCCTTCAAACTTACAAATAGAGAAATTATAAATTCCTAATAACCTCCAAACTCATATGAATGAATAAGGTTAAATGTCAATAACGAATCAATCCTTGTGCAAACTGGTCAACCCACTACCATTTACAGTAGAATCTTCCAAGTTTAAATGATTGTCAAGATCTTTATATGTTTATGGTTTTATCATCTATCTATAAATTATTTTTAAAAAACATCTGCCACAATATTTAAAGATTCGGAAAAACCTAGATTTCCATTTTCTAATTCATCAAAGTCATTTTTTATTTTTATATTATCATTACTAATTGCGAAGCACTTATGCACTACTCAGCTTATATGTGGTATCATTTAGCTACCTCGGATGCTATTGTGCAGGGTCTTAGACACGACGCCAGATTGACACATAATAATTGTGACTATTTCAACATTTTCGCTGTGTCGCATATGTTTAATCTCAATTGCGAAATCCACATACTTAGCCAGTCTCCGTTAGTGTTTGTTCATATTGTTTTCTTCGGTATTCTTAAGTTGATTATCTACCACCTTGATGTCAGGTTTATTATTCGTTATCTATCCATTGGTGTCGAAGTATAGTCCTTCTACGGCGGATACTTTTAGTACGATGTATTGGTATCGAAAAGACTAAACTTGTTGGCTAGTTTCTGGCGAATGATGTTGCAATCAGTATTAGCTAACACACCTTAAGCAGATATTATGTGTTGAATGGCCTCTGATGCTAATTGATACTTTCGGCATTTGTCGAATTGAGTGTTTGGATCGTTATTCACATTCTTCTTTTAGATGTTAGTGTTGATAACCTGATCTTGGATAGCCATTTTAAAGCCATCGGTCTTGGAAAAGAGGGCTTTGCTAGCCATCTGTTTGAAGTTTCTTTGTCCATATGCGGCTGGTTGAGGTCGTGAGGAGATGTCTATCGTGTAATGCTTTCTGTACCGATTGTTCTAGTTTCCTGCTATCTAATATTAACTAAAAATAAGCAAAAGACAATCGGAATTCAGAAATTACATTCAAAATCAATAACCTTAACGAGAACGAGAGAAAATTTAGGTTTTCCAAACATAGTCAAGAATATTACAACTAATTCATTATATTCATATAAGATATGAACAATTCAATACAAAATTACTCATTGCCAGTTTCAAAATCTAGATATTTCATACTCATTTTGCAATATCATATACAATATACGCTATTCCTGAAATCCATTTGGAAACTTATAACTTTCGAATTAACAAAATAATACATAATAATTGAAATTTTATAAAAAGCTAAACCAATCTATTTTGCTGTTGCTTTTTTGTTTTATTTAGTCTTCAACGCCCGCAATGGTTTACCTTGCGGCGAGCTCTTCACTGCTGCCGGGTGCCGTAAAACAAAACTTCAAGAGAAACCCACCGACAGCAACCTCACTTTTCCATCTCGAACAATTCATTACTAGAATGTATATTTCCTATTCTCTCTTTCTTTTAGAGAGTATGGCTAAGAAATAAAATAGCTCGTCTCTTCTGACCTGTCAAACACATCATGTACGTTACATTTTATTCTATGTTGTCCAGTGACTATGTGAGCCGTTGCTTATTTTATATGGTCATACTTTACGTTCAGACCAACCTTCAGTAGCAAATATTTCTATTCTATTGAAACATAACCTCAAACTCGCTGTTGAAGTTTGAATGGCTAGTAGTATGTGAACGGTTTAGAATAACATGGTAACTTGGAAGTTACTGAGAATATTTCATAATTATTTGTTAAAAAAATTCATTACATACTAAAATCATCAAATTAGTAATTATTTAAATAATATCTTCGACAACAAGGTCGTAGTTTTTAAAGTAATTTTAATAACAACTTCGCATTAAGTATTGATCACGATTTTTCAAGAAATTTATCTTAAATATTGGGCTGAAGGCAATAATAATACAAAAAGCATTGAAATTCGATTAAGCAATTAATTTCCTGACTCATATTATCCATTTTTTTCCATTGTTTAATTAGATAAACAATTTCTTTGCATGTTTGTGCTTTTCCTGTTTGTACATTTCATATCAACTTATAGTTTAACAACTTACGCTTTAAGTAGTTGAAAAATTGATAAACCAAAGATAATATTAACCTCTCTTCTGTTCATTACTCTGTTAGAATCAGAGTATGACATTTTACTGGATATTATCCTTAACTGTTTCCAAACTACGGCTGGTGACTGGTCTTTTGAACGCACATGGTTATCAAAGAAGCAATCTTCATACAGACGATACCCAATGTCGCTGGTGGTTGGAGGAGGAAGATACTTCAGACCATATCATTGATGAGTGCCCAATACAAACACGTGCGAGATTTAAGCACATGGAATGCATTAGAGTCTACCCAGCTACGTGAAATGGTTCAGGAAAAAAAGAAAGAAATCGACCGGTTTTTAACCGGTCACTGTCAGAACTATTCCAAAGCCTGTACAATCTTTAAAAACATTGATCCATCCATCTGAATTATGTTATAGAATAAGCAACGAATAATAAGCAAATATACAATAATAATCAAAATTATATTGAATAGTTAATTCTGTCTATATTGATAAATATCGCATTTTTTCATAGAAGAGGTTATTGACGTTTCGAATTAATTTGGGTTTTTATTAATATATACAATAGAGCCTGACATTGAGAACTAGATTTATGAATTAATAGATTACCTACCACATGAATATCAATTAAATTGTCAATAATTTTTTATAGTTATTTATAAATAGAAATCTAACATAAGCAACATTTATTCAATTATAAAAATTTTGTTTCATTATATACGAAGGGTACAACGAAACTTTTTGATCAAGTAGGTATTCAAAGAAGTTATGAAGAACACAGTTTTAGCATATATGCATATTGAGCAATATTTCATCATCAAAAAAAGTTTTACTAAAATAAAAAATATTGAGAAATATTTTTTGTTATAACATCAAATACACGCAAAGAAAGATTGGCTGTATTAAATAGTTTCAGCTAAAAACGAGGTGTCAAATAAACACATTAAAAAAATCACTTGGGCTGAATTTGATTTAACCAAGACATCTTATATCCTCATGTATATAAGAGTAACAAAATTGAGCCAGATAAGGTTTATCTTGTCAAATGTATAAACGTTATTCATCATCATAGTTTAAAATATGCAGAAAGTTGTTTAAACGTTCAATTATTCCCGAGCATACTTAATAATCAGTTACAGGTTCGTACATAGATGAAATCGTTTTCGTGAAATTATTACGTCGTCTTTATTCATCCGCATTTCACTAGTAAAATTCTAATTAAAGATGGGACATGGCTCTATGGCTATGATCCTGACACACACAAATCAGTTACTTACCTGAAACTGAAAAAATAGCAGCTTTTCTTCATCCTCATCCACCTCAATCACAAGATGCAACACTATGCGATTTCTGGCTCGTGTGCTTAAAGCGAAACGTTTTGACTCATTAACAAACAAAAGGTAAGCCATTACAGAAGAAGCCTTCTAAGTGTACTTTCAGTTAACGTTGAAATTTTGCATTACCAACTGAAAGCCAAGGAAATTAATCTGGATCATATGAACCTCTTTCGTTTATTTTTCATGTAAAAGTATATGAAGAGCGTTTTGAAAAAAAAAGGTCGTTACAATTAATCTCCGGAAATTCTAGGTCAGTTTATTTAGTTCTCCTAAAATGTTTCTCAATCAAAAACATTAATACTATTCATATATTACTTATCAATATGCGAATTATATAAATTAATTGAAGTACTTTTCTTAAACAAGAGAGTGTTCTTCGATTTGATGCAGAAAGCTGATATTTCCTACCCTCATAACGTAGGGGTCAGAAAAAAAATTATAATATTGAAAGGAGCTCGAAATAGTAAAGTTTGAAATTATTAATATTAACAATAAATATTTGTACATAGATCTTGAAGAAGACTAGCAAACGAATGCCGTTTAACATTAAGTGCTAATATAACATAACGAGATTACATTTTGAGATTCTACAATAAAGCTCTGCAAAATTCTACTTCATTGCGCCATAAACTGGTCTTTTAACATCTCTGTTTCTATTAGAAAAAGAGTAATAGAGAAGTTAGCGGCAAGAAGTGAAAATGTGGATTAAACAACTTCCTATAACAAAATTCTAGAATCTATAAAAGAAGTATATCGATAATAATTGTTGTCAACAATACTAAAAAGAGCGTAGGTAATAACTGCCCCATCGCTTTTTTAATATCAAACATCGTAACAACATAATAATAGCAATTTCACCACATCAAATCAATGACGGGCTAGCACGCGTCTTTAACGACCGTTCTGAATAAATGTTTTCATTTCTCTTGATATTTAACTGTTTTGTTAAAAGTAGGAGTGTCTGTTCAACCAAATATCTATTTTTTAAATCTTTTAATCTAGGAAGAATTCCAGTTGTATTATAATTTGGATTAGATAGATCAAAATTCATGTTAAAAATTTTATTGGCAGCCGCCGATAATTATCAATATGTCTCAGATTATCTCTTATTACAACTATAGAAGTTGGTAAATAAGCGCAGGGCAAGAAACGTTGTCATAGATAAGTTTGAAAATTTATTATTTTTGAAAGAGGGTTTTTTTTTCTTTTTTCTACATGTCCGTGTTGCATACTAACTGAATTTACTAAAATATATGTCTTCTATCTTTTTACATTGTTTTGAATATTTTTTTTGAGGTAATTGATAGAATTTCTTCATTTTATTATTAAAATGATTTAAAAACTGATATCTTTTTTTGCACATCTAATTGTTTTTCATTTCCATATAGTTTAGTTCTCCATTGTCGCACTAAACGTTGTTTTTCATATTTTCACAAATGAAATATCAATATGATTTTTATTTGAGTGTGATAATTCTATTTATGAACCGTATTTCATTGCATGTAGTCACTATTAATCCCTACGTAGATGCCTTGATCCTCAACAATGTTTTTTCAAAATACAGTGGCTAAAGTGGCAAACACTTGTCTACAACGCAACAATAGATTAATAAATACTTACCGAGCACCCCAGAGACATAATGGCTGGATTTTGAAGAGTTGTGGCGCCTCAAACCTCTTTTTTTCAAAAGCTCAGACGAGGATTATGAGATATTGCAGGGACGGTATGAGCTACTGAAATAAAACAAATTATTTTTTTTTTCTAAATAATTTCTGATTATTTGTGCTGAATCATTCAGCAGTTCTAATTAGTTCTACCTCTTCCTCTCTTAACTATTTATTTCTGGTATATTGTTAACAAGATCATTGAGAAAAAAACAACATATCGTTCCAATAAGAACCATGAAAATTTTTAGAAATAGAAGAAAATCGAATACTCAAGCATCATCCAAGAAGTTGAAGCAAAATATTTGCAGTACTCTAGAGATAATAGATAGATAGATAGAAACATTAAAATTGTGATGGAAAAAGGTTTCAACTGATTAAAGGCGTTAGAAGCTTCGCTTGGAAAGATAATATTAAGGAGGATTTGAATAAGATTCTTCTTCTAGTGTAATCCATTAATAGAAGTTTGAGATAACATTTTCCATAATTTCTCGACGACTGCATATCGTGTAGGCGTCTCAATATCTGGTATTTCGCAATCAAGACATTTTCCTTCTTGCGATACCTGTCCGGCCTTCAATCTTAGCCCAATCTTAACATATATATATTTTCCATATTCACATGTCATGTCATAAGTATGCGATTTTCCTCATTGCTTGTTAACACGTCTTAATAACTCTTCAATTGTTAGGTTATCTATCTGACCAGAGTATTTTAAGGAATCTGCAATATATCCACGTTTCATAGGCCTCTAATCTATTAATGATGTCTTTCTTCATTGCCCAACTTTCCAATCTTAATCGTAGATTAATGTCAAAGTCCGAATTTGTTGATGTCTGATTTATAGTAATCAAAAAGCTATATAACCCAAATCTTAAATTTACTTCCTCTTTCTATGGGCTTCGCATTATATGTTATGCTGGAAGTTTCATTTATATTGTGGATTCTAGATATGATCATGAATTTTGTTTTTTTTTGTGTGTTGTTTATATTTGAACCCATTGTTTGGCTTTGATTCCATACTTTATTAACCCGACAAGTAATTAGTGATTAAGACCGTGTCATCAGCATATTTGATATTGTCAATCTACACTCCATTAACTTTTAACTCCAAAACCTCCTGAAAATTCGCCTGTCAATATAAATTAAACATGAGTGGAGATGCTACACATCCTTGTCTTGCTTCCCTTTTAATTTTTGTAGTTTTGGACATATTATCTATTTTCACTTGTGCAGTTTGGTTCCAATATAAGTTTTCAATGTATCGATTTTCCTTCTGATCTATATCGAGTCTCTTGGTCTTTTTGGTGTCTTACACTAACTATCGAATGCCTTCTTGTAGTCAATGAAGCAGAGACAGACATTTATTCTTTGGTAATTGGAATTCTGGACTAATACTAGCGTGACGAATATTGCTCCTCGTGTACCTAAGCCTTCTCTAAACCCAAATTGTAAGTCGCTCATAACTCTTTTGCATTCTTGGTAAATACTTGACTCTTCAGGTTAAAAGTTTGTACCCCTTCGCACTTTAGTTTTCTTTGGTAGGAGGATGAAAGTTGACCACATCTAAGGTTTTGGTGTAGTGACCTGTATCATATATGACGTTGAGTACTTTGTGTAGTGCTTTCATCCTTTCCACTAGAACTAGAAAGTATTTCTAGAGAGATTGCATCTGGGCCAACTGTATTATTTTTTTTAATCATATATGACTTTTTCAATCTCGTCTTTAGTGATTGGTGGGCCGATTGATGATATATTGATATCAACTGGTGGTCTGTCGTCGTTAAATAGTTCTTCTATGTATTTTTCCTAAACATTATTCTTTTCTTCGATATCAAGGAATATCTGATTATTATGGCCAACTATAGTTGTTGTTTTCTTTTTTTTTTATATGCCCGCAGTCTCTTTCATCTTTTCTCATCTTTCTGCAGACTGAATCATCATGTTGATTTTGTAATTATTCTATTTTTGAACATTTGAACATTCTCGTTTAAGCCATTCACTTCTTGCTATTCTTATTATTGATCTTATGAGTCTGAAAAATCTAGAAACACGAAATGAATGTGAAACAATGCTAAAGGCCGTAATACCATAAAGTATTAATAGTCATTTTGGCCTTATAGATAAAAACTGTACAAGTTTTAGAATATATTATGATCATAAATACTGTTGAATTTATCGGAAAGTCTCAATATTTTTAAATATGGATTAAAGATAAATTATTGTTAACATTTGTTACGAAGGAATTTACCTAAAAAGATCAAAAGATTTATGCTATTTCCAGGAACTTATTTCCTTCTTAAGAGCTTATTGTTTTGCTGCAGAAAGTAGGAGCCGAAGGTATTAAGGTGAAATCTTGAGAAATATCAAAGGCTGATAATTTGTATAAATATTTTGATGATAGTGGAGAAAAAATTATATCGTTGATTAATACTTACATTTACCGCTTAATCATAAATTGCAAGTTAAAATTGCAATTTGTGAAACCGCTTCAAGATGAGAGTAATTGATTGATTCACTTATTAAGAGCATGATTGTTATAATCTTTTTCATAAAGAGAGACCAGTATCAATTACCGAGAGTTATTAACTGGTTTTATTTGCAAATAGTAGGTAGTGTAAATTAGTATATACTTGTATGTATATACATCAAATCTCACTCTGACCTTTCAGCACGAATTTGTAATATGAAAGTAACATTTCTCTTAAAATATAATACGCGTTTAAATATTGAGAAATTTTAGACTGTTAACAAAAACTCACTTAAGAATGGGATTATATTTTGGAATAAATCATTATAAAATAATGGCAATTTTTAGTTTTAATCAATTTAGCGCAAAATAGTGCCCTTGGCATGTAATCATCCTTGTCGCTTGGTGGTAAATCTAGGATATAAGGCAAATGTGAGACAGAAGCTCTTATACCGACCAAAAACTCGTCAATCAAACGCGATGGTGACACTGCCTGTTATTATGGCAGTCGCCCATTTTTCAAGTCTCTTTGCACATTCTATCGATTAGTTATTCTACTATTTAACGACAGAAATTTCTTTACTTATTTTACTTTTAGGAATTTCTGGAAACGCTATTGATAATCATACTAAACACACTGTTTTCACTACCACTATATCAACATTCTATAACAACACTCACAATTACACTGTCTAAGACGTGTTTAGATAACCAAAGTTAGTAGGTAAACAGTTTAAGTTTCATAAGTCGTTTGCTCGGTTATCGAAAAGCGCGACGGACAATGTATTTGGGAATGTTGGTATAGTGGTAGTGTAAAAAGTGTGTTCAATATGTGGTATTATGAATGCATTTCCACGATCCTTACGATGGTTGCTACTTAAGATTTGAGATATGGCAACACTGATGTGAATATGTCAAATCTGACATTGACATCATACAGTTTGACATTTTTAACTTGTTGTCATACTGTCTTGGTCAAAAAATGGAATTAAATCGCCAACATTTTCGTGCGATAACTTCGTAGTGAATTTAACCGCAGTCTGCCGATCAACTCGCTTCTAAATTTGGTGATAAGCACCATCTCGAGCCATCATGTTTTACTGGTTTTCCGAACTCAATCGTAGGTAGTTACCTTTCGCTACAGGATGAATTCCGTAATCGTTGTCCAAAATATACTAATACCAATATACTAATATTGTAAGATCGTCATGTGACATACCGTGTGATTGGACATTATTTCTACTCGCATACATTTAATATTGCATGAACAATTGGCTGTCAAAAATATTTTTCGCGTTTGTTACCGCAGAATTTGACGTTCAAAAAAAAGCTCGTGTGAGGAAGCGGTTGATGCAATCAAATCACATGCTTTGGAGGTAAGGATTGGAATGGACAGTTAGTTCAAAAGCATACAAGAGTGTATTGATCTTAATGGAGAATTTTTGAGCCATATCCAATTGTAAATAGTTATTTGTTTTTATCGGTCTTGAAACTTGAGTAGCAACCCTCGTTATTAGTATTATAAGCTATTACAGGGTAGTTAAATTGATTATACTTTAAAGGCCGTTTAGTAGTTTCGCACGCCACTACTGCTGTTAAGGGCAATCCGTGACAAGCCATTGTTTATTCTTAAAAACTGATATTTGATTAGTTTTTACAAAAAACTAAAATAATAAAAAGGTGTGATTGGAATAAAATCGAACAATTAAAAAATTACAATGTAACCTTGCATCTGGATGTTGATTTTTTTAAATTTCATATGAGAATAAACTCCTGACGAATTTTGACATTTGAAACGATAATAGATTAGGAATAATTAGATTCTTAATTCATTTATTTTAATCTTGATTGTTACTAGTCCTGTGTCCAATAGAAGACAGAAATGGAATAAAATATGATTTTCGCCAATGAAAATTATTCTTCTGTTCTACTCGTGAGCTATTTAACTGCTACAGCTTCTGCATTGAAATTTTAATCAAAAACCTTGGTTTCAGAAATATAATGTAATATCAAAAGGCGGAATCTGTTCCTTATTATATATAGAAATATTATGTTGTTGAGTATCACTTGAATGATATAATTATAATAAGGGTTATTATTATATTATACTTAACGATATAACCATAATTATTTTGTGGCAACCTAGGTACTAGGACCTTACCTATCGCAGAAATTCGACAAAGATTTGATCTAATGATGAAATTAAAAATCGAGATGAAAAATGGTATTTCTTTCAACACTTTATTGGGGATTATTTTTCAAGTATACAGATTTAGTGTTACGAAGATATGGGCATCCGATATGAGAATTAAATGATATTTTTAATTACGATTGTGGCTGATTAGGGGGAGTAGTCGGTAAGACACGTTCTTAGGCTACAGCTTGTTGCTCTCGCAGCATTTATCGTTTGGAATCGGCCGTTTAATTTCCGAGTTAATTCGAAAAAGGAACAAAACTTTGAAACTGCCGATATTCCATTAAAAGAACACGTTCGGTTTGGCATAAATCTCGTTTTAATAAATTAAATTCTCATCGAAAAATTTTCCCATAAAAGCCTCTTGAGAGAGTGTGTGTAACCTGTAATATATAGGTCCATTTTTTTACTATTTATTTATGTGTACAGCATCACATATTCCTCCTCGGATATAAACTCGGGGCGATTCTTTATAATAAAAAGTCTCACTTTCCTCTGATGCGCGCTCTGTAATTATAGACTAAAATTAAAACGGATCACAATCAAAACAAAGCGACGACTATCAAGACGAAGTTGAAAAACGTGCAACAACTTGCAAGACTATACATTCAAGTTAATAAGTACACGCCCATCTATTTGAAATATGATTTACGATTTTGACAGCTGAGAGGGTTTTTGCCGGACCTTTAGGTCCTCAATCAAGGGGATTCACGCATTCACCTGTTCAATATACGTATTTTGTATTAACAACTTCCTATAATGCGCAGATGTCTACTTTTTACGCACAAACGAACTTTTTACCCCAACTTTATTATAGTTTCTCGTGCTGAATGGACAACATATATGACGAAATCACTTAAACCATACAGTTTCATAGGCTGTTAATTTGGCCAAGAACGTACCAAAACATCCAAAACAATTAAAGTCAAAACCATCTTACACTATATTTTCTTGACCGCTATTAATGACTTCAAAAGTAGTATGCTTTTATCCTCCCAATTTGATATTCGATTCTTTTACAAGAACTGAAAACAATTTTAATTATTTTAGTAGAAACAGAAATTTCTTTTAAAAAACATATTATTAATTCATATAACTTTATATAAACATAATACAGAAGCAATGGGAATTCATAAATTGGCATTGATTTTAGAAAAACTGAATAACAGTTGACGTTAGTCCCGATAAATAATTCACCACTTTCTTTTTGCTGGAGTAGAAATCGATGTAACTGTTTGGCCTAAAACAGTCCATCAAATTTATCTTTCTCATGACGTCACTGATAATAAATATGAATAAAAAGCTAAATAAATTGAATCCTTTTCTGGTGATAGTGGGAACACATACTTACAATACGTACAATTATTTTTGAAATAATGTCTCATTAATTTGAACAGGAAATAGCCACGATATCGATTACAGTGAATAAGGTGAGAGACTTCAGTCATGAAAGTAAATTGCATTTGGAAAACAAGAATCATTGAAATTAGACAATTATCATTAAGGATATTATTAGAAGAGGTATTAAAAAGACGTTTACAGCTTTGAATGAGAAATGAATATGGATCGTCTGTTTCGCAATAAAGATCTAGACAAATATGGAACTGTTTTGTGAATTTCGTATGATATGTTCCAGCTTGTTACAGACATGGTAGATATATCAATTTCTCCTTAGAGCTTCTAATAATTCGCTACATATATATTGTACCCAAACACGCATAGACTGTCTGCATAAGACGAAACAGCGCAGATCTTTGGTCTCACATTAACATAAATAAAAATAAACTAACTGGTTGCCTATAGCGGCATGAAATTGTAGAGCCACCAATTGGCCCCTATATTGAAACAAATTCCTACCCAAACCATAATTGTACTCGTTTCTCTTGAAAAGCCTGTAAATATAAGAGCGTGGATAGTTTTATCCATATTATCGGCTATTGTTTGAGAATAATCCATAACGAGACTCGTAGGTAAAAATCGCGTCATTAATTACGCCAGTGCTGATGTTCCATTGTCCATTGTCCAATAATTGTTGCTGATGCGCGGGTGTCAAAGGTACTATTATTAAAAGAAGTCCTAAATCAGCATCACAGATTCTACAGTAACACATCTATCATTATAAAATTCTTCTTCCCAAGATTTTACGGATATTTTATGAGGATTTCTATCGTAAGTTCCAGGTAATGCTCATCAATGGCCAGTTCTTTGTATCTCTCTTTCTCCTGGAACCGATCAAGCATTCTTAAAATGACCCTTTCAGACACATATAGCCGATTTGCATTATACGTCTATGTTGATTCCGCTTCGAATAATTCAATAACCCAAAAAGACTCTTCGACAGTAAATTTTCTACTTACTCTTATGAAAACTAACTGAACTCTTGGATAGTCATTCAGGATATTTATACAAACAGAAATAAGGGGTTCTAAACTCAGATTGCTTATCACGTCCAAAAAATCAAATAAAAAATCATCTAATAGCAATAAAACTCAGTTTTTCACAGCAAACATTAATAAATAATTTAAAATACATCGGTTTAGCGCCAACTTATTTGCCTTCATGTTTATTTAACTATATAAATGGTCCTAGTCAAGAAAATCCACATTGAGCGCCTCTTTGGATTTACTACTATAAATTCTTTCCCCCTTTATTTATTATTTGTAACATTACAACTTTTACCACGTTTTTCTTGTTTTTGAAATGGTTGTTTTTATCTTAGAAAAGCGCTATAAACAGGTATATTATTACATTATTTAGCCTATTAAAGTTTGAAACAGATGTCGCCCACTTCGTAATTTTCGCAAATACGGGCATACTGTGACGAATTTCTAAGCTCACTAAATTTCTGTTTCTAGTCCTAACCTCTTAATTCGATAAACTAAATATTATTCATTAAATTTATTACAAAAATCATTCGGAGACAACTTTTTTAATTATTATTATATATTAAGAACAATTAATCTACTGAATTGAAGTTTGAATTGAAATAATTTACATAAACATTTCAACTATTTAAAACCTTAATATGAAAATTGTATCAACGATATCTTCTAAAGCACCAAACAATTAGGGAAAAAATCTAAATACTTGAAATTGTTAAATTTGGCCGTCCGAACTGTCTCATTGTATTGTTCGTTTCGATAGCTCGTTTTCAGGGTGGTACCGAGTACCATGAGTACTAAAGGTGAAGACAACTACGGTGGCACTCGACAGCGAAGAGGAGTTATTTCTCTTGATTCTTTTGTTTTTTCTCGTACGAGGCCCGAATTATTCGTGTTTGGAAGAATGTAAACTCGCAAAGAATCGCGAGTCTGGTTAAAATATACTGTCACTGTACACGAGGCGTACGTATTATTTGTTACATGAGGGATTTTTACATTTTTTTATTAAAGATGTTTTGTGGATACTCAAGTCTCATCATTATCATTATTTTTTATTGGCTATCTTTCATTACCAGCTTCATTTTTCATACTTTCAAAATGTTTTAACGAGTATGATTGGTTCGGAAACAACTATTTTCTTCTCTAAAATCACAAAATCAGTATTTTCTTTGCTTAAGTTTTCTCAATACAATGTGATTATAATAAAAAGATTGAACCAGTCGTGATATTGCAATTTTCCTTGATGATTGATTTTGGTTATTTAGATAGAGTGGATCTTAAAGTTGCATATCATAAGAATTTCGGGAAATGTTAAAATCTGTCTTCTTGATATAGAAACTGTTCTGCTCTAAACTTTTTTTTGTTTCGTGAGTTTTCGGCTACTAAAAGTCAATCTCCGATTAAGTTACCAAATTTAGCTCCATGCGCCTTTTGACTCGTCCCGAAAATAGAATATGTGCTAGTAGGGAAACGTTTTGATACCATTTCTAACAGGCAATTAATCAAAATTTTAAGCTTGCATTTTTCTTGAAGAAATAATTTGCCGTTTCTTTGATCGTACCTTTTAAAACAAACGGATTAATGTTAACATGCCTTTGAAAAGATAGTTGTATTTCTTCATTTGAACATATCATTTTGGAAACTATATTTCACTGGTTGAATTACTTAATGAACACTTGAATCTTTATTTAACCACAATTATCATACTAATTAGAATATTATTGCCAATTTCGCAAATATCACTGACCTTTATAGTGTCTAGCGTTCTATCGCTAGCCAGGTATCTTTGATAATCAACTTTTTGAGCTCCTGCCTCATATATACTATTGCTATATTCCAGAACATGCTACTTTTATGTCTAGTAATAACCAACTTCTAGAAACATCTCAGATGGCGTGCTGCTGTGTACCCGTTAAAGTATATAAGTAAATTAAATAGAATTAGTCTCAAATAATAATTTTCCCATGTTGTTTTCAATAGGGAACCTTATTGTGACGCCTATGATAGAAAGAATAGCTGCTTAGTTAAAATATACTGTCACCAGAGGCCACAACTCGCATATTTACTTACTAACTCTGTTGCACTTTTAACGTATTTGCTGCCGAAGTCCAAAATTTTTATTCAAAAAAAAGAGAAGGAAATTTTGGTTTTGAAAACACGATTTAAAAAATCTAAATCTAAACCAAATAATATATATTGGGGATATATATATATATATATATATATATATACAACTATAAAAATCATTGTAGTCCAAAATATGTTATTGAGAAATGGAAAAATTTGAGTGAAAAACTTCCTGCAAAAGCACCATTCTGGAAGGCTTTTGAACTGGAACTGGACATTTCTTCAACTTTTCTCTCATATGAGACTCTCCTCCTCAACTAATATGGAGCAATGGAATAAATGAAATTATTCTAGTCAAAGAAAGACACAAAAACTTGCCAGAAAAAGAATAGAATGGATAAAATGATGTGTCAGAATTACATGTGTATCTTCTTCTAGGTCAGTGGATTAAATTGAATTATGTGAGCAACGATATATTAAGTACATTTTCAAATTTTTTTAACGATACAATGTTTTTAGCTTTTTTATAAATTATCATTAACTTCTTAATGTACCTATAATAAATTCTTTCCACAATGTGGGATCTCTTTCTGAAATTTATTTAATAGATATGCTGTCAAAATTAACTTCGAACACGGAAGCTGTTTCAAAGATAATTCAACGACTTTAACAAACCTGACTAATCTAATCGGCTAAAAACATGGTAATGGAAATCCAGTCATCTTAATTCCTCAGACATGCGACTCGAACATGAAGAATAACTTTGCTTCAATAATAATTTTAATGTATGTTACTTGTTCGTCATCTTTCATGAATTAATCAAATTACAGGACGATACGTCAGAAGCGTTTCGATTTCGTAAACGGGTAGATAAAATGTTACTGTAATTGGATAATCGAGTTTCTTTTACATAAATTCATAACTCGTTGGTAGTACGAAAGCTAACGAATCGAATCACTCATCAATAATACATACTCTTGTATGTCGGCTGAGTACTTTAAAATTATCCAAATATTTCCATTGACAGATGACTGTAGTGTTTTTTTTTTCTTCTAATTCATTCACCATTGGGATAACAACTACATTTATTATTTGGTACTATATTGTAACACATTTGGGTTCAAATATTCAACGCAGAAATCAAGGTTTATAACTTTTTGTGATTTTCCCGAACATAGTTGGAAAGCTGGTGAATCAATCACTTTCTTCACTTTTCTATACATTCTTTGTATTTTGTGCTCCAAAGATATTGACTTTCATTTTTGTTTTCCTTAATTTATCGCTTATACTGCAAATGGGAGTATGGAATGAAAAAAATAAATACTATCCAGAAAGATCTTAGTTTCAATTTTCAAATATTTCTTAGACCTTTATGTATATAACAAAATTTCGTTTCGAACTATTTTGGTATATCAAAATATTTGACATTGACAACTTGCATAATTATATTAATCAACACATCGCCTACAACATGAATATCAAAATATAAAATCACAAAAAATAATGACAGCTCATTGACAGCTTTATCAGTGCTGTATGAGAACTATTTATAAAAATTCTTGGTTTTTCAATTTCATTTTTTTATCGTATTGATGAAATTCTAATCTGGTCTACAGATAATGAGATGTCTGACCTATGTAAACAAAGTCATATTACTTCTTGGGTACTTAACATACAATTTCACTCTTTTTATTTTTTTGTGTCTCAGATTTCAGTTTAGTGAAATATTTGGATAATGTATTATGTCCTTTATGACTTATATAAATATCATATTGATTGAAATAATTCGATAATTGTTGGACAAGTCCTTGCACATACGGCAAGAACAAATGTTTTACGTTTTGATGTTTAGTTTCTGCTTTATTCCTAAATTGTATAGTATTTATGCAGTTTTTGCTTTTTTAATTGCTAAGCATCTCAATTCAAGATCTGATAGTTGGATAGCTCTATCAGCGAAACTTATAATCACTGATTTTTTTGTGACAGGATGATATACATTATATAATTTTTGTATGATATATGATATAATAGTCATCAAACCTCAACGTGAAATAGTAGTATCCTATCTTTCAATACCTTATTAATATGAATTTCAATACTTTCTTCTATTTTGCGCCTATCATCAAAATTTGTACTACATGGACCCAATATTAACCGGATTAGCATTGCCGTCAGCGGAGCTTTACCAGTGTAGTACCGTCTATGATATCAATAAGGCTTGTTTGTTCGTCTGCAGAAATCTATTCTACTAGTGCTACTTTGTTCTTTTTAATTTCGATGCTGCCAAGCTAAGTGAATGACGAGTATCTTGGAAATTTTATTCTTAAATTCGTAAAAATGGTGCAGAAACTATGTTGAAAACAGCTCACCCAGACTACGATATGGGAAAACTCAACTGTACGAGTGATTTGTAAGGATTAATACCTCGTTGTTGACGCCCATCATCTGTCTGTATAGACGAAAATGTTCAAAATTCATATTTTGAAGTGAATATTACGCAGCATTATTCGTCAAAAAAGATTCGTGGCAGATCAGGACTGGTTTTTGCACCATGAAAATGTACTTGTTCATATAGATATCTACGTTCAAACTTTCAATAATTTTTAGCTGAAAATGGCTAGGTTACGCTGACCCAAGCACTTTACTCGCCTGACCTGGCACCGTGCCTATCCATGTAAGGAGGCATGAAAAGACATCCATTCTATCATTCAATCATTTCTCCATACGAGTACAAAAAATGTCCCGAATTGTAAGCACTGATGGGACAAAATTATTAGTTGTGGTGGAAGTTATTTTTAAGTAGATAACAATGCTTTTCTCAAAAATGTTAAACTCGATGTATTTTTTAAAAAATCCCGTAATTTTTGTGTCCTCTCTAGACAATCGAAGTTTCCAATTTCATGAATTATTTATAACTTTAATTAATAATAACAAACAACACTATCACCTACACTTAAGTACACTACTCACTCGAACACATTTTCATTAGTTGCCTCTAGATTCGTATTTTTTCATCTTCCTCTCTGCAATCCTTTTATTCTATCGAATTGATATAAATAAAAGTCTAATGGTCATCAATACATGGCTTGAGATACGTGTGTCTTGTGGTATGCCACATACGGCAGATGCTTGATTACACTGAAAAAACAATTACTACAATAAATATATTTAGAATTGATTTTTATAGCATGATATGTAAAAGTAACTCAAGTATGTAAAAGGACCTTCACAGGTGTCTGATCTGAAGACTGATCAGCTGATTTCAGCTTCATATTAAGTCATACAATAGTCTCTCAATTCGATACAGAAATGGACATCCACAGATTCTGATTTGAAAACCTCTCTAGTCACATCTTCCCCGATAATTCTAGCCAAATACTGTTGCCATGTTAACTTATTAATTCACAGACATTTTGAGTTACCTAAAATTTATATTTCAATTTATTTTCGCAGCAGCAGCTTCGATAACTGCATTATCATATAAGCAAAGGCCACCGCAGAAGAGAGAAATAATAAACAATGCCGAAAGTTTTAGCATTTTTTTTGGCACAATTTTCAAAACAAATTTGTAGCAGATAAAATATTTTTCATGGAAAAATTTACAAAATAAAACATTGGTTTGACGGAACTCTTCCAGAAATAATGGGTGTTCCAAAGGTTAATGCAAAAATCTAATAACGATCATTTGCTTAACCGAATTCTAATAGTGATGCAGATGATAAACTCTCGGAATATTGATTGATAGGGACTTTGTTTGTTTGGCACTTAGATCAACCTTACTTCTGATATTAATTTGTTTTCTATTTGATATTCGTTTGGATTATTCCTATTTAAGTTTATCCATGTTCTAATTATATTTTCAAATCGGCATTCTAGAAAAAATATAATCAGTTTAAGGGTGATTCTTTCTATAACATATTTTATCTACAACTATCACATAATTTATGGATTACTATAAGTATTCTGACATGTAATGACCGTTGTCATTTGAATATTAACAATTAAATGGATTAATATTATTTATTCAATCGTCATATCAAAAGTAACATCATTATTAAATCATAATGTATTATTTTGATGTAAATAATCCTGAAATCTACATGGGTAATTCAATCCGTCGATTATTAGTAACAATTTGTTCCATGCTATACAACTGTGAGAACAAACCAGAACAACTACGGTTGCCGAAGGTTGTATCGACGACAACAAAAATAACAGGTTAGAACGAGTAATAAAAATTAACAAGAATAAATGAAAATAATAAACACAATGTTTAAGTATTAATAGTATTTTTATTTGCCTTGTATCATTTACAAGATATATTGGAATATGCGACATATTTTATCTTACAGTTCAATTCAATTGGAAATGACTTGGCTATCAAATATATTTTTCTCGGTGTACCTATCTAAAAGTATGACTTGCAACACGCGAATACGGTCCATTATTGGTATAAACTCATTAGTTGTTTCGTTAACAAGTTAACAAGATGGCAGCGTTATCACGATCAATCGCTGATGATATTGTTGGTATCCACGCACCATGGCTCTGGTATAAAACTACTCCCCCCGCTGCTTCCTTGTGTATTATAGCATACTGCGATCTCCTTTCTTTCTTTCCTTAGATCATCATCACAGTGGCGGCACAATTTGGAAAAATAGTAGATTACTTAAATATGGTCCAAAAATGAATAGCATGAGGCTAAAGAAAAGCGCTAAGATCTGTTTTTATGTTCATTACTTAGGGCTGTATCAATAAAATAATAGTAGAGAGATAATATCAACTTTTTCTATCACAAAAATACATATGATTCTCATATTTCTTCAATTATTTATTTTTGACAATAAATCAAGGAATTAATAAGACGATAATTTGGATTGGAAAGCAGTAACATGGTAGAAGTTATTTTGGATATGAAGAATCATTTCTCTGCTATTTTTTGACGAATTATTACACCATGAAACTTTATCCTATGGTTTATGTTCTTTTAATGTTGCTACTAAATTGTACTTAGGTCAAAAAATGATTCCACAATGCTGTAAAAAATGGGTAAACCAATATATCTTTCATGGAATCCATTAGTTTTATTCGAGTATATGGTTTTGTATTAAAAATTTTCCAATAATTGTTCATAAAGGAAGATTTTTTTCTTACTATTCAACAATATACCGACATAATTGATAGAATAGTCCATCGTCGAAGTGTCTTTCTATTCTTCTTATCACCGTGACAATTTATTCCATTATAAAGTTTTAATCATTTAAATATGAACTTCTGTAGTTATACACATGAGAATAAAACATAATAAGTAACATCATTTTATTAGTTTTGGATTCCATTTTTTTTTTATTGTCTATGGTTTGATACGAAAGCTGTTCCGCCTATGAAGGATGAATCTTACCAAATTATAGTAATAGTCTAGTGTACTCAAAGCCGTATCGTTAAAACTTTTTCTTCCTATACGTGTACTTAGTCATTTTTTTAATGAGGAAATAAGGTACGTGCTTGAAAGTTTTCGTGCTCTACCGAGTGAGTGAAACCTATTTTATAGATAATTTTCAGGATTTTATAGCAGTAAATATAGTGGTAAAATAAAAGAAGATGAACAACTACCTATAATGTACTCTTGTTCAGTTTATTATTACGTTTTTTCCTTTTAATTCAAGTTGAAGGAAGTACCTACAATTTATTGTTGATGCTACTTCAACAATAAGGCGGCAAATAAGTATCTTAAGTGAGCAAGCTATCAAATGAACTCTATCATTATTTTTGATAGGAATTCTCAAGCTTGAAATATTTACTTTTGCTCATAAAATATAGACAAGAATTTTAACTAGAGCGAGATAAGATAAGAGAAAAAAACAAGCAGTATCCCTATATATATTTGTATTAAACTTGGAACATTTTGTGATAAATGATAAGTGAACAATTTTTAGTCAACAAGTCCTTGCTTTAACTAATTTTCTAAAGAAGTATATATGTTAGAATTTTTTAGAGTAAAATCTTCTTAATAATGGTAGAAGGATTCCATGTATTAGCCAAGTATTGTTATTGATACGTTAATTTGATTAATTAGTTTTACTTGTCTTTTCTCAGCCATCATTCACTGGTATGTGCTTTGATCGTTGTAAGCACCGATGATGCTTAACAATTTTGGATGAAACCAAGGATCACACTCAGATCCAATAATCGGCTGTGCTCTGTATTTTTCGTACAAGATATATTATGCTACAACTATTGTCTGTTATCATAACTGCACATTACTAAACCGATGGAAAGAGGAATTATTAAAAGGGACAGTCCCATATGCAGATAAAACCCAATCTTTCATAATAAAGTTAGAAAAACGTTGTTCTCATTGTAACTCGAAAAAAAAAACTATTCAGATATAGCCAGGTTTGTGTGAATACTGTGAAGTATCTCAAAATAGGAACTTACTTCTGCTCCAACTAACCCTCAATTTTATCATATGACAGTCCTTTCAAATTCTTCAATGAAATATCGAAGTTTTGTATCAAAAACATTCTCAACGTTCCCAAAGTTAAAGAATAACCTTGCGACTGCATGTCTTCTATACGCGTGCTCATTCTTTTTTCGTTCTTTGCACCAAAGGCTGATGTTGGCCACATGGGTCTTTTTATGTAATTGTTTTTTTTTTTTTAATTTTCTTTGTAGTGTTTTTCATAGAATATTGTTGATTAAAGAGGCCCTATGAACAGTCATCCAGCCATTTTGTACTTCTTCCATGACATTTTTCCAATCCTCTTCACTCCAGGCATCCCGTTTCTATAGATTAGACATCTGTGAAAAATGTTGAGGATGAAAATTAATAAAAAATACCGCATTAAATTTTATGGATATCAAAATATTTTTGTGTTAGTTAATATGTTAACCTTTTAAATCGACCGTTTCATTTAAAAACAAAGTGAAGTTACTTATTTTTTAATTATTTGTACGAAAAAAAAAAAAAAAATTCAACTCTTGATGCTTGTGCCGAAACGAAGCGAACTGAATTAAAAGTAGTGCGATTGATACCAGAACTTTTTTCTTTTTGCCATCTCTCCCTCTCGCCACAAAAAATGCAGTAGGATTAACAAGAAGATACAGCCGGAAACTAATTTTTTTGCCAAAAATCTTTAATTGGTTATCATAATTGAAAAAGGCCCAATTTTAAATAAGATATTAGGTATTGCATTTAAATATTGTTTAATTTAAAATAAGCACGTTTACAAAAATAATAATAAATACTTTGAATATTATTTATGTGTAAGATATACTGAGATAATTATTGAAAATCTATTTGTTATTGTTATGAGAAATATTGAAAGGTTTTTTGTTTGAATTCAGTGAACCACCGATAAAAAAATTATATTGTGGCCATAAATTAGAACTAGGATAGTGTGTAGCAACTTTATAAGAAGACAAAAGACCATAATGGGTGTTTTCGCAACAATGGACGCAATAAAAATAATTAATAGAATATTACAGGCTATTGTTTCGAATTTGGTGAAAACATTTTGCTGTGGCAACTATGGGTATTCGTGTCGGCGATTCACTATTATACCGGCAATGTTATTATGCAAAAGTGTAATTATCATAAACAAGGATATTGTGGAAACGGCTTATAAATCGAATGGTGAGGGCTTGTTGACTTTGCAGCTCAATTATGTATAAATATATATAATCTGCTTTAAAAAGCTTTATAAATACGAAATTTCAAAAGCTAATGACATTCGTACAAGCAATACCGAATACCGAATATAACGCTTCTACGAGATTTTGTGTAACTTAAGTATCATTTTTAGAATAAAATTTTACATATGTGATTGTGTACAAGCTTAAGCGAATGAGGTCTATTAAATGTTCCATTGAAATTTCAGCAGATATTTCCATGAAGCATAAAATATTATTTTAAAAGAAAGTTTTGCTACTCGAAAATATTCTCATGCCGAAACTATAGCCACAATATGTTTCTCAAAAAAGTATTTCACAATTTCTTACATTTACATTTAGACATAATAAGAATTTTATTTTATTTTGGCACTTAAATTATCCCCATGATAATGCCGTTCTTGTCCCTTGCACGCCCTTACTCGGCGACCCTGCGTACGCTGTAATACTATGCGTAGCGGCAAAGTGTATAAAATTGTGTTTTTCAAATGACATTACGTTCAACAAAATCCAAGAATATGAATAAAAGAACTCCATCGTCATTCACAATGCGAAACCGAAAATTTTAGTTCATTTCGAGGAAATAAAACGATCGTAGTAATCCATGCTTTAAACAGAGCGACAAGATCGCAGTCAGCTTGATTCAGCAAACAATCGACTATCGACATCCAAAAAAGGCAACGCATATCGACGTGATCTACACTGATGGAAATCAATCGCATCCATCAAGAATGTCAATCAATGCCTCACGTGTCAATCAATGAAGACAGTTGTTGTGGCTTGTCCTACACGCTTTCTTTACGGTTAGCAAGCATGCTTATTCTCAGGTTGCTTCGATTCACAATTGTGGTTAAAGTCTATACGTTGAAAAGATCTGCATCGTGATATCCTTGCAAGGATTTTCACCGCATAAGGATCAAATTAAAGAAGCACCTTGAATGAATCAATGAAATAGTGCAAACAGCACTTATAAACTGTTTTGAAATTAACTTGCTAAGAAGTTGCGTACATTTTTCAAATTATGAACAGTATTTATTTGCTACTACATTTATACTGAATATCTTCAGAAGTTGTTGAAAAGAAATTAGAAAAACATATGAAATTTCATCAAATATTTTTTCGATGGAAAAATAAATAGCGTTGAAATAATAATAATTACGAATTATTTACAGCAAGTATGGAATAGAAATATCGTTAAAACCACTCTACATGTATGGAAGATAAGTTTCTAAAAGACTGATAAATTTTCATATTGTATCGATATTTTCAAGTGAGCTAATGAAAACAAGAATGGAACGTTCATTATAAAAAACAAAATTATACTCTAGGATAGTCAATAAGATCAGTAGGAAGATCAACATGAAATAGTATGTAGAAGTGAATTGCAGGTATTTAATTTTTTTGTCGACACTGACTCATATAGACACAAAGTACAAACTCGCAATTATAACCTGGGTTTAAATGAACAGCGATAAAGAATATTATATTCAAAAGAGGATACACTAATATTCTAATAAATTAATAAAAAACAAACAGATCCTGAGCATTAAAATATGAAATAACAAACCTTACCATAGGTACTCGTAGAAGGGTTTTTTCAACAAATATTGAATTGTTTCAATAAAAACACATTATCAAAATATTTTATTATTTTAGATCAAAAAATGAGAGAATCAATGTAATAAGCCCATATGAAGTTCCTTTTAATTATTATGATACTGTTTACATGGGACAAACATGTCAATACTTTAAAATTCGATTAAAAAATCATCAATACCATAACAAAAATAAAACTCCATCAAAAATATATGAAATAACAAAAATATTGAGGATGAAAAGATCTAAAGAGAGAGAGAGATAAGCTTAATTGTCATAAGAAAATTTTACAATTTTATGGACAAAGCGACACAATTTTTATATTAAAAATATAAAATAACAATTTCACTTCACTTCACGAACTTCAACCCGCTACGAAAACTGAGTTGTTATTTCTTGCAAGGAAACGGATACAGACAAGACTGCCCATTGATATCGGGATAGTCGAAATAGAGAGATGCGAAATAAAGTATTTGGAAGTGACCTTAAATACGAATACGTCTTTCTGGTCCCACATACGGAAGACAGCTCAAAAAGCAGGAGAGATGACAGCATCTTTGAGCTGCTCAATAGCAAATATTGACGGACCACGGCCGGAAAAACGAAGACTGCTGATGGCGACGACTCACGCAATTCTTTTGTAAGAGGCGGAGGTCTGAACAGATGCCCTGAGAATAAAGGAATACTGCAAAGCGATGACGATGGTACAGGGACAAGATGCACTGAGAATCGCCAGCTCCTACTGGACTGTCTCCGCACAAGCTGTCCTAGTGGTGGCGGGTATAATTCCCGTTGATATCGTAGCTTTCGAGCGTAAAAGGATATACAGAAGCAGCTCAGACATAACACGACAGGATGCGGCAACCATTGAACGCACTAGAACAATATGAATGTGGCAACAATGATGAACAGAAGAGAAATCAGCTGAATGGACGCGACGCCTAATAAAAGACCTTAAACTGTGGACCGAAAGAAAGTTTGGAGATGTGAACTCCTACAGTACCCAGGTTTTGACAGGAGACGGCTACTTCCGACGGTATCTTTACAAAATGAAGAAAGTACAAACACCTAAGTGTTATGGAAACGACTCAAATAATGCCGAACACTTCGTTCGTAACCAGGTTTGAAAGAGGAAGTAGAGGAGACTGTAGGCAGCATAAATCCTGATAATTTTGTGATGCTGTACAAGGTAGAGTGATGGAAACTGGTTGCTATCTATACAGAGAGAATTCCTAGGCAAAAGAATGTCTGGCATAACGCTACGGGAGTCCCACATCTCCTACAGAATAATGAGGTTCTATAAGCAGAAATTAAGAGCACAGTAAAATACAAAATAGAATTTGTAAAAATTATTCGAACATAAAAATGGAAAACCTATAATTGATGAAGCATACCTAAGCAATGTAAGTGAATTTTATAATTCTATTTTCAATAATTTCAATGTCATTTTAAGTTGTTCTTTTTCAGTAGGTCAAAAACAGACCTTATTTTGATATTCATGTGATAGGTGATCAATTGTTTCTATCTATCAGACTTATGATGTGAGGTTATATTTTGAACAAATCCAAAATTATGACGAAACCTTAAAATATTTTGTATTAAAAAATTCAATATTCACTGAAGGAGATTTAAAATGAAAATCACGAGATCACATATGAAAAGTTCAAGTATCAAGATATATCTATGACTAGCCTCCTATTCATAAGACTTACAAATAGATGTTTGCGTCGTTTGTTGAAGCCAACTTAAATTACCCTACGAGAATAAAGTACTTTTTTCCTAAAAATTATGCTTACCGAGGAGACTCTTATCCCATAAACAATTTCAAAAGAGATAAGCACAAATAAACAATCCCGCTGTCGACAGTAACTGAATAAGAAATTGATTTAAAACATTGTTAAGATTTTCGCAGGAGCGTATCATCGCTTAAATATTTTGGAATAATCTCATTGTTACCTAAGTTTAGTAGTTAGAGTAGTACGGATATTTTGGGCAAAATTTTACGCATGTGTCAACATTGGCTCACGCCACCGCTACTTTTAAATGCACTCTTCTACCTGTTGAAAAACAATGATAATCACAAGGCGTCATGAACAATGATATAGATTACAGTCTAGAATATGAGCGGTTAAAAATTGGGCATTTTATTTCATTGGTTACACTTTTTAATTTATTTTTCTGATATCCACTATATGTTACGACCACAGGAGGTTTTCTAATGGCAAGAATCTTGGATTCTCCTACTTTGTTCACCGTTACTGCTATCAAATCACTAAGATGCTAATATTATGCGCGTTTCTCCACTTGTAAATTGTATATAAACTAAATTTAGTTGTAATTTTATAATAGATTAAGTACTGTCAAGTGAAAAATCTTTGCATACCGTGAGTTTCCTTGTGGAAAATGTTTTTTTTATATATATAATAGTATCTACAGAGAACCAATATTCACTAGATTCCATTGATACCAAAAATACCTGTTCAGTTAGAGACGTACATTTTCATTTTTATTCAATAATCAGGTACATATAAACATAATTTATCACTTTTATTCCAAAGTCACACTGGTGCTAATCCCGAATGGGCTTCTAGTGATAATTTTTATTAAATGATTGTTTTGGTGTTGTTAACTTTGTTAATGTTATAAGTCGAAAAATGGGCCTGTATTTTAACAGCAGTTAAATAATAGTCTAGTAGATTAAACGACCCCGCGCGATTATTTCCAGCTACACCCATGCAATGACCCATTCAATACATTTTGACACTTACATTTCGGCTTTTTAGCCCGTACGCAAATGAAAAAAAAATGATAAATTGACATGAGTGAGTAATAATATGCCCAAGTAGCAGTTCGTGTTGATATATTTAAATGTTAATTTTATAAGCAGAAACTGTTATTACATGTTTTTGATTTCTTGCCGTAAATAACTTAACTGGTTAAACGCTTGACAACTAATCGTTAACCAATTATATTCGTTATAGACGTCTACGGAGTTGGAAGCTACAACCTGTCGTAATTTATGTAATAAGGTATGAAATGTCTACAAGGAGAGTTAAAAGAGATTTAATAACTTCGAGATGTTACTAAAAATTCATATTCGTTTTCATGGTACAGCCAAATATATGAATCTTCGATGGCCAGAAATACCGCTAACGAGATTCTTACCATATAGAACCACTGGGCGCAGCGTTTTGCATCTTTCTTAGCAATGAATATATATATATGAGTACAGTATCATGGTAATGGGATTGAAAAATAAATCGCATACAAAGTTGTTAAACGGTTGAACTAATTTGAAAGGGACAAAAATGTTCTGATAAGTTGTATTGAAAATTTAAAGCCGTTGTCCTCTTAATTTATCATTTATAAACTACATATAAACTATATAATTGAGTTTTTTGTTAATTTACTGGGTGATTAAAACTAAGTTATATGTTTATGATATTATTGCTCGAAATCCTGTCTGTTGTTGAGCTTCCTTATTCTAATTCTTCTACTACAGCTATTGCATTTAAGAGTTATGGGAATTTACTTTTCACTTGTTTCCTTATATTAGTTTATATGATATTTAGTTATATAAAGGGTGTAGTACAGATCTAAGGAAGGAAATATGAGTAAAAGCGAAGTTTGCAGACTTACTTTCTCTAAATAGGTCTTTCTATTAGGGGCACCGGGCATGTCGATTGTCATTGGTCAGCTTATTGTATTCCTCGAAGCCATGTTAAAGACATTTAAAGGTTATCGTAATATGTTCACTTCTATAAAAGTATTTATACATCTATATCCATATAGACTTTTTGGCAATGTGCGTTCACCTGAACAAACAGTTAATGTATATCTTTATAATGAACAATTGTATGGAGTAAACTAACCTTTAATAAAATGTATCGGGTGATTTCAACACCTACCATACTCACCCGATATCGCACAATCGGATTTCCATTGATCTATAGAGAGAGTCAAATACAAAATGATTCATAACTGTTTAAGTTTTTCCCACCCTAGTTGGAATTATAAATGGTTTTCGTAATATGAGGAAAGCTCAAAAATACAATACAGCTGAGGATTTGTCGTTTCCAAAGGACCTTCTAGATTGTAACTAAAACGTGCATTTGTTGATTATTTATATATATAATTATTGATTGATAAGATAGAATCAATTCAGTATAAAAAATCTTCATACAAAACCCATTATTTTAAATTAATTTCTTCTACTTGCAATATGATAATCGAAACCTTTCACCAATAATAACGGTTAATATAATTTCATAAATCTAACAATCTTCCAATAGCTTGTTCTATCTTAGAATATGTTCTTACTCGAGCAAAATATTGATTCGTTGGGTTTATCTACATAAAATAAAGGTAAGTTTGAAAGCTTAATCTTCTAATAACAATATTTTATTGTTATTTAATGGACTAATTCTGTTTTCAAATACCTACAAGAAAGACAAAAGCTTCTTCGTATCAACCTAATTTGAATATTAGCCTACTCATTTCTCAATAATGTTGTAGAAGATTGTAATACCATCTCAACGCATGAAAAAAACTTCCAGATATAAATATGACATATGTTACTGAAGCACTTTGTTTGGTTGTAATCTACTTGTGAAGTCTGTCAAGTTGAAGAAGTTGATTCCCGCCAAAGACTTGCGTTACATTTAGGCTTAGTAATCATATAAAAACAATTTTGACGTTAATTCTGATTGATACTTAAAAGATGACACTAAAGGTGGTCAACATGAAATGCGAAAGCAGAGTGGGCTTCATAAAATCATTGTTATATGTAAATCTTTAATTCAAGTTCTATTGCTTCGAAAAAAATCAAATATATTTTAGTATATTGTGAATGAATGATATATAATCAGAAAATCAGAAAACCAAGAAGATGCAAAGCGAATGTAACATATCTTTCTAATTGAAAATCTAAATAAAAACAATGGGTTTGGTACCGAGATATAACGTCTATCGAATTCAGAATCAAATTATCTTTTGTTCATATTGGTATATTGTTTAATAGTTTGCAGCAATGCCAAAAATACTCTAACTAACAAGTTATCACAGTATTAAATAGTAAATATCGCATATTATCGTGGAATAATTAAGGAAACTGGAGAAATTTATGAAATACAAGAATATAGTAAGATGGTAGTGGGAATCGACTACATAAGCAGCAGAAACGAAAATCTCAATTATACCTCAAACTTTTTTAACTCCATATCAATTTCTCCATTGCAGTCTTGAAACCAACTACACTTCTAGGACTTTAATTCGTAAATTAATTAATCTCTACGCTTTGTTTATTCCCCTCGTAGTTTCATACTATTGATTCATTTTTATGAGGAAATAACTTCTTTTACTTATTTCTTACCTTTATTGTAAATGATTAAACGTAGATTATCTAACGTTTTTATAATTACATGAGGTTATTTAATTATGTGTGAAATCCAATTAACAGTCCGAATAGAAACTACTCTTTAGAATCCGGTTCTGTAAAAGGAAGATCCATAAGAGAACAGGTAGAGATGTCATGGGATACGACAATATACCACTTAAATCGAATGATCAGTGAATGGACACACTTTTACATTCACTGACGTTTGAGAAAAAGTCTTTTGTCGCAGTAAAAGCTTTTTGACACAATCCTATGGCGTTTTTTTATACCGTTGTAGTGCACTTTTTGTTTAAGCATACCGGCTATTGATTAATCCATAGAAATCGGCGCTTTTTCTTCTTTTTAGCAATGCCATTGGACCGCGGTGAAGTACGCTTCAAGCATTTATAACATTCTATGACATTCTTTCGATGCAGGCCATTTTCTTAAAAAAACTGTCGCTAAGAATTGAGATTTTATCGATAGACATATAATGGTATTCGATTTGCCACTCTACATACCTTCCTTTGATTCTACTTAGACGGAGAAAGTGCCCTTATATGTTACCCTATTATTTCGAATATCAAAGTTTAATATACGGTTAAGCGAATTTACAAGAGATATAAACTTTTATGTTGAGGAAACTATTCAATACTGTTTATTTCTACAGAGAATTGAATATCGATATACTTATTAACACTAAAACAGTATTTTCATTGGTTGGTTGAAATAATGGGGGAAAGGCGAATGAGAAATTTTGTAGAATTATGAACTTCTGCATTAGATTTCGATATATCTTAATTTCTTATTGCTAATATCTCCACGCCAAATTTTGGAAAGCAAACCTGCAGCGTAAATTACTTTAGTTTTACAGAGTAACAAATAAAATATTTTCATAAACGCTCCGACGAAGTCTTTTCCTACCATTTCCTATATTACAGAAAATTATTCTAAATTTATCTATGGCCGAACCAAAGAACTGTTGTTTTTATTTTCAGTTGATTTTGTGACATAACAATCGACCAGTTACGTTTTATATCAAATATTTTATCGACCTCCCAATCTATTCGACAAGTTTAGAGACTCGATTTTAAAACGTGCTCTTCACCTATAATGTCTATCAGACGCGATTAATTTTTTTTTGGAAATTTTTGGTGATAATTTTCTACATTCTCGTTGCTCTAGAGCTGCCGGGCTGAAGTTTCTGAGGACAGAACTTAGCCACCAACAGTTACACCAAAATTAACGGCGTCATCTCCATAACTTAGAACACAGTTTATACCCGTAGTTGCAGCTTTCAGAGAATTTGATTACTTTTTCAATAAATATATTATTGACGGAACTGTTTTTACTGTTTATTTGTTCTAGCAAATTTGATTCTTTCGAATGCGTTTCTAGCTTTTTACCTTGATTTTCATTTTTATTTTGTAGCAGGTTGTGGTCAAATATTAATTGTTCATCTTAACCGATATTACTTCTTGATGAAGAATCTCTAGCCGGGGATCTTGAGGTTATAATAATTTTGACTGGTTCGAAACTACCAATGTCATGAGAAAAATTGTGCTATAAAAAAAATGACGTTATTTAAAAATACTGAAGGGTATGATACACAAGCCTCATCAGGATATTTTTTAGTATATTTTCTCAGAGTAGCTTCTGGACGATAAAGAGAAACCGTATATTTGTAAGAACAATTAAATAATTCCTCAACTCTAATTTTGCTGTAAATCAAACGAATCCTAAAGAATAGGACTATGTTTCCAGTTCTGACAGAAGCTGGTGTTACCAAAAGGACAACGACGAAGCAGACATACTTCCAAGACTGGGTTCATTAAAATCACCAATACTCTCAGAGCCCATTTTGCTAAAAGTGTAGCTCTTGAATTTCTTAGTTGTCTGCTCGTACGAAACACTATGCAAAGATGGAAGGAAACACTTGGCAAGAGAAAAGTGAAGGTACACATATTTAGGCCTGTTAACCGAACTGTTATCTAAGGCGCGATTTTCATGCTATAGGACAGAATACCTCTGGTGTATAGAGAAGGAATAAATTGTCATCAGTAAGTACCCAGTACTCACATATGCGAGGAACAAACACTTGGGTACTCACATTTTACCCAAGTGGACCAACTTCAATCCATGGTACCCACTCAGCTTCTCAAAGGGGACCTCGGTAGTTTTAAATAGGACACGACAGGTATATCAGAAGGCATAACCGCAACCGCCCACTAACCAAATTATGAACTATGGTGCTGTCCAAATATATTTAGGAAATAAGAGATGTTCGTCATCTTACTTTTTTTACCTATATAATGCGGTTTCACCATATTTCATAAAATATCACCTGACAATTCATTGAAAGGTATAAAGAATCAAAAAATTTGTCAAATAGTGGAAATAATTTAGTTGACGAAATTCGTTTTACAATATCATTACAAGCCTTTGAATTGAGACTAATTAACTATAGCATGATAGATGTCATTAAAACGTACCCCGAAATACGAAAAAATATCGTGCGCTGTACCATGGATTCGTTCACAATATGGGAAAACGCTCATTATCTACAGTAATAAAGCTAATTCAATTACTCATCAGATAGATACATAATCAAGATATGACTTTATTTGCCTTTATAATGGAGGAGACTAAATACTTAATTTTCCTAGTAGAGCGAATCCGAACTTCTATCGCCGCCGGCGATAGGTACAGTTCTGCTTTTCCGTTACCTTCTACAGGTGAAAGAATAATGGCTTTTCAAAACGTTGAATATTATCTATTCTAATTAAAAAAACAATGCTAATTTAATACATTTTTATTTTTACTTCTGTTTTTGTTATAATTTTCATAGGGAAATGAAGTTGTAGGATTATTGGTGTGTGTGTAATTTGTCGAAATAAATATGGATATAACGATCTCGAGAATATTTACGCCGAACAAAGATAAAATATACACACCATTATAATTATAAATAGTTTCAATCACGATCCCAATGTAATGCGAAGAAGTTCTACTCTCACACTAACCTAAATCTGCAATAAAAAACTACATAAGGAGGAATCGCTCATTTTTTGTATTTACAGATATTCTTCACCTCTATTCCCTCTAGGTACGAACAACATTGACACTCCTTGTAAAGTGAAGCAGTTGTCGATTTGACAGACAGGGTCACGTCTGCCTCTTTAAATATGTGTGTGTTCTAACACTTGGACGACATCCACTGAAAAAATCTGCTCTTGATCTGACACATTAGGTTAAACAAAATTAAAGGTTGCATGGCCTAAGAAATTCCGTATCAACCTTATCTACGTTTATATTTAAAACTTTCTCAATAAAGTGCATATCAAAACTTCCACTTGTTCTGCTCAGCTTCATCTACATCGTTTTCAGTATCTACCTACACCACAGGTACGTCGCTGTCAGAGCTAGAATCATCCACAAGAGCATGTTTCAAGAACTTCTGCTTCTTCTTTTCCTGGATTTTTTCTTTAGTAGTTTATTTTATTTTTATTTTATCGAGAATTCTTTTATAAACACCTAAATCTGTCAAACTTCCTGCAAATTTTCTTGAGACCGTTTCCTATTAAAAGAATCTCTGAACTGCCCTCGTTACTTAAAAGAGTTAATGAGGCCCAGAAATTTCTTAGGTGTTGTTGGTATTTCATTTCATTAATGTAGCTAATTATACCAACAGAATTTTCTGACACAATTGATAACGTTTATAGCAGAAAGCGCGTAAATACTAGACGTTGAGGTGGATGACTTCCTCCGTACCTGCTAATGCGCGTTCTTTGGTAAATGTTCTACCACACGTCGACTAATTTCATTTTGGCATCTATCTTCGAACATTACGCACCAGTTATTTCCAGGTAAGGAGTTTTGAGAATGATTTGGTTTTGCAATCCGTCTTAAGTAGACTTGAACACACTGCCTCAATTGTAGTCTGTAAAACCCATAGCCACACTCTCCTAGTTTTACCAATGAATGGATAAAAAGTTCTTCCTATTATTTTGTTAAGACGGTCGGTATTTCCACTACTTTGCATTCATGGGCCTACTAATTTCATTGATCATTATTACAGACATTATAATATAATTTTCTTCTGACCGTTAATGAAACACATTTCACAAATAAACTCATAATTCTTCTCGTAGATACTTTATATGATCTTCACTGCTACTGGTTTAACAAGAGACCTTAATATTCTCGAACTGGGAAAGCAGTTAAGACTGACGTAAGATATGCCAGTATAGTTAAACTTTTATGAAGAAGATTTGATCAATTAAAAAACCAAAATCCAGCCGATCAAGTACATGCTAAAAATGTAAACCAGCAAAAAGACTTAATAAATAGAATTATTCGAAATGTAAAACTACTTATGAGAAGTTAACTCCTGTACGTGATATCAATTTAAATTGTTATTTGATACATCTTCCATTCAACCTCACCAGTAGTTTCTCGTCTTTTCCCATGTGACAGAATATTCTGTCTTAATCTTTATTGCCAAACGTTTATTCTTACAAAAACGAATCCCACCCCGACAACAATCAAATCTATTTATCTTCTAATCAATCACGGTCGACGTTGATTGGGGGACTGTCTGGCTCGAAGGACTATAGTTGCATACACTGTACGCTTTTACTTACTTAGCTGAAGTTATTCCGTGCTATTTTACGTCCTGTGTCTGCAGTGTACGCGATTTTGATCCTAAAAGCGCGGGAATCTCTTATCGTCTCAAGATCGCCATCCAATTAAAGCTGACAATAGGTTTACGTTGGTGACACAAGTAGTGGAGTACACTCAGGCGTTCGGATCTACAATCTTTTGGCTGTTGTATTATTTGAACGGGTAGCAGTGGTGGAGATCCAAGGTAATTTGTTGTAAGGGATTTTTTGGATTTATAAATGGAATGTTTATTTTTTATCAAACTGTTTGAACGGTATTTGATAATTTTTTAAGGAAAACGTACTACAAATTCTTCAAAAGCAATAACGAATAGGTTATTATTATTTTTGTCGGTTGCCAAGTGAACTACACCGCTTCACGTCCAAGATTGAATCAATGATCAGTCTATTGTTTTTTTGGCTGTTAACTATTTCAAAGATTGGTTAATAGTGCAAGCTGTTACACTTTCTGTTTAATATGAAGACTCCTACTACCTTTTTGATCTAAATTGACACTGATAATTATGTGCGCAAGATTATTAAACAAGTAAATTTTGGTTTAAACACCACGGAGATGAAAAAACGGAACAAGTATGGATAGAGATATTAGAAGAGATTTGAAGTAATAGAATTATTATGTAGTGATATTATTTCCGTAAACTGACAGCAGTTCGGAAACAAAATTAAACAATTTACTAGTCAGTGGAAGAAACAGTAGAAAAAAGGAGTTTGACATAATTGGCTCTAGCAGTATCTAAGCTTTTCTGGAAGGAAAAGATTATAGTAAAACATGTAGAAGTCATCCCGAAAATGCCTAAAAACTTTTTTGTTAGAATGTAAATTTTATTCAAATATGATTAGTTTGAAACTCTTGAAATATATTCATTAGCAAGCTCCACTACTACGTCTTCAACTGTATGATAGCAGTTAAAGTTTTAATACTGTGTATAATGTCTTAGTTACATTTACTTTGCCTGCAATCAAGCAACATAAGGTATTTTGATCTTTGTGGCGGCTCCGTTTATTTAGTTTCATTTAAATGAACGCGCACTATCGTGGACGTACCTACAGTGTCAGTGACACACAACAATAATACTCTAATTAAAGTTAATAGAAAATATATCAAGCCCAAACCATTCGAAACGTTGTTGATGAAATGAGTTAAATACCGGGCAACAATGTAATATTCACAAATGTAGAGGTGGAGCGCTTGGTACGTATTGAAATAGATCAAGTGCCCTATTAAGCTGCAAGAATGCTGTAAATTTTCAGTGTTGGAGTATTATAAATATTTCATATTCCTTTGTTACTGCGGCTAAATTGAATTATAATTGTTAGTTAATTCCGAATAGAAGGATATCTTAACCTATACCGAATTTGTTTCAGAGTTTACAAAGCGCAGCGAGAAGAGCGGGAACTAGTTGTGCGAATTGCAAAACCACGACTACGACCCTTTGGAGGCGAAATCAGAACGGGGAGCCAGTTTGTAATGCCTGCGGACTGTACTATAAACTACACAACGTAAGTAACATAAATCTATCTGATAGTTCTATACTCTCATGAGTCTTATTCCACCCAGTATATATGTCTTTGTGTTGTCTTTGCTGGTGATATTCTCACACTCTATAAATGTATAGGTTCGCGTGTCGTGAGTGGATTGGATATACGGACTTAGCGTTTCTCTATTATTCTTAACATTGTAGAATCCCTATTACATAATATTAAAAGTAATGTTGACAACGTTGCTATATTTTATTAGACATCGCGTTTAAGTTGATCGTGTTTTATAATTTAACAGTGAAAAGAGTGTTGGAAAAACTTCAGAAAAATTTAATATAAAAATAAAAAAAATTGATGTCTCAAGTTAGCAAAATTACTTTTTAATAAAAATTGATAATATTTAACGATATTGTTTAATAATATATTTTAGAAAAATATTCTTGATTATTTAGATTTTTATTTGCTATAATATTTCTTCAGATTTTTATTTTATACTAAATATATTCCTATTGATGAAAAAATTATCATAATTCTTCATCCTTCCATATTTCTACGTTTTCACATTTCAAATTTAAATAAGGAACTTTTCACTGATCTTATTCCAAAATGTAATATATTAGTTTGTAATTCTAGAATCGTTTCACAATCTAATGTCATCATTATAAACATCCAGCCAGATAGTTCTTGAATATATTTTATTCCATTTAACCTTTTTCTCTTTCTATTTGATATATTATCCATTTTTAAAAGTTAAGTTCTATGCGGAATTGAATTGTTCGAAATTATTTATTGCAATTTGCTATAAGTGTGACTTTTATGTTTTTGATGTTAATTTTTGGAAATATTTTCATTTAAAGTTTTTGATATGTGAAAAGCAGAATAAGCAGAAGCATATAATAAAAATCAAAATTGATTATTTTTATTTGTATGAGAATTTTGAACGATGATAATATTGCTATGAATAACATTAACAATCGAAGGTTCTTCGCGGGTTATTTTTGAAGATGTACAATCCAGGAAACTGTAACTGTTCCCGAGACACGAAGAGCTGGAAGACCCAATCAAACTTGATGATCGTTATCTGGGACTTACGGCTCTTTGAAATGGATATATCGATATTAACAATAAGTAGAAGAATTTGTAATACTTTTTGAAGTTACAGGCGATTTCTAAGGTAGAACATAACCTGCGTTTAGACAACAAAGAAATGCAAAGATTCTCGTTATTTCTCGAATTTGTCTTAATGGATGTACTGAATTGATTACAATGGATGGAAACATGACAGGACAGGTATATAGGGATCAAGTGGTGGCCAATGTGCTGCCACCGTTCCATGCTGCTTTAGGTACTTAGCTCATTTTAATAGATGATAATGTAAGACAACATCGAACTTACGGGGTATCAGAAGAAATAGACAAGCAAGGTTTTCTTCATCTACCACTGCTACCCAGGTCTCCTGATCTGAATTCTATAGACATGTATAAGTAACAAAAAGCTATTCACGATTTGAATCTGCGATAAAAAGCCATACAGGAACTTCGGAATCTTCTTCCATAACTTGGTTGGGAGCATGCTGTAATGCAGGGTCACAGGGAGTATTAGCTGTTGTTTAAACTTTCAATTGTTTGATAATCTCTTCTGGTTTATTATTTTATATTAGCATTTATCATTATTATCATTATAATCATTATATAAGCTATTGATTATTTGTTGATATATCCAAGAAAATTTGGGTTACTTTATTTGTGAACTCATATTTCCATAATGACTCATTTCAGATTCCATTCCGAACATTTATTGTCTCAAAGTGAATCAGCATGTTGTCTAATAGTATTATATAATAGAATAGTCTCTATTATATCAGTAGTTTAATTTCTTCAGTTCATAAATTTGTACAATACCTCAATAGTACTGATTCCATTCCTAATAACCTCTTTAACTATAACTTTAGTTCTACTTTGTTATTGCGATACAAACCTTGGTATGTTTTAGACAGCATTGCTTCTTTTATATTTCAAATTTCTAGCATTCTCACATTTTTTCTTATATTATCTCCCCAGTGCAGCGTGTTAACGATCTTATATTAGTTAGTATTCTGCACTTATCATCTCAAATTTTCAGCCTATTGCAGTATGTTTCAACGTCTTCACTATTCTCTTCTGTTAATATTTGATATTTCACTGAAATTGGATTTCTGTTGATTCCGTGTATAAATATTTCTTTCAAATGATTCACGACGTTTTCTAGTTGCTTTACAACCATACAGATAGAAAGATATAATGGTGGGTTTATACTCGTAAAATCCTTCCTTTATTCCTTTAGTTTGTGTTTTTACATATTTCACACCTTGCTTTAGGTTATATTTGAACATTATAAACAAGATATATATTATATTTCAATCACTATTAAGCATCGATACAACGTATAAGTTTCCATTCAATTTGCTATCGCTGTTAATTCTTTCTTTCCATTTACTTCTATCAAATTCCGTCAAAACATATGTTAATGTAACTCAAATCACAAGTCAATTAAGTTCAAGTGATCCCACCACGTTTAACGTAACGCACAATCTAAATCAAGATAACACAAACTCCGACGAAAGATGTTTGCCTGAACAATCATAATCTACGGGTGTTAAAACTATCAGCATCTTCAATCTAATGACAATCTAGTTAAAGCATAATCGGTTGATTAGCCCAAATCCTGATATCTATCACGCGTACATATCTGCTGACTCTTCATTTTCTCCGTCCTTCTTTTCTTTTATATTGATGATTATCGGGTAGAGCTGGAATAGTTATTTTGTAAAACGAGTTATATTATAACAAGGATGAATTAAATGAAAAAGTATGCACTACTATTTTCCGTTAATATGAATACATACAAAACTTTTTTTATTTTATGGGTGTGTGAATTGCATTCATATTTTTGATGTGGAATATGTTGCAATAAAAACTTTTGCACCACTAAATATTCATGACATCTATTTTGCGCCCTATCGTTAGGTTAGGATATGGACAAACCCCAAATGGTTTTTGGCACATTTAGTCCATTTTATTTAAATGTAGCTGAATCTCCTCCTTCGTTATATGTGTGCTTACGGATTTGTAGACATAGATTTTTACCAACAACAAGTTTCGGTGATGTTTATTGCTTCGATATTAAATCCGATTAGGACTCATGCTACTATCAACCTGAAATTCGCAGTTTTTGTTTAAGACGACGAAGTTTAGTTAACTTCTTCATAAACTTTTCTTATATATTTTTTCTAAAAAGTATTTGGAATACACTTAACTTTTATTTTAAACAAAATGTGTATCTATTTGACATTATTATAAAAAAGTTACTTCCCAGCTCTGTTATCGTACTTTCAGAATCTGACCTGATGTGTTCGGTTTGTTACGTGGCGCGTTCTATTCCCGTAACAAATTGTTATTGTAGTTGGGTAACGACGTTGTTTAAAGTAGGCGTGGAGACCTGTATATATGATATACTGGCTGAAGTCCTGCTCGGGGCAGTCGACATACTCGATATAGTCTGTGGAACATGTCATTATGATCCACAATCGCACTACTATTGCTCTGCGGAATGCGATGCTCTTCTTATTCTTCTTTGGTCGACGTATATCGGAGAAGACTAATAACTGCACTTGATCTGTTTTTTTTTATTCTCTTACAAAGGATTGTGACGGACATTATCTGGGTGAATATCGTAGTTTATGGACGCATAAATATATTAAGACAGTTATCAATTGTTACATCGCGTATGAAATTAGGTACCTAGTAGTTTATTTGCTTTTGAGCTTATATGTATGGTGGTTGGGTGTTGATAGATACGAGGATGGTCCCAGTACTACCTGGCCTAACAAAGAATGAACAAAAATTTTGAAATTAAATATATTTATTTTTCACCTTCATACACTTTTACTCGCGATGTTTGATAAATTCGATGTTGATAACAGAGAATCAGTCTTACCCAGAGTAGAATCTAGTTCAGCTTTTAAATTGGTTGGGCTAAGACCTTTCAAATAAAAGTTTTGTATCATATAACGATACCAAATTTTTTCCATGTTTACAAATTCACTGAAAACTTTCATTATCGATAGCTGCCAAACAAATACTAAACAACGTGGTGTCTTCAAACTTGAAACATATGCTTTATAGATTGTGTACTTTTTTATACAGTGGTATTTTTCAAGAGAAAACTGCCATCTCTAGGTCAGGCCAGGTACTTCTGGGACCCTCCTCCTACAAGGGTGTGAATATAATGAAGCTCTGTGTGGGTAAATTCGTGAAAATTTTTCAAAAAAAATTAATATTTTTTGACATTTCTTGTAAAATTCCAACAATTTTTGATAAATTCTTGGATCCTGATGGAAATTACAGATATCGATCACTTCTTTCTCGAAAACTTTTTCTTTATAAAAAAAGTTTTCGTGAGGTTTGGAGATTATGTATATATTTGAGTATTTCAAACATTTCATTTCCCATATTTTCTTAAAAACTTACGTGAAGTTCAATAAATTTCCAATCTCTTTGAGAAACTAGAGTGAGAAATTTATTTCTAGGATTACATTTAATCGCCGCTGACAATTTCAATATTCAATATTCAAACGTTTATGTCTATTATTGAAAATCCGTATTAAGTCATATAATATCCAGGAAATCAATTCGATGGATACTGTTCAACTTTTATGTTTCTTATGTAAAATTCTCTATTTCTCACTCATTTCGCTTTTTTGCAGTTTGTCCCTTCATGTTATCATGCAATACACCTATTTGAAAAAAGTCGTCACAACTTTTCCGGTTTCATCTACAATTATAAATCGACCCAAAAAGTCCTACATATTTTGCTTGAGCTGTATCAATAAGGCCCGAGAAATGTTTATTTCAATACTCTTTTGGTTCAATGTGAGCAAACGCGGCACTCATGGTGCGGATAACTAACGTATGCTTAATTCTCCAGTCAATGAAGTCGCTGGTCGTACCAGTTTTGGGTTGGGCTGTCCCGAAAGCTCATCGTTAGTCAAAGTAATACGGCTACGCTGAAATTCAGCACTCCCGAATCGCTGAAAAAACCAACAAGCGGAAAAAACTTCATTTATATATAGAATATACGACTCTCTATTTTTCAATATAAGCTTTGTTCGCGGGTCAAATTCTTTCAAAATTGTCGTTCGTGGGTTAGAGGCGGTGAAATCATCGACACGCGAATGACAATTCTGAAAGTGCGCTTGCAATCGGTCCTAAACTGATTCAGAATCACAACCGCGAACAAACCTGTAGTCTTTTCAAACCCTTTGTCTAAACGTATTGCAAATTCACTCTTTTATTCTGCATAAAAAGTTATCTACTACGATTTGTTCTAGCCAGCGAAATGTATGTTATCGGAGCAAACTGAGAGAAACTGAAAAATAGAAATAATGCTTTATTGTTTTATAACCGGTAGAGCCTCCTGGTCACATGAATTATTTGTGAAATGAATGATTTTAAGAACGCAAGTAACTAGGTCGGATGACATATGTATTCAAAATGCTCAAAGATTTATAGATACTTGCAATTGATTATTTCAGTTGCTGGCATTATAAAATTAACCGTAAAAAGATTGTCATTTCAAAATGATGACCATTTATATTCGAAGTAACAAGGCATTTTGCAATTATTACAAGGAAAATTTTTATTTATGCTTATATTCATCTGGACTATTTTTTACGAAGATGCGGGATCCAAGTAACGGAACCACCAGGCGAGCTGATGGATATGTGGGACTCCCGAGTCGTGTTCATAATACGTACACTCAGGTGTTTGTACTTTCTTCATTTTATGGATATACCGTCGGAAGTATCCATGTCCTGTCAGAGACTGGGTAATGTAGAAGTTCACATCTCTGAACCTCTCTTCGGTCCACAGTGTAAGGTCTTTTATTAGTCGTCGCTTCTGATTTTTTTCTGACCACTCGTTACCACTAGAACAATCTGTGGATAAACAGGCCAGTAGGAGCTAGCGATTCTCATTGTACCTTGTCTCTATACCACCGTCATCGCTATTAATTTATTCTTAGGGTGTTAATGAAATTCAGCTTGATATTATCCTGGCTTTATTTTTCCAAATCGATTTATTTATTATTATTCGTTTCTTTGTCTAGTTTTAACCTATTATTTTAGTAGCATTTTAAAGGACAACTATAATTTTTCAAGCGGTTTTGTTGGTATTTTAGCAAAATCAACTTTATTTCAAGATCATCGTTTTCATTTTTCTTTCTTTTTTCTCGTCAAATTTCCTAGTTTAGTCTTGATTGGATTACCTCTAGTTATTGTTCTTTATTTATTCTCCTTTATTTGATCGTTGATCTAAGCATAGATTGATTTCTTCGTAGTAGCTTCCCCTCAAAGATTTCAAATTTAGTTTGTTGTAAATAGGTTTTGCTCCCATAAGGTACCATAATATATATTTCTTGGGTAATCCTCCAGCTTATCAGTTGTCACATTTAGGGTTTATTATTGTTTTTAAATACATATCTTCTTTAAATGTTAAATCGTCTTATATTCTCCTTTCTTCCTCCATTTTGTTTTTGGGAATCATGTATTGCTATCTTGTTTACCCATATGTCTTGCTGCTTTTATTACTTGAGCTATCTCTCGGTAGAGGAGCAACTGCTATATCAGGGCAATTCCAATGAACCTTCCACTCTATAAAAATTTCCTCATCGCACCAAAAATATACCCAACGAATCTCTCTCTCTATCATATTTACTCTAAGATTTAATCTATAGTTTATTTTTCCTCACTGAACTTCGGTTATATTAGAAGTAAACTAAAATATTTAGCGATGTTTTTTATTAACTAGTCTGGGAATTGGAAAATAGATTTCCTTGTTTGAACACACCCATAAATGGCATTATATAGTTCTTTAGAACGAAAAAATAAATTGATTTTATGTTGAAATAGTATACATATGCTCCCTCGAGTATGAATATTTTGATGTCTAGATATGCTCCGTAGCAATAATAAAACCTTTAAAGGATAACCACACGTCTAAAGAATTCGAGACACTTGTTACTACTGTCATTCATTTAATTAAGGTCTCGGGATTCCAGCAATGTGTACACACACCTCCAGACGCATTCCCAGCCACTATAGTCGGCAAATAGTCCAATTAGGCCCTACACAAAATGCCTCTTATTGTGTCATGAGACCACTAATAACATATTCCATGTATTAAGCGTCGCGGTCACTGGACTTTTAGCCATCCTTCACAAGAACCGCGTTTTTCTTTTTTTCTTTAATGTAACCGCGAGACTCGCGTCACGTACTTTACCGGCTTTTGCGGGTCTGATTGAATAAAATCATTCGAATTACATGAAGAGAGGGCCGATTAACATTAGATGAATTTATGGTATTGAGTCATCGCAGCAGAATTAATCAAAACATGATTTTTTCTTTAAGAAGCACTGCGATATTTCTCATCTGTCATTTTAAATTTTTTTTCTGTCACATTTCTTTTGGCTGCTTCAGCAAAAACATTTTTACGAAGGCGATATTACGTAAGAGACTTTTTGGAGGTTGACAACACTTTCGCTGCGGCTATGTCATCTGTCAAAATTTTAAATGTATCTGTAGTTTTATGGGTGTGGGGACAAAAAACTGTTGGCTTTAATTTCATTATTTACACTTTACTCTATGAAACAATGGTTATTACACTATAATTACACATCTTTATATAACTAAGTACACAGTCGGCTGGCTTTCCGAATTTTTGTCTTTGAATGATGTATTAAAATGTGAAATTCGTCATATGTAGCTGCTTCTTAACATTCAGAATGAAAGTTTTGTTTAAAATTTTTCCAAAAACGTTCAATTACCCTCAGATAAGGCATATTAATAGCATTCCTAGACTTATCAATAAACAGAATATTCAACTCTACAGAAGTTCGTTTGCTTAATGAGCAGTTGCCATATCTGGCCAAAACACAAAATTTCCTTCAGCTTTTCTTTATGAACTGCAATAATTTTTCACATATTTTGGCAGTTACAGAATTTTCAGATGGATAAAAGTATGCTGAAGAATGACCTCGATAAGATATCGCCAATAATACTAAAACTTTGGAGTTGAACTTTTTGTTTCTTCTGAAATACAATTCCTCGCCTTTCTGAAAATAATAAGTCACTTGAAGTGCTGAAAACTAACTTCATTTTTTCCAAGCATACAAATAAATAAAAAAAATTAAAATTAATTTTTCCTCGAATTATCTCAGCACAAACGTAGACCTAATAGATAGCAATAATTTGCAATTATGAAAGTTTCTCTTTTGATATGAGGTACATGCTTTGACATTTAATGTCAGTATTCATATTCTCTCTATTCTATAAGTCTCGGTTAATTGAATGTTAAGTAAAACGGAGAATGTTATGATCCGAAAAACTAATTAAAAAAATCGTTGTAGAGATCAATGTGGGGAAAACCCAATTCCCAAATAATTCTCGAATTACTGACAAAATCCGGTCATAAAATAAACGCAATGACCGAGAACAACTAACGATCATCCTTGATAACTATTATAGCTTTCCGGAAAAAGAGTAGAGCCGGAAAATTTCAACTTCTTTCCGTGTAAGAGCATCGTCAGCAGCTTTTTTCATACCATTTAGATGTGTAACGGTTATTTGATTCGTATGTTCTTTTCCCACTTTTCGACCGTATGAATAATCAAATAGCAAGTGTAAAAACGTGGTAATAGTTGTTAGGAATGGATTACGAGAGTTTGTTGTACAACAAAGAAAAATTATTACTGGAATGAAGTACATTAATCAGGTTGGTATGCAATAAGAAACACAGAATTTCTTAAGCATTTGACATGTAAAATATATCGTTTAGCTACATCCACATGCATGCATAAACCAGTTCTTAGCTCGAATTCTCTTTAGGCTCTCCATAAATATAAACAATTCTTCTAGTCGTATTTCTTTTCTGGAAATAATCTTAGATATATCAACTATGATATTGTCTTTTACCTATATAATGAGTTATAAAAATTTTTGTTTGAGATCTGGTACTGTTCTGAGTATGTACGAAGAATAGATTGTTATTATTATCTTTGTTGATAAACGTAATAGAAAACCACTAATATTAGTGTTACTTCATGATACACTCTTAAAAATTCGTAATTAACGGCCACAACTATACCTCCATTACTTATTCTCTCGCTGGCCATTCAGCTGTACATAGTCTAATATATCTAATTTTCTAAGAATAGTCTAAGCCTATTTTGTTGGCAATTGTGTGTACTGTTGATGAGGATTGTAAATATCACAATCTTTTTAATTAGTGGCATTGCTCTTGATATGTTTTGTATTTAGATACATTCTATCTTTGTTACATTTCATCCATATTGCTCTTATTTTTTCACTATACATAGTTTCTTGGACGATTCAATGAACTAATCTTAAATATTTGTCATATTCATTTTGCTCTTTCTTTATTTATATCCTTTCATGTCCATATACCAATATTCCTTGACTTTATTGCAAATTCGATTTGAATACAAAGATTATAAGGTATATTAACTATTTGTTAGCACTTCCTTCAATATCATTTTTGGAGTATTTTGTACATTCCTCTTATATTTCGAAAAGGAATATCTGTATCATATTTCTTGTTTTAAAATAAATCTTAAAACTTAAATCCTTACAGACTATTAATTGAAACACGAGCTTTTAGTACGCGACATTATTATTAATATAATGTGCCTTCTCAAAATACTTTCGTAATTTGTAAGTCTTGACATTGTGAACCCACACTATGACGAAGACACAAGCATCTAGTCTCTTGTCGGTAATTTAGTTTAGATCGTAGATTTTGATAAAATGGTTTTCGTGTCTGTTGCTTCTGTGTACATTCTTGATTCCTATAGCAAAACTAAAAAAAACCTCTAATTAGAAATGAGAGAGGAGTTAATGATGAATGTTTGTGTTATATTTATCAACTACATTCAGTGACATAGTAAGTTGACTACCTAGTAAATATTATTTTATCTGAAAAATGTTTATAATCAAATATGAGATTAGATCCTGATTATTATTAGTTAAACATACCTTTTTTTGCAATTATTTTACTGGTGTAGTACTTGACGAACCACCTCATTTCTGTATTAGAATACAGAATTTATTCGAGTACAGTGATCGGTAGAAAATTGAGATGATTTTTTCGAAGAATGTGGAGAGCCAGAGGTATAGACTTACTGAGGACCTTAACAGTCATCCAAGAACATCAGCTAAGGTTAGTATAGAGTAGGTGCGACGTGTCTGTATAACACCTTCACCTGGCGTTGTTCACCGTTCCGATAGCAAAAGGTCCATTATATTTTCCTATGCGGTACGTTATGGTTTCAGTATAAAACCCTTTTTACAAGTGTGGAGTATATATTCCATTGTCTAATAGTCTTCCTGGTAGAAGTGATATGTTCTAACAGGAAACTTCTCGATGTTCCGGAGATTATTATTCATAGGGATATATTTTTATCAGTTCGAACTATATAGCGTTTTGCTTCAGCTCGTCGAGTATTAAAAGAAGGATTGTAGTTGTTCTTCGATCATTCACTACGATCTGGGTTGGGCAACCGCAGAATGAATCCAATAATGAGGGTTACTCCTCATCTTTGGCCAACTGATTCACCGCACTGCTTTGCCGAGTAATCCAGATTGACCAGATATCTATACAAGGTTGACTTGATTATTTAGTGTGAATAACTCTTGCATTTGTCAACTGCAGAAGAGTTTGCACACGGAAAGGTCCCTTGAAAATGAAGGGTTTCCAATCAAATGAATAGGTTTTTTCATACATTATTAATTAACATAATATTAAAGAGACAATCAAAAGTTATAACCAGTTTGTCAACTCTTCAATATTATTTATCAAAAATTAATCTTTATTACCTTCTCAAAATTCACAAACTTGGCAAGGTATTGTTAAGGCAATGTAGTTTTTACAGTGTACTTTAGGTCTCCAAGGGTCTCCCTCTGGGTCCGTTGTGATGAAAGATTATTAGTAACAAGAAGTATGTTAACTTTAAATATCACTAACCATTCCAGAAAAACGTACTTAGTTGATGCTTTCTTCAACTCTGGAATAAGGAAGAACATTCATTAAAATTTTCATATTGAATTCCAATTCCGCCTATACATGCAAGTTAAAGAGTATGTTTAGACCCATACGTATGATGTCCTGAACGTTCGACTCATTAAGAAATTTTGTGGGGAGGTTATTCCCACCCGATTAGAGTGAAATTTCAATCATCTACATATTATAAGATACTTGTGTATACCAAACATTATCCAAATTAATTGAATTTTATTGTGGGTTTGGGTTTATTTGAATTGGTTATCAAAAACTTAAGTAATAGTTTTGAAAATACAATATAGTGGAGCGCTCAGGGGTGTTGATCTCGGAAAATGGTTAGAGTAAATGAATTTTTTTGGTTGAGGTGACATTTTCATTATACTATAACTTGCGGAGTTACCAAGAATTTTTTTGTGATTCCAATTGTTTCATTATTAAATTTAAAAAAGTACTATACCTTAAAAATTTTCGATAAACTCGTGGAAAATCTTATTATGGATTGAAAGAAAAACATTGGATGAAATATCAGTACAATTCGTCAGTGTTTGTAAAATCAAATTAGTTTAAAAAACTGCTTTATATATATGTATACATAATCAATTTGGAACAAATTATACGAAATTAAGATTATTAAGATTAATATCTCAATCATGATACGAACTTTTCAAACCTAAATACATAGTTAAACCGGAAAGTCAATGTAGTAATTAACTAAAACATATTTTGTCAGTAATTTCTTACTATTAGCGTTATAATTGTCGAGAGTTCTAGCGGGCATAATTAGTTGTATAAAAATACTTAATTCATATGGCTACTGAAGAAGGATAAATGAAATATTCTTGAAAAGGAAAAACTTTATATATGAATAATCGATAAAATTTACTTTTTGTCAGTAGTTAAATTAACAGACAAAAATTATCATTATAAATTTTATCTCAAAAAGAAATTGATTATATAATTTTATTATATGCTTGGGTTGCTACTAAATCGAGATAAATAAAAACAAATATTCATCATTGGATATGGCTCTATGGTTTTTCAAAATATTTTTCAGTAAGATCAATACACTTTTGCATGTGTTTGAACTAATTGTCGTTTTTCCATTTCGATTGAGGTAGCTCCAAAACATGTGATTTGAGTTCATCAATCGCTTCTTCAGGTGTAGAAAAACTTTAACCTCTCAAATTATTTTTGATCTGCGAGAATAAGAAGGAATAATTGGGTGCCTAACAAGGACTGACGGCGGATTACCCATCAATTCGATGTTGTTACTGTTACAAAATTGATGCATGAGAGCACGCATTGTGGTGGTGGAGAATGATTCGTCTCCTACGACTGGTTTTCCTGACCTGTACAGTCGATTGTTACTTAGTTACGAATTCATATGCATAGATACATAATTATTCGCCTGTAACGATCTTACAGACGTCTTTTGAAGCTCCGGGATCAATTTATTTCAGCATTTGTTTGCACCAATCGACACGAGCTTTTTCTTGAATGATTTTAATAGTAAGCGGTACCCAACGTGAATAAACCTTTTTTTGAGCTAAATGTTCTTGCAATATTGAATGTATGCGAGTGGAACTAATACCCAAGTATGTTTTAATCTCACGGTATGTCACATGACGATCTTGCAAATCAGTTCACGCACATCATTAAAGTTTTCTGGCACAACAGCCGATTATGGACGACCTTCACGAAATTCATTCTGTGTCGAAGTGCGACCACTATTAAATTCGGAAAACCAGCGAAACACAGTGGATCGAGATTGTGCTTCGTCACCAAAAGTCGAAGCGAGTTGATCGGCACACTGCGCTGTTGGTTCAATTCACATCGTCATTAGAAATGATCGCACGAAAATGTTCACGATTTAATTCCATTTGTTGACCAAGATAATCTTCCAAGTATCTGCGAAAAACTTAATTAGCACTCGTGTGACAACACGTTCTGAGTACGTTCACTTTAACAAAAAACGTCAAACTTTATGATGGATGTATCAGATTTGACATATTCAGTGTTCCTGTGTATAAAAACTTGAGTAGCCGCCCTCGAATTAATAAATATATTCGTTATTGAAAGTGGAAGGCGGAAATAGGTGAAGGAAGAATAATTATAGAGAGGTAATATTAAATATATAACGAGGATTAAAAGGGTAAGAAACAAACAAACGAGTTGAACAAATCGGAGAGAGGAAAATAGAATTGAAGACAATAAAAGTTGTGATCAATAGATATGGAAATTGTGTACTAAAAAGTTCATTGTTATCTGTTATAAATTTTCCTTCCAACATACAAATTTATTGCAAAATCATTCTTATCGTATTTTTTGATTCCTAGTAAATGAAATTAATTGTCATTTTAACCTTCCAATAGTCGTACTGATACAGTAAATGATAAGTAATTTACAGCGCAATGTAATTAGAGTAAATATTAATATTACACTAACTGTGAAAGGATTTATTCACATAAAATAGTATAAATTCTATTTGAAATATTACCAATCTATATTTGACAGTAATCTGGTTATAAGTTATGAAAAATTTTCGAATCTTAAACTTTTATTTGAAGTTAGAGAGAGAAAAAGGTTCGTTGGTTTGTTTGTGATTTGGATAAATAGAATTTAGATTTGGCCCTGATATATGAAAAATTTTCCTCTGTAGAGGCTAGAATTGTAGTGGATTCCGAAGAGTAGTATAGTATAGACTGAAATGGAAAGAGCAAAAAAATATTTGACGGAACAAACAGCTTTACCGAAAAGACGTAGATTTCTTAAAAATTTAAGTAAGCGGGACTTGTGACCAGGCTGCAGGACAACTGCAGAGAACCTGCAATAACGACTCAGAGGGATTAAGGAGGAGGATTCACCTAATGTCGATAGAGGAATTGTCAAGGAAAGCAAGGTAGTTTTCAGAGAGATCTTCGTTGACCATCGCTAGCAACCGAAAACGAGGGATAGGAAAGTATCCTCTTGGTCATTTTTACTTCGAAGTGCAGAGATTTAGTAGGAGGTATATCAGAGCTTATTAAAAAAAAATTCGAAATAGAAATGTGAATTTTCTCTCATTATGATGTTACGAATTTCATGACAGGCTTCGTTATTTTATTCTTCCATTTGGCAGTCGAATTCAATCGATGGAGGACAATAATTTCTCTTGTGAAATATCCTGCTAGTTGAGTTCCAGGAATTACCAGGAACTCAACCTTTCTTTTGCTTTATTCTTCATCCGGTATTCTTGACAAACCTAAACCAAATTCTACTACTAACCATTATTATATATATACAGTTTTTATAGGATTTTCTCTAATTTAATTGCACAGCCATTGTTTACCACAAACTTATATTGAAGGTTCATAAATCCTTTTTTAAAATTAAAAAAAAAAAACATGTCCCGTCATAATGTTAACCTTGCGAGTCGTGAAATAACTTGACTTCTGTAATTACTCGCTAGTCTTAAGATTTAAAGCCTATGAATAATTGTACCTCATTAATATACGATATATGGAAGCAATAACGTTTTGTTTCACCTCTTTGAATGCCAGCGTTTGTAGTATAGTAGCAGATAACCTGTCGAGTCGACGTTAGATAACGATTCTTATCTGTCTTATACCTCAAGCTCAAAGTTTTTAGTTGTATCAGAAGCAATTGGGCTCATTAAAAAAAGAATAGAAATAAATGCTGTAATAATTTATTTACTACTCAAGTGTATCAAATGACAAAAATGAAGGTTAGTGAAACGGTTTTTGTTCTTTTTATGTCATGTGCAATAGTACAGTATAATACACTGTCTTCTCATATCCAACCAACTTATTACTAAACTACAACTACATTTGTTAACGATACGTCTAGATTTCACAATATGATCCATTTCTATGATGATCTTTAATAAACTTGTCTGTTGTTAAGTTATTCATGAAATGTATCAGGGATTCCAAAGCAAGGTTTTAGTTTAGTTACATGATGTAATGAATTTTATATCTAAAATAGTGACAGGCACAGAGCTTTAATTTTTCTAAATATTAGAACATTAGAAGAACAAAGTTTTCTGTGAGTTGATTAAGCATTTTTTTCAACCATATGAATATCGTTGGTGCAAAGACTTTTACCTAACTACCATGGTGACTATTCTAAAGAATGATGTACAACCATGAGTATATCTCAAAGAGGCGATTATAGCAGAAAACATAAAAAGTTTTTGAGAAGCGTGATGAAAAACATTAAAGAAAATTAAGAGAAACAATAGAAATTTAGCAGATATCGTATCATCAACGTTGTCATATTTCCTCACAACGAAAAAAAAAAAACAACAACGAACTGGTGATTTTAAACTATACACTATACAAGCAACATAGAAAAGGCTTCTTTGCGTCAATATGTAACTATTTATAAAATCATGATTCACTACTAATAATATATAATAAATAAGCACTTAAAACCAAACAACATTCGGATGGAGGGGTTATGTCCTATGTATTTCGGGATATTGGATAGATTATTTGTAAAAACAATTGATAAACAAGTGACTATATCAATAGTCACTTGTTAATTGATATCATTTGAAGGAGAGAACCAGAAAGAAACCCTTGTACATAAGAAACAATTCATCATGATACTACACAATATCACAAATAGATAAAATGATGAAATTCAATGAACTCAACTACTGGCTGCTTTCTGACCTTGAAACAATGCTTCAATAAAGGAACAGAAGGTTATTTTGGGGCTAAATAAAATCTTTCCATAGAAGTTATATACTTAATACACTTCTACTATCACAACACCCACAATAAAAGTTACTAACGCACATTTTGATAACTAAATTACCGTATTCACAGTCTTAAGGTAGATGCTCGCTACACAGTGTAATTGTGAATGTTGGAGTAGTGGTAGTAGTTAGTATAGTTTTAGTTAAGAATTACATAGAAATGTTAGAAAGGCGTTATCCTAATTACATCTATCTCGGAGGAAATTAAATAAAATGAAATGAAAATAGGTCTGATTATTTGTATACATGAAGATATTACGTTGAAAACAGTCATAATTTTACTGATATTAGTATTTGAAAAATATATAAGAAGGTTATGTGACATTTTGGCAGTAGCTGCCATTTATATAGAAAAATCTATCATTGATGGCTTAAAAGTAAGTTTATTGGGGACAAATAAGGAGGCGTCCTCATCTTTTTCCTACTGTTTAAAAATATTAATAATAAACGAAATGGTTCCGTCAAGAAAAGTTTAATAACCGTCGACAAATTTTTTCATATTGAATAATATCATGATATACTCAGTAGATTTAGCGAAGAATTTAATAAAAATTTCGTTGCAGATTATTACGAACTTCAAACTAAACTCTGTGCAACTCAATAAATTGTCGAACTTTGAAATTTCCTATACCGAAAAACGTCAGCAATCATCAAATTAATTTTGTATATAGAATTTAATTATGAACATGTGAAATATGTTGTTTTATTCATAATCTGTAATTCTCCCTGTGGAGAATACGATGCATGTAATTTAATTCATGGAAAATGTTTCACTACGTATTAGACCAAAAAGTTGAATGATTAGTTCTAGAGGGGAATTACAATCCTCAAATTGTTTCATTAGTTCATTGATTAAAAATCAGTTTACATCACTATCTACACTCAAATATTGTTATCTACATTATGATAGGTAAAAATATCCAATTGTGCTGTACATGTTATAAAATGTTTGTTTTAAGTAGCACACATAATATTTTGCCTATGGAAAATATTTTCGTACCCGAAGATTTGATGATATTGAGAGAAATTTGTTTTTTCCTAGCCAAAATAACTTATTCGAGGGAAAAACGGAATATAAAACGAAAAACGCATATTTTGTTCATTTATTCATATACAGTTATCAGTCCAAATCTTCTAATGGGAATAATAGTGTCAGGCAGGGTGGTACGCTATCAACTTTCCTGTTCATAGTTTCCCATCGCAAAGGAAATAAGTTATATTGGAATGATAAGCACTAAAAGAATACATTTTATCATATATTCAAATGAGTAGAGATTAGAAGAATGATTTAATTATGAGAAATCAATGCGTATATAAAATAAAAATCACAAAGTTAGAGATAAGCGATTTCAAGTTTAAATAAGTTGAGAAATTTAAATATATGGAAACCATAATGCATAAAAGCTGTAATATGCTGAGAGAGTACCTCTGCATATATAAAATAAATTATTTATAGCGTCTTTGTTTAATATTTTTCCATGTGCAAATCATGAATTCATAATATGGATGTTCATATAATCCTATCACAAGTTTCTGAATACGATCCTGATTTCCTACAATGATATCTGTAGTGAAAGCTGCATTTAAACTAAAAGGGAGGTTTTTGTTCCCTAAAATGGGCCGATTCGCAGTCTATCATTAACTGAGTTGCCGATGTGTAGACAACTTGTCTTAAATTGTTCCCAAAATGATACTTATTGTCACAATAGTACAAGTAGTCCCAAAGTGTCTGTTTCAGGATGTAAGGGACATTGATACTCTTAAAACTCCCCGTATCTCGAATACAATTGTATCCAGTTTACTGAAAATGAGGCTTATGAGAAGAATAAAGACGGAAATACGGTTTGTCTGAATCTACTTATTGTTATATTTTGTAATGTGTTGGATACTATTATAAATTACAACGTTATTGTAGATGAATATTTTAATTATGAGGATTATTTTTAAAATAATTATTTAATTGAATATTGTTTTTTAAAATAATTTACGTGTTTACCTCTTCTATTTAGCTTCTTTTGAACTTCCACACAATTCTGTCATACTCGATGATATCTCGGGGATAATCCATAACAGTAGCTTTATAGTTTCAACTTCATTCTTATTATCATTCATAAGTCCATCAGTTGATTTATACTGATTACAAAACGTTCCTTACAATTTCAAACCCTGAAGGCACATCTACCTCTCCGTTAATTGATCACTGACCGTTTTCTCAACCACTAACTTCAAGACCTATCTTGTTAAGATTATTTCGTAAGATCCACCAGAGCATTCCACCACAAAACGTCTATAATTAGTTAAAGACTGAACTTTTGTGAATACATCGAATCTATTATTATATATTTATTCTTATTATACGAGTTTCAGTTTTCATGCGTATCCTGAAACATCCGAAGATGTGAAAAGCAACAACTTTTGTTCGTTAATTATCAGTATGAAATTTTGCTGGATTAATACAAAGAAATTCAATATAGTTTTGTATCGATTATATCTGGTGGAATGTTTGAAGAGCCATGTAAAAAACAAAGATATACTTTTAATAGGTTTAATCCTGAGAACATCATGGAAAAATGATCTATAAATCTTTCAAGAGTTTTCGGTAGCCAACATTTTATTGATAAAATATTATTAACTGGAATTAGTTTTTTTGATTTATAGAGACCATCATTATGTGAAAGAGAAACGTAGAATTATTCTCTTCAGAATGAACTAGTCAGCTCATTCAATAAACGTAGTAACTAACCCACACACTAAACAGAAGGATATATCAAAATGACAGTTTGTACTAGGCTTTTCTTCTCTTAAAACTAAATAACTATTTTAATTTTTGATAAAAAACTATTCTTATTGAACAAGAAGTTTACGATTAGTGTATTTAAGTTCCCTTTCTCATCTACAATGGTTTATAAAGAATCAAATTGATAGGTTAAAAATTGCTGGATAAAAAATTGAGAGTATTAACTATTGCGAGGATGGTCTCAGAAGTACCTGGACTAAAAAAATATATTTATTTTTCAACGTAATTTTCTTTAAGCTCCATACACTTTTTCAAGCGATGTTTAATCATCTAGCTTCTCAAAATAGCCCATCTATTGCAGACATCATCTCTTCATTTTAGAAAATATTTGACGAGCCAAGTCTGGGAGAAGAAAATAATCCGAGGGGGCTAAATCTGACGAATAGAGTGCATGAGGTACCAATTCAAACTTTAATTTGTGTGTGAGCTGGTGCATTGTCTTGATAAAAGAACACTTTCTTCTTAGCCAAACGTTGCAATTATTTCTCATAATACTCGCCGTTGATACTTTTTCAAGACACTTAATCAAAATTATCCCACCGGCATCCCAAAAAACCGACGCCATGACCTTGCATGCAGATGGAATGGTCTTTGCCTTCTTTGGAGCTCATTCTCCTTTTTCAGTTCATTGTTTTGATTGCTCTTTTGTTTAGGGTGTGAAGTGATAGACCCTCGTTCTATTTATGGTTATGAAACGGCGCAAAAATTCGGCTTTATTTCTGAGAAACATTGCCAAACACTCGATGGAAACATCTTCACGACGCTGTTTTTGTTCCATTTTAAGAATTTTTCCATATGTTTACAAATTCACTGAAAACGTCACTGTTGATAGCTGCCAAACCACTACAAAACAACGTAGCGTCTTCAATCTTGAAACATTTGCTGCATAGATTGTTTACTTTTTAATACAGTGGTATTTTCCAAGCAACTATTCATAAATGCATATGGAATCATGTACAAGAAGGATAAATTCAAATGGCCAAGAGCCGTGAACACGCCAGATATAATTCTCGTTGTACTTTCCACACAGTCAATCGAATCAAAACGTTTTTAGATAGAAATCAAGAAAATTAAATAAGAGAACATTTGTGTTCCCAAGAAAACCAGCAAATCGTGTCTGTTTTACTATAGTTTTCAAATACACGAGAAATAAAACTCTCGTTTCCTACTTTCCGAAATACAAAAAAATCTGTTTTATTGATATTAAGCATGTATGTTTTCCTAAATAACTTTTTCCTGAACACGGAAAAGAAACCTGAAATCATTTCATTCTTTAAAGAACAAATTTGTTGAAAAGCTTTGCTCTACTTATAATGCTAGGAAATCTATAAGAAAGTGGTCGATTTTGCTTTCTTAGAATATTATGAACGGAAATGATCTTACAAATATATTTACTGAAGATTTATTATATACATTTATATAAATTTCTCTCTACAATTTCGGAAAATTAGATTTATATTTATAAAAATTATTACTGTTTCTGTGGAAATTAAAAAGTTTGCAAACGTATAATCCTCAACAAGGTACACGTTTTATTCTTGGAACGTCATCCAAAACTAATTTTTGACAACTGTCGCGCTGTTGGCAGGATTGAATATCAGAATATTTCAATCAGTATCCAAATGGTCTTGGGTACTTTTTTCAATTAAAATTCATGATAATATTGGGAAAGCTTTTCCAAATAACAGGAGTTCAAGTAATTTTTGAAAATTATTTGAAACTCCAGAAATTTGATTATTATTATTAATATGAGTGATAACGATTTCGTATATCTGCATGTTTATGATAATGAAGAGATAGATATCATCAATACTATCCCAGATATATGACTGAGATGTTTGCTGCTAGTTGACTATAAAAATGGCGAAATACCAATAACCATTCTCGAGATACTTTCTAGTATAGTCCGGATAACATTCAAGAAGATATACTATTGTAATAACAATAGGAAAAGTTTTTATGTTTTGTCGTTGTTGCTAAGATGAGAACTGAAATTTTTTGCTGAAGAATTAGGTTAATGATTAAATTGATCAAAAAAATATTGCAGATTAAGTAATTATCCAGATAAACTGTCCCAATACTTTGTCTTAAGATTAATCATGTTTCAGAAAAACTATTTCTCAAATGTATATTTCCCATAACACTATACAAAAATGTATAGGGAGTTCTAACGCAAAACAATTTAGTGAATTTACGAGCAAAATAATTTAATTCAGATTGAGAAAATCACAAAAGATTTCATAAAGTTCACTAAGCGGCAATAAAAAATTTCATTAATAATTTCACTATACAATTTTGTAATTTTGTTCAAATATTTATCAAAAGTTTTCTATGCAATGTTGTAACTACACCACTCAATTAAACTACACTCAGTCCGAGAATCTTAATACTTCACTTTACAATAAAAAAACCATCATTTTCTAACAAGCTATTATATTTTTGATAGAAGGATATCGTTGTGATTCATTTCAATTTCATTTTAATTCTAAATCTTTCTTCTAAATCAAAAACTTACTAAAGAGGCTTAAGTATCCTAGACTCAAGCATAAATGCAAACGGCGTGGCTAGCACCATCTGTCCAGTGTTTCCATCACAGAACTTTTTTGTAATTTCACGATAAATCATAGTAACTCAAAATACTTAGATATTTTTAAAATATGCAAAAATTTTCATTGAAAAATTGAAACAGTTTAGTATAATTACTTTCTGTGTAAGATTTATACTCGAAAGATTGTAAAATCGCATCTCATATCAGTAAATTTTCTCAATTGTCCAAGAAACTCACTCAAATTGCATAATAATTTTAATTCGTATACCCTGATTAGTAATTTTAGCCATCATATTAACCTCACAAAAATTTTTTACAGTCTACGCTACACATGTGACTAATACTTTAATATTGAATGATACTTTTGAGAATTTGAGCTGAAAAAAACCCAGACACGAGCAACATTTTACTGCAATTTACTTGTGTACATTCGATCTACTATAGTTTTTCCTAACTGTTTAGTAAGTTAGTCTCCTCCCAGCCCCGACTTCTACTTACCAATGTGATTTTGTAGTCAAACGAGTCCAGAAGAAAATATTAAAGCTTTTAATGACGTATTTGGGACCAATTCAATACACTAATTTCACCTGCACGAGAAAATCTCTTCAATACTACCTGTTACTGCAATAAAGGGACTGGAAACAGTAACCGTTTTCTGTACACATCTACAACTAAGCAGCATTATGAAAATATACTTCAATTCTGGAAAATCAACTAGACTAAAAGGTGAAGAAACAACATGAAAATAACAAGTCGAAAAAGTTTAATGAGAAGACTTTACATTCCATTGAAATTAAATAAAACAGATCGTTAAGTGGGAGTCATGGAAAAATACTCATAGATAGTATGGAAATTAGGCGGAGCACAAAGTCAATTTTGAGAGAAATTGTGATTTTTAAGGAAAAATAGCAATTTTTGTAGTTAATTACTAGATCTACAACTTTGGCTTAAACGGTTTTTTCATAAAACTAATGGTCCCAAAAACTAATGGGATCAATGGGGTCCTCTCATATTTATCACTCTTAAAACTTTAACATCTTGTGAATTTGTACCTTCTCTGCATATCTACCGATAAATGAATCAACATTCGAGTTGCGTTACTTGTATGATCTTTCATTTTTATAACGCCATAAGTAATGGAAATTTCTTAATGGATAACCAGCAAAAAACCTATCAAGAATATAACAAAAACTATTATATCATCAATGCAATTCCTACAAATAGCTCTTGCATTTGTTAATGCGGTAAACCTGTACTGCTTTCACAAGTAGAACAAAAAACAAAATTCATTATTAGCATTTCTTATTTAAAACACATTAATGATGATAAAAAAATTGTGTAAATGACTAGTAATTAATTTTATTACTATTATATCATAGTGTCAGTCAGATATTAAAACAAACCTAAATATATGTTACATACCATCAAAATACCATATAAAACGGAGTTTTCAAACATCAATTAACTTTAGTGAAAAAGGCAGGCATCTGAGTAAATATGCGATGAATAAATTAAGTGTCAAATGTATAATTCTTGTGCATAAAATATTATTTTATATTTTAATCAATCATTATATTGAAGAGAAATTATTGGTAGGTCTTATGGAAATCCTGCCCCGTTGATAAATGTCAATAAGTTTCGAACACAATTTATATTAGAAATTGTTACAAAAAAATAGAATTTGCCCATGACTTCGCTAAAATGATTAGAAAATTGTTTGAGATTTGTGAGATGTTATTAGAAGCCATGCGCAGGATAGCGACTTTACCTGCTGAAACACCGACAAGTGCCCTTTGCTCTACTGGAAGCTATAAGACGATGATGATAAAAACAGCCATGATGGAATTTGAACAGCTTCTGTTTTTGCTCCGAGAAGCGATTAAGAGCTATATAAATAAACATTATTTCTTGCGTTGATGATAATGGATGAAAACTAACATTTTTGCCTCTTGTCGCATAGACCAGATTTCGTTCTCAGTTATTATTGAAAGTTTGACTCAGACTTGGCACGAATTGTACCTAGAGGGTAGTTTTATTCATAATATCGATCGGATAGTGAACAAAATTGATTGCAAACTGCATAATTATTACATAAACTAATTTGTTAGTTATTATTACTGTTCTGTAATTGATCTTTTGTGTACAATAATTTTGACACAAATTATAATTGAAAATTGTGATGAAACTGTTACATTCCTTATGAACACTGCAAATTGTGTTTATTTTTATGAATCTATCCCGACGAATTAAAGACGACGTTTCATCTAATTGATATCAAAACCACGTAATTTTTATTACTGCTAACGCATACGCGGCTTCTGTTTACTGACATTGTTAAATGCGTTTGAATGCATGATTAATTATAATATGCATACTTATTTCAAAGAAATGTTGTAAATAAAGACAACATTTGAATTCATCCGGTGGAAATGCAATAAACAATGTCTTTTAGAGAATCGTATGATGAATCGCTTCACAAATATGTTGAATTCTAAGTCCGTATCGGTAATAAAATCCTCTAAGAACAATAGTAATTTGAATTAAGCTCTAACGGGTATCGCAATACCAACAATGTAGTCATTTTATATGTTGAAATTGCAAAATATGTGAACAAAGTTTTTATTGTTACAGGTGAATAGGCCGCTCACGATGAAAAAAGAAGGAATTCAAACTCGTAACCGGAAACTATCATCCAAAAGTAAAAAGAAGAAGTCAGGAGCGTCCTGTTTGTCTTTGGGAGGAATGATGGGTGATATGATGAAACCGTTAGACGGTACTAAAGGTGCTTTTGGTGGCGGTTTTGGCGCTGGAATGGGTGGTGGACACCCGCATCTCAATGCTGCACTTCATCCTCATCACGCCATGACACATTGGCATCAGTATCAGCATACACAAGGCTTTGTTTCGGGACCACCTCCACCCGCGCCACCATCCGCTGCCTCTTATCATCACCATATGAGCTCATTAAGTGCAGCTGGATTAGGACTGACATCAAATGGAATGGTGAGTACGATGAAAATAGTGAAATCTCAATGTTTGTAATACTAAGCTAAAAAATTCTGATGTACTTCTAAATCAAAATATGGGATGTGGTTCTGAAGATATAACATTAAGTAATTGGTGTTCATTGAAATTTCTTTTAGGATCTCCCACAATGATCTCTGGTCTAATGAATCAAGAATGAAATTTTGCGAGTACCTTAAAATACCATCGTGGATTTATAGGCTCAAATTCTCAAATTCAAATAAACCTCAATTACTTTTGAAAAGCATTCTAAATCAAAATACATTAACATTAGGCTGTGAGAGAATTCAAAAACAAGATAATAAATCTGTTTTCTTAGAATTACAACTTGCACATAATAGAAATGGCATCAAATCGAGTTCTTGCATGAATCAATCAACTGAACGCGCATGCTTTTGATGAAGAAATGTTGCTTTGCATTACACGTTGTATGGCATCATGTTAAGCAGCCTTTAACACTAATTTGAGTAAAAAATTTGTAGCATATTGTGCATCTCAGTGGATGTGTGCTTTGAGCGATTCTTCCATCTCGTCCTTCCAAGCAAAACGAACACCATTTTCCCATTGGTCAACTACGATATCATTTTGTTTGTTCTGACTATTATGTATATTTAAGAATTTCTGAGTTTTTCTTAGATAATATCACTCGTTCTTATAACTGTCTTATATATTTTAAGTTTAGTTCTGGTAGCATATTTATAGATTCCATTTGATGGCAACTCACCCAACAAATTAGTTTCATGTGGTTTATGTGAGGCTCACGTTTGGTGTTTTTTCTCTACTGCCATATACGTTAGAGGTGAAGCTGCATCCTCTCTGTAAACACAACTTGAACAGCTCTAATTGTTTTCTTTGTTGGTAACCTATTCAATTATTCGAAAGAAGGAAATAATTTGATCAGTGCATAACTACTCATCTTAAATGATATATTTTTAAGTTTTCGAAGAAAGAAGTTAGTTTCCATATGCGATATTCAGAAGGCGTGGAATTATCTCTATATTAAGACTCATTCATATCAATCCGATAGATAAACACATTTGAATAACTCATTTTGATCTTTATTGTTGTGGTCATCTTCTTTTCATATAGTTTCTTCTAGACTTTGCTCGGTGTGACAACAATGTATAAGGAAAAAAAAAACAAACTTCTGTGATATTCCACGATCCCCAGATTTGAAGAAAAAATCTGTGTTGTAACTAATTCAAAAGAGAGTATATGTGTTAGTGAAGTGAAGTATTATGGCAAAATGAGAGCTTACTTTTCGTGGGTGCTATCTTCAGAAAACTAAAATATTGGGTAGAGTTCAAATGAGGCAGTACAAACTTTCAAGACGAACATAAATTGACAACTCTTAAAATAATGGAGAAAATCTAAAATGTGGTACTGGGTGATGAGCGACTGAAAGTTCGCGAATTAGCAGACATACACGACGTCTGAAAGAATGCGGTACGTCGCATATTATCTGACAATTTTGGTATCATGAAAATGTGTATAAGATGGGTGCCTGTTTGCTCCAACTACTCCAAACATAATGTCGTGAAAATATATCAATTCATTATTTAGTAACAAGGATTGTTTCATCTACAGGTAGAGTTATGGTGTCAGTTTTTTGGGATACTAGTAGAATAATTTCCATTGACTTTGATGAAAAATACAAAAACGATCAGAGGCGAGTATTATCCAACAGTTTGTAAAGTTTGAGTACAGATATTAAAGAACATTTGCTGATCTCAATGCACTAGCTTACAAATCTTTTATTATGATGGTCAATCGTTTGCCAGAGTTACCCCTCAAGATTATTTTCTTTTCTGGAATATTTTCCATCGATGTGATGTCGATAGTTATTGGTTAGTCTTAGAAACAAATATGGTGTATAAAATTTCTTGGTCATCACTGGGGAAAGTGATAAATATGAAGGGTACGTTCGTTAGATTATTTCGTTGGTGGGATTATTCTAGAATCAGCCTCGTATAGAAAACTTCTAATCGGATAATAAAAAAATATTATAATAATATACCCTTTTTAAGGCAATATTATTTACCATAGAATAAATAAACTGTCCTAAAATTGATAAGGAAATTTTTTAGGAACTCTTTATCTGCACCACCAGGAAAATTTTGAATCTATTTCTTTCCTCTCAAAAAATGTTTTTTTTTTTTATTTTATTAGTATAATATTAATTTTTAGTGATATGTATTTTCTTTTGTTTCAGACCAGTTGGCGATCGGAATATACGTGATAAGGCACGTTAAACGATTTTTAAGGAATTTATTTATAAACGTCTTATGTAGATATAGGCTAAGATCAAAAAATATAAAAAGAACCTTAAAAAATGAACATTCTAAACTGGTCAATATATCTCTGTGTATTTGTATTCAATTAAATATATATTTTGTGAAATATTATGATGGTACTCTTTCATAGGATTATTTCATCGACCACATCCGAATATTAGCTTCGAGTATTACTCATGGTTTACACAAGTAGCATTAGAAAGGAAGGTATGAGTCAATATTCTTGAGGATTTTCTTGATAAGTACAAATTTTTTATATACATTTTTTTTGAGAAATGCTTGCATGAATTTCACGATTTCTATCGATTAATCAATATAATAAAAAAATTAAGTTTATAACAGTTACTTTAAACAGAAGTATTCAGTTTATGAGACCGATTGAAATATTTTGTGAGAAATTACCATATCAGCGATCGGTGACCAGTTTGTATATGTATAAAAATTTAAGTACAAAATCGAACTCTGTAATGTAATGTAAATATCATGTAGTTTGTCAAGTAGAGATTTTTAATACAAGTGATGATATAAAAAAATTTTAAAAACATGTGCAATCTTCACGTTGGAATATTATGTTTGTGAGAGTGAGATGATTCGCGGAAATTTTGCTAGGATTGTTCATCAAAATTTCAAATATCATATGTTTAAGCAGAAATCGATCTATTTTCATTACATCAAAATTATTAGTTTTTTGTTTTTCTCCAGATTAAAATTTCCTATCAAACAGAACTATGACTCATTTTCTTCGTTATTTTGTGAGTTATGAATTAAATAATGAAATAAATTATACAAATGAAGTGTAAAGTGCCTTTTGTTTAAAGACACAGTTGGAATTTGTAAAATAATTATTGTTATAAGAAATTTCTTGGTAGATCAAAACCAAAACCTAACCACAATTATTGGCGATTTCCTAGTGAATATTTAATATCAATGCTATTGAATATTTATTATAACGTTTTGAATTCTGATGAATAATCCATGTTTAGATAATGATAGACTGCAAATAATGTAAATAAATTTTTGATTCTGATAAAAGCCGACCAACAGTTCTATGCAATTCACGTTTATGTGTATATTCATTGTAAAACCTTTAGATTTAAATAAATATTCTCGGTATTAATTTTGAATCAGTTTTCATGAATGAAGTTTTGGAAAATTGGAATTATAGTCGGTACATGAATAGTGGCAAGAAAAATTTATCTTATATAAACTGTGAAAGAATTTCGTTCGGTTTTGATTATTGAGGTTATTTTCTTATTGAAAAAAGAATGTACAGAGTTTTTGAGAGAATAAATAAAATGGTTTTTTTTTCCTGGTATTCGTCTCCATTCTTTCATACCATCTTATTTGTGGATATATACTCACACAAATTTTTATATTAAAATCGAATCCATATTTGTTTCCCATAATAATGAGCAAATGGAAGACCAAGACTATTTTTTGGTTTTATTATTATCAAGAATAGAAAAAGAGATTCGTTATGAAATTTATTATTACGAATTAAAGCTTGTCTTGAAGATTCCAACATATGTGTGGAAAACCAAGAACATGATGGTGCTTTTGACAAATATGGAGACGATAAACATTTCTCTATGTGTCGACTCAAAATTTTCAAGTCTAAAAATAAAAATAAGCTGGAGCTCATGAGTCGTTGGTAACATTCATACTAAAGACACTGTTCAGATTACCACTACACTAACACTCACAATTGCATTGTTTGACGCGCGTTTCGATAACAAGAAACTGAGGTTAAACAGTTTTGCACTGATTGGGCTTGGTCTTTGTCTTGTTAATCTTAAGCTGGTCTTGGTTTTCTTAATGTGTTTCCTGGAAGATAATTATAATTTCAAAGAAATCATGTCAAACTCAAATAACTTAGGATGTATGAAATACAACTTAAATCAATAAAGGATTAAATTTAGAAAACAAAAAAGAAATTTTTAGTTTGACCTCAAGGTTGCTGTTTCAGTGATAATTTTCTCATTTTATCGATATTTCCTTCTATACTAGGCCTGGAAGGAGAGTGTGATGACAATATCTGGAAAATTCGGTGGGTATATCAGAAACTTAGAGTTGAATTTATTTTTGCTATCGTTGTCAAAGAGTTGTGGATTGCTTCCGCTGTCTCATTGTAATTTTGTTCTCAGACAATTATTGCCTTCTTAAAAGGGCTTCTACCGAGCCCAGTGACTGTTTCGTTTTAATTCATATAAATGGAGGTAAAACTAAATTTCATGCATCGTCACATATCGACTCCTGAACCGATTCAAATAATGAGGAAGCGCGATATTTGAAAATAAGCTTTCTCATATCCTTTTGCTCAGGTGCTTTGTGATTTGCCATCATTATTTTCAGGACTTTTAATTTAATTTTCTCTCTTAGTTTATCATTTGTGCTTGTACATGCACTCCCCTTTTCAATGCTTTATTAACATACGGATTACTTTTTTACCAATGAAAAATTGTAGCAAACTATTTGATGAATTGGTAAAAACAAAGAATTATTGATATTTTTATAGAAATTATGATGCAGAAAATAACTAAACTACTAATGATAAAAGTTTATTTCTGGTGTGACTGTTAGTTTATTGATTGAAGATCTACTGCTACTGTTGCCATTTTATGTCATTTTGAAAGTGTCACATAAGTGATTTGTTCAATATGGAAGGTTTAAGGATCACTTATGTTGTAAATATATATTCAAATGAAGTTGTAATCGATTTGAAATGAGTACCGAGAACATAAATGCCATGTTTATATTATACAGTATTTTTGTTAAATTGATTATTTATTGTTTTTCTCCAAGGCGGTTTTTCTTGAATCAGTTTTGCAAATCGACATAGATTTAATTAAAATTGTGAAAATTTAAAGTTTGTAAATAAAAAGAAATTGATGTATGTAATAAATAATAACGCTCTTTGTGTGATATATTAAAGATATTTAAACATTTATCTAGATTTTATTATTTTCCCGAATTCCTTTATGATTACAGCAGTAGTTTTTGGTAGTGATTATTTTGATTTACGAGTAGGTACACTTGTAGTATTACTAATATCAATCCTCATCATTTCTTCTTCGAATGATATAAATTGCAAATAATTTTTTACATTCGCGCCAGCACTGACGCCCTCGTTTACATAAAGCAGCAATAACCAAATTCAACCAGAACCAGGATAGAGACAACACTAACAAATCTCAAAATACCGGAAATGAAATAGAGGCAAATTTTTTCTTCTATCATGCAAATGAAATGTTCGAATACGAAAACTATTTTTTGGTTTTGTGGAATGACATTTCTAATTGGTCCCAATAGGACCAGCCAATCGGATCCACCATCGAACTCGACCTCAAACTCTAACGTAACGTGAACGAGAGCGCCAGCGTGGGTGTGAACGTAAATCCAGAAATTGTAGGAAGAATTAAAAACATTTGAAAGCAAAATAAGGTGAAATTCTTCTTCTTCTTCCTGCTGGGTATAGGCATCATTGCCTGTTTTTCTTCACATCATTGCCTCTGCTCAGTTACCAATCCATCTATTCCTAGGTCTTCCAAGGCTTCTTTGTCCTCCTGGTGATTTGTCCCTTGATATTTTCACAATTCGTTCTTCTTTCATGCGGTCAATGTGCTCATTCCATTTTATCTTTCTATCCAGTACCCAGTCATTGATGTTATCTATCCCGCATGTTCGTCTTATGTTTTCACTCCTTTCTCTATCCATTAGTGTTCTTCCCGCTATTCTTTGAACTATTTTCATTTCTGTAGTCTCCAATATCCGTTTCGTTTTAGAGGTCTCAGGTCGGGTCTCTGCTGCATAGGATAATATAGGTCTGATTGCGGTCTTGTATATGCGGGCTTTTGCTTCAGTTCGAATGTATTTATTTCGCCAGATTGTATCATTTAGGTATGTTGCTGCTCCTGAGGCTCTTGTAGCTTGGTTTCTTACTTCCGTCTCCACGTCTCCGTCAAATTCAATCTAAAGAAATAATAGGTTTGTTCCAACCTATTATTTGTATTGTAAGCGTATAAATGATATTTTCTGGGCAATCTCTAGCTATGCATGGTTCTGGTAACAGTACTTGCTGTCAACCAAGTATAGTTCACAAGTTAGCTGGAACACAACACAGAATCATTCATATAACGGTAACTGCCCGGTTAGAACAAGTAATCTCTATTGCGCGGAATCGTCACCGTACCAAGGATAGTTTTTTGATGGGTTGGAACAAACCTAATATTAGTTAATTGGAGCATTAAATTCAACGAATAGTGATAATATATTGAATGTATAAGTGGGATAAATCACATATTTTTCGAGAACACAGAAGTTTGTTACTACAGATCATTCTTTCGCGTGTCCTAAACTGTAGGTACTTTTTCTAATGATGCCTTATTTTTATGTATTCAAAGCAAAGTTTATAATGTAAATGGATATTATAATAATTCGTTTCTATATTTCACTCGAAACTGTGAGTAACAGTTGAATCGACACATTTTGGTAATTGAATAATAGCCGAGGTCGTAGTTGATGGACAAACGTATTGAACTTCCCACAGCATTATTGTGTTCAGGTTCTGGTGGTGCTGAAGACTGAACCGATTCTACTACACTTTTTCATAGTTTACTGTATTATCAATATATAGCAACAAAATTGCTTAATTTCCAAATCTCATTGCGTTTTATAGTTAAAAGATATGATCTTGCATTAACAAAGTTAGTCGCAGATGTACTTCGAAAACAGTATTTAATAATATTTAATTTTTGATTTCTGATTGAAACAATTTCGCTAATCTTTTGCCATGATGCTAAATTTATTTATTACTGCGGGCTCCTTTGGTTGAGAAATTTTTCGTTGTAAACGTACGGAAGTGATGAGACAAATTTTTAGTTGGTTTGATGAGCGCTAGTCTTAGGGTCGAAATGGTAGAGAGGTAGCGCGTTAAACAAAGTTCGATATCTATATTTACTAAAGACACAAATATACTAACAAAACAATATGCCCAAAAATATATACAAAAGATGAAATTAAATGGAGTCACAAGTTTCGAATCTCTAAGAGCAGCGTAGTTCCGCTGAGATGTAGGCGTTCGAGATATACTCGCGTCGTTGTCCTGAGAAGTGAGTGAGTGAAGTTTTTTGCGAAATCTGTTATTAGAAATGTCAGACAGTAATTTCCAAGTCTCGTTTATATAATAAAATAATAATAATGTAATAAAAAAACACAAGTTATTAACTTGGAGTAGTTATATATATTTTGTTATTTTATTTCAAAATATTTAGCTCATACGGTTATAATAGCGAACAAATTGAAATGTAATGATATTTTAATCGATATTAATTATCTATTTTTTCTATTTTGAGTGCCTCTTCTAATATCTATTTTATTCCAATTGTTTATAAGCTGTGATTTATTTGGAAGTGAAAAGAATAAATAAATACACGGCTGCTTCCTCTTATTAATTAGAATTAAAATTCAAATTAATTATTCATTTGAACACCGCAAGAGGAAATGAAACGATGTGGGTGGATTTTTCGAGTTTTACGTCATCCATGAACGCTTACGCTTACGCATAATAAAGTATTAAAAAGAGGAAATATCGCGGAAAAAATTAGAAACTTACAATAAAAAATCACAAGTTATAGTTACTTTGATCTCGTTGGAGATGCCGTTGATAAAAAATATGTATTTATCAAGAAAGCACGAATTTCTTTGTAAGTAGTTGTTAACTGAAAAAAATAGATAAAAAAAATTGTATTTAATTTAGTTTTTATTATGCCTTTCGTACTATAATAATCAAAACTATAGTTGTGACAATAAAATGTCAAAGTATCTATCAAACTATCTTTTGAATATCATTATCGGGAAATCAATTAACCGAGAATTGTGGTATCTTAATTCCCCGATGATGGATATATAAATAATGGAAAGCACATAACCAAACGCATTTATATCTACTGTGACAACCGATGAGCTCTTGGGGTACTAATGTCGAGGTTATAATTTCAAAGGTGGTACAATACTGTATCGAGAAAATTCTAAAACTGTCATTAACAAACAACTCTATGACTTTCGTGTGGATCCATAGACACTCTGGTGTCCGGAAAAATGAAACGGTCTAGTGAACAAAACAGCTGTAGTCAGCGGCAAGAGAAAGGAGAAAAAGTCATCTCCACCTATAATTCAAATGCACTCCTCTCTGGGATGTGTATGAGAAGATACGTAGCAGAATACATTGAGGAGACAGTTATGCATAGGCCTCTCCGCTTACTACACGAAGCAGATCTCCATAATCTGAAATCTAGTTCATATATTGTTCTTTCTAGTATCCGCGCACAATGGATGCATTACCTAGCGCCCAGCTTTATCAGAATTCATTTCATCGTGAATACCAAACTGGACAAAGACTGTGTTTTTATTATACGAGGTGTGGCTATTCAGTAAGTACTAAAAAGCCTACTCTTTCGAATGCGATGTCTACCGTGTCTGTAGACAAATCAGCGCAACTTTGGACTTCATTTGTATAGGGACTGTTTTTTGTTGTATGTAAAAATATAGAGCAACAGATTGTTCTGAAATTTAACATAAAACCTGGAATGACTGAAAATGAAACTTAAAATTTATTGTAACAAATTTATAGCAATAAATGTTTGTTGTGTCCACATGTCAAAGAACGGATAAATTTATTGAATTCATTAATCTTGTTCGATCTGACCGTTGCGTCGGCTAAGTATTTGACCGGTTGCTCAACCTATAGGAATTGATAAAGAATGTGTGCGGAAAATTTTTCATGCGAGAACTATGTGCAAAACTGGTGCCTCATTCCGCACTATCCATCAAGAGGTTCCTAGTTAACTACAACATACCAGTGCTAGACTACCGACCTTATTCTCCGGATCTTGCACTGTACCTCTTTTCTAAAGTCAAATCTTCATCAAAAGGAACAATATTTGAATATATTGAAAAAAAGCGGCGCACAGCCTGAAGGAACTGGTAGAAAAAAGCTGCACTGAAACAATGGAAGATTTGCATCGAGCGATTAGCGATAGAAGGGTGTATATACTGAAGGCGATAATATATAAATATAGATAATATCAAAATAAAATATTTTATATGACGAGTCTCATCATTTAACAACGACGTATACCGTTACACAATTTGAGTACAACAACGTTTAAAATCCATTTGAATAACTCTGGTGTTTCCCGATCCAGCATGATATCTATATAGTAGTATGTTTGGACCAGGATGTTTATTTTCACATAGTTCGCCGGCATTAATTGATGATAAAGTGCGTTGGAACTTAGGGAACCGTTGGTGCTATTCAAACTGAAGCACACTTTTTACATTACCACTACACTAACACTCACAATTATACTATGTGACCAGAGACTGAAGACGATAATTTGGTTATCGAAACTTGCGTCAGACAGTGTAATTGTCGATGTTGGTTTCGTGTTAAACAATGTGTTTCAATTGATAAGCGAATAGTTTTGTTGTACTGATCGCTGGATAAAATTTGATGATTATTTCTTGAAAATCATGAAAATAATTTAAAGACAAATATATATATATATATCCTCCAACGGAAAAGCCTCTATGGAAATCGATGAGTTGAGTTATTAGTGAAGAAGTTAACTTTAGAAGGGAAAAGCCCGTTGTTTAATAAAAACCCATACAGAGACTTATGAAGGAATTGCGACTAGTGCTCTGAAAATTTGCTTGCATGGGTTTTCCGAAATGATCGTTTTACTTATATATCGGAAGTGGACCCAAACTTATTTTAAACGGAATGTTATGGTTTTTATTGAATTTTTGAAATATACGCAAAATTTCAATACTTTATGAAAGGCATAGTATGCCTAAAGTCCACTATTTTTTAATTATTCCACATTTTCGAAACTTGTCGACACATGCAGCCCTCCATTAAAAAATTATATTTCTTAGTTTAAGTGAGTCAGGTCTAATATTTTTGGGATTTGTACAAATAACATTTACAGCTTTCAAAATCTGTGAAAACCTTGACAAAAATTTATATAGGGTGTTGATCTATTCCCTAGTTTTATTTTGAAAACAGAAAAAAATCTTTTGAAACTGATCGATTAACTGAAAACAACTAACTAATTATGAATATGTTGGTAAATTACTTTAATTATTTTTTATAATATTTGTTCAAAAGTATAATGCATGCCTTCAAAAACTTATAAAACTAAGAGTATATTAAAAATTTAAAACAAGTTAGAGTGTTATGAAATACTGAAGAAACTCCATAAAAATTTTATACCAACAAATGCAGTCCCTGCAGCCCCACACAAGCCTCTAATGTTTTTTTTTCTATATCAAGTATGATCGAACGAAAAATCGTATGTATTTCAAATTCTATACTATTTGTTTTATTGATACAAAACATTGTTACCTAATGAAATCTATACAGATTCGTTTGGTAAACAGTTAACGTAGAACGTTGTAGTTCTTGTAACTATTAAACGTTAATTCAGACAACAATAGACACCTGTGATATTACTCTTAAAATTCTTTTGAGTTAAACATACATTCCTGCGAAAACTATATGAAAAAACATTGTCCTTGATACTTGAATCGTTTATATTCAAAAGACGTACACCTTTTAAAACAAATAATCATATATTATTTATGCGTCATGGCGGTATTTTCTGGAACTACTATTGAAGCATCATTAAATTTCGTCACACACAAAGTGTATCTCGTCGAATTAGGCGAAATAAAGTCTCTCTCGAACTACAGGCATAAATAAATATATAATCGTTATAAATTTAATAATATACAAGGTGACTGAATCTTTTCGTTAAATATTTGATATAATTAGGGTTACCAGACGTTCGGATTAATCCGTTTAGGTGAATTTGGGCTGATTTTTCATAAACGTTCGGATTTACATAAGTCGTTCAAAACAATAATAAGTTTAAAAAATGTAGTTGTATAAAAATCATCGAAAAATGGAGCAGTGTAATTTCACCTTTAGCAAAATAGCACAGTGCGGCATCGCTTACCTAATTTTGCATGCGCGAATGCAACGGGATTTCGGGGAATCACAGATACATTTATTTGCCATTTGTTGAGGGTTTATGGTTACGTTACCGCAGTGTAGAGATTTTTATTTTTTTGTGAGTTTGTTTTTGATTGCAGACATGGTTTAAACGTTTTAAAATAGTTTTCGTAATGCCGAATAGCAAATGTACTTATTCGGCTGAAATGTTTCGGTTGTATCCTTCCTTCAAGAAAGGAAAGGCAACTAATGAGGTGATTTGCACTGTTTGTATTGTTTCAATATCTATTGTCCAGATTGATATTGAGATCTATATAAAAAAGGATAAACACAAATAAATGTTGAAAGCTCATGCAGGGACTTCTGGTTTACAAAATTTTCTGGTAACTTCTGGAGAAACCAAGTCCATAAAAACCGCTGATGCAACATTGGTTTTTCATACGAAGGTAAATGTATAATTATTAGTTTATATGTGTAGTGTATGTTATTACTTTCATATTTGTTTGTCTAGTTAAATAAGAAAATTTACCATGATTCATAGCCAAAAGGGTTACTTGTGGACGGTCTAAAGCTGAGGCAGTTGTAAATAATATAATTAGACCATAAACTCTTCAAATGACCCTTCTGGGAATAAACAAGGTGTCATTCATTGGTGTGGCTACAGACGCAAGTCATTATAACATATTCAAAATGTTTCCAATGTTGATACAATATTATGAAAACATTCACACATTATATAAATTGATAAATGTGAAAATAGCGAATTATTTGATAAAAAATTTGCACTTCTATTTAACCAATAGAAAATTTTACGTCAAAAATAATGAAAGCATGGCGGATCCATACCGTATAAATGCTGGAGTGCCACAAGGGTCAGTTTTATTACCTTTGTTGTTTTCCCTTTTTACAAATGACCTACCCTCTTCCCAACAAATTCTAACAGCCATGTACGCGGGCGACACTTGTTTTGTAGCATCGGCAAAAGATCCCGATCACGCACTCAAAATCATCCAAATACATTAAAACAACAAAATTTTAGCATATTTTTAAATCAATAAACTAGCTATAAATGCTTCAAAAACAGAGTACCTGTTACTCAGACGTATAGCTAGGAAAAGCAGCTCATTGTAATCGCTAATAAATAATATAGATTATCTAATAATAATTCCATTCAGTACTTAGAAAATTGGCTCAAATCATTTGAAGAATTTCAATGTTCTAAATGGATGAGCCTTTTGATGAATTATTTAATTTAAAAATATATATATATATATATATATATATCAGAAAATTTTGATACCGATGACCACAATCTACCTATTCACAAAAAATGGTCAAAATTTTTTAATGCGGGTATTTCTGGAGAAATTTTTTCCGAGTTACTAAAAGCAGCCGAATTTATTTTTGCAATTCCATTCAAAATGTAAATGTGGAGAGAATATTTTCGCTTTTTTGCTGCCCATTAGACCAAAGAAAGAAATAGGCTACTTTTATCTTCTGTGAAAGGAATACTTATGACTACTTATAATTTAAAAAATATGAGCTGCTTTGAGTTTTGTGATTTTTTTCTTTTGCTAGAAAATTTAACTCTTTTAAATAAAATACAAAGCAGTGAAAAGTACGTCTAAGCACCAGTTACTTTTTTGGTTGGGTTTAGTTTTACTTTGTAGGTTTAAAGTTTTGTTACTTCGAATAAAAAGTTGATCTTTTTTTACTCGTTTTATTACAAATATGGTAGATAATGTGAACATTGCTACTGTTCTAAAAAAATTATAGGACCGGATTGTGTCCGGATTTTCTTAACTTAAAGGCTTGTCCTGAGTGAACAAGTTTTTATCTGGTAACCCTAGATATAATTAAAATCTGTATATCGGTGATTTGACTTCCCAAATAACTTCCAATAAATAAAGAAGAAATCACGCAGTCAATAATATAAATGGATAGTTTGTGTTATATGAGTGGAATTCATACCTACATATATTCGCTATTAACTGTAATTCAGTCATACCCATAAATCTGGTTCCAATCGCAACCAATACGTTCTCCAACCAATACAGCGTTGTCATTGGTTTAAACTAGGTCGTTACCAAATCCCTAAAAACAACTTAAGTTAGCTTGCAGATCAGGGGGTACGGTAGTGCCCCGGCAAATCGAGCAAAAAAAAGCGGCACGGCCGTATCATCTCTAATTAGCTCAGGTTATTTTTGAGCTCCTATAACTCCTCTCAAGGATGGGGTTTTTGCAAGAGGACCACGCACCCTTTCCGATCTCCAAACTGCAATTGAAGAAGTTGAAACTCTTCGCGAACAGCTTGATTGCTGCCTCTTCTTTGAGAAACGCTGCATTGATCAATTTGAACACTTACAGTAACCCTTTTCATTATTTATAAATTTGGTTTTGTTTTTAGGTGCTGAAATATGCTTTTGGAGCTCATCAGCAAGTCTCCATTATTGAAATATACGGTAACGGCTTTTTCATTCCAGTCTAGCCTTTATTCTTGAAAATATCTGACCAGTAATAAGAAGACAGTGGCTTTGGAATGTTCAAATTTCACAGCTTCTTCTATTTTCCTTCTAGTCAAAGTAATTTCAGGTAATTTCACTGTTATATATTTTGTTCATCAATTATTTGAGTTTTCATGTATTTTCTTTCTATCATACATAAACATCAGAAATATTAACAAAATTAAGCAATGGAAACAAACTATATGCATATGAGATGCCGAGTAATAAGAATAACTAAAAGAAAGAAATTTCTGTTATATTGAGAAGGCCTATGAAAGTGGTTAATTTTTGTCAAAAATACCTGCAGAAGTGTAAATCGAATTTCCCATATCTAAATACTTATCATTGAATTTGAAATTTTGTACAATGTACAATGACACCTGCTTAATTTCGAGGCTAACATAAATATGCATGTGTAGTGGAAATAAAAATATGGCTATCAAAAAATAAAAGTTAACTGAAAAATTAATGAGATTGAGATTAGGAAATAGTGTTTTTCGGTGTAATTCCTCTCTCTACTCCGTTTTTCACCTGTCATTTCAAAGCAATTAAAAAGAAATTAGAGACATTAATACGTTTATTGATTAGTTTTAGGATATATAGTAATACATTCATAATTTATAAGATATTTTATCTGATAATTGAATCATAATTTATAATATGTGGTTTATTATTACATGTATTTATTATCATTTATTTATTATTAGTAATTACCCCATGCTTGATGCAAGTTTGACTTTCTAACTTGATTGTGGAGGAAAACATTTATATATTAACTTTGAAGTAATTATAGATCTACATATATCTACAACTTTATGAGGAAACTATCGGCAATATAATCAATTAGTTTATTGTCTATGAGTTTTTATTGAACAATTAATAATATTGTCCCCTATTTTATTCAATACAAGTATCACAAAGGTGTAAAGGTATAAATTTTTTCAAACATCATATTTCAGTGTGACAAAAAGTGTATAAACTGAACCACATGTTATGACAAGAAGTGGGAAATGGAATAGGAGACCTAAAAGCGGCTTTTTGTCCCTAAACAAGGAAAAGTTTAGTTAACTAAATGGAAGAAACGCTTGACTGTACGATGGATAAAGAAGCAATTCGAAGTGTAATTCGTTCAATTCAACCATCGTTGCCATCGACTTGTGATCAGTGTGATCATCATTCAAACGATGCAACAACTGTAGTATTCACTATTGATTGTGTCTCATTTTTGGAGATAGTCAATGAACAATATTCCATGCGCATTCCAAAATACTGAAGCCATAACCTTCCCAGCTGACTGCTCTGCCTTTGGACGGTTCGGACGTAGTTCACCAGGTGCAGTCCACTCAGATGATGATCGTTTTGATTTTGGAGTGAAGTGATGGATCCATGTTTCATTCATTGTCACACATCGATGCAAAAAATTTGATTAATTACGTATAAATATGGCCAAACACTGCTCCGCATCACCAACACGTTGTTGTTTTTGATCGACTATGAGTAAACACTTTGAAAAAAGCTTTTTTCTACGACCGTGCGTTTTAACCCACTTTCCCGCACGCATTTTAGTTTTGAAAGTGTCACTAGTGCGGGAAAGTAAAATTATACAAATTTTGACCTTATTAGATAGTTTTTTACTTCTGAGATTATAATTATTGTTACTACAGGTAAATAAATATTTACGAAATAGTCCATCAAATAAAATTTAAACTTTTTCTAGCTTTTTGTAGCATTTTTAATTTTTTGAAAATATGAAATAATACAGATATCTTTTATATAACCTTGTAATTATTACTAAAACGTCAAAGTTGTTAAAAACGTCTTGAAAGTGACCGAATATGTGGAATCTTTTTCTAAATTAAACCACATTAAACCGAATCCGATACAATAATATTAATAGATTCATCCGACGAAGAACTTCCCGAAGCCATTTTGAAGGCTGCAAATGAAACTAATTCCGAGCTGTTACCTGCCAAATGACTTAAAACCGTTGCCGTCATCGTCATCTTTATGCGACCTACAACCGATGCCATCCTCATCGACGTAATCTACCTTCCAGTTGAAACCAAATAACTCCACTGGACCGGCAATTCTTACTAGTCTACAGAATACAACAAATTGTGTTTTCAATATTAATATTTATAATAATTAGTAGTTTTTAGTTAAAGTTTTGTATATTATTATGTTTGTTGGAATAAAATAATTTTTGAAAAACGGGTTGGTATACTTTTTTGTATATACGGTCGTAGAAAAAATAATGTTCCTAACTCATGCGTAAAGTGTCTTTCCCGCACTTGACCGCTTGCCCGGACAACTGCAGTCGCGTGCGGGAAAGTATCACTTTCCGCACTTGTTAGGAAAATAACTATTTCATGGTCAAATTTTGTATAACTCCTACACACCCCCTCCTGATATCTTTACGGCCTTAGCTATCTCACGAAATTTAAATTTACGGTTAGGTTTATTGGACATTTTTTATGTTTTCTGGAGTAATCACTTCAGTTGGACGACCAGAACGTTTACCATCATCGGTGTCTGTACAAGTTTCAATTTAGCAAACCAATAAGCCATTGCCGAGTTTGAAAATAAGTAGCCTCACTTAAAAGGCTGTCACTTTTTAATGACTAATTGAAATGTCATGAAATTTCACACACATCCAACTCAAAATAAATAACCATTTATTGATGTCAAAATAATCACACATATATTTTTAAAGAGCTAAGTCTTATGTTCTGAGCATTCACCAAAATTTCAAAATAGAGGTTAAATATGGAACAGGTACTCAAATATGCTAAAAGGAATTATAATTTATTAACAAAAATCACATTAGTAATGAGCGAGACTGGTCTTAGTGTTGCGGTCTTGCATTTTCACTTTTTGCAGCTAAAAGCTTACAAGACCAAGATCATAACAATAAACTATGCAAAGCCCACTCTCTTGTAGTCTGGCTTGCTTGCTTGGTAAATAACTTTTCTTTTTAATAATAAATCAGAAACTAATTTTACTATGCATTTTAATGAAATCCGACCATGAACAAAAATGGATTTAATTTCATTACAAAAACAATTTTATATTAAGACAAATCAATTACCTACCATTCCAAAAATACACATTTCACATCCAGTACGGGCCCTATTGGTGCAGCTAATATATTCTTGTTCTTAGATTTTTATATATTTCAAACTGTTTTTATAAAATGCTTTAGTATGTTTATACTTTCTAGGATCATTTATAAAGTGCAAGACCTGCAAGACTCTTGCAGCAAGACCAAGACCAAGACCACGTATGGAAGACCAAGACTAAGCCGATCTTGGCCTTGAATTTGCTTATCAATAAATCACATATCCATGTGTCAAACTCTGGTGCAGCACATTCATTATGTGCCTGGAAATTACACATTAAACATCTGAGCCACAGATCTCCTGCTGCGTTTTCGGAAAAAGTTCCTGACAAATTATACACGGTGCATTCACCACTGTCAGCAGCTTCTCTTCCTATAGTTTACTAGATACCTTCTACACCTTCACTATCCTCAGTCTCCCTTGTTTTAGTTTACTCATTCCTAATATTAGTTTCATTTTTCTTGGGTTTTATATCTTTTTGTCTTCTTCAATTTTGTTCTTATTCATTTCAATAAGTTGATTTTCATAAAGTGGCGAAATTATAACCACGACTAAAGCTGCTTTTCTACCTCTATTTTTTTAGGGCGCGAAACTCATAAGGAAAAACTAGACCTCGACTACTGTGATCAATTCGAAAAGACGAAGGTTTGCTGTCATATGCTGGTTCATGTCCAGCTCATTAGGTAGATTTCTCTATTTGAGTATCAGGCCTCAGTGGAGGTGCATTTTTTGTCTCACACCTAATCCTAGTCATAGCCCATCTTCGAAATTCTTCACCAAAATCAATTTGAGCCTGTACTTCGACCGAAAATCATAAAATTAAACTTATTTTCTGCAATAATACCAATAGTTACAGTATATAGATCTGATTTTTTATTAATTAAATAACACATTGATCCGAAAATTTCTCGACACAAATATGGCCGACACTGACGACAGCTCGCGCCCGACTGACGAGATGGAGTGTGTGCGATGTTAAAGCGAATTTAACACGATTAACAATCGTCATTTCTAGCGTCTATCTATTGTTGATGTTCAAAAATTGTTAAAACTTATTAAAGCTCTATCACAAATTTAGTTACTCTCCTCTAACGTTATGATATCGCTTAATATGCTAAGTACAGATTAGAACATTGCAAATTAATGACATAAACAAAGACAATGCTTCTTAATTATATGTATACGAGGACCTTCACTCAAATCATGAAGAGCTCTGTTGGAAATTTCGATTTGATTAATTGACTACGTTGTTTTTATAACTGTCAACTGTCTCTGCTGTACACTGTAAATACTATAAATCTCTTTAAATTGCACATTCATCACGATATTATAGTTGAACCCATAAATGGTATTAATCGTGTTGCAAAATGAAAAAACTCATCGTCTATGCCTCTAATATTACTTGTGCAAATTTGGAAAGAAATTTTCCAATAGCATATCTTTATTGGTTCACTTTGGTTTATATACTGCTTTGTGCACCTATTTTGGCTTTCACTATTTCATGAAGATACCCACAAAATTTATTTTTCAAAGTAGATAGTAATTTTAAGAATTCATCTAGTGTAAACATTGCATATAAATATATTCGTTTTTATCTTATTTACTTGAAGCAGAAGAGAACAAAACTGATATTTCAAGTTACTTTACGACATTTCCTTTATAAAAAATTCTCCTTCTTTTGTAACTTACATAAGTTTATTATTATTATTATTATTATAACTCACATTTTATATTTTTATAAAATCAGAGGTCAAACTGAAGCAGTGTAAACTCATCGTTATATTTAATGTGTTTGAATAAAGCTTTTAATATTCTTTGCAAATGGTGTTTTTATTTGAAGCTACTTTATTCTCCATTTCCTAAAATCTCTTTCAAATATCTAAAAGTTTTCTTTCTAAAATTGAACCTGGATCCGTTTCTGGTTAAACTTGACCAAGTTCGACACTTTCCAGTTTTAAATTCACTTTTTAACTTGCGTAGTTTCAAATTTAACTCGGTATTTCCAGAACGTTAACATAATAAACAAAATCACTCTCTTCTAAATAAAAAAAATTAATTCTTCCATAGTCTTGTCTTCAAATTATAATTTTTAGTAGCAGAGCAATGCTTTTATTTTTTAATTTCATTACTTAACAAGTACATCAAGGGTTATCGATTATTTTCGGTCTTTGACGGTTTGATTTAATACACAAAAACAAGCCCCGTATAACATTGCTCAATCGATTTGGAAGTGAACATTGTAATTTCATGGTTGTCAGGATAGGTGACCCACCGCCTGATGGGCATACACAATACGTGTCCATCAAAGAACGTCTTCTCATTTTTTTTTATAATAAAATATGAACTTTTTAGTTTAACCACGGTCTACACTATGAAGTTTTGAAATTCTTAAAGTATTTATTTCTTTTTTAAACGACTTTTTGACAGCGGTTTAAGATGCCTTTCAAGTGTCAGTGATATTTCCGGTGACTAGTTTTAGAAGATTTTTAAGATTTTATATCCAACAGAAAAGCAATCATTATGAGAAAAACCCACTTTGAATTACAATTAATTGGAAAATATCAAATTTATCATTAATTTTTATTAATCTACTGAGAAAGAAGTGAATTATGTTTCATCAAAAATAATGGTATTCAAGAAAACTGGACAACAGGAGAACACTGAGGGAGATATGAAATAGCAAAGAAACCCTTAAAAAGCCTGAACCCTTCTATTGAATAGAATGGGCTAGGATAAACGGGAATACACTAAAAAAGTAGTAGATAGGCCAATACTCGAAGGAGATTTATTTAATATATCAACCTAAGTAATAAAATCTAGAAATATTAACAGGAGTCTTATCGTTTAAGAATCAGATGAAATTGAAGCCTCTATTCAATAAAGATTCACTCGTTGATAAGTAGAAAAATGTCACTTTTCATGAAATATATTTTGTTAAAGAAAAATTGTATTTCCTTTATAACAAATATACAATTATTGAATAATGTAAACTGCGTTAAAGATATTTTATGAACTCCCCGGTATTACAGTGTGCTGGTTTTATATTTGTATCTGATACAACTGTAGTAATTGATGCACATGGTTACCGATTTGTAAATCGGGTTCATGCTAGCACTGCCATACGTTATAAACACTTTATTAGCAATCTCTATATTGTGTACTACAGATTCATCACCATATAGTTTAGCTACTGTTGATGATTTCCAGCCACCATAGTTATGTAATGTCATCATCATATGATTTAACATTTTCAAATTGGAGAATATTAGATACAGTTAGGTATCCTCTAAAATTTATTGTAAACCTCAACATGACTGATACATTTCTCAACGCCATATACAAAATACAGGCGGCAAATTCTTGCTTTAACGAAGAAATGTATAATAGTAACTACAAATCTTCTGTTTACATGTTTACTTGATTGTTCTCACAGCCCTCGTTGTTACTTAAATTTTGTCGAGTTTCTTATTTGGGAAAAACTGATTGATGCTTTCTTAGGTGTATATGTTTCTCAAAAAGTTAAAGAACGTTTGAAAATGATAATAAATCGCTTTGGAAAAGCTTCAAGCTTAAAATTGAGCGAAGCAATTGGATTTGGAACTCTAAATAAGCTGAAAAAGCGGAAAAACGTTTGAAAATACTTTTCAGTATGCTGTGAAGAGAGAAAATTGATTTCTTGAGTTGATGTTCAACGAACACTTGACAGATATTTTTTAAAAACTGGGTTTTCAATATAAAGCCCACCAATAGCGCCGATTACGATGAGGGAACCTGGAAAATGACTTGAATATTTTCGAAAAGAATTTTTAAGATTTACTCATATATCAGAGAAGGTCGCAGTAGAAGAAGAGAATACAGTTCGGCAGCTACCAAATATCTGCCGTTAAGCTCGCATCGCGTGGTCATGAAACAGTTATTTGCTCAATATTGAATCATTGTTAGCATTGGCTTTTCCATTCAACTTACTAAATGATTCTGTTATCTCGTTGTGTAGCTGATTTGATCGACAACTTTTGGTTGTTTCAACGAAATATTAATGGAACATGTCGTTAATATACATCAATCGCAAAGTATATGTTATTATTATTAAATTAAGTGAAGTTCACTTAGACCATTAATGTGATGATTATTAATTTGTTTTAAAAAGTGCAAAACAGCGTGTATCCATCGCCTTGAGACAAGGCCGATGCCATCGTCCGTAGACTAAAAATTAAAAATGCCCGGTGTGAGAGGAGGAAGACAGGTGAATGAGACTTCGACACATCACATGCCGAATAACTTAAGTATTAAATTAGTTCAACTGCCTTAGGTAAAAAATTTCGATGAATAAAACGTCTCCTCTACTCTCGCTTTTATCCCTAAATAATATTTAATGATGTATAGAAGGGCATAAAATTTGTAATTATCGTGGTAGTTTACTATAGTACCTTTGATGTATCAATTAACAATTGTCCAAGTCATGCTACCATTTCCGGTCCTTATAAGTTCACTAGTTTTTAAAAGATTCAATTTATCGTCTTTTAAAATTTGATTAGATACAAAAAGACATTTTTTTTTTAATAGAACTCAAGTTTGTGAAGGGAAACAATTTTATTTTTCAAAGTATCCTTCTGTGATCTTTATATACTTGGTCGGTTTTTTGCCGCTTAGCTTTGGAGTCTGCAGACGATAATTTAGTTATCGAAACGTTAGACAGAATGTTAGTGTACCGATAGTAGTCAACGATGTGTTCAGTATAAACATCACCAACGGTTCCAGAAATTTCCAGGTCATCAAAATAGAAATTTGTTTGTTATTTCATCTTTATAGTCGAATTGAATTATTTGGATTCAGATATATACCTCGTAGTAACGTAAATTCAGGAATTTGATAAAAAGCCTAGGCATTTTACAAAAAAATCGGCAAAATGTGATCCTGAGAGTTTTCTTGTGTTTTGGCTAGATAATTGTAGGCAATTTGACAAAATATATGGCATAACATGTGTGGGTAACAACGTATTTCATTTTGTCTGGTTTTTTTGAGGAATTTCACAATTTCCCTGTTATTTCCTAGGCACAATTTTTTCATGGAATGATACTATTTATTACGTCTTTAAATGCCTGTTAGCAGGCCCGCCCGGAGGATTTCTGGGGCCCGGGGCAAAAGCTGTCTCGGACCGAGACAGCTTTTGCCCCGGGCTCTCCGAGACTCTCGGTGGGCCCTGTTTACATTTGGGTCTGATGGTGCTGGGGAGGGGGTGGGGATCATTCTGCGAAAAAGAAATTTTTTTGCCAATTGATTTTTTATTTTTTTAGTCGCATAATTATCGAAATTTCATCACTCCAATGAATCATAATCAAAATCGAACATATTTCAAATAATGTTTTAACTTAAAGGTTGCTATTAATAAGCACCTATTTTTTTGTACCTTATTAGTTACTAGGTTTTTATTAAAATTTACATTTTTGTCTCTATATATCTCGAACGCTGAATAGGATTATTTCATTGAGAAAGCAACTCTATTAATATATATATATATATATATATATATATATATATATATATATATATATATATATATATATATATATCTTCTAAATGAGAAATCGAAAACATCCCCTGATGAGGTCACAGTCAGCGTTCGAAATATATACGGAAAACAATGTTTAATTTAATTATTGAAAAAGATTGCAAAGTACAACTTAGAGAAGAACAACCACAAAATTTTAAGGTATGTAAATATTTAAAAGCTGCTTATTTTCAAAGAAACATATACAGACCAAAACATAAACTTTTAGTTATTGGTGTTATTTTTTATTCTAGATTAAATCTATACAAATATATTAATGAATTGAAAAAATTAGTGGAAAAGTTAGTGCCAGAACCGGGAATTGCCGAATTTAAATATAATATATAATATTTAAATATATTTTAATTGAACTATAAATTTTTAGATTTGATTAAAAATTCAAAGGGTGAATAACATAATACATATAAGTTTAAAGTAGAATTTTATTTACAGCAAAAATAATGATAAAAGAAGCAAAACTAATTCAAATTAATATACACTGCATTTATCTATAATTTGACTTTTCTTGCTTTTAATCTGGCTTTAATCAGGCTGTTAGTTCAACTGAATTACCGCGTTTGATTCATTTGATCACTTCGTGAGGTCAAGTCAATTATTCTCGGAAACTCAGCTGGAAACAACTATTCGCAATATCTGAGTGCGTCACTTCCATGTATTCGGCGTTGTAAAGTATTATATTTAATTTATCTGAATCTACCCTGAAATCTATTTTTGGATTCAAGATTACATTGTCGTACATCAAAATAATATTAATGAGGTTTGGACGATGTCTGACGGTTGTAGCGGCTAACAAAAGAAATCCATTTTCGCTGCCATGTTTCTCCAAATTTTTCCAACTCATCCTACACCAAATCAATACAATGAAAAATAGAAGTTAAATCCAAATACGCTCCAGTGTTTTCTGCAAGAAGGTTGGACAGAAATTATTCGAGATGCAAGGACAAGTCCAATCTGACTTTTTTGATTTCAAGACATTAGGAACACTGCCGTTCAATATGAACCAAATTCCATAGTGCAAAGTTTGCTGACTTCCCCAACAAAAATTAATTTAAATCCATATACATAAATGAAGATTTTGAGGAAGTAAATTGTAAAATTACATTAAACAAGTCCTACAATGATCAGCTGCCTATTCCAATGCAAAGTTAAAGAATTGCAAGAAATGTGTAATAGCCGAATGACTCGGAAGAAAGTGATTAATTTTTATACTCAAGATATGAATGATTTTTCTTACTTTTAATAAGCCGAGTAGCAGTTTATTTCCTTGTTATATTTTCATGAAATGATAAAAATTTAACGAGTTTAATTCTTGTGTTTAGTTAACCTACAATTGTTTGAAATATTTCAACGGCAAAAATACGAATATTTTTTCCAAAAAACAAAATATATCAAAAGTTTGATTAGACAACTTATATTGGTCGTTACAAGTTATACTTAGTACAGAAAATATTTAAAAAAAGGCACAAAAACCTCATTTCTCCCCGTCATTACAAACATTAAAAGCAATTATAGTATTGCACATTCATGGTTTTGGCATGTTATCGACGATATGTTTTTGGAATGTTATTTAAGTCTGATCAACAAATGGGACAACTGCAGCATTTAAAAGTTATTTATTTGGTAAGATAATAAAAATTTCCATCAACACTCAGTATAAAAGACGTTGCATGTTTATAATGGTTTTTAACATTGACTAATGCACACTTATATATCCCTCTCGGTGGTCAGTAATTCCAAACCACATAACCGCTTTACAGGTTTAAAAAGTTTAGATATGTCATATACGTACCAAGAGACAGGTGAGCCACTAATTACAATTCAGGTGTACTAGAAGACGCGTGCCGGCACCTGCCCGAGTATCAAAGATACTACTACGGGGATTCACCTGCCCCCGAAACAAAACACAATCGCGTATATTTGGACACATGGGCTAATTAGAGGTCCGGTAAAATTTATGAAGAGTAATATGTAATTTTTCAAAGTAATAACTACCTAGGAAAAGTCGGTGTAATCAAAAATTGATTTCGCATTATATAATGCGGGTTATTTGATATTTAACTGTTAAATTTTAACACTGCTGTGGTTGCTCCATTCCAAAAACCAGATTTATGGTTTATATTATTTTCATGAATATCAGTGAGGATTTCATAAGACTAGTTCTATAAAGAAAATAAAATTTTCATCTTTGACAACGTATCCTATGAGTGTAGAAATGTAGATGTAGATGATAGAAATGATATATACACAAACAAAAATGTTGTTAAATTACACAAATAAGATAACGGATAAATTTGAGGTATATGTTGTGTTATGGAGCTTCCAATGACTATCATAATATATACTTAGACGATCTGTTAATAGCAAAGAGCTACAAAGAATACTAGAGAAATTTATAGCTTTTAGTAACAGCAGAAACTAAAAAGTCAATATTTAAGCTCCAGAAATAAGTCCCAAATGATCGAAACAGAAGTGGTAGAAGTGAAAGCACACAGAATAATATAAATTAAAGAAACAGACAACTACAAGTATTTATAAACTTGATCAATCACAAATGTGACAAAGAAATAGAAACTGATCTTAGACAAGCTAAAGACAACAGATGGATAGTTATACCAGATATTCAAATGTGTGCAGCAAACTAATTATTATGAGGCTATACTGTACTAAGCTATACCGAGTTTTGATTAAAACTCAATAAACAAAAATTGGAGATATGGGAAAGGAAAATTCTACGAAAAGACAAAGGAAAAATACACAAATAACGAGATTTATGCTTTCTATATTTAAAAAATGACGTTATCTGTTTCGAAGGCTACAATGAGCATCTGGAGCGGTTAACAAATAATAAAGAGATGGAATAGAAACAGAGAAAACCAGGAGAAAGACCAAAAGAAACGGATCATATATATGAAGAGTTATACCACATCCTGAAATCCAAGCTTAACCGAGTTCACTGCTGGACAACTTGAGAGCTTTCTCTGTGTGTTTTGAGCAGGTTTATGAATAAACGTAATGAAATAAATGAACTAACAAAGCCTACTATACAAAAACAACACCTAGGTTTTGATTGACACATAACAAGCTCAATTATTGATATGGGAGAAAATTCTACAAAAATCTACGTGGGAAAAAAGACAGAGGAAGGATGGGTGATTTGGAAAAATGTATTATTTTTCTTCCGTGTATTAGGCGTAGTCGTTTGTTTTATCTTCGACATCCTTGCCTCTTATCATGCTTCAATGTTGTCGATCCACCTTTTTCTGGGTCGGCCGGTACTCCTTCGACCCAATGAGGATTTATCGTGCGCTATCTAGACCAGTGTATTGTTATCCATACGACTTATGTACTCATTCCATTCTTTCTTTCTTGATAGAACGCATTCGATGACGTCAACTATTTTGCACAATCTTCTGATGTTTCCACTTCTTTTTCTTTCCAGTAGGGGTTTTCCGGTTATTCTGCGTAGCACTTTCATCTCTGCTGTTTCCATCATTCTTTTGGTTTTTGTCGTTTCTGGCCGTGTCTCTGCGGTGTAGGTCATTATGAGTCTTAACGTGGCCTTGTGTATTTTCGATTTGGCTTCTATTCCGATATGTTTATTTCGCCATATGGTTTCGTTCAAATATGTTGCTATTCTTATGGCTTTATTTTGCTTTCTTACTTCGTTCTCTACGTCTCCAAATCCTGAAATCTATATTCCCAGGTATTTGAATTTCATTACTTGATGATAATTCACCAAGTATGCGTTCTATGAGGATAACATTATGTTATTTGTTCCAAAGGCTGCAATAGTTAAGGCATCTGGAGTGAGTAACACATAATACATATGCCTAAAAGAAATATTTTGAAGGACACTATCAGGAAAAAAATAGGAGACGCAAAAAGTAGAATCGAAGTAAGTAGTGTTGAAAGATGTGGCTAAAAAACAGCTCAACAAAAAAGTTGAAAACCCTATCGTATTGTATCAAAGCAACACCTAGGTTTTGATTAAGACAACCAAATAAATAGAAGATATGTGAAAAGAATCAACGAAAGCAAAAAGATGGAGAAGGGATGTCCGTTTATACGAATAAACAAATTTTTTGCGATATATGAGTAGGAAAATGAGGTTATCTGTTCCAAAAGGCTACAATGGTTAGGAACGATTGACTATGTAAAAAGATATATTAGTGGAAAAACTGATCACAAACGAAAAAATCTAGCAATAGGCAGAGTTAAGTGGAAATTCAACCAGAATATTTGCAATAGATAAAATTTCTTTTGTAATTGACTTACAACTTCAATGACAAATTTGAACAAACATAGATTGGAGGGTTATATCTTATTCACACACTAATCAAACCTAGATATAACATCTGTAGGATCTTCTCATATTTGTGAAGATAATAATGGAAAGCGGAGGTCTACTATTTTCTGTTAGGAGTACCAGTGACCAGATATTCACGTTTATCCATTTCACAATGTATACTAGTCAATGAATCTATTTTCAACTTAAAGATTATTTCTTTTATAGCTTGCTTCGACAATCAAATGAAACAGTTAGCATTTTTTCTTAGTAGGAACATAACGTTTATTAGAATATCCAGATTTCGGAAACTTCGATTTTACTCAATACAGTATCAATATCATCATCTGAGTAAATTTGTAATATGGTGGTTTAATCTGTAATCGAACAACCAATATATTCCCCATTACGTCGCTTCATTTAGTAGCAACTTTGAAAACAATATATTTTTTGGTGTTTTCAAATTCTTGGCTTGATAGTTGTGCATCTGCATGCAAGCAGAAATTCAATGAATTTGGTATATTTAGGTTATGAAACAAATTAAATATAACAGGGTGCTTAAGGGATTAATAATATATTTATCATTAAAACAAATATACTGCCTCAAATTCATTAGAAACAAAAAGTTGGAAATAATAATTTCCTCATTAGTTTTCAACCCCCAACTACCGTCGACAGCAATATTGTTCGAAATGAATATTCTTTACGTCAATAGTCCATGGCCTGGAAAATCAAAGATTGAATCTAGACAATATTCTTAAATCTATTTACGTATACAGTGGACATCACACTCGATCGCATTCTCCTATTTGCTGAGGCTTTCGAAATAAATGGATTTTAGGGATTTCAGTAAAGCTGCAGATTTATCAGAATTATTGTTTGCCGATAAATGTTAGGAAGATGCCAATGTGCTGGATATAATAGATGGTATGAAAATAATGAACTGTTTCAAACCAAAAAGCACCTACTTTATGATAATTTAAATTATTGTTCTCTCAATTTAATATGATAATAAAAAATTTGTGAAGTATAAAAAAAGTTATTATATTACACTTCAGTAAAACGAACTAAAAATGAAATTAGTCCTGATACATACAATGATACAGAAGACCATTAAATTTCAAGCCTCAGTGGAATCATTTATATTTTGCTATAATTATCATTCACAAAAACATTTTTATTGCAAAACAATAATACGTATAAGAACATCTAATTTTCGCGTGATGTTTTCTTCTTTTTCAATATTAATTATGGCATCTAATATGCTACTAGGGTATTTTCATCTATTACAATAAGTTGCAAAAGCTCCATGTATGTATTTATAGATTTAATACGATGACAATCGAAAAGATATAATACCGATATAATATAATGTATTGTACGTTATTGATTCGATGCGGTTAAATAGTTGTCATTAATTCTGCTTCAATCATAGTATCATCGCATCCCTGTCCTTTTGGGGTTCTCATTTCTAGATTTTAGCTTTTCGATTGCTGCACCGGTGACTATAATAAGCATAATCGATTACAATAGCAGATTGGTCTTAGTTACATTGTAGGACGTTTTGAGAGTTCTCAGTTTTTTAGCTACATAAATGATATAAAGTTATGAGCTGTTGTCGATGGACCTTTAAGAACTTCTATTTTGTTGCTACTGATGATTGTGTTAATCCATTTCAAATATATGCCTTATTTTTATCCAAACCTTGTTTAAATTCTCAATTTCTCTATTTTGTATGCGAAACCCTGCCATTTTACCAAAGTACGAGTGGCTAACGGAATATTATGTGAAATTTTCCGGTTTTATACCAAGAATATTTTTTTACAAAATAAACTGGACCTTTTTGAACAAGTGTTTTTATACTTTTCTCACAATTGTAAACAGAAGACCCAAAAAATAAGAAGTAATTATTTAACTACTATAAAGCTCACCTGATTACACAACAATTGACCAAAAATTGTAATGTGATGTAAATATTTTTTATATGGCAAAAGAAACATGAAGATTAGATTTCGGCGCTGTCGCCCATCCCCAAATAATGTGTCCAAATTATTGCATAAGATTGAAAATAAGGCACGCAATAACAAAAAATTGGGATGTAAGTATTGTTTATAAAATTAAAACAATGAATAAAGTTCTCGCCCACTTAAGTATCTATCGTGGGCCATTGAAAGGCCGAACATTTTTCAAACTTACAGTTTTCATTGAACATTTGAATAAACGTTAATATAAAAGAATTTAAATACGAAGAAGAGTTAGAAAACCTATACCATTGGATAAAATTTTTTTGTGATATTCAACTGTCCATTGCAATAGAATATTGGAAAACATTTTGGGGCTTCGATTTCAAAACGAACGATGCGCGTTAGCCGTCAAACGTAATCTTATGAGTTTTAGCTTTCTAATCATGTAAACTTTGAAATAATTGAAATTTTTTTTTTTTATTTTCTGAGTAAAATTGTACAGCCTATTATAATTTCCTCTATTAACATTTTTTCGCAAAAGTAATTAGAAATCAAAAGAAATAATAATAATAATTTGTTTGAACCATTTATTTGTTGGTATACTGTGGCACTATACACCTCCCAAGAAAAAAATATGAAATACCCTTCAGCTTGTTTTTTAGCTTGAGAAGTCACTGGTGAAAATTGACCAGCGCCATTACACAAAAATCATTTTTGATGCAATTCTGTACTTGAACTTTTATTAATAATGCTTTATATCTCTCAGAAATATTAATTTAGTGTGCTTATTATCTAAAGTATAAAGTATAAGTTAAAATAAATTCTAAAAATTTGACAAGCATCCTTTTGTAATGGCCTGGCCATATATTGAAAATTAATATTTAAAACTACAGCAAAAGTATTTTATTAAAAATCACAATTTTATTTTCTATGAGTAGTAGATTATGACACTCCTGGTCTACTTTCATAACGACTTCTATTTGTATTGAAGCACAAATTGTTCGTAATCTCATTTTAATGCACTTTCATCGTCACTGCCTGTACTCTACTACTATAATATACCAATAAATTGTGGAATTGTTATTTAATAATGATAAAAATAGAGAAAATGTCCTCATAGATCCAATTTTGCAATTTATTAGAAATAAATAAATGTGGTACTTTGTGGCGTAGCAGATAAGCAAATTAGTTGTATCCAATCTAGCAGAAGCATGCACAAAGCGCATGTTCCAAATGATCATTTTTGAGATCTGTGCGTCAAACACAGTTACGTTTTCCCCTTGCCCCTCAAAAACCAAATATGTTTGGGCTTCTTAAGCTTTTGAGGCTATGTAGGCATTTATTTCAAATTTACTTATTGTTTTGAAATTGGAATCATAATCGTGCTGTTCAAAACATTAGTTACTTAATTCGATGCAGAAACAAACTCAAAATATGCATTATTACTTGAGGAAGAAGACTATGAAAGGGCCCAAGTAGATAATTTTGTTCCAATTAATTCTTATCTTTATAAATTGGAAAGCAACTATTGTGTTATTATGAGTGTTGTAGCTATGGTAGTAACCGGTAAATATTTTCAGTGTGAATATCAACCATCAACTGCTCCATAAATAAAAACCTTCTCATGGTTATAACAAAAAAAGCGACGAGAGACTGGTCAAATGATCATGGTTGACCATAATAAAGAGAACAATGCAAATCAAACGACATGGACAAAATTAGAAGGCTGTTAAAAATGTAATGAAACTCAAACTACAATTACTAAATAGTTAAAAAAACCACTGTATCATTACCGTACATGGAATTTAATGGAACAATTTGAATTATTAAAAACTAGTTCACAGGGAAAACTTTGTACCGCCTAACAGTCGATTTATTTATTTTTGTTTTGTTTTCTTAATACTTATTCTGCTATTCGGGAAGCTGGGTCTGCTAGTAAGATAAAAAAAAGTAAAAAAGAAAGTTAATAAGTTAACAATTACCTTATTTCAAAAACTAAAAATTATAAAACACCTGAAATTACAATAAAAAATATAATTTCACATTATCAATTATGATACCTACTGATTATATATCATTTTATTATTACTTATTCTAAATTGCTTTTTATTTTCATTAAAGTATTTTATGATACACGATATTTTTTGTTCGATTATCTGACGCGTAAACAAACAGAGCAAATTATTTTCCAACACGGGAACAGACAACATACAATTGAACATGCCAGCAACATGGGTTTAATACCACAAACACTCAATGACTGCCACTGGGATTTGTTTATAGTCATAGCGAAAGCAAGGCGTACTGGAAACTGCAGTCGTTAAAACTCAAATGCTATGTCAGTCGGAATTATTGGGATGCGGGGTATCAAAATGTCTTCTCCTTTCAATATACATAATTGCTTCTATAACGTTATTCAGTAACGTTTAATCTCTAATCATGTACCGTTCCAAAGTCGCGGGTGGTTGATATTTCGCAACAACTACAGATCCAACTTTTAATAATTGAAGATTGTGAGGCGGCCTCTTTGACAAATTTAGTGAGTTCAAAAATAGCGTACTTCCATTTTTTAAAAAGTATTTATGTTTTTGTTTATTTTATATTTGTATATTAATATAAAATAATTCTCACAGTTATCTGCTTGATGATCACGAGGTTATCGTTGCCGGAAACATAGCGTGTGCTGTTATTATACAGTTTTTATTGATTAGTTACGTATAGATGAAACATTTTTCTGTATATAAGAATAAAGTGAATAAATCTTTTTCAGATTAAGTTCTTACATTATTACATAATCACGTTTCATAGAAATTTGTGGTTTACAGATTTAGAAAGTTTATAAATGCAGATCAAAGAAAATTTTACATTTCAAGTGACATTTTAGATATGTCAATAACTTTACTCAATTGTTTTACCTTCCCTTAATTTTTCCACCAACATTTGATTATATTTTAGAAGATGGAAAACTGTTGCTTTTTGATATTTTCAGGCAATTTTTTAGACGTTTTTCTCCGTAAGAACCATCCTCGTACTTAAAGGAATATTATTAAAAAGGAATTAGCGAAATCGGTTCCGCTGTTCTACAGACTTAGCAACACAATCAGCGATTCATTACAGATAAATAATACAGTCTCACTCACTCACTCACTTTTCGTTCTAAATTGATAAATAACGTTATATAAAAACATATCACTAATTTAAAAAATTATTAACAATAGGTGAAAAAATTGTACATTATTACTTGAAAAACGTCTATTAAATTAACCACATTAAACAAAATTGTTGTTACTCAATTAAATCACATAATTGTTATGAAATCATCTTCGCCCTGGAGCTGTTGCTGCTTAGATATAGTAGAGCTCCAAAATTCGACGAAGGCGCCTTTAATGAAATATCTGGATAAGGATTTTGTGGAGCGCAGTTTAGTTCAGTTTATGATAAATAGTCGTAGTAAACAAAACGAGTTAGCAAAGTAATCGAAGAAAAGAATTTAATTAAATTATTTAAGCTAGTTAAGTGGAAGTGTCTAGTATTTAAAGAAATTAAGAACGTAAGAAACAGTGTCTATTAATTCACCCCACGAATAGAAATAGTGTAAATAAATAAGAAAAGTATTACATTGTATTGCAGTATACATTTATTTACATATTCAACTGTATTACCACCACTGGCAAATGTACTTCTAATACTTAATAGCTTCATACAATTATCGGCATGAAATTTCCTTGCTTGAATAAGGTAAAACCCTTTTTCTGACCATGGGTTTGTCCAAGCAATGTTATCGGGCATATGTATTTCTGATACTCTTAAAAACTGACTGGTACGAAATAAATATAATTTGTCGAAGCTAACATTTACTCTGTATTTTGTACATAACTTCTACTTGTTTTGCTTCCTTTTGATTAGTTTTTAAAATTATATTCGTTTCTTTAACTAAGACTATCTTTTAAATCAAACTATCACAACTAGACCAATACAATTTGATTTAATAGTATTTATTCTGAAATTCCTATCTATTAAATTGGAGTACTTGTTCAAAAAAAGAGTTGGCAGTTTTGAATCGACCTCACTCAATTCACTTCCTTCCAAAAATGTTTATCACAAATGAATAATTTGTATGCCGAACAGAATAGGAAAAATTATATAGAATTCATATACTTATATACAAGAAAAGATTGCTCAAATTCTGTGAAGACAGACCTCATGTCGTCGCCAGATAATATTAAGAAGTCCGTGATCACATTCTTCTATCAATACATATACGACGTCAAGTCATTGTGTATCAATTTAATTTAGGTTAAACTGATAGAATACTACATTTTCGGGCATTAACTGCATTTGTTATCACTTAAACTCAGTTGGTAGCTGATTTATCTTTACCTTTCTGTAGCTAATTTTATCTTATACACAGATAGAGAGTAAATCACATTTAGTTTGTTTACAATGCTCAATTATATTGCTTTCAAGTTTATTATACGATATAGTTAATAAAAATCGTTTCAAACATGTCTTTGCAAATAAATGAAAATACTCGAAAAATGTTTACAGTTTACATGAATATAGTTAAGGTATGGTGAAAAATTTGTATTCTTTTGACCAATTATGAATTCCTGTGCATAAGACCATTAAAACGAAAGTTATGGTAACTGAAGGGATATGCCAGTGAAGTTTCTGTATTTCTACTTATTCATATTACATGAGATGATTAACATCTTATTGTATTATTAGTGTTGCCTGGTGTTATTGAGAAAGCTAGGTATGAAGATGAACAAACCATTAATGTTTCTTTGTAAACAAACCTCTCGTAAAAAATGCGAATAAAACTCACGAAATAAAAAACTGCTTTCAACCAGTACCACCAATATAAAAGGGATATGATTTAGTTGGATACGTGAAACCCGTCATAAAGTCTCTTTACAAAAAAATTGACAAAATAATTCCTTCAAATCGATATAACATTTAACAGATTTGTTAGAAATTTAAATATTGTAATTAGAACATGAACCTTCCTAATGAAAACGTAAAATTTTGGTTATTATTCGTATATTTTTGACTGCTAAACGTTTTTTCTTCTATCTGGATTACATCTACATACTCACCAGATTCAGAACCAAACGACTCGACTTGTGATTCCGAAAGAATCGAAATAACTGCATAAAAAATTGATTCCGTGTTAAGCTATAGGCATATGGTCGATTGGAAGAAACTTTTAAACCGTTTCTCGAAAATTATGAACTATATAAAATTTCAAATTAATCGCTATATTCGTGTTTCAGCTTTTAATGATCATGTACCCCGCGATTTGTAATATTAAACGGGGGCAGCATCGTTATATCGCTATTTCGATGTTGCCAAAACATTGAGGTATAAATGCACTGCTTTCTATTTCCTTTTTTTTCCATTTAATGAAGTTCAGCAATACTTTGGGATTCATTAGAAGTACTTAATATCAAGCGATAATTCCGTGGCTTATACACAATAAAATAGCACATACTTTGTTTTTCTAATTTATTTTTTAAACTGTCTAAATTTTTCATGTAGTTCTAAAGAAAAATCACTAGCAAAGAACTTCTAAATCTTGCTAGTGGTTTTTCCATGAATAGTATCTCGAACCTCGCGATTCTTAAACTGTTTTAGTGGACATAGAATGTGCTCCGTAGTTTCTTTCTTGGCAGATTCTAACTAAGGACTCCGTTAACCAAAGTACTAATTTTGTCATTACAGAGTGATGAAGTTTTATTATTTCGTCCACAATTTTTTCTAGGAGAATAAATAGATTGTAAAGCCAAATTTTTTATTTCTGTATATGCATTGTGGAATCTGATTGTTTACTAAATCTACTTGAACGTAACAGCGTATTATTTGGATCTACTTTGAAAATAAAACAACTTTTCGGTCGGGTTAACCCGATCAAGATGTGAATTTGAGGAAACTAACCCGGATCAAGTTCGTTGTTGTTCGGAAACTGATCGAGATAATCGGGTCGTAGTCATATGATATGATCCCTTCTACCCTGACTCATTTATTAGTATTTGGTTTTTTGAACTGTTAAAATTATTTTTTCCCATTCATGGCTGTCTACTATTAATTATCATGACCAGGGTAATTAATAGGTTACTGAGATTGTAGACATTGCAGTATAAAAATAGCTTATTAGTATTAAACTTAAATGTAAATTTTTGTGAGGGGCGATAACTGCTCAATAATAGTACCTAGTACTCATTATACAACTAAATAAATATGATGGAAGAATTAACGCACAAAAAATGTTTTTCATTTGAAATTTCAATCGAAAGTTAAATGCGACTTTTAAAAACTGTGATATAAATCTCATTCTGGGTTAAGATCCGCAATCAACCGATAGATAATCTACTTGACCTCAGATCATAGCTTACAAGGAAAAGAAATAAAAAAAATTGGAAGCAAGAATTATATTGATGACCATGGCTTTCCAATATCGGGGGACTTTCATAGGAACGGATAATAAAATGTGTTAAATTTATAAATGTTTACATCATAGTAACAAGATTTAGGTATATTTTATTGCGATTATTGATTTGTTGATTCACATATTCGGAGTATCAATAACTAATTTCAAATACAATAAAATTTGAAGCGAATAAATTCTCTGGGATAATTTTGTTGCTGTAGGATTCTAAAACAGTTAAAAAATTTCACAAATCTCTTGCTGGAGTATCATTGTAATTTCTTCCTGCTAACAATATGAAGATCAGTTACAAAATTTGTCGAAATCTCAGGAGGATTCTTCCAAATTTCTGTCAAATGAACTTGAGCGACATTTCTTGGAACTTATCCACATTTAATCTATAATCGCTTCTTCTAGAAAGGCGTTCAGTGTAATTCAATTTCAACTTTTTTATTATACTATTCTTTATGTTTATTCCGCTACAGGCGAATCCTTACTTGTATCTCTTGTGTCTCTGCGTGGCTCAAATTAAAGTACGATGTTTCGGTATTGTTCAAGAACTAAAGCATATGTTAATACATCTGGAACACAATCCTCAAAAATTTCTTTCAAGGAAATTGAGGGACTTCTTCTAATATCTAGTTCATAATTCACTTATGTATTTAATAATGTGCAGAATCACGAGACAATACACTATTTGTGTATAAAATTCTTTTATTTTTAGTTTTCATTGCCACTCTATTGTGTCCTCAAAAGCATCTATATATTTATTCAGAGTTGGCAACGTTGTAAGGATTAGGGCACACGCAAATTACCGATCTAGAGCGCATACAAATGCTTGTTCACGCGAAACAACTGCCACTTAGAACAACTGGTGTACTTAACTAGGAAAATCGAGTTAGCCAAAATTAACATGTTGACGGAACTGGAAGGAAATCGAATATGCATGGTATAATAATTTGAACCATATTCTCTTATAGAAGTTTCAATTCAGAATAGATGACTTAAGAGATCGTTTCAATATTATAAATATTATTCTAATATTCAATCAAGACACGAACTCTATACATTAATTTATATGTTTGTGGTACGAGGATAGTCCAAAAAGTACCTGGCCCAACAAAGAAAACACAGAAATTTTGGACAAAAATATATGTTGTTTTTCGACGTAGTTTTCTTTTAGCTCCCAGTAATGTTCAATAAGCTCGATACTCTTTTTATAACAAAAATCTTTAAGCTCCTCAAAATAACTATCATCACCTCTTCTTTTTGGAAAACATTTAAGCATCGAGCCTTTTTTCAATTCTGGGAACACAAAATAATCCGAGAGAGCTAAATCTGGCAAATAAGGTGCAGCCCATTATTTTAATTGTTCATTTGTGAGCAAACGCAGCACCCATATTGCGCACAGCTTTCTCATGTCCAAACTTTCAGTTAATGTATGATGTATCACACTTTTTGAAATGTCTGCTAGCTCGCGCACATCCAGTCGACGATGTGGATTTTCCTCAACATTTCTAAAGTCGTCACCTCAATTTGGTCGACCACTTCGATGCTGGCCTCGCAGGTCTTACGGCCTCCTTTAAACTCTGCTACCCAATATTTCACTGTTTCATTATAACGAAGAAACAGTCTTACCCAAAGTAGAATCTAGTTCAGCTTTTATATTGGTAGGGCTAAGGGACTTCAAATAGAAGTATTGTATAACATAACGATTACCAACTTTTTCCATGTTTACAAATTTACTGAAAACGTTCACTATTGATAAATGTCAACAAAATACTAAACAACGTGGTGTCTTCAAACATATGCAACATAGATTGTGTACTTTCTAATATTTATATATTTAGTATTATAGTATTTTTCAAGCAATTACCGTCATCTCTACGTCAGGCCAGGTACTTCATGGACCACCTTCGTAATTGAATGCAACAAAATTGTAAAAAAAAAAAGATGTAGAAATGTTAGGAAGATGCTAGCAGAAAGATTTGATGACTAGTTGCATAAAAATTTACTACACAAGAACTACTTTTAATCTCATAATGTATAAATAATCTACTCAATATTATAGAGAAGTAAAACAGCTGAGTTTACTTGTTCGTAAGTGAATTCGCAAATTCGTGACACAATTTTGAATTCTGAGGTATGGAACAATCAAATCCTTTTCAAAGCTAAAACATTCCATTAGAATGATCCTATTTTTTATTAAAAAGTCTATTTCAGCTAAAATAATCAAACAAATTATTATTCAAGCATTTACCCTTACTCTTCTATTGCCTATGATGACAATCCTCATCGTTTTCCTAATCAACGTACATCAAGTACATTCTGTATTTCATTAATACTGTAGTCTATCTTTACGCTTCCTTGTAACCTACGAGGTGTGATAACTTCTCGAAATGTTTTTGAGGAATTTAAAATCGAAAATGAGTCAGTTCATGATCATGAACGGTTGGGAGTTTCTACGATCCCAGATACAGATAAAAATGTGCTGGTGGTTAAACTTGTTGGAGATTAGATTAGTGAAAAACTTAAAATCCCTAGTATCTTCATGTAAAGTATTTTAACAAACCATATACAAATGAGACGAGTGAATACAAGATTTAATACGAGACTTTTGATGTGACTCACCTCTCTAAAAAGGAGCGTTATCAAATTCATAAATCAAGGTAGATTGTAAGGGCATAGTGCTAGTAGAGAAATGTTAATTAAAAATTAGATAAGTGCTAAAAGGTAAACGTTATTAATGGTATTTTCATCATACTTCGTAGTTGAATGCGTCGAACTATCACCCTAGGATATGGCCCAGATGATATGAAAAGGTTCGTAACGGACTGTGTGGTAAGACTTAGCAATTCCTTTTCTCTTTCAATATTGTATATCAAACTATGGATTGACAATAAATTTAAGAAACTATAAAATTAGAAGATAAATAGTGAATCCAAATTATTAATTCAAGACAGAAATAGTAATAAATACTTCTTTTCATTTTTCTTTTATTGTATACACAAAGGAGTAGTAATATCCATTTGGCGGTAAAACTCTTTATCCTTATCATAAGACTGTTATATTTATGTAAAACTAAAAGAATGCAGCTTATTATTGCCTTCCTTCCTGTCAACTAAAAATCTTTCTTAACAGGGATGTCAGCGAGAGAATCATGCGCAGTCGTTTTTCACTCTCATTGCCCCGTTCAATGATCTTCAAATTTTGAAACTGTATCCATTATTGTAATACTCTTTTGGTAATTGTGATTCTTACCTAGATGATATAATCAAACCATTGTAATAATTTTTTCTATTCTTATAATAGCTTTTCATAGCTAATAGCTGCTTTTTATAATTTGTTATAATTTATTTAACTTCATGTAACGCAAATTTATAGTTTTTTTCTTCCCATAAACAAAATATAATGTGATATAATTCTTCCAATATTTTGAACATTTAATTAATGTTCAAAGGATATTTCCAAACAAATCTCCATTGTCCTAATTTGAAAATTCCTTCCACTGATCCTTATTCAAATATTTTTAATCCAACAAATTATTTCTGTTTAATTTGTACATTTTTACTATAGGAAAAAACATTAGCGATAGCATTCATCACAATGGATTCTATTTAAAGATAATCATCCTCATCCCAAGATTGTCGTATATATCTCGTCCTAAGGATCACCCTGTCGGAAGTTATACTAAAGGCGTCGATCGACTTAGGCTTCATCCGCTCACAGATTTCGATTTATTCCACTACATAAAATAAAAATTTTTCGTTGGTCATTTTTTCGCTTGAACGCTTCAATATTTACCCTCGAAAATTGAGTTCGTTAAAGGGTGTTGTTAAAGGAAAGAAATTACTTGAGACTATGTTGTAAATTCAATTAATAAATCCATAGTACATACACAAAGTGAAGAATAAATTCATTTTAAGCTAAAAAAGATTATGAATTTCCCTTGCACACTGAATCAAATTGGTACAAAAACTAAAATTGATCTGGGAATGATGATAATACGGTGACGATTCTATGCAATAGAGATTACATGTTCCAACCGGGCAGTTACTGTTATATGAATGATTCTATTTTGTGTTCCAACCGACTCAGGCAGCGTTTGTAAACCGTTTCCGGGACCTTTTCGGTTGATAGTTGGTACTATTACCAGAGCCGTGTAAAGTCAGAAATTGGGTAGAAAATATCACTTAAACGCGTCCAATAACCGTTCCAAGAAGAGTCCAGATTAGCTGGTTGTAACAAACCGAATGTAATTTTAAGTTGATAACGATTTGTGTGGGTAGGTTTTCTTTATGATGGGAAGGAAATATTAGGTTAGTTTCAAATTTGAGGATAATTGCAGAGAATCTCTGCAATAAGAACAAATGATGAGAGTTTTGAAGTTTCAAAATTAACAAGGAGATTTTAAGGGGCCCACGAAAAAGGGGCTTTTGATAAGTGAAGAATGTATTAATAGATTACTTGGTGGAAGTTCTTCTTTGTGATTAATTTGTTGAAAACTCAAAATCAGCAGTTCTGAAAAGAGAATGAAGTATAATAAGCCTTTACTTCCAATGTGAACATACAGGGACTGTGGCTATTGCCCGAAAGATCTGTAAATTGTAAATTACTTATTAATATAAGTAATTAAAATTAAGAAATTATTTGCATTATATTGGAGGAATCTTGATATATTGGATTTACTCAAAATTAGTTCACATTATGAATGGAGTGTTGATCAAAGATTTCGCCTAACACTCTACGGATACATCTTTCGCTCAAAGCCCAACTGCTGATCTTTACATACATCTCTGCCGATTAACCAGATCCAAAGTGCCTTGGTTAGAAGCATTTCGCTCGAGCTATACAGATTGCCTTTACTGAGAAGCAAACGAGTCTTCCTGTGTGGATTAGAAGACAATACCTCCTTACATATAAAATGACGATCTCATCAAATCCTTCTATTCTAGTCAATGCATCAATTACATCTTTATCACTGGTCTCCATTTGTCTAGTTCGTGGTCGCATTGATCTTACACAAACTACTTCTCTCCTCTCTAAAATTACTCTCCTAATCAAAATCGTTCCTCGCTTTAATATATCCCTTCAAAAATGGAAAAAACTACACATCTCTTATACGAGGATATATTTAAAAAATCCTAGCCTACTATAGAACCAAATAAAATTTCAATGTCAAAATATTTTATTACTCAACATATACTCCTCTTAATTGGATAAATTTATTACAGCGAACCTGCAACGTCTCTAGACCTTTAAAAAAATGTTTCTTCTTGCTCTCTAAACCAAACCTTTACAGCTTTTATTACCTCCTCTTTGAAAGAAAATTTACGACCTTTTAAACTTTTTTTCAGTTCAGGAATGAGGTGATGATCGTACGGAACCAAAGCTGGTAAATAAGGGGGGTGCTCTAGTAATTCAAACCCTATTTTTTGCATGACAACGTGAGATTTGTGTGCAGGGGTGTTGCTCTGCAAAAACAAAACACCTTTGGATAGCTTTCCGCGTCTTTTCTCTTTAATTTTTTCCCGTAGCGTGGTTAGTAATGTCGAATAGTAATCTCCAGTTATTGTTCTACCCTTATCCAAAAAATCAATCATGACTACTCTATGGCAATACCAAAAAACTGAAGAAGAACAAGAACTTTTCCAGATTTTTGGAGACGAAACTTCTTAGGCCTTGGAATACATACAAAAATTATCTATTAAGTCAATTTGAAAAATCTTAGGGCCTAGTTAAAGTCTGATGGGAAGGTTGGATGGTTTGAACTTTTTCAGTTATTTTGTTTCTTCTAGGGGTCAATTCATTAGGTTTCTTATATTTTATTTGGGTTTGATAACAATCTTGCTCTATATGATTCACAGAACTAACAAGCGATACTTCCAGGTCTTTGTGGATTTTGCTGATTTTTACGTACCATGGCGCTTTCACTATCATACGTAGCATCTTGATATGAATAAAGACATTTATAATATTGAACCTCTTATTAATCGAAATAAAAACGAAAATATAATTTGCACGTGATAAAAAAGAAAAGGAAGAAAAAAAGCCTACTATTTGATACTTTTTACATTTTTTTAGTTTTAAATCAAAATTCAAAGACAATCTCAACTGTATAGATTAAATGTATCGAGCTTTCCACTTTCTCGAAAATGCACAGCCGACAGAAAATAAGTTAAAAGTAAAATATTTTTTTTTTTCAAAAAACGAGTTTTTATTGAAATGTAATGAATGTCAATTTAAAACGGTTTTACACAATTCATATGATATAAAAGCTTGTTGTGAGATTTAAGTAGGTACTCGAATTTACTTTGATAATAGAGTACAAAAATAACGAAGCATTCATAATCTATAGACGTATCACTTTTTTTAGTATACAGTTAAAATATTGTTTTTCTTCAAGCGTATAGTAATATCTATATTATTTTCGGCAACATAAATCGTAGAAATAACTTATTCTTTATTATTATCAATATAATGTACTATTCAAGTAGCACATAGTTTTTTGTATGACATATTGGTATATATATAATGATTACATCGGGTGTATAACACTTATATTTTCACCTACTTAACCTGTTTATAACTTCCTACCATCTGAACGTAAAATAGTGCTATTTTTTCAAAAATGTTTCATTTTTTCACAATTTATGAAGAACATTGTGTCATACTGGTTATATAGATATAAGTGCTTAAACTTTGATATTTTAAACGTTCATAAAAAATGATTCTAATGTGAAGATGCACCAGTATACGAGGACTGGCTATTAAATAACGAAACTGGTTATGAAAAAGGATTTTATTATAAAAATTATTCTACATTCGAATGCTCCCCTCCCCTCACCACACTCCTTTCCATACGTTTTTTCGAATGATAAAAGCAGTGCTGGAAGTCTTCTTTTGTGAGTGCCTTTAGGAGCTATGCCATTTTTTACTTCACCGCTTCCATCGACTCAAATCGGGTCCTTTCCAAAGCAGCTTTTTCTTACCTTTCTAACCTTTCAAGGACATCCGAGCAGACCCCTTGACGCTAGAGCTTTTGGTCAGGAGTCAGATTTTTTGGCACCAATTTCGCACAGACTTTTGTCACGTGTAATTCCTCGTGTAAAATGTTTCTAACCGTTTCTTTATCGGTGTTTACACCCTTCGAATGCTCATTCAACGATCTGCACGCACAATTTGCTTGATTTTGGTCACTCTCGGTCCTCACTAAAGCGCTTACACCACTCATAAACACGCGCACTATATAGAGAATTGTCTTCATAGTCCTCTTGCAACAATTTATAGCAAGTTTTTGTCAATTCAACGAGGAATTTGAGATTGATACGTTGCTCCTGTTTCTCGTCACACATGGTTTTCGGCACGAGAAAAAGAGACGTTCGTGCACAAATACAAATACTACACAAATATACAAATAATAGTGACGGAAAAGTGTTTTGGGACGTGCATAGACACTTCTTACAAATCCAAATCAGAATCGGAATCATAAGATGAACTGTTGCACATACCATTACTACTTCTGAAAACAATTTTTAACATCACTCATTTTCCAAATAAGATTTATTTTTGCTTGATGCTTCTTTCTTTATCTGTGCCCATACCAGTTGAATCGTGTTTGGTTCTCAATGATATGATGGAAATCTAACCACCGACATTCCAAGAATCTCTAGATTTTCATCAATTTTATATTTTTAGAATTTAGAATACAAATGAAACACAAAAAATTCAGTTCTTTTTTCATAGAACTCAAATGAACTCAATATTTTTGGAATTTACCCAATTCTATAAAGATTTTTCTAACCACCTGGTTATGGGCAAGTTTTCTAAAAGTCTTGAGTGCTAACTTACATTATCCATTACTATTATACAGTTATGAGGAAAAAGATCTATCATTTATTCGAACCACCGTCACCGGAACGAGTAGATTCAAAAGTGAATAAATCACTTTTAACAAAAGCTTTTGAACTGCCGACAGGTGCTATTATTAGTCTGCGTTCTTTTCCTGTTGGTTGATTTGAACCAGCAGATAAATTATTTGAAAAAACCTATTTTGGAATCGTCTCAATTTTATCTTGCCAAAATTTATTTGGTGTATGCTTGGTGTTCGGTTTCTCATTTCTTTTATAGTCGTTAGGTAACTTCTTCTTCACACTACAATATCGTTCCTTTGTCTTGGAATAGAATTTTTAGAAATAGTTTTCAGAGAAACAGAAAAAAATCTATTGCTCCTAAAACTAATTCCACTGTGTCATCGAAATTTTCACATAAATGTTTGTCCGTAAACGATTTAAAACTGTTGAAGGACTAATTTTTCGGCATTTACGCCGAGCTTTCAACTTTTCCATAATCACACTAGAATTCACAATCGATTGCTCACTGCACCTTGCAAGTTGTAACTAAACTTAACTGTTTAGAATACAGAAATTGGACCTCATTGTTGTATGAAAAAATCTAAAATCCTATTTTCGGAAAAATTTGTCGAGAAGTGATTCTTGGAATTAAAATAAAACAAAATTTTTAACTTTTATTGGTAAACACGTACCTACTATAGATCCTATTTAATCTTCAATACACGGGGCTTTTGACCAAACCATTTTCTATTATTCTGTGCAGATCATGGTTATAAAAGACGAAGAAAAGCCTGAAAACTTGTATTAGCTCTGTTACATTCATCCCTCCGCTTCACTAGTGTGGTCTACCGCTCCGTATCAAGACGAAATCTTCATAATTCTTTTTTTAAATTCTCATACTTACAGTATCTTTGAGTCTAAATAAGAAGCAGTGTTTATTCACCTCACGAATGGAAAAAATATAAATAAATACGAAAAACGTTACAATACAAAGTTAAAGAAAAGCGTAATTATAATTTTTATTCACTTAGCTATATCTTTCTTATTATTCAATGTAGTTTTCATTGCTCCTCCATAAATAATTTAACTTACTATTTCCAGTTATCATTATTCCGGTAATTGTAATTCGTGCTAGTAGTCTATCACAAAGATATTAAACTGAATCAAAATTAGACGATTATTTTTTTTCTTTAATTCCAGAAAATGGAAAGCTACTGGAGCTTTGATTTTTGGTTCAATTTGATTTTATACATTTTACGCTTCAATGTATAACTATGTCAGTTGATTTTTTAAATATTTAGTTTTCTATATATTATTATGGAATGGTCAAGATCTATACTGGTTCCCCTCTAGTTTGAACGAATTTGAATCGTATTTGGAATCATAACCCATGTACAGCATTACACGTTCGTTCTCATTAATAGATATACATATATACATTGTAATCATTTCAACTACCCATCTACAAACATATTTACATTATCAAAAACAAGATCACAAACAAAATTATCTCATACATTTAATTTCATCTTAGTCTTTAAAACAAAAGTGTTAAAACAATTTAATATATAAAAAGTAACCGAATATTACCAACGTGTAAGTGTTGCTTATGTGTCATAATTAACCACTGCAGCCAACAGATGTCGGAAAAAATTCTCTAACGGATACGTATATGCTAATGAGTGTATAAATTAATATGTGGCTCGCATGTATATGTATTTAAAACCGGACCAAACTGAAAATATAAATTCAAACAATGATTTATACTGGGAGTATTAACTTGGTTGGTTGTGTCTACATAATTTTTCCTACTCTCGCGCAACTTAGTCAAGTCTAAAGATAGTTAGATAACGTTGAAATTAACACTGGCAACGAGAAGTGACTTCATAGTTCTATCTCCCTCTACATAATGCTTTTTTTAATGAGAAAGAGAAAATATACGCCGCGAATATTGAGCATTGTCGGAGCATTTTAGTGCCTACTGGATTTTTTATATTCACGGCGTCCCGCTTTGTTGGTTGCCATAGTTACCGGTGTGTGAACGTAAAATAACATAGAACCCAGAGTTTTATTCTGTTTGGTTGGTATTATTATTGAATTGGCTACTGACTGTGATTTTTATTTTTTGTTATTGTGTTCTTTCGTCCCTTGCTGTTTTCGTTGTTAAACATTGCGACCGTGATATCATTCAAAATGGATTCTTTGTAAATCAGTGTCAGTGCAGAAGTTTTAACATATTTAATAATTACTGCTCCAACAATTCAAATGGAAATTGTAGAGTTAATTTCGCAATTCAATTATATATCTTCAATGCAAGGAAATTCTACAGTTTAATAATGTTTGTTCATTGAAAATAGAATGATATGTGTGTTCGACTTGCTTTAATTTTCAATTTAATAATGAGACGGTAACGTAGCGTTTGAACCAGCAAATTTTAAATTGGACATGGAGGAACACCAAGTGAATAAGAAATTGAGTAGTAGAACCAAGATTAGCAACAAAAAATACTATTTTCAAACAAATATGTTGATAGAAATTTCGAACTGATACGTTTATTACATCGGCTGATTAGAAGAATCAGAAAAGAATAGCGTTTATCTCACATCAACATTCATCAAATTTTGGCCAATAAATAACATAGACTTGCAAAATTGAAATGACATCGTATATAAGACTAGCTTAGATGAGCTCGGACGTAAGGTCGTGAATCTATCTCGCTAACAGTTTGACCTATTGATCTTCACAGAAGCGACAAGAGCTGTTCGGAGTTTCTCCGATGTTCTTTAAATGACATTCCACCGTACAGTGGCTAATAAGCCAGAATAGGAAAGAAATCTTTCCCAATTCTTTACGACTATGACATAACAACTGAAAAGGTGTGCTCTAAGCTAGTAATGGAGTGCAAGAGAATCCTACAGAATCTAATGAGTGATGGCTGTAAGATTCAGCTCGTTTGGGTGCCCGGTCACTCGGGCAACAAAAGCAACGACGAGGCGGACTTACTCGCCAGATTGAAATCAGCGAACTCACTGTTGGGCCTAGAACCCATCCTTGGTATGGCTAAAAGCGCTATTTGATGACCGGCATTATAATTGAAATCAAGAGCTCACGGGCCAATTGTATATCTAATAAATTCTTTGTTGTGTTTATAATGCCTTACAACATAAAATACAAAATTAATTTTAAGCTTCTACGAAAATTTTGTAATAAATAATACAAAATCAAAGAAAAGTGATAAAAAGTTGTACCAGTCAATCCTCAAGCATATAATAATGAAGTTTAAAGAATAAAAGGACGAATAGAAAGATCCATAAATATAACCCTAAAGTGTGCTTATGAATTTAGATTGGTTTTGATGACCTTAAACGCCTTCCCTATTGAAATGACGCTATTAACGGAAAACTCTTAATTCGAACACATAAAAAATGAAAAAAATTGCGGAGTTACGGTGGAGGCGTGCGAACGAAAAGAAATTAGAAATTATAAAATTGTAAGAAAGTCTCGTCAAAATAACCAGGACAGGATCCGTTCGAAACTTGTGATATTGAATTTATTATCGTATGTCTGGTGATTTTGAAACTATTTAAGAAAATATGAACTATATGAATATGATAACAATCGTTTAATATATACAGTGAGTTTGGAAGCAGTAGAAAAAAATTTTAAAGGCCCATACTTCATTGTTTTACTTTATTCATGTACTTTTTAATTATTTGTTCACTTACTACAATATTCTTTTGTAGTGTTAAGTTATGATAATGTTCGTCAATTTTTAGTACACTTTGAATAAAGTGTGCTTTTACAAATATTTTTCTTCTCCTTCTTCACCAGGTACTTTCTTCATTTAAATACGAAGGAATCCCTATAAATATACAGTCAATGCAGTCTTATCTTTTTCCAGTTCTGCTTTTTCGTTATCAACAGTAAAACATTGGGTAGAAAAGTTTAAACTAGGCCGTACGACCTGTGAACACCAGCATCACAGTGGTCGACCAAATAAGATGACGACTCCAGAAATGTTGAAGAAAATCCACAAAGCGGTACTGGATTATCGTCGACTGAAAGTGGACGAGATAGCAGACATAGTAGACATTTCAAAAAATGCGCTAAGTCTCATATTAATTGAAAATTTTAACATAAGAAAACCAAGGGCAAGATGGGCGTCGTGTTTGCTCACAATAGAACAAAAACAGCTTCATGAAGATGTTTCCATCGAGTGTTTGGCAATGTTTTACAGAAAACGTGGGTCCATCACGTCATACACGAAACAAAAGGACAATCAAAACAATGAACTGAAAATTGAGAACCGGCTCCAAAGAAGGCCATTCCTTCCCCTGGTAAGGTCATGGCATCGGTTTTTTGAAGTGCGTGTGGGATAATTTTTATTGACCACCTTGAAAAAGGGAAAACTATCAACGGCAACTATCATGCTAAATGCAACGCTTGAGCGAAGAAATCAAGCAAAAATTGCAACATTTGGCTCAGAGGAAAATGTTGTTTCATCAAGAAAATGCACCAGCTCACACATCTGTTATTGCAATGGCCAAAATTGATTAATTGAAGTTTGAATTGCTACTTCATGCAACCTATTCGCAAAATTTAGCCTTCTTGGATTAGATTCTGTTTCTAAACTTGAGAAATTGCTTTTGATATATTGATGCATCTAAAAATTTTTGATATTAGGTCTCTCCTGTTTCAAAATTAGTTTATTTTATAGTTTTTAAAAGAAAGATAAATTTTGACGTTTCGACTTTCCAAAATATTTTAATAAAGACTAAAAGCTTAAAGTTGAAAGTTGAAACGTCAAAACTTTCTTCTTTCTTTCAAAAACTATAAAAAAAACTAATTTTGAAACAGAAGAGACCAAAAATCAAAAACATTTTTATATATATATATATATATATATATATATATTCCAAACATTTTATGTATTCAAATTGTTTTTTACTATTTTCGTGGATTTTGTGTGACGAAATATTTTTTCAGTCTTAATCCGGATCTGGGAAAATTAGATTGGTACTATTGAGCTGAATTGGTGGGTAGCACTTTCGTAGAAGGTAAAAGGATAAATCAAAATTCGATTTTGTTTTTATTCCGCCCAGTTTGTGAAGGAGTAAGGATCGGGCGATATTTAATATAGAATAATAATTAATTGTATAGGGTCAGAAGGTTTTTTTTACGTGAGAAAAAATTGGAAGATACTAAATGTTTATTATTTTTGGGAGTTTGAACGGCCTATTTTTATAACCTTTCTAAAATGTTTACATGGTTCATCATTATAAAATACCTTGATTAGTTTTTAAGATTCTATGTCAGCCTAATTTCTTTTAGGTTAGTAATTTGGTTGTTAATGTATTTGCTCAACAGAATTAAAAAGTAGTTGGTCTAATACACAAAAAATTAGTTTTCCTTTTCTCTTCATCTATCAATATATTACATTTGAAGTATCTTTCAACGCTTTTCCGTGCCATTTTACTTCAATATACGAGGGTTGACTGAAAATTTTTCGGTCTTACAAAGAAACAAGACATCTAAGCATAATCATTTTTTTCTCCTTTTAAATCTATACTAACCTCTAATCTTTTTAACCCTACCAAAAATTATTTGCCACCTTTCTAGTCAAAATGGACAATGCTACCATATAAGGTGATTGAAAATGTCCAAAGAAAGCAGATAAAAATTGTGTAAAGAAGGCAGTAGAGAATCCTACAAAGTAAAACTCCAGCATAATATACAGGAGTAACTGAGGACAGGTGGCAGGTAAAGTTGCAAAATGAAAAGTATGAGATGATACCTAGCAACATACCAAATATAGAAATTTCATTGAAAAGAGCACACGGAGAAGTCGTTTTCTACCTGATTCAAGTCCTATCAGGTCACGGATGTTTCAAGAAATGCCTGTTTGACAGATATAGAATAGTAAATGACTTATGCAAATACTATGAATAAATGGAAGACGCTGCGCACTTTTATCAGTGTTTAATATGGTGGCAGGCCTTTTAAACAGACAAATAATATAGATAATAAAATATAGATAGATAAGAAATAATTGAGAATAAGGAAAGAAAAGAAAAGGTAGATCGGACCACCTAAAAGAGAAATACTTTGCAGCCATAAAATACTGCAAAATGCGCAGGGGGGTTAGTCGGTAAGAGTCCGACACTACTCGATAAAGGTTGACAAATTAGTAAGTCTCAACCTGCTTAACCAAAATTGTGCAATAAAAGATATTAATTAAGTAAATAATAGAAAATACTGATGATTGGTTATATTTCTCATTAAGAAACTGAAGTAATATACATTCTTGATAAGACATTATTTTCATAGTTTACTAGTAAGCTTACTAGTAAGTTTTTCAATTATTTCAGTTGTTTAGAACGGATTAAACAAGGTTCATTCTAATCTACGCTCTAATAATAATTATACTATAGTTTGAAAATGATATTTTTCTTGATTCTTTGTTAATACAAATTCACGTCTCTTTACCAAAACTTGGTTATAACTAAAATGTACTTTGTATGTGACTAACAATCTACATTAAAGTTGATGTGAATTTTTATATATTTTAATCAACAGTTTTGGTTTTCCTCCGGCTACATAGAACTCCATGATCAATAAATACATTTATGTTCAAGCATTTTAATTGGGGGGCTCGGCGCTAGATGTCAGCTCGTTAGTAATTAACAGTTGGCTGTAGAAGCCGAGTTTGACACCTCTGTACATTGTTAAATGAGAAGAAAAACTGTACGATTCTTCGGAGGCCGGTTAGTTTTATCTTTTCCATCGTGATTCGTGATGGTACGCCGCTTCACAGTCAAGGGCGGACCCAGGGAAGTGATAGAGTAGGACCATATTAACTTAAACAGTTTCGGTTGAAGGTTTTGTTTAGTTACATTACTAAAAAAAGAATTATTGTATAATAGTTTAACGTAAAAAGTCAAAATTGAAATTACAGAAAGTGTCTTATAGGTAAGTATCGGTTTTGATATGTGAAAATTCTTACGCCTCAATTTAAACATGCCGTAAATTGTCTCTAGTTCTATGAAAAGTACAATTGCTTCAAATGTTCTTTATTCATTATATCTTTGTTTATTAACGACGCAGTATGTTTTTATAAAAAATAGTTTGGAGTGCGATAGAAATGAAATTCGCAGATTCCTAAGATATTATATTATATTATATTATTATATTATATTATAAAGGACAATTACCACAACTCGTTAAAAAGGAACGTCGATTCGATACGAAAGTTTTGTTATGTATCTGATGGACTATGAGTATTTAGTTTACATCGAAATCATTTTAGATGGTCGAGCTATCTATGCCGAGATATATAGTGGACAGCTGATGCGTTGGGTGTCTGATGGAAATATGAATATTTAGTGACTTCAAAATAATTCCGGGTCTATCAATGTCGAGGTGTATAGTGGACAGTTGATACGAATTCATAGAGTTTTATCGGAGAAATGTTTAGGTTTAGTTAACCTTAGTGGTATTGAACTCCTCTCACATCTAACATTGCACCGTCAGATTACTAGTTATTAATATTCATGGCGAAATTTTAGCATGGGAAGAAATTCAATCCAAAGAAGATTTTGAACATGGAGTGCCACAATTTCTTGCATCCAATCCCAAATAATAGTTTTACTGAGGTCTGAAAGAGCTTGCTGAGCGATGGGTTAAAACTATAGAATACTGCACTGGGCTGGACTTCGCATATTATGCCTTTCTTTTCGTATGATTATTAAATAAATAAAGTGAACACTAGAAACCGGCAATATTTATGGGACACTATATTTTGCAGACGTATTAATTTTTTTGGAGCTAACTGAAACATCCATCATGAAATTTTTTCTTTAAATAATATTTGAAGATTTTGAACATGGAGTGCCACAATTTCTTGCATCCAATCCCAAATAATAGTTTTACTGAGGTCTGAAAGAGCTTGCTGAGCGTTGGGTTAAAACTATAGAATACTGCACTGGGCTGGACTTCACATATTATGCCTTTCTTTTCGTTTGATTATTAAATAAATAAAGTGAACACTAGAAACCGGCAATATTTATGGGACACTATATTTTGCAGACGTATTAATTTTTTTGGAGCTAACTGAAACATCCATCATGAAATTTTTTCTTTAAATAATATTTGAAATATGTGTTTTGCGTACACTATAATTTACATATTTTAAGTAATTGGTACTATTCATTTTTAAAACAATGCATTGTATTAAAATGCGCATTTTAAATAGTTTTTCAATTCTTGTTTTTTTCTCAAGACAAAGTACATTCTGCTTTTAGTATATTATTGTGCACAATTATTCTAAATACAGAGTGAATAGAGCGAATATATACATAACCTGATAATTCTTCTAATGATATTTTGGCCCAATACTTTTCTTCCTCTCGAAATTTTTGAAAATTTATATTCTGTGAAATTACGAATTCAGGAATATGAATATAAACAATAAGGATGTTGAAAGTAATATTTCCCAGCTTCATTGTAGTCTTCTATTCCAATCGATAACGAATACAATATACCAGTGTAAAAATATTTGGATAAATAAGCCTTCCATTAGTCGCGCGTGTATCTACGAGATACATGCCTAACTTTTTGCTAAATATTTATTTATGTAATAGCTCTAGAAAATGGAGATTAGCAGTAGTTCTCGGCAGATGTATCTCGAAGCCTTTCCTAGAAGTACAATGGGCTGATTTCACTTTTACAGCCCCTGGCCACCCTAAACCCGTCCCACCGCCAGATTTGTATCTGCTAGATACAGCGCGACCAAAAGCGGCAGTTTATATTCAGATTTAGTTGGGATAAGTTCTCGTTCATTTCGACGTTTTGTAATTATTCAAATGTAAATTTTATTGTTTTTAAGTGTTTATTTGTTTATTTGGATATACAAAAAATGAAACGTTAGTTTCATATGTCCCGAAAAAAGGAAAAACCGTAGTCCTTATTTCAATATCATTTTATAACAACACAAAATCAGGCGTTGATGTGGTCGACAAGCTTTGCGCTACTTATAATATTGCTAGATCAACTAAGAGGTGGCCTATGGTAATTTTTTACCATTTACTGAACGTAGCTGGAATCAACTCGCCGGGTGATATTTCTTGGAAACAAAAATACGTTTGTCACAAGAAGAGAATATTTGAAAAAATTAGGACTAGCCTTGCTAGACGAACAACTAAAATTGAGGGCCCAAATAAAAAGTCTTCCACGACAAACCAAAGATTTGCTCAAAAATTACAAAACCTTGGAAGCACAACAAGAAGTTCAAGAGGCAACACCTGGACCAAGTACAAGAAAGCGATGCGAACCATGGTATGTATAAAATAAGAAAACGTCAGTGTCTGCATATTGTTGTAGAAAATGTGGAAATCATTTATTTATAAAACTTCATACAAATATGATTTGTAATAAATGTTATAATAAAGAAATTGATAATTACTCCGATTAATTTTATAAGTTTGTAAAATATTTTGAATAAATAATGTAACTTTAAACCTAGTTCTGTCGATAACCTAATTAAAATTTTATACATTCTACATATAAAATAATTATTTTTTTTTTACTTGAAAAAATGTTAAATTAAAAGTGGAGAAAATAAGTATACATATAAAATTTGCTGTATTAATATATTAAAAATAATAATAACAAAAAAAATGTATTTGATATATATATCTGCTAGATACAACGCGACCAAATACGTTAGAAATACCCGCGCGCCTAATGGAAGGTTAAAGTTTCAATTCTTTCCAAAATATGCAATTGAAACAAAATAAATATGTCAAAACTTTTCATTTATACAGGAGAAATAGAAATATTCTGAAAAATACAGTTGCTTTTATACGTCAAGTGAATAGAAGTAACGCCACATTGATTCTTCATAAATCCGATCACAACTTTAAAATGTACGGTCGAAATCAACATTCACTGTATCTACATACATTTATTGTCATCTAATGAAGTAACAGAATAGTTTTTCTAATTATGTTCATAAGTATTGACAATCCAAAAGGAAATTGCATCAAAACATGTCCATTCGGAAACTAGAATTAGCCAATTTTAGTAAAAATTTTGTAAATTCTTTTATTTTATTATGGGACAATATTCTCTTGTTCAATAAGTTTTGTTGTTTGACTTTTTTATTATTGATTTTCAAACTTATATTTATTAACGTTTTTTTAACTATTTTTTGTTTGTTTGTTTAAACATATGACAGAAGAATTATTAGATTTTTAAGAAAACTTCAAAGTTTTCATTAGTTTCGCGACATTATATTTTTAAAATAAAATGCTATATGAGCAAAGGTAGATAAGTCAATTAATGTTTTGGATCCTCAAAAACATTGTAAAGTAAGTTTTTTGAAATATTAGAATACCCAAAGGTCACGGGAGACAAATCTGGTTAATAGGAAGAATATTTCAAGATTTGAACTCACTCGTTTCCATGACGGTTTTGTGAACTAGTGCATTATCCTGATATTTTTACTCACTGAAAATAAGAATTTACACATTCGAAAAATTCCAAATAATGTAATGCTTTTATTATGTCAAAAGGAGAAAAAATAACTGGAGACAAGAATTCGCTACAAAAACCTAGAATCGGTGAAAATAGATGGATTAGTATGAAGACTATAAAATAATAGTAAAAGATACATCTCAGAAAATATGAGACAAAGTAGACACATGAATAAATAGAACAGAAGATCTTAGGATGAAAGTATTTATCAAGAAATGCAAAAAAATAGTAGTAGATCAGGGACGAAACATATATGAATGTACAAAGAATAATTAAAAGATTTGATACCTGGGTTCATTCACAGAATATGAATTAAAAGAAACAGAGTGAGAAAAGTCTGTGAAATATATTATGATCTCTTTAAAACAATATTCCGAGAATATATAAAAATAAAAATACAAAATAGTATCGACTTTGTTATTTAGAAGTGAAATATGGGTAATGAAATAAAGGCATAAAGTAAAATAACAGTAGCAGATATGAAACATCCAAGGGAAATAGCAGGAAAAATTAGGAGAGATAGGATAAGAAATGAGGTAATAAAAAAGCTCATGCGGGAATCGAAGGAAGCCTTATATGTATAGTAACAGAAACAAAAAGGCATAAGAAACAGAACAAGTTGCACAGGCAACAGGAAAAAGAAAAAACACCAATACTATAACGCTCAAAATAATAATTAAGATATATTTAACAGAACCTGAGTTAACTTAATTCTAGTCCTGAAATTTAGTTTTGTACCGTGATATTTTATTCTCTAAAGATATATGCAAATAAAGGGACAACTATATTATTTGGTTACCATTCGACTACTTCGTGATTAATATACGAATAGAAAAAAATGATCTCTATAACTAAACAAAATGATATGGGTAAATGCCTTGTAATAATTTTCCATTCGCTTTAAGTTTATCATCTAAATTCTTGTTCTAGCTGAATAAACGTCAATATTTTTATTTAAAGGATTAGTTATCTGCATTGCCGCATGCATAATACAATTATGCCCTCTGGTAGATAGACAACGAAAACTCTAAGTGAGTATCTAACACACTAACAGAACGGAAATCATGACTGTGTCTCAGTTCATGAATCAGATCGATCTGTACCTCGCAAACTGCAAACAATAAATTTCGCCACTAAATTACCTATAAAATTATAAGCACATATTTCAATACAGCAATAGATCTGAAATATACAGGGTTGTATTGAGCCAGAATAAACATATCTCAATTGTCTTTAAATGAAACTTTATTTAATTAGACTTCAAACTGAATACCCAGTGAAACTACTGATAATTATAGGGACAAGCTATGGTTCACGATTAACAATAGACAACTGCGATAGTTATTTTAAAATTAGAGTTATCCAAATAGATATAAGTAATACTAAAAGCAAATATACTAGTCAGGAAAAAAATCAACTCGGGCAATACCTCTTAAAGCTAATAGTCTTGGCTTGAAATTGATATAAAATATTGCAATGTTTATTGTTCTCACAGTCCAACAATATGTTATGATCGGTAAACCCCCCTTTTATGGTTGTTTACAATAGTGCTAGTTATAGGTAACTTATTCTTATAAAAGGTTATCTGCCTGATTAACCGCTATCAGTAAGCTCCGTGTATAACAACAAACAAGATTTCTACCTGAAAATAGACACAAGTGATAAAGCTGCTCAAGCGACAAGGCCAGAGTCAGCTACAAATGTCCAGTACGCTGAACATGAGTCAGTCTGCTGTTTCCGAAGTTACCATCGTCACTAAGAGAACTTTAATCGAAGATGTGGCTCCGGAAGAATAAGGTGCACATTCAAGAGAGATAACCGATTTAATGTCAGCACATCGCTGAGAAATCGGGACCTTATTGGTGTTCAAGTCCAACAAGAGCTCAGAGAAACTCGAGGAGTGGCTGTGAATGGCTGGACAGACTTAATGCAGCTAATCTTGAGCCAAAAATTCAGCTATCAGACCTAAATTAATACCAACCCACCGAACTATTTTCCAGAGAATACGTTATTTGGATTGACGAACAATGGGGCTCAGTTCTCTTCTCAGACGAAAGCAGAGTGTACCTACATGGCAACGATAGAAGATCAACTGGAGAAAGATTCGTGCAGTGTTTCATATAAGAAAAAATAGCTTTGTATGTAATTCCCTGATACTAAGAACCAAGTACGATAACAGTTAAAGATGCGGTAGCATTTGGTTAATATTATAAAACAAGTTAAGAAATTCGAAACAACGAGCAGCAGAAGCTTATTGAAAGAACGTAAATAAACAGACCAGAAAAGTATTTGGTATTTGTTTAATGCCAAAGCGCTAGAGCAACTGATATAAAGAAAAAAATAAGAGCAGCTAGAAACCAAATAAGGCGAACGGTAAGAATATTACAATTTAAAGTAGAATACAAGTTGCCTTGAGATAATTAGCAATACAGAGAATCGTCAGATAGTAGATAGTATAAAACACTGTCAATATAGGGGTCTGGTAGAACAAATGGTTGATGATTAGAACAATAATGAAGAAAAACTAAAAACAAATATTTAGGACAGAAACGTACAGTTGATCGTTTTCCTGACGATAAAATATGGCAGAAAAAAGAAGCTTAATCCTCTTTAAGAAGAAGATGAACTTATCACAAATCAGGAATGTGTTTCCCATACCTTCAAACTCGAAATACCGAAGTTTATAATAACAATGGAAGTAGAAGTAAATGGTCGTCGATGGAGGAACTCCAATTGGGGATACAATAGACCTCGAAGCGTAATAGCAACCCCTGCACAAATAACTATCTATGTGGGTAATGGCATCAGTATACTAGGAGATTTCAAACAAAATATTCTCTGGATATTGGGAAAAATGGATACATATTATGTCATATGTAGAGGACTATTCCTTGTTATATTGATATGATAATTTGTGTCAAAATATATGAAACAATTCAAAAATTAGTGGAAGAACAAATCAATGCAATCTAGTCAACACTACACTACTAATTAAATGTAATAATTTATACAGTTTTGGTTTTTTATCCTATACTGTACTACCATACATGGAACACTCTCTAGATATACATGTCTTTACACTGTATTCCGGGACACACCGAAGTGAAATGAAAGCAGATAGATAATAAACTCCCTAAAGCGGGGGCAAACCAGCCCTTAATAAAACGTAAACCCTTCTGTACTAACAGGATTCCTACCAGGGCACTATCATCTCAATAGACACCTAAAGACGCTAGACTTAGCTTAGATACTGCGGCGTATAGAAGTTGTTACACAGATGAGGAAACTTCTATCCAAATTCTCTCAAAGTTTGTAACATTACGTTTCTCCAGAGCACTACACCTGGGAGTGTTTGAAATAGAAGACGACGATATTTGACAGCTACAGCCATCCCACATTCTGGATTTTCTAAACGGAGTGGGATTAACATATAAGTTGTAAACACTCGGATCCCCAGTATCGCAACAAGAAAGGGAAACACAAAAGATCCTTTGGGGTGGCAGTGTATATGATACCTCAATAGATTCATACACACATACATATATATACATCACCCAATGTATTTGCTATACTTGTTTAAGACTTTAAGAGATCGGCTGTTAACATTCTTGAACTGTAGGGAATGAATTTTTTTAGATTTCCTGAACTTAGTTCGTAGAAGATTTACAAAATGTAAATTTTAGCTGAGTTATAAAATATGAGGTATAGACTATACTCCAAGGACACCACTTTAAACTATGTAAATGTGCTGATAGCATTGAAGTCCTTGGAACTCACAAAGATGATACTTTTACATGTTCATAAATATTTTTTTAGCTTAATATTATTCAAATTACGTCATTCCAACTCTGTCTACTGTTGCGGTGTCTTGTGACCATAACAAACATTTAATATTTATATATCGATGTCACGAGTTGCTAGATCACGAGTTTTGAGAAAAGAGAGATTGCATATAGATCGCAATGTGCCATGCATGGTCCTTTTGCAACAGGAATAGATGTTATCACCACGTAGTCGGTTTTTAGGTACGTTTTGCATATTAAAAGAAAAAAAAGTAGATTTTACTATGACTTTGAACGCGGATGATTCAAAGTAAGAGAGAAAAGATTCTTTCATTATTATTATTATTTAAATTTCACAAGCAACATATCGTGTGTTAGTTATTTTTATTACATAAGTTTGGTTGCGTTACAATATATGTTAGTTGGGTGTCAATAAATGCAAAATTTGAAATATACATGGGTTGAAAGTAATGGAAATGAAAGGTTTTGGAATTTTGCAATTTGTTTTTGAAGAATAACGATTTCTTAGTGGTTTTGAGTCCTTGAGAAAAATAGAAGCAATCTCTAATAAGTTCGAAATTTCTTTGATCATTCTGAAACTTTAATGTTTAATTGGTCACGCAGTGGATCATCAATCAACGAATTCCTTCATATTTCCAGATAAACGAAAGATTTGACAGCAATGTAAATACTCGACAATATTATAAAACGTTACCGAAGTAACGACGTTCAATATTTAAAACTCTCTCTGTATGGAATGAACTGTATCTCAGAAACGGATGTGAAGCACCATGTGTGAATTAGCAATGTTTATCATTAAGTCATTTTTTTTCAATGGCTGAGAATTTCTTATAATGACAAAAACTGTGTTAACTCATAATATATTTTAATTTATTTAAATTTTTATATCGAAAAATGTATCCCGCATTGTTGATTTACGCAGTGATCAATTATGATTTGAAATTTGTCACATTTTAATTAGATTTCTGTGGAAAACAATAAAAAAAAATTCACAATTTGATTTATGGTATCCTAGATTCATCAAAGGCTACAATTAGAGTGTGATTACCATTGTTGCATACTCTAATTACACGCCTTGTGTAAAACTATTCTCCTTCTGGGATTGTAATTTTAATGGAAACTACATTAGTACTCAAACAAAAAACCAATTAATTTGCACTTTGAAAAAAAAATTAGGAAAATAATTACGGAAGCATTTATCATATACAGAACATTGATTAAGGCTTTTTTACATGAATTCCTAGTGATTGCATGGCAAACATAAATTATTACAGTACTACAGTTTTTATATATAGGAAGCTGGTCATTTGTTGATTAATTTTTTTCTGTCAGATTGAAATTCTCAATACAAAATATATTTTTTTGCTAATGTTGAAATTTTCTGTTATGAGTTGGGCATAAATGATACTTATGACGTTTATTCTGTTTAATAAACGGTGTACTGAGGTGTACTGAAGTCCAGTTTAAAACAAAGCAACAAATTTATTCATAATTAAAAGAACATGAGAAAGTTATAAAACAATCTCATATTATGAGGAAGCCATACGAATGCTATTTGAGTTATTTACAAATACTTGAAAAATTCTTCCAATTTTGAGAAAGTCATCCAAAATTGACTGTTGTGTGTAGAAAACTTCAATGCTGTGCGTAAAGTGATATTGCTAGATCATCATAAGACATATCGTAAGATTTGACTGTCAAAAAGATTTGTTAGCATTGCATACCACATAATTTGACAATCGCTCAAAACAAAACTCATGTTGTACTGAATACACAGTTTACACCAGCATTACACCAACAGTCTCAATTACACTGTCTGATAACGTTTCGATAACCAAGTAATCAACATAGTACGATGATTTCTGAATGGTACGCTATTAGTTTGCTAGAAATTGGAGAAACCTATCGCAAAAGACGAATCATTCTCCACCACGACAATGTGAGTTATCACACATCAGCTCAAACAAAAACGTTTTTGAACATTCCAAACATGGAATCAATGGGCCATTCGTCGTACAGTCCTTGTTTGGCACCCAATGATTTGTTTTTATTCCCGCAGATCAAACATAAATTGTGAGGTCTACGTTTTTGTAATAAGACGATAACTTGGTTATCGAAACGCGTGTGAGACAGTCTAATTGTGAGTGTTGGTGTAGTGGTGGTGTAAATGGTGTGTTCAATATTTGTATATATTTGAAGGTAACAAAAATGAAATAAAGCGAAGCAGCGAGGAACCCAAACAGCCTCTCATAATATAACAAAGAAAATTAAAACTAAAATTTTAACTTAAAAATTTCAATAAAAACCATCCATTGTATTTATTCTTCAAAGAACAATAGAAAAACATACTATCAGAATGAGTAAGTAATGGAAGTGACATCACCTCATCATAAGAATTAACATTACTTGAAATCTATGCCGTAAACAAGAGTTGCAAGTAGTCAAAGACAAAGAAACAGTAACGATTTGTGCTCATTGCCCAATTTGGAAAAACTATATAGGTTTAATTTGTACAAAAATGTTAGCGGTTACAGAGCTGATATTTTTCTAGATTATGAATTATATCCCCTTTAACTTTCGAAATACTACATTGCAACATGTATCTTTTGTGTGAACTGCTAGGATATCATTTAGATTTTCTTAATTTGTTATTCATACGAATTCGGAGCTATAATCTTGAAAATTAATTTGATTTGGTTACAAAAGAGTTTTCTTTGAGGCTTATTTTCAAAATATTTGAAGAAATTCAATGAACAGTGTCTTTTTTTTCAGAGCAGTAAATTTTCAGATTTTTTTGTAATAGTTAGTACTGAAATGGAATAGAAGAATGAGGTCTATCATTCCTCAAAAGTTTTAGTAAATCTGCAACCTCATCTTTATTACAATTTTTCGCTTCAAATGACGATTAACAAGTAAATAACAATCAATTAATTAATCAGTTATTTCCAACCACTCTTCTGTTACTGATTTTAAAATTATATACAACTTTGCCCAAATAGCAGAAATTGAACCTTAAATCATCGACGATAACAGTTCATTTAAAATGAAACAATCTTCTTTGAAGGCAATCTTTACAGTTTCTTTCTATACTTTGAGGATTCGGTGGTGGCGCGTTTATCCGCTTTACAAGACTGTTTGTATAGGCTTTTCGATCCCTTTCAATGGTTTGCTACTCATTCATATTAAGATGATTCTCAATCTAAGCAGTTTCCAGGAAATAACTGGGCAATAATATCCAATTTCTTATATTAAAAAGAGAATTTTTCTTTTTTCTTTTCAAATGACTTCCCTCTGCTCAGTCCGGCCTCTTAATGTCAAAGATTTTTCTTTTAGCACATTTGTAAATTTCGGGACTCATGTCCCTAAATTAGATGAAAGGACAGAGCCTTTTAGTAAATAAAAACTTGTGACCTGGCTCGGTGTATTCTATGCAGAAGAAAGCCACTGGGCCATTTCCTAGGTCTCTTTCTATGTAGATCATTTGTTTCCCTTAAAACTAATTCTCATCACAGTATTTTTTCACAATTTTGTTCGAAATTTTGTCATGGCGAGACAATTCACGGACTTTCTATTGAAAATTTTTGTTCCAGGTTATAGTCGGAGATCCAACTATTATCTCTAATAACAATTTTTGAATATTTTTCGGTCGCGTACAAAGCTTCCTATAGAATAATGGGGTGCCTCAAAACTATTTCAAGCGTTAGTAAGAAGCAAACAAGGTGCGGTGGAGGGGCGGCGTGAGGGTCGTTTACTAGCACGTTTCTTAAATTTTTAGTTGTCATCATGCCGTACACGTAGAGAGAGAGCATTTCGAGAGCAATCGATCACTTATTCGACGGTTATATCGGTTGCATATCGATTGCGCAACATTGCGAAAACTCCAAGCAATGCAACAATTTTATACTACTAATTCAATACTACTGAAAACACTATTGGCGAAATTCATCACGGTCGTACAAGGACAGCAAGAACGCCTGGAAACATTCAGTCAGTAGCAGATACTGTAAGCTGACAGCCTCGACCAGGGCCTGTGCACTGAAATAGGAGAAGTTCAGGACAATTTTAAACGCCATCTATGTTACTGGCTCACATCTAAAAGCTTGCTTCTGGTGTTTTATTTCTGAATGTTTGTCAATCTGGATTCTGGCATTAAGTTGCAATCATGCATCGAGAAACAACCAAGATTATTGAATGAACAACGTCCATCTTGCAAAGGTGTATAAAATCTTTGCAAAGGTGTTTGATATTGTTTGTTTATTAGCTATTTGCATTTTTGTGCATTTAAAAGTTATTATTTGTTGCGAATTGTGCTGTCGTATTTACTTACTCAATATGAGTAAACGAGCAAAAGCCTGCTGTGTACCAGGATGAATAAGCAACCGATAAGGTGAGAGTAATATTTACTATTTATCAACATAAAAATATTTAAATTGAAATCAAGATCATATCTATACGAGAATAATTCTTTTCTTCCTAACTTAATTTGTATTTAGGAAATCATTTGAATGATTTTATCCATATTTTTAATTTTTTATAGACATTCCATTCCTACGAATGAAGACGTTTGCAGAATTTGGTTACAAAGAATAAATAACCACAAGTTAATGCTTGCAGATACAGTATTATCATCACATAGAATATGTGATATTCATTTTGAACCAATTTGTAGAAACCCCATTGGCAGGTTAAAAAAACTTTCACTGCAAACTCTACATTTACCTGATAAATACTTATATTTACTGTGACAATAAACCTCTTATGAATCCTAGTGAAAAGTTATGCAGAGGAAAAGAATTGCTATTTCCTCCAATAGTCAATGTCCCAATTTATAAACCATTCAATAGAAGCTCAAAATATACAGAATTAGATCCTTGTCACTCCTTATGTGGCAGGTTCGGTAGCGAAGAAATTATTTATTTCCCAAATGCCACTTGTGCATAAAGAAACAAATATTTCGTTTGGAGGATTTGACAGACATATCCTCAATATTTTGTTAAGATCATAAGGATTATGTAAATATGTTTGTGAATATTAGTTTTCACATATGCAACAATATAAAGACTATGATGTTGTGATGAATATGGCATATGTTAAATATAGGGAAAGCTGCAAGACAACGGTAATCATTAATTAACTATGGTTATAAAATCAGTTTTTTATTTACCATTGTATGTACCATGTAAAAACAGAAATATTTTTTAAACACGCCAATATCTCACTCTTCACAGTCCTAAGCCTGCTAAAGTGTGAAGGAAAATTTTTCGTTAGTTGATATAGTTATAAAATGTCAAAAACAAAATAAAAATTATAATAATCATCCTTTGTTTCGATACTCCATCTACCTATATCTTATATAAACCATTTAATTGTGAAATTTAGATGGTCCGACCGGGTTGTCACATAAATTGTAAATGAAACCAAAATATTTTACAAAATACTTCATTTAAACAGCATTTTAATTTCAGGTATTTATATTTTCTTGTAAACAACAATATTTGAATTTGAAATGTTGGCAATATGAAAGTATTGTGCATAATAATTTTGTTTCATTCACAATTTGATGCAACAACTAGCTTCGAGCATTTAAAATTACTCGAGTTATTTTCAAATGGATATGAACCTTAAATCAAATCTTTGATTATAGAAATTTTTTTTCTTGGTACGGAGCCAGTCCGAGAGATGTCGCTAGGATCGAACTTTGTCGTCAAATTTTTATACAGAGTGGCAGATCTATCGAGTATATAATATTTGGCCTCGACTCAGAGTCAGAAAGCGTGAGTCTCCACTGGTATTACCAAGATCGTCAATTCACCGCATAATGCGATCTGATCTACACCTAAATGCCTATAAAATTCAAATTGTTCAAGCTCTACATGAAAATGATTACGTTATAAGATTGAATTTTGTGAATGCAATATTAGAGAGATTTAACAATTTCAACAAATTGTTGTCACCGTGGGGGTCACGGCGAACTGCATTATTGGGCCTTAAATTTATAAAGATAACAGAAGACATGCAGTAACTGTAACTTCTGCATGCTATGTCGACATGATATGAAATTTTTCCGGGCCTCAACTGCAATAATATGAGCATTGTAACTGGCTTACTCTTTAGCTGCATTAGTTGTTCCCAGAAAAGATAATTTCACGAAGAGGTCATATTGAATGACCACCTCGGAGCCTTGATTTAATCCCACCTGATTTTTCCTTGTGGGGTTATCTTAAAAGAATAGTCCCTAAAATTTCATAGATTTAAGTAAGGATATTGAAGAAAAGAACAGGAGTATTCCTCGACCATTTCTTCAAAAAGTTTTTGTAAATGTACGCAAACGTTTTGAAGAGTGCCGTCAACGTAATGGCCGTCATTTAATCAATGTCGTGTTTAAAAAGTAAAATTTTGCTTTTTATCTTTTCTCATACCAATAAATACGTATAAAATTAAGTATAATGTTTTTTTTTTCTTTCTAGAGTAGTTGGGTCGTTATAAGATACCCTGTTCTTCACTTAACTCTCAAATAGTAATTCCCTTGTTTAATCTAACAACTTTGTACACTTTTTGCACATTGAGACCACAAAAAATTTATTAACATTGATACTAACTGTAGTTTGTTGGAAACATGAGAACCCGATGAATTTATGAACAAAAATAGAAGAAAATAATATTACTTTGAAAAATATGTTTGTTATAATGATAAAGTATATAATCAACGAGGTTATAATACATATAAATTTAATACCTTTGCTTTGTGGATAACTTGGTGTTCGAAAAGAACTTGTGTTTCGCCATGACACATTTAAAACAAAAGATATCGCGTGTTTGAAATAAATATGGCGCCGTAAATTAGGTTCGCGTGAGCGAGCTTTACAACATTTTCTAGCCGCGACATACGTCATAAAGACCAATATGCTAACATTATTCTCCTGTACTGGACAAATAGATGTTTGCACGAAACGAAATGTATGTTTTGAAAGTGAGAAAATAGTAGAATGTAATTTTTCAATATTCATACCCGATAGAATAGAATGAAAAATCTACATATACGAATTTATATGCTTCCTTTATTCATTTACGAATAGAATGGAAAAATGGTTTTTTCTTTTCAAGTGAATTAATCAGCGAATAATAAATAATATTTTATTTAATCTCCATGTTCATTTACAATTATCACGTAATTCTCGTATATTGATTACTAAAAGAAACTAAGTAATGACAATTCTCACTCTTTTTATTACATAATCGCTTAATCAACCAGAGTTGCCAAAGGTTCCATCAAAAATATAAATATCAAGTTAGAAAGAGGAAGAAAAATTGTGGATGTTAACAACAGTACACAGAAACTAGGTATACTGTTCAGTCCCTGAAGACGATAACTTGGTTATAGAAACCCACGTCATACAATGTAATCGTGAATGTTCATATAGTGGTGGTATAAATAGTGTGTTCAGTACAAATTCGAAGGTGAGACAGGGATCTGTGGTGTCGCCAACCCTGTTTAGTATTATTATGGATTGAATAATGACGAAGACAAAGGATAAGAGGTCAAGAATCAACTGGAAACTATTTTAAAAACTGGAGGACCTTGAATTCGTGAATGACATATATCTATAACTACATAATATCATTAACAGTTGTACTAAACATAAACAGCAAAAAAATATAAGTATTAAAAAAGTTATTATATTTGAATCTATCGGGTTTACACTTATATTTTTTAAAATGTGTTTTATTTTCATATGTTATGAAGAATATTGAGTCATATACTGGTTATACAAGTGTAAGGGTTAAAACTTTAATATAAAAATTCACCAGTATAAGTGGAGGTACTTTTTAAAGATCCAAATCATAATTGGAATCATAAGATGATCTGATATCACAATATAAGAGACTCGATTAATTCATCAGTAATATTTTCCAAATTACAGGTTTTCTCTTCTCCTTTAATCTTAGGATAACTGTTTGTAGCCTACACATTATTTACAAGCTTCAAAAATAACTGTTTAACTTAACTGATTTCAAAAGAATTATTTTGTCTTGAAACTTCTTCCTATATCTCTGCCCATACCAGTTCAATCTGGTTTAGTTCGCAATGATGGTGGAAATCGAACCACCGTGATTCCACGATTTCTTCCAATTTCCTTAATTTCATATTTTTATATATAAAATAGCATATAAAAGAGCAAATAGATGTAGCAATTACAAAGCGACAATTCATTAAAATATAAGGCACACAGGTACAAGAACAAGAGGCGGACCTGTCCAAACATCGAGAAGAACTACCAAAATAAAATTGCAGCATATAAACTTAACATGGAAAGGGGCTACATAAATACTGCTACTGAAACATCGATAAGTGATATTTGCTTCAATATAATGTCTCTATAGTCTATTTCAGAAAGGTATAGAGTAATAAAATGGGGAATTCCGTCCAGTTCGGCTCAATTTCGGTATCGGCCATAGGTGTAGGTCTTGAAATGGTATTGTTCGTAAAATTAAAATTTCAAGTAATTGTCAATATCGAAATATTGTATAAGTATTACTTAGGTAGTAGGTTATACAGTTACGTTTTGTGTTTAACAGACACCGTTTAACCTTCTATTAGTGCATCTGCCTAATTCCAACCCTATTTCAAATTCGGCTTAACCATGCGCCGTAAGGGCAATGGTGCCTTACCCAAAATTTTTAGAATTTTATAAGTATATTTGTTTAGTTTAACGCCTCAGTATTTGCTGTTAAGCCGTAAATAGTGTTCACAGTATTATAAGATTAGTAATAGAATGGCGACATTTACACCAACGCCAATAATTCAGTGAATGAAGAACTTATTATTTTAAATGTATACGATTGTATAAACTACGATTACCCGCAGGCCAAGTGGAGCCTCGCAAGCAAGAAAAGTCCAGGGAGACCAGTAATTCGAAGAAAAGTTCTCTTTTTATTTTAAAAAAGAAATACCCACCCTAGATAAGGTTTTAATGGAGTTTGGCCAGGATGACAGTATTCCGTTAATAACTAAAAAACTTTTATGGATCACTTTGAGAAATATGGACTTTCCCTGGGAAAAGCATAACCGTAAAGCACTTTTACTGGAAAGTGATGAAATTATTTACTGGCGATGAAAATAATAAATAATAAAGTATAAAGCAATACAAAACAGAGCAGAAGAAAATCTTTTATCTTGATGAGACGTATATTAATGTGGCAAGACAAAAATACAACCAGTGCTCGCCAAGCTTTCATGGAGGGCCTGTCAACGGGTATTAAAGTGCCTTCAGGTGAAGGGAAAAGACTAATAATCGTCCATATTGGAAGTGAAGAGGGATTTTTAAAAGAAGGTTTGCTAACTTTTCAGTCGTGCCATACGGGAGATTACCACGAGGACATGGATTCGGATGTTATTGAAGACTATTTTTGTAAAATGATACAATATCTTCCGGCTGAATCAGTAGTAGTTATGGATAACGTTATCATTCTCGAGGCATAGAGAAGACACCAACTTCATCTCGGAGGAAACAAGAAATTATTGACTCGTTAACCATCAAAAGTATTGAATTTGAAGATAATTTAATAAAAAAGAGCTTTAAGCTATAGCATATTTACATAAACATCGTTTTATGAAATACGCCGAGGGAAATATAGCAGAAAAACATAGCTTAACTGTGCTGCGCACACCGCCATATCATTGCGAACTAAATCCTATAGATTTTATATGGGCGCAAGTGAAAGGATTTGTAGCAAGACACAACACGACATTCAAAATGAAAGACGTTGTGCTACTGTCAAGCTATTAACGAGGTGACACCAGAGAACTGTCGAAAAGCAGTCCAGCATGTCATTAAAGAAGAAGAGAAAATGTGGGATCTTGACTACTTGATCGATCGGACCGTCGACCCGTTAATTATAACGTCAAGAGGAGATGACAGTTCCTCAGAAGACGAAGAATATTATGGTTTTTTCAATTCAATTTCTGTATAATGTTTAATAAAGAATAACTGTACCTAATACTATGTACATAATGCCTAATTTTTATTCTGTTAAAATAAAATTCTTTCCTCTTTACGAGTATCCTACCGGCACGCCTTTGGCACACTATTTTCAGTGTTTGTGAATGGATTACAATAGGCTAAACTCATATACTGACCCCAACGCAGGTGGTACTACCTGCCCTTGATAAAAAAAATTTACAATGAAATCAATGCCAAACTATGAAAGTGGCTTAAATATTCGTTGGGTCACTCTGTGGTCCTTTTGCATACCTAATGAGGTTTTATTACTCTATACCTTTATGAAATAAACTATAAAAATAATTTCTTTCTCTTTTTCAATACATGCCCTTACGTTTCTGACATATGATACTTTATTTTCTTCCCGCTCATTTAACTTTGATCATTAGCATATTCAAGTAAATTTATTTTTATTTTGAATAATGGAATAGTTTAATAGTAGTGTTGACGTTAGGAACGGACTACTTATAATGGTTAGTGGGCCAAGATTTATGTAGGGATGGTACACCAGTTACATTCGATGATATCTCATCAAAACAGTAATGGTTAACAGGAATATTTCTTGCAAACCGAGTTTTGTAAAATTTTGTGAATGAAACCACATAATATGCCACTGCAAACTTGCAGTGACACCCTATTATAAATATACAAAATCGAACACAAATTCTTATAGATTGATTTTTTCATGAGGTCCTTTTCAGTGAGCACCATATCAGGATTGTATTTATTTTTCTGGTAATATCTAAGAATTTAAATGTACACAAAATACGTGCAAATACGGCAAGAACTTTATTACAGTACAATACAAATACAAAAGGATGAAAATTAATAGTAAAAGAAGCCTAATGAGATTAAAACTTGAAGTACTAAAATTTTTTTGGATCATTATATACTTTTTCTCATTAGACTCGTGATATTCCATTAATTCAAAAGTAGAATCAAAATAAGAACTTCAATTAAAAATAATCTTTGGTTATTCCACTGTTTGTAACGGCTTGAAAGCAGGTCCGGATTAAGATTTATAAGGCCCGGGGTTAAAATAATGACGAGGCCCCCTTAAGGAATTCGAAAACCCGGAAAAATTCACAAAATAATATCAATACGTTAGATTTGTGGTATCAACACATCAAAAAATACAGAATGATTTCCAAATGATGGGGCCCTCTTGGACCTGGGGCCCGGGGCTATAGCCCCCCCAAGCCCCTAGCTTAATCCGGCCCTGCTTGAAAGATTCCAGTGGAAACAGTTGAATTTAGAAATTCACTTATCAGATATTTGATGCTTTTACATAATCTTTAACATTTCGAGTTATACGTTTGAAATTATTGAAATTATGTGTATCCGTTCCTTATCTACAAACTAATAAGTCTGTCAATGTGTAATCTTCACAAATAAACGTGCGTGATCATCTAAAAGCTAAATCAACAAATTACAGTTGTTCCAAACTATAGTTTCGCTCTCATCTTGTATTTTTTATGCTTTTGTGAATTCGATGATTATCGCGATAATATTAGGAAACTAATTTGTAGAAAATTAAGTAGCTTATCTTCATATCCTGGCTATGCTTACTATAAATTATCTCACCACAAAGTTTTGGTGTAATCCGAACTGTTCATAATCCAAATTATAAGATTGAGATCTTTTTTGTTCTTTTTTCGCATGTATATAAACCCAAAATTAGTTAACAAAACATAATAGAAACATGTGTATAATATCCAGTAGGGTCAAGTGGGGTGTTTTTTCCATAAATAGGATGTGATAAAACTTTGAAACGTAATGCGATATCCCTTCTAAATAAACAAAGTTTATGTTCAAGACTACTATTCACCATTCCGTTCATAAACTACTTTATTTTTATATTCTATAAAATAAATAAAAGCCGTGAGCAGCAGAGCTCCATCACGAAATTCGAATTTTTCGTCGAATGAAGAATTTAATTAATACACAAACAAATATTTCCATAAAATGAATTTCTTGGAAATGATATAAATTCTCAATCTTATTTCTTTATATGGAAAATTTGCTATTCCTCAATCACTTTCACAACTCTCTCTCGAATGAAAATTCATAATTTCAATAGACTCGGTGGTCTCGAACCCTCTTGTTCAATTCCAATTGACAACAAAGAAAAAATTGTCACTATGACAAGAAATTTCTAAAATGGGAAGTAAAAAAAATCACCCTAGCAACGATCATACTCGTATTATTCATTAAATAGGAGGCGGTCCAGCTCAACAATTACAACGATCAAAATGATTTCGTTAGTTTTGTGCTAGAAAACTGAAGAAGAAAGCTTTGAACTTGAGAAAGACAATTCTTCAACATCACCCCTATTTGTATGCGAAGTTCGAACCCTCTAGTTAAACTTTTTCTGGCCAAAAAATAAGAAAATATAACAAAAATGACCATAAAATGGAGAGGGGTGGAGATGGAAAGTTTCGAACTTAGACAGGAAATCATCTCGCAACTACAACAACTACAGACATTCGAAAAACCATCATAATCGTGTTCAGGAGGTTTCAAAAAATGGGAAAAATGATGTCCCCACCATTTTTCTCTTAGTCATGCCTACCGTAATAGTCTAATTTTTCCTTGAAAAATTCGACTAACAAAAACTCTAATGATCTAAGTGTCGTTATCTGTCTGCATCCTTCTCTTTCCATTTGGTAATCCTTAACTCTTTTATGTCCATCAAAAAACTATTGATTTTAAAAAAATTCCGCATCTTCATGTCCCACTTATTTCTGTTATATTTGGTTTCCCAAATAAGATTCATAGTTCCTCAAAAAAAGCGTACACTATTTTTTAACCACCAGCATTATCGATCTGTTCATAAAGATCGATGGATATTTGTTGTTTACTGTATTATATTATTTTATTACCAAAAAATGGCTCTGAAATACCTGTAATTGCTACGGGAAGACAAGATTGATACATCAAAGTGCTCTCAAAAATCGATTCACAACCTTGGTCTGGCGAGCAATGTGTAGAGGATAAATTGTATGAATCCCTAATAATCGATTATTCAATATAAACTGTTCATAAGTCACACTTCATTAATTTGAAATCACAATTATCAATCGATGTAAATCCTTTTCAACACGAAAGAATCTACCGGTCATTCCTCAAAAAATTTTCCATAACTTGATTATAGGGATAAATAAAAGGTGGATTTGCTAACTATTTATATATAAAACAGGAAACAATCTTAATTTATTTTTCAAATGTCACTTGATTTGTGTGAGAATTGAATGTTTCATGTTGCGTTTTTTATGGATGCCTCAAATTGCTTCATTATTTTTATACTTCCTTTAAATGACAAATTATATTCATTATTTGTTTAATTCTTCTAGAAACAAAGCTATTAATGGTTTTTATGAAGTTGTTTTATTTCTGTGTTTTCGAAACATTGTTCAACATCAGTAAGGATTTGGGAAGATCCGTCAGGCCATTCTGAAATTGGATATTTTAATTGACAAAAGTTCTCACAATAAAAAAGAGACTTCCAGCCAAGTGTCCCAAATGTATTTTTCTTCATGGTACTGAACCCTTATAGGCTTTAATGAAGATTTTTTCATGTCTAAATTTAAATTATTTACAAGAGAAAATATTACCTAATCTCTTCAGCAACCCTATATAAAGCACTGGCAAGACATTATTACATGTATTAAGTTGAAGTGAAAGATTTTCAAATTTTACCCAGACTCTTTCATGTTCGGTGCTTCATCTGAAAAAATGAGCAGGAATAGAGTTTCCCGTACAAATCTAGCCACTGTCAGTGCATTTGTGTTCTATAACTGAAGTAAGATATTGGAAGAATGTCTTCGCTAAGAACACGTATCAATAAATGAGCACTATAAGGTCCTCTAGAGTCGGTGGCTTCATCAAAACAAGAAAATAACAGGGTTAATTCCAAATTTAAGCTTCAATTTTCTCAATTATCACAATATAAGGAACTAACATCGTTCCTTCCTAGTGTTGAGTCACCTGGTACATTGAATTTGGATTATTTATAGAGAAAAGAAGTGTAGTTTTGATAATGCAGCTTTGGAATATTTTTCATTTGGCTTTTTGAACATTCATTGTAAACAATTTATCAATAAAAGCAGAAGTTTCCACGTGTTCGCCTATTTAAAAATTTTTATCTGCATTGAAAAAATTGGAAGGCAACATTATCAGTATACAAGATATACATTGTAAACAAAAAAATTCAAAATTTATACGAATGTGCCCCAAACGTCCAAATGATTTGAAATCTGTTATTTTTCAAGATTAAAAAAAAGATAGAAAATCCAATCAAAGCTGAAACATCCTATGCATTTTTCCGTATTTTAATTTTGTATGCTGCTGACAAGAAACTTTTAACTAGAACATTTTGTATTGAATATACAAAAATCATACTTACAATTTCAACACACACAGAATAGAATACTTTTCCCATTTCTATACGGTAGCTCTTTGTATAGATTAATCTATACTGAGGCATTCTACTAATAAACATTGATAAAATACTTCAAGACTTCAAAGCAATTGATAAAATACCTCAAGGCTTCAAAGCACAAATCGATATTATCTCTTCAAAAGCTCGAAATAAATACTAAATGGTCTACACCCTATGTAGGCCGCCATTTGAATTTTAAGATGTGAATACCCATATATTTTTTTTAATTAATTTGACTAGCTTCAAAATTAGTTTCTTAAGAACTGCAATCAAAGTAATTGTTTCAGAATAGCAAAGTTATAAAATTGTTTTTTTGTCTTGGAACACTTGGCAAAGCTCTACAATTTTCAAAATTTGTTCAATTAGACATAACAAGCTATTTACCAAGGATATATACAAATATTTGAAAAAATGCATGCATATGCCAAATAAGTGAAATATGCACTCTGCATATTAGGATTTTCTCAATAATAATCTTCTTTTGTTTTCATTACAATCTTCAAGTCAAGTTCCAAATTCTTGCCATTTATTATTAGTGATTTAACTTCAGTTAAAGATCGTAAATAAATTATCCTCAGAAGAAAACAGGAACGAATATATTTTCAAATGATCTACAACAAAAGGTTCCAAAATCAGAAATATCAAAATTGGTTTGTCAACTAAAATGCGTGTTTTATACCCGATAGCCGGTGTTCTTTTGTAACAATAACAAAAGCGCATCTACAAATTGCAAAATTGCATTGCGATTCAACGAATCAGAAACGCTTTGTCCCGATTGGAAATATGTTTTTTGTCGAAACGTAAATTAATAAATTCCTAAAAATAATGGCGAGAGTGATATTTTTGTTCAACCTGCGAAACGCAGCCCAATCGCTGGACCCGAACCGAAATTCAAACGTTATCGTTCTGTTTTTGAGCATATTGGTAGGTGGGTTGTGTCGTATTGGGAATAGAAACATTAACACAGGACCGTTTCTACCCTTTTTACACAGCCAAAACTATTGGATAAACAATAATTTTCAAATTATTGATTTTTGGAAATGTATTTTTATAGAAAAATCAAACTTAAAAATTTAAAATTCCACAAAGTTAATGAATTAAATGTACGGAATAACCTTCGCTGATTTCCATAGAATGATACATATTTTCAAAGGCTTTCTAACTGTCAAATACCTCCGGTGTCAATAATCAGCTTGTGTCACAATTCTCACAACCTCAGATAAGGAAACAAGAATTGATCCCTACTAATATATTCTAACAACAATTATCTACTACCAGTGGAGCACAAAAATTATTTTGTAAAAATAAATGAATTTTAAAAAATATATGTCAATATATTGCTGTTGAAAATATGAATTAAATTATTTTTCAACGGTTTTTATTTTTTTATTTATGAGTCGAAAACAGATCAAATATATAATATTATGGATATACGTTGTAAAGGAAAATATTAACTACGTAGAAAACAATGACATAAAAAATATATAATATGAGCTGTTTATTAACATTGTAAAAATAAAAATTCACTGGCTTTTAACACAATTTTTAAGGGAATACCAAATGATGGTACGTCCTATTTTTAGCAGATTCTAAAATAGAGTGAAATGATCAAATCACTGCAGACTACAGTTATATTTTGCTACAATAAAGTGTTTAGAATAAAAAAAGTAAATATTCTTGTTTTTATTATATATCTATCGAGTACTATCTTTTCCGGAAGAACTGAATATTTCCAGGAATCAATTTTACCTTCAACAAAGTAGATAAACCCACAGACAACCTATATTTTTATGAATCACGAGAATCTTATTTGTTCTAAGCAAATTCACGTCGACTGGATTCTGACCTGAACTACTAATACGACCTCCTTCATAAAATACTGGCAAATTTAAATTTTATTCATGGGTATAATTTGAATTATTTGAAGATAATTCATACTACTCCCTCAGAAGTAATGAATTTTCAAATTTTTGTTTTTGTTTACATTTCTCAAAATAAAATGTTTTTCAGATATAATCTCCCAAAAGAAAGATGAAATTTTGAGAACTATTATGAAAAAAAAAATTATTAGTTATAAAAAAATATTTAAGTTATTGTAAGAGCACTTACTTACGTTACTCAATTAAAATGTAAATAAAAAGGCTTTTGAAAGTAATCGAATAATATTTCAATTATAATAATAATATAAGCATAACGTTGTGTGTAGTTATATAAGATAAAAATAGAATAGACTTGCAAACGACAATACCTAATAAAAATGCTACATCTTAAGTAAACAGACCTTAATATTAAATACAATATTTGTTGAAAGATAATTTTTCGCACTCGTCCAAGTTATTATAGCTGACGACGAGGACGATGCAGATTATACACTGAGAAAGTTGGACGACGAATATGCAAAATGGGGTTTTAATATGAATATGTCCAAAACAGAATATCTGCCGGTAGGAAGCACACAATAGAGTACAAATTCTGCACACATTGCTATGGGAGAAAAACCAACCTAAACACAAAAATGACAACATACAGTCATATTTGTGTGTATGTGAGTGCTGGCAACTAACAGATAGACGGGAGAAAAATATAGAGGCTGTGGAAATCAAATACTTAAAAAGATTATGCAGGATATCCAGAATAGAGCATATAAGGAATGAAGATATACGACGAAGAACAGGTCGAGCATAAACAACAGAGAGAATATAGACTAAGCAACTGCTCTGGTACAGACATGTGCTGAGGATGGAGCAGAGCAGGTGGCCGAAGAAAGCATTGATGTATCAACCGCAGAATAGAAGGAGACGAGAAAGGCCCTAAAATACCTGAAAGGAATTGAATAAAATATGAAAAAAGAGCTGTCGAGGAAAACGAATAGATGGATGGAAAAGAGTGGCATACGAAATGTGGAGTGCGGAAAAAAAATGCTCTAAAACCCTTGCTGTATATATATATATATATATATATATATATATTGATGGAAAGTCATTTTGAAAAATTAACAACAGCTAACCATAATCAAAAGTACATAAAAACACGAGCACAACACAACAATAATAAGTCAACTACAGAAACTGCACAATGTCTACCAACATTATTTTATCCAATTTTATCTCAAATCCGCCAAGTTGATATATAGTTATGCTAGCAGAGCTCTGAACTTGAATTATAAAATTGTTTCAACCTTGGGCCATCTATAAAATAGGTGGTTTGTGAGATAAACGGCGGTTAGGCTTCAATAAAATGAACGGCTTGAGTTGTTGTCAATTTCTGTTATTCTCATATGTCTTTTATGTTTCAATATGTTAGTGGTTTGAGCTTTTTGTCTATTAAACTGATTTGAACGAATTCTGAAAATGTTCATTATTATTTTTGACTAATGGCTTTAATGAAGCCGCTACTGTTGCTATTGGTGTTTAAAAATGATGAAGTTGGCAACCTTTGGTGGTTAATAAAACGAGTATATTTTATCAATATGAATTGCTGAAATATTATTATATTCAACCAACTAAAACGAATACCTGTGGTATTGTTAGGTTTGCCAGTCTGATGAATAGCTGATCAGAAATATATAAATGACCATATTCGGTTGACAGAATCAATTTATGATACTTTTATTGTTTTATATATACTAAAGATAAAATTCTATCAAATTAGTAATGGAGTTTTATGTTCGTTAAAAATAAATTGTTTACTTTTGCTCATTGAAATAGCATACAAGTCTTGGGATAGTTTTTGCAATTTTTTAGCTGTGTATATTCACTCGACATTTGTTGCCATGTTCACCACCATCATAGTGTTTAGTTTGGGAGCGAAGATCTTTTTATGCAGGATGGAGCTCTACCGTACTTTGATAGAAGGTGTTGTAATTGATTGAGTAACTATTTTCCGAATTGATCGATTGGTAGAGGTGCAGAAGCTCCGATTAATTGACCTCCTTGGGTCATACGATTTCAATCTCTTGCATTACATAGTTTGGTCGTATCTTAAAGAAAAATTTTATGCTACAAAGGTAAATTCACCTCAAGAATTGGAAAACAACATCACTTTAATGACCTCATAGTGTACTCACAACAGTTTAGAAGATTAATTGATTCTTTAGAAAAAATATGCATTCGTGAAAACGGAGGATATTTTGAAGACCTACTATAATTGAATTCTATTTTATACCTTTTTTCAAATTCTCATCTTGTGATTTTTTGTACAAATAATACATTTATCATTACTTCATACCAACATCGGTTATTACTTAATAATCAAAACATTCCGAAAAAGGTACACAGTATCGAGTCTTGTCAAGAGTACCTTTATGCTTAATAAATCTAATATTGAAAAAGTTATGTTCAATAATACTTGGTACGAATCGTGTTACTAGCGTCTTCTATGAGAGTCAGAATAAAAACAAACTCATTGGATGTATCAGCTTCAAAAACATATTCGTATGAAATTTCAATACAATTTTGCCAGTAGCTGCGGCAAAATCGTAAATGTGTATATTTTTATTTTTTTTCTTCAACGTCCTTTATCTTGAATACGAATGGTGTTACGAAAATTTTCTACTGAGCAATCCGCTAATATTTATCAGTTTTCTATCTATCCTGAAGACGGGGCCACCTTTTTTGAATCACCCTGTATATATGTGTAGAATTCTATTCTGTGAATACAAACACAATTGCATCAGTAGAATGCTTGTACTAAAACCAGGAACTACCTATTTTGATAAGAAATTCAAACCCTTATCATTCCAACAGAGATACGCGTACCAATGAGGGTATTATGTGATGGATATCAGTAATTAACACCTTAACCTTACTTTTTCATGATTATATACTTAAAATGTTCACTCTAAGAAAACTATTTCTATAAACGAATCCGAAAACTGTTAATGACATAGTTCACCAAAATAGTATGTCTCCTCATGTTTCCCAGTTACTATATAAAACCTGTTTACATGGAAAAAGCTCAGGAAGAATTAATAAAAAGTGGAGAATTTCTAAAATTACCTATCTCATTTGCAAACACAGCTGCAAAGACACAAAATGCACATATATTGTACACTGCATGTAAAACATCTTGATATGAGAAAGAATATGTAACCATAGCAGAAACACATTTTACTGAAATTATGGTCAAATACAATCTAAAATATGTACAAATGTGTAACAATAACAAAAGAATCATTTATCAAATTTAGTGGAAACAACGTGTATCTTATTATGCGCCCAGAGAAAGCTGCAAAATGTTGAAGATGGATTACCAAATAATAGAAATACTGGCCACACCAGTAAAATCAAAAAATCAAAATCAAAACAAAAGAGACTTATGAGGTGATAATCACAACTTTATACAGCCCAGAGAGACATGATATAAAAAAGGGCAGTATATTGACAACCTTATTAAATCAAATCCGCTCATTGGTTCACTATTTAACTTAATGATAAATTATTGTATGGAAGATGGAAACAAAATTCTTACTAGAAGTTTATTAGAGCCATGTTTTTAGAATATTAAAAGATTGCAGTTGGAAAAATATAAGTCAAAGTGAAGGAGAAAATTCACAGATTGTTTTAAATCCGAAAGAAATTTTTCATACGTAGGAAGTTGTAAGCCACTATACCATCTTAAATCAATCAAAGGAGGAGGAATCAAATCTTAAATACCTGTACCAGTCATAAATAAAAAAGAGCACAATTTCTATCTTTGAAATGGTAGATAGCAGCAGTGAATGACATCGATAGACCAGTAAGATTGAGACTCAGGTCAAAAAATGATAGATGCTTCGAATAATACAGAGGTAGCTATAAAAAGAAAACAGGATCTTCACAAGCAATGCGAAACTGATAGTATAGCGTATATTCATTATAGATGGAGTTAATTTCTACATTTGTATATTAGCAAACCATCTACCAATAGAAAATAGATAATGTTTTCTATATTCAAATTCATTCTAACAATAACAAAGTGAAAAATTTGAGACCAATGGAGAGTACACCAAAAGAAACAAAAATTAGATGGATAAACCAAGAGGTTGAACATAAGATCAACTATATGAGAGAATTGAACAGAATAACGAAAGTAACTGAAAGCCATGAAAATTTATAGGAAGTTGAAACAAAAAATAAATAATATAAATAAAATAATTGAATCGAAGGGCATCAAGAAACGGCCTAATTCTCAATTTCTTGCCAATAAGAAGATGTAGCGATTCTATAAATGAAAATCCGAGGTTATCGGGTGATGGCACACCAATTCATATATTTTTTCAAGATTCGTCTAACGCTGTACGGTTTTGCATTATCATGTTGCAAAAAAGCGATTTTTTGTCGACAATCGCTGCATACTTTGCATACAATTTTTCACAATAAAGATCTACATCAACAGTTTTCCTAGGTTTCAGCACATTATAATGAACAATTCCGCGTTTACTCCACCGAATAACAGGAAAATATGGAAAATATAAATGCGCGATCTTCGTATTCTTCTCTTTCGTTCTTATACAAAAACGTCGAATGAAATTGGATAAACATCACAGATGTATTTAATCGCAACTGTTGAGTTACTACCCTTGCGAAGCTCAAAAAGAATATATTGTCGGATATTCTATTCTGATATTCATAGTTATGTTACTTCCAATTGCAACTAAGTGTAATATTCATTTATTTGGATGTGAACAAGTCCAAAAACCTTAAAGTGATAACAGAAGGCTTAGACCGAACAACTCTTGATATGTGAAATTTTATCTATATCTAATAGTTAGTCTCTAATTCTTATTTTTGGTTTTCTACTTGATTCTAAAAAAAACTTGAACTCAATAATTATCTTATGTATAACCATTCCAAAGCTAACACGCGAATTATTTCAACTTCCTGAAATATTAACCCTCCACTTAATCTTCACATGAATATTTAAGTCGACGCTGTCTAATGCTATGTTTTATGTATCTTAACCGAATGTTCATGACAAGCATCTACATGGCAACGGACATAATTTCCTACATTATTATTTTCATGACTATTTAATCGCTGTTTAATACATACAAATTACTTTCTTATCTACCAATAGAATTTTTTGGACTGGAATTGTATCTAGTCTATTAATGAGGGCAAAGTAAATTGAATCATGTACTGTTTGTCCCAGATTTGAGTGAATGGCATTATCGAGAGGATAAAACAAAAACTATTGTTAAGCATCTAAAATATGTATGAACATTATCAAATTAGATCAAATAGTTAAATTAGTTTAAATTTGAAATCCTGTATAAGCTAATATACTCAAATATACTTCTAATAATATTTCGAAAAGTAAAAAAACGTTTTAACAAAAACTTATCGTAGAAGTTAATAAAACCTCTTCGTTCAGCTAAATAATAACACATCTAGCATAAAAACTTTTCGGAAACAATGATTGGTTTAAACCAATAATAATCTGAATGTTCGAAAACGAACCCGGATCATATTCACTGTTCGAAAACTAATCTGGTTAATCAGGTCGTAGTCATATGATAATTTCTTTTCTACCTTGGCTGACCAGTAAGTAAATGCGATCAATTGATGGGTTATTTCATGTTTCTATAGTTATTTGATCTTCAAAAATTATTTATTTCCCTTATCTGGTTGTCAATTATCAAATTACAACAGCAGCGTAATTTATAGGTTACTGAGGTTTGCGGTTTTCTAGACTTTTCGACATTTCAGCATAAAAATAGTTTAATACTATTTAACTTAAGTGCAAAATCTGTGTGAGTGTGTAAATCGTTGATAATTGCTCAATAACAATTATTGAGCATCTGGAATCGATTATCGCACAAAAAAGTAATGAAAATCAAAGTTCTTCTTTTAAATTTGAACTTTTCCCTGAAAATCTAACGTGATGTTCAAAAACTGTGATCTAAATCTCATTTTAGATCAATATCCTCACTAATGTCATCTAAATTATCAGGAAAACGGTCTAAGTGGCTGTGTGACTAATTCAACATAGTTTTCAGCTTTTATTATGTTTACCCAGAAAATTTTGGACAACTGAAACAAATGAATTCCAGGGTTTTTGTTCAATCTCAATCATTGAATTTATGAAGTCAGGGACTTCAATCAGCTGTCTTATTTGTAGGCCACACATATTCCTGCTTTATTTTTTTATTTATTCAGCTGAGGCATTTTTTCCCTATATAAGCAAAGCATGATCCATTCTTATCAAGAGCATTTACAAACTACTTCATTGGACCCAGCTTGATATGCAGTGGTGGAAAGATGATTTTCTCTCGTGGAACTAAAGGATCGTTGCAAGCTTCTTCTACTTGAACTAATTTTATTTCTATTCAAGAACACAAATACAGCAATTCACATTAACAATCTACCTTTTAGATTCACGTTTCAACAACTCGTTACTAAAGAAAAATTTCATACGACGCTAACTTCTATCTGCACCGCGGGAATTCACAAACTAACCTCAACTCTCAACTGCAGTTGAAGTTTTGAAGGTCACTTCAGATACTGGACTGCTCCATCTATCAGATTTCTACGACACTAACAAGTAGGATTAAATCCCACTTGTTAACAGTTTTTCAATCAATCAGTTATGTATCTCATATTGTTAGTCTTCTTTTTGTAATAATTAAATTAAAATAATAATTATTTTTTAAAATAAGAATAAGTTATTTCATAAATACTATTATTTTAAATTCAATTTGTTACATAAGAAGACTGACAATAAGGAAAATATATAAGAATCTTTCCCTGTATAAATTTTACAACACTCATATTTGAAAGTATTAAATAGAAAAAGGCATTGATAGATAAGTGAATTTATCTAAAAATCTAGAGCTGATACAGACAAACTGCTTCCATATTTAGATTCAGCAATAAATATATAGTTAAAATCAGCTCAAAAATATTAGGCACCCACTTTTTGAATGTAGGCCTGTGTAATCTATTATACCATAAGAGAAATTTTTCTCGGTTGTTGTTTACACTACACTAATAATACTTATACACCAATATGATTTCCGAAGAATTTAGTTCATGAATTCCACCCACGTACAAATATTTTTTACATTAGCATGTTCAATAAGATGTATTGAAAAAATCTCCAAAAGGGCAGATCCGAAGAAGACAATCAGCGTCTAAGTTAATCAACAATCAATAGACTACACAAGCATCTTTAATTACTCTTCTACAAAATTTATCCTATGAATGAAATGAAATAAATATAACAGTAGATAATCCTATGAAAGCTGACGACTAAGTACATTATATAAATAATGTTTTATTAAGCGAAAAGGCAAAATTTGACAATAATGGTTTTCAATTTTGCACGAAGGTGTTATCGGCCTTCTCAAGTTTATGGGAAAAGTGATTATACTGATTTGTACATGTCTACAATAGCATTAACGGAAGGAAAATAAACGTTAATTCAATTTGTCAGCAGGAATAGGTCAAGAAGCTCTTAACATCATATGTCCTGACCATTGGGTTTGAAAAATGGTCATAGATTTAGAGTGTACTCAATTATCGTCTCATATTACACGATTAGAAAATTCAGTTGAAACTCATATTAACACTAAGATATTATAGACTATGAAATCTACCTAATCAAAATTTTATCCAGTAATGGAGCAATATTCTACGTTAACTCATTAACGCCTGAAGTTTTTTTAAAAAAATTTGGTTTTTTGTACTTTTTATTATTATTACCGCAAGAAAATTCAAATTCAGATTTTTTTGTTTTATATTCTGGAATCTTGTTTATTGATTTGGGAACAAAAAATGATAATACTTTTGGTAAAGTTAATACACAAATCTTGTTCTGCTTCGAAACTCGAATAAAAAAGTCTATACAGATGCCGACTTGGCACATTGTTATGATGACGACAAATAACCTTTCCCAGAACACCGACGCCGCTTATTTTAACCAGTTGTGTTGATGCACCACGTTTTAAAACCAAAATGAATTAGTTTCCCCAGAATAAATTGCTTACAGCTTTGTTTTCCAAAGTATTTAATCATACTTTCGTCATAGCATAGGTGCTCTTTGGGTTGGAAGTAAATTAAGAAATTTTATTCTTATAAATTTTCTTGATTTTAGGTCTCTTCTACCTAAATTCAAGAACATTTAGGAAAAAAACATATATAAAAGGTCTAAGAAATAAGAAATTAAAGACATTTAAGAAATTTTGTGATATATTGACCTTTTCTAAATTTTTTCTGATTTTTAAAAAACGATCCCTGCGCATAAAGTTGATAATAAGTTTTCCATAATTCATTCACTGACAATTTTTGAACAACGCGTATTTCAATTTCTTGTGTGTGTAAACCGCAGTAACTGACCTATATGATGGAAACAACAATCAAATAAAGATTCATTCAACTAATTTATAGTGAATTTGCGTAGACCATTGCATGTTTGTTTGTAAACAACATGATTACAAATATTGTCTACTTATCATCTACTCACCACATAATGGGGAATTATTTATTTTCATCAAACACAATAGGCAGCCGTAGAACACTACACATACACAAACGTGGAAAAATCCAATTAGAACTTTCTCAACTCAAGCCCCGCAGAGGAAATATTCCTATGTCAAGACCATTCCAAATTCCATATAAAATATTCTTTACCTACAAAAAAATACTAAACCTCGCGAGTATATTTCCCACTCATGTTTCCTATAAAATTGGAAAAATTATATCAAGTTTGCAGCAGAATAGAAACAGATATTCTGATCGTTTGAATTGGAGGAAAAACTAAGAACACCTAATTAGATTTTCTATAGTGTAAATAATTCTTAATCCATAGCACTTAAAATAAAGAAAAAACATTTTTAAAATACCACAAATGGTTGCGATTGCGATTGAAATTTTTTTAATAAATAATCAGAAATATTTGCTGCATCTTTTGATTTACAAATAAATATTCTACTAGTTGCGTTTCGCTTCAAAATTCCAGCTACCTTTCAATAATCCTGTATATATTTAAAGCATCCGATCTGAATATTAATTAGAAAACTTGTCGCCTTGAAATATATTTTTCGGGGCACTACTTTAATGTTTTAAGTTCAACGCCTATCCATCGTTATGATATTTGCCACAATCTCTTCGGTTTTTTCAATAGCATCAGGTTCCTTAATTTCTCAATAGCCCTCGTATAGAAAAACAAACTTAGCTTATTGTGAAATGAGAAATCCTTGAGTTGATCTTTTCTATTGAATCTTTGTTGCTGGAGGAGACAAAAGTTTTTTGAATTTTAAACATTATTTTAATATATATACCACAAAAACATATATAGAAATATTATAGTGAAGATATAGGGATAACACGTAGTTTTGTAGTTTTTACAAATTAATAACGATTAGAGACAACATACCAAGTTCTGACCATAGGTTTCTAACGTCGAATGTTTGTGGTTATAGGCCATAACGGTCCTGAAGTCGCCCGAGGCCTAATTACTTACTGTCCGCCGCTGATAAATATCAAAGATGGACCGCGAGATAACGAGGGGGCCCGGAAGGAAGCAGATGCCCTGTGAAGAAAATAGCACCTGCTTCAGGGAATAACACTATTTAATTGGTGAATAACCCTCTTACTTCTTGTGATTGCGGTTATTTTTGTGGTTCTACACGTACAAAAATGTTTACCGATTTTCATTATGTAATTGATTGATTCGTCACAGAAGAATGCGATTAGATATACAGGTAGTGATGAATTTATAGAAGATATAAGTAATGAATTATTCAATTATTCTGGAATTAGAATTCACACAATATAAAAAACTTGTTACGACTGTAAGAATGATGGTAATGAATAGTTTATTTTAGCAAAGTGTTAAATAACATCACACAACTGTCTCCCAACAATGTATTATTCTTGAGGAAAAACTAGAAATACATGGCTTTCTTTACATTTAGGAAAAAGCTATGAAAGAATTTTTATCTTTTTAACAACGAATTTCCGAGTAATTGTAAAACTTGTACTTACTAATTTAGGTTGTATCCAGTTATTTTCGAAAGGAATTACTGCAAATAGGCGATTCTCCCCTAGTCCAATAGCCAAGCAGTCATTAAAGCTCTAGGCTCTAATATCACAAGATCCAAGCTGGTTTGAGAATTATGTTAAATGATCTAGGGAAAAACAATTGAGTTACCTTCCAATGGCTTCCATACCACATCGAATTGGAGGGAAATGGCATAATAGATAGACTTTTTGAAGTAAGGGTGTATAAAACCTTTCTAGGTTATGAACGCTGAAATTGGCTACAGAACAATAGAAAAAGTACTAAAAATAAGATTCTTCTGGAAACCTATAACCAAATAAGATATTCAGGATGTATCAATATAAGAAAGTGAAATATACGAATGTTAATAATCTTGTCGGGACTTGATACTAGAGAGGATTCAGCAACTATATTTCTCTACGTAGAGAAGGGAGACTATCCATATTCTCTTGAAGTCTAAAATATTACGGATTACGGGGTGTTTAAATAGGAAATGTAGATCTTTGGCAGCTAGAGTCATCCTACATCTGAACGTGCTAAAAGAAAAGTTGTTCAAAGATCAGCTATAAGCACTAAGCATCACTAGTACTACAACAATAAAAAGAGTTTCTTCTTCTGGTATTGCCTAGCCTGATGTTGGCGACTAGCATGGCCATTATACATTTGTTGGTTGCTGCTTGGAATAATATTATGGAAATTAAGACAACTCACATCCTGAGGCTTTCAATTATCATGATGGCGTCGGCATACTCTGTGAGAGTGTTGCTTAGATTGTTATTGCAACAAAGTATCAACTAGTAACAACTACAATAGATATAGCTACATATTAAACCTAACAAAAATAGGTGCTTTTCAATAATTTTGAATATTAAACATGTTTTCTACCTTTTCGTATGCACAAATTCAGTTTTCCTCTAGTGGAATTAACGTGGTTACCAAAATTACGAAACGAGTGATTAACTTCCACTATCTCTATTGGAAAGATTTATTTTTTATTGATTCTAAAACTCTTCTTCTCTGAAATAAAATGCACGCACAAGATTTTTAAGAGAAGCAAGAATATGGACTTTGACGCCTTAAAAACTATGTTTACCTGAAAAAGAAAAAGCTTTTGTGAGAAAATTATAGGAGCGGTTCTTTCTTGGAGCAATATAAGATACTGAGATTAATTCAATCACCGGAACTGAAAGGCGATAATAGATTGTCTAGAAATCAGGGAAGCTCTAATAAAAGGGGGCAAAAATCCTTGAAGTTTGCAGTATAGTTAGCTTCTTTTCACGATTCTTTTTTTTTTCTTTGACCTATTCTACGCCATCATGCTAAGAGTAGTTATTGGGAAATGAAAAAAGTTACAGGAGGCAATACCAGATCCAAGGGGTGGATAGAGCATCATAGGAATGCATTTTTTACAACAAACTCTATGATAATCAATGAGCAGAGCGGTGAGCTGTCCTGGTGGAAAATCAATCCTGTCTTCGTGACTTTTGTCGACATTTTATACGGGTCTTGGTATTATTTTAAATATCCAGGTCTCATTTTCAGCGATAACCTAACGAAACAGCTTCTATCTGTCTCTAAAAGGAGCAAAACAATGCAGATTAATTTTGGTATGTGTTTTTGTTTATGAAGAGTACTTTTGGCATCAAAATTCGCATGCTTAAAGCATCATATAACATCTTGTGGGCTGGTAATACTTTGTTGATATCCAACTTATCAGACAACGAATAAACCGGTGATCAACGTACACAAACGTTATTCTTATTCCTCTTTGAAGCGTGTTTTTCACATACACTAGTCTTCATACACCACAATTCACCAAGAATTTCACCAGAATCACAACACGCTGCTTGTAATGTAAATCTATCATTTTCATGATACAACTAAATGCATAAAAAAAACAGAAGAAAATAGTTATAAATTTCAGGCGTGAAGTAAAACTGGAATAAAGAGCCTATTTGCTAGTGTTGGCAACTTTCGAGTTGTGACCAAATACATAATCTAATTCAACCAACACTTCATAACGCATATTTCGATAAACAAGTTATCGTATTCAGAGACCGACCGTTATTCTAATAGTGTGTCATTGACAAAATATTAAAATATTCTGATAGTATTCAATTTTTGATTTATACGTAAAACACAAACCATTACGTTGCATTTGTGGCTTCTAATTATTATACATTACATAATTTGTCGCTTTTAAATCAGCGAGAAACAATACATCATTGGCACTGGAGAATCTGACAACATAGCTTAATCATATCATGATTGGATTAATAAAAAAATAATTAAGATGCAAGTGCGACCGGTAGAATCGATAATACCAAAATAGGAACAATAAAATTTTTGAATTACAAATTCGTGAAAGGGATAAAAATTTGTTTTAAATATCATTAAAAAATTTGAAATTCTTCTCCTTATCGAGATATCATATCAGCGAGTTTCAACAAACTCGACCTCTATCTACGACTTACGTTTCTTTATTTTTACATAAGTTGGAGAGAAATAGGTAGAGAATTTGTATGCGATATGGCTTGTGGACTTTTATAAGAATCCAACCATAAATTTGGAATGAAACGTTGTAAATTGTGAGACGATTCGCGAATCTTTTACTATTTATCTGAAAAGAATATTGCTTTTAAATTGTGTTTTTGACAGGGAAATATATTGGATGCTTCTATCTTCTTGAAAGAGAATGAGAGGTAAGCGCAGGGGAATTGCTGGGATATAAGGATTTTCTTTATCTAGAGATGTTATTGTCGAATTTAGGGGCGTCAAAACATTTATAACAACAAATTTTTTCACGCCCTCAAATAAATTATTCCGAAGGCCACCAATCCTAAAAAATAAAGAGAAGTTAATTCTATGTGAAAATGATTTTTAAATATTCTTTTCACTCAATGCGTCTGTCAAATAAACTAAATTTTCTTATTATTAGAATAATAATGAGCTAAATAAAGATAGATTAACAATTGACCAAATATGACAAGATCTGGAAATGATGTTTCTTATAGAATTCATCGAGCAAAGATAGTTGAGTTGGTGGGATCATTTACAAAGAATGGTGAATTCAAGACCAGTGAAGAGAGTATGGGAAACGAAAGTAGGCAAGAACAAAAAAGCAACATGGAACAAAGTAATAGATACTTGCGAAAAGGGGCACGACATAGAGAATGGGGTAAATTTGTATATATTTATATTTCTTCAATTTCTTATTTCTTAGACCTTTTTTTTATATTAATGCATCTAAATGTTCTTGATTTTAAGTCTCTCCTGTTTCAAAATTAGTTTTTCCAGTACCAGAAACCTAACAAATGTGAAAAGCCGAGTGTCTTTTCAAAGGTGAGTAGTCAATAGTAGCTGCAATAAATGCTCGTGTTACTGAAATAACTAGACTAGTGTGAAAATATATCGAAAAAAAAAATATTTTTGAAACAGAAGAGACCTAAACTCAAGAATATTTAGATGCAGGTACGAACACAATTGATCTTCTATCTATGCTAAAATATCAAGTGATAAGTATGCAAAGAAAGGTAGTTAAAGATACTTTAAATATATGATATATATTGAGTGTCAAATGTAAAAGGCTCAATATTGGGCATGTGCTTATGCAAAAAAATATTTTCACGTGAGAATTATATAGAATATTCGAGTTTTATACTGAGTGTTATAAGTTTTAAAATAATTTGAGTTGTTTAAGTACCTTTAAATTAAAATGAAAATTGAATTGTGACATTATGGATTCATTCAGAATCACGGAGCAGTGTGAAAAAATTTTAGTTTAGTTTTGGAAAGATATTAAAAAATGAAATAAAAGAGCAACTACTATGATATTTCTCTTCTAAGCCCTTCAGTGTTAAAGATAGAATAGATACACAATGCTGTTAGTGCAACAGATAAAGGAAAGTATCGATTATAAGCCTACCTCATATGTTTTTGGACCTCGTACAACCTTTTAAAAAAGTACGATTGTAAGACGTTTTGAAACCACTAAAGAAATGTCAAATTTTCCACCAATAATAAAAATACCAATAACTTTAAGACGAATAGTTAGCCCTCTTCAACTTGATGATGGGGATAACTGGAATCAATACCGCAACTAGAAATAGACTCTTAAGGATACTAGGATGCAAATATTCTTCGCAATGACGACGACCTTATTCTTATAAAATGGATACGGCATATAGAGAATATCTTTATAGAAGACCGGTCTCTCACAATACCGAAGAGTTACAAATTAACTATGTACTAGCAGATAGTGAAAATGAGCTTCAAATATCTCGGCTTCAACATTTCCAGTACCAGAAACCTAACAGATGTGAAAAGCCGAGTGACTTTCTAAAGGTCCGTAGTCAATATCATCGAATACACCTGGCTGTTGATAATAAAACTGTATTGGCGTGACCCATGAGTCTTTGCGATTTATCATCTGAACGTATTACACTGAAAAAATGCACAATACGTATGAAGTTTGATAAATTTACGATTGTGTTGCATTGTAATCTTAGTTAATAACGAGTATGCTTTCCTCTACCATTAATTATAGCCAAGCAAGGCCTCTTAGTACTGGCTGAGAGTTCTGTGTATATCTCATTTCTATTAAGAACTAATAATTCTGCAAGTATATAATAAAACATCTCCCCAAACAGCAACTGTACTATCTTGGTACAATTTAACTTCTGTACTGCTATCCTATTTAGGAGCACACCAAGACTCATTTATGAATAATACGAATCAATGTTCAACAAACCTATTCACATGTTCATAAGCGTACGAAAATAAAAAATTCGTTTTGATAGACTTTTATCAAAACCCGTCGTGAATATAAGAATCCAAACCGAAACATTAAGAGCATTGAAAAGAGGAGAAGGGACTCTGTCCGGTAGTCATAGTGAAATCACGATCTCAATACTCTTTTGGTAGTCCTCTTCGAGATCTTTCTTGTGTATAAATGGTAACGTTTGGTAGTTCACTTCTGGCTCTTGATTGACGTTTACATAAAATCGAAGAAATCGCGAAATCTAAATTTCACTACAGTTCTCATTGATTACTACTACAACTTCAATCATCTCTCAATAGGCCTATCATCTTCATCCATATGCATAATTCAAAATAAAAATCTCAATTTCACACACATTAGCAAATTAATTAAGTTTAAATTGATTGTATTTGCTTGTAGAAGTAAACTGAATGAGCATTATTGCCAACAATATGTTAAACTAGCTCTTGATTTTTGGTTGGGTTTAGTTGGGTGATTGAGCATCACACACGTTTAGCGTAACAAAATGAAGTTGAAGGTCCATTTTTAAGTTTTATAAAGCTCTCTTTTCCTGTTAATTTTTTTCTAGTTTACAGGCACAGTTGCCTAGTATTAAATTAAATTACCCACCTATTTATCAAACCGAAAATGAGCCATATTGCTTTCCAAGACGTAGGTATTATGAGCAATACCTCTATTCCATGTTTATTCTTAAAGAAGATTTAACTTATTTTATTTTTGTCACTTGCTTTGTATGTTGAACGAAACTATAAACATGCACAATTGAAAAATCGCTGGCACTTTAATGTATTTTGGCCTGTGTAATCATTGTTTCATTTTAAAAACAGGAAATACTTTACATATTTCAATTCCAAATCCACGTAAATCGGAAAAGTCGTATAACATAGCAGTAACCGATTAATCTTCTTAAATACAAATATATTATTATAAAAATCATTTTAAAAGCCATGTAGGAAAATTTCACGAAGTCACGACATAATTATAGTCTTATGTGCTCGTTAATAAGCTATGCAACAATATTTTTACTAAATACCTGAAATTTCATATAAATTGCGTCTTTAGATCGCATATCTCTTGTAAGGTCGTTGTTTTAAATTAAGTGCTAAAATCACGCTACGTTTCGCGCTATGCTCAAAATGAACTAACGAATATTTTAACGTCAACTCTTGAAATAAAATAACAAAACATAGCGATAAATAAATAAATTTTTTATCGAGATTTTCATCTGTTTATCTTTTCTTATACCCCGTACCTCTTTAAGTTCAAGTTTCAAAGAATTCAATCCTTTCTTCTGCACTCCTTGCAAGACGTGAAGATCTCGAATAGGTTGTTAAAAACAGATTTTTCTTCTTGCTTATAATTCAAAGACTCTTACAATATTCTTTCACCCTATTTCAACACAAATAAAATATCTCTACTATATTTCTTAAGCAAGTCAATTTCCACTGGCCCTCTCTCATCAACATAAAGCTTCTCAGTGGAGCTAAGGGCACTTATAGGCTTTTCAGCAGCTGTAGGAAATGGCTCCTACCCGTAACGAAATAGTAGATAACGACCAGCAAAACAAGCAACTACAGATGATCTACCTTCCTTACTTTTATACAGTGCTTTTCAGATAAAAGTATCCACCTTTAATAACTTTTGTAATACTGGTATTTAGAAAAAATCCAAAAACACGTCAATTTATGTTGGAAGGGGCAAGCATTATGGCTTATTTAAACTTTCTGGAAAAGCCACCCCCTCACCCCTAGCAGCATCCCCTTTATTTTTTTAAATTACTTTTCATATTTTTTATGTAAAATTTGGATACTCCTCTTTGAGCTGATTTCAAAAATGTATAATACTTGTAGGTTAAAGTGGTTAGTTTATGAGATAAACAATTTTTCTTTTAAGAGCACAAATTTTACTTATTATTTACTTTCACCTTATTTGCCTGTACTAAAATGGGTTGTACAACAGTTCAAACTCTTTAATCTTTTTAACTGTGCTATTTATTCTACTTAAAAAATCCAAACAACAAAAAACTCTACTTTTTATTAAAGTTTGACATTGTCAACTAGAATTTGTAGTCACTTTTGATAGTGTAATTTGATACATTATTTATTTTGTTTCTCTGAAATGGTTTACTCTTTGCAAGAAAGAATTGAAATTGTAGGTTTATACTACCAAAATAATAATTGTGCAAGAGCTGCTGCTAGAATATTTAACGAATTACACGACGGAAGACATGCAACTCATAAGTATGTAATTCAACTGATGGAGAAATTTACCACAACAGGGTTTGTTTGCAATAAAGTGCATAAGCGAGAGGGACTCGTAAATAACGAAGCAATCCAAGTGGCAATTTTAGGACAAGTCAGCTTAGAGGCTCAACAACCCCAATCGTTGTCAACAATAAGTAGAGCGATCGGTGTTTCATATTCTACAGTTTTCCGAGTTCTACATAAATTCAAGTACCACCCATACAAAGTTAAGTTGGTGCACGAGTTGAATGAAGATGATTTTGATCGTCGTCTAGAGTTTTGCGACTCAATGACGCAAATTATCAATAACAATCCACAATTGTTAAACAATATTTGCTTTTCTGATGAATGCTCATGGTCATTAAATGGCTTAGCAAGTAGGCATAATTGTAGATATTGGGCTGAAAGTGATCCATATATTATGCGTGAATTCCATACACAACATCCCCAAAAGTTAAACGTTAAACGGAAATTTAAATGGTGAATCATATCTTGAGTTACTCAGGGAAGGGGTTGACCCACGTATTACAACAATAATAGAAAATGATGATAACCTTTCCGAAGATTTACTGGTATTTCAACAAGACGGAGCTCCCCCACACTATGCTATGCCTGTCCGACAATTTTTAAACGAAACAGTCCCCGCTCGTTGGATAGGTAGAAGGAGCAGATGATGGAGTGGCCACCTAGGTCACCGGATTTAACACCCCTAGACTTCTTTTTATGGGGGTATTTAAAAACAAAAGTTTATGCTACCCAACCAGAATCTCTGGATGATTTACGAGAGAGGATAGAAAATGAATGTCGACAATTAAATCCAGCCGTATTAAGCAATGTCAGAGAGGCATTTCAAAATAGATTATACCATTGTATGGAAGTGAATGGTACTCATTTTGAACACTTATTGTAACTTCATAATAAATAGCACAGTTAAAAAGATTAAAGAGTTTGAACTGTTGTACAACCCATTTTAGTACAGGCAAATAAGGTGAAAGTAAATAATAAGTAAAATTTGTGCTTTTAAAAGAAAAATTGTTTATCTCATAAACTAACCACTTTAACGTACAAGTATTATACATTTTTGAAATCAGCTCAAAGAGGAGTATCCAAATTTTACATAAAAAATATGAAAAGTAATTTAAAAAAATAAACGGGATGCTGCTAGGGGTGAGGGGGTGGCTTTTCCAGTAAGTTTAAATAAGCCATAATGCTTGCCCCTTCCAACATAAATTGACGTGTTTTTGGATTTTTTCTAAATACCAGTATTACAAAAGTTATTAAAGGTGGATACTTTTATCTGAAAAGCACTGTTTATTTAAAAAGAATTGAATTTCTTCTTAGCTCCGCTGAAACGAAATTTAATACCTTATTTTAGGTGTTACATCACTCCGATTTGGAAGTATCCTAATCTATTAATTTTTTTCTTTCTTTGTATTAATATTCACTTGAAATATATTTATAATAAAACGATAAAAGCGACGCTGAAAATAATATGCTACTAATTAGAAGCTTAAGTTAAGATAATCTCAATACCTACACTGTAAAAGTTTTTGAGAACTAGTCTGTTTCAGATTTGTTGTTTGTGCTTCCGCAGTATCTGTGAAATATAGATGAAAAGAATAGAATGACAGTTGATAAAACGGAAGTTGAGTTTTAAAATTATGTTTGCTCTTATAGTGGAACATCTAAATATGTTTTCGTCCTCTACATTTGTCCAGTTTTCATGACAAGAGTTTCCTAAGAGATATTTTTTTTTCAACTATAAGGATCTCTTTTCAAACCTTAAGTAATGGATGGTCAGTAAAATATTTGGTTCAAATAACGAAATTATCATCGAAACGAACGTTTAGTTTGATTGAAAAACAGAATATTAGACGCTGGACTGAATGTATAAATACCAAAGTCAATTAAAAGCACACTTTAATGTCAGAAAAAAGTATCTTCCATCCAAAAATCTCCTACATATAGAGTTTAACATAAGTTTTTCGTGTCCATGTTGTATAGGTTTTCAAAGACGATAAAATTTACAAAATATGAAATCTGGTAAACATCTTCAGCATATTTTGGTCTATATGGTCCGCCCTAGGAATGAAGAAAGTAATGCTCTAAGGACGTTTATAAGATACCTAGTTCAAGCAATAAGACACTCAAAATATGTATGTTTTATATATTTTCAGATAATTTTCATAACTTTTTTGTTTAATCAGTAATATATTATTTTTTAATAATTGTTTCATAAGATCTATTTTAACCATAATGGATTCAATGAGACAAGACATATATAAAAACTAAGTAGATATTCATTCATTAATATAACAAGATCTAGCTATGAAGTTAATTGTAGTTATAAAAATTTGCTAGAAGATAACCTAAAACAACATTTTACTTCCTTAAAATTAAAATGGCACAAACATCGACATCGACCCACCATAAAAACTAAGACACAGCTCGTTTTCAGTTTATCACCTACATCAATTGAATATTTGTTTCAATGTAGAAAATATGATATCCAGAAGTGTGAGCTCCAAAAATATCATTCTCAAAAATAATATTCAGTTCTTTATATTGATGTTACATAAGAAGTTATTTTCAAAGAGAGCAGAAGAAACTTTGATAATATTCTTATAGATTATTTTCACAAAAAAGCCAACAATATGAAATATTTTACGTTATGGAGAATATTCTTAATGGTAAAGGGTTGTTGAGTTATAGAAGTTATTGCTTGCAACACAAAATATCCAAAAGCATCTGGCTGTAGACTATATAGTTCTAACGGCAGGACATGTAACCACAGTTTTATACCATACTTCAGATGAACAATATCAACTGGCAAAAGTGATTTTAGTGTTTAGGATCTTTGGTGTATGCCGTAAAGATGATTCAATCTGTTTGTGTTTAGACGATATTGAAGATAAGGGGAGCTTTATTGTTGTGTTTGTGCGACATGGAAAAAATCATTTTTCAAGAATTTTCACCATTACCCATGAGGGATGTACATTCGAGCCATGTGCAATTTAGCGAATTGTCACAAAATACCTGAAACTGAAAAGTCGAAAAACCGAAGAATAAACCGGACATGGGCTAAGCCATTCTTCGGCAACTATTTTGGTGGTAAACGCTGCTGATTTGCTCTATCTGAAAAGAAACGGAAGATGACGTAGCAGAAGAATAAATAGAAGAATCCACACAAAGAAATATAGTATCAAAAAAATTGTCTCACTTGTAAACTACAAAATTTGCGACATTCGATCAGCTTAATTGAGCATTCTACATAAAATTCACCAATTTGCTCCATTATTGACGCCTGCCAAAGAACTTCGAACGGATTAGAGCATTTATAACAGGTATGAGAAAGCTTCAATGTATTGTTAAATATTTTTCCCGTAGTAAAAAATGCATTGATCATTTGGGGCAATATATGTTTTGATAAAGCTTTAAATAAAAGTCGAAACGTCAATTTTTACCTTCAAAAATTATTAAAAAAAACTAATTTTACAACAGAAGAGACCTAAAATCAATAACATTTAGAAGCACAAACCCATCAAAAGGTCTAAGAAATATTATGAATCAGAAACACCGAAAATCTTTATGTATAATTTCCCAGACGATGAATGAATAAGTATTCGAAAGCTCAGAAAATATATTAAAGTTAGTCCACTTTGGTGTTTCTTTGACACGTTCCCAATATATATATATATATATATATATATATATATATATATATATATATAATATATATGTTTGGAAAGGTTTCCGTGGTCAGGATTATGAACAAAAGAACTAGGTTCACTGGCCGCGATGGCCAGCCCAACAACAACATTTCATCTAAAAACCCCCTAGAAGCCGATCTCTACACATTTATTACCCCCCTCCAATGATTTACTTTCCACGCGCGCCAAAACCCGCCAATAGGTTCCCTATAATTACAAGGTGAGACTAGCTCCCCACTTAGCTCAAGACCAGCAGTGAGTGTGTTAGTGTCAACATTGATGGTAAACATATTATGTTTTTTTTTTTATTTTATTCATTATATACTTTTATGTTTCAACTTTTCATTTCAAAGGAGTAGGCCTTGGAATCAATCAGGAACATGGGGTCATTCATTGCGTAGAGTAGGCAGATTGAGACCACGGAATCGGATCACTTCTTACCAATAAACGAATAACCACCCTATTCCCACCCTTCTCTTGATAATGACCTCAAAGTAGGAGCCGAAACGTCGGGAATTTTCAAAATTCCAACGCGGTTCAACCCGAGAAACTAGTTTTTTGTTCATAATAGTGACCGCCGTAACCTTTCCGACTAGAAAGATTTGATGTACTAAAATACGTGAATAATTAATTCAAAATTGCGTTCACTCACAAACAATAAAGAAAAGTGACAAAAAGAATAAAAACAGTATCTTCGAAATTACGTAATAGATATAATTAAATAATAAACTTAAATTCTTAGTTTTCACACAGTAACCTAAGTAATTATAATCTTATATTCAGGTAATGCATAAAAGGTTGGCTCTAAACTTTGTTGATGTTCATCAAAAGGACATTATACAAGTAAATGTTGGCGTATTAAACTTTATTCATAACATCAGCGTGAGAGTTTCACATGCGCATGAATTGAAAATTGTTGAACTTCAGTAAGACAAACTATTCGTTACATACAATTTAAAAAAGTTTCCTTTTGTGCACAATTATTCAACAATTATTGATATTTGCTCTAAAATATTGATTATCTGGTATTCAGTTATACGCGATTAGCCAGCTTAATGATTTTTGAATAAACTTTCACTTCCTATAAACCCTTAAACAAAATTTTTGAATGACTTCCAAGCAGCTTTTTAATTGGCAGATTAGAGACTTTCAAACTGAGAATCTTTCTTATTTTCACGGATCTGTGGGTCTTTGCGAAGTTTTTAATAAGTTCCAGTGAATCAACTTTTAGACAGTAATCGAGAAATTAACGGTAAGGTCCTTTTATTTGATTATAGTTTTGATTCGTTTGTTGCTTGAGTACCTGGTGTTAGCGAATTTCACTATTGTAAGATAGATCCAAGATGTTAACTCTGTAATGGTATCATTTTATTCAGATGGATTATTTAAATTTGGAAAATTTTCTTAAGAGACGAATTGTTCAAATTACTACTAGAAATGGATTCAACTTCAACATAACTGTCATTTTCATCTTAAAATATATTTTGATTGGAATTATCACCTCTCTAGATATAGAAGAACTTTCAACTATGAAATTGGTTCAGTAACAGACGAAATATCGGCTTATACAATTTTTGCCGTATTCTTTTTATTCACTGTCTTCGTAACACAAAAGTAAGAAGCATTTTTAAATTGCTAGGCTCTGTTACAATCAGAATAGATTTAAATTCAAGAAAATATATTGTGCAGATCTTTTTTAAGAAAATAATAATTTTGAGAAAAATGTTATCGATAGGTACTAACTGAAATATTTGGTAAATTTGCACAGTAGCAATAGCAATAAAAATAAAATTGGAAGTTTAAATGAAGATGCAGACAAATTATTATGAATAGTTAGAATACTGAATGCAATTATATTTCTTTTTAAATACAGATGATAATCATTTCTTGTCGGGTTGAAGTTAAAAAACGGAATAATTCCTAACCGGTCGACATAAAAATTTGTAAGAATCAGCCACCGTGTATTCTCACGACACCTGCGTTGGCGTATCTACAAGAAGTACCGAAAGAGTAAAAGAAGACTAGCACTAAGTCCCATGCGAAGAAAACTCCTCCCAGCCCAGCATGGATGCTGGAACTCGCGGAACCAATAGCGATCATCCGCCCGCTAACCAAACGTTTCGACGAGTAGTACCGTCGGGTCAGATCACGTTCGTACCAACGAGTGGCACCGCGTTAGATGGGCTGGCGAGAAAGGCTTGATTCATTGATGCGGGTACTTTATGTTGGTATGTCTCGAAGAGTGATACTGTTGGAGATGTTAAAGATGCAGTTGCTAGTTGCAGAAGTTAATGATGCGGATGGGAGTTTCACAGATTGGTTCGTATTTCAGTGTTGGATGGTGTGTATCAGATTGGATATCAGCCAGTGGCGTATCAGTCATTAAAAACTAAGTGTTCAATGAATTAAATGAGTTTTGTACAGATGAGAATAATTATAAATAATACACATGAAGGAAGAGTTGACAAAATAGAGTAGTATAATCTGAAGAAACAATTTCTACGCCAAGAGCTAAGCAATTCTTCATATTTTTTTTGTGAAGTGACTGATTAAATTCAAATTTGAAATTGATAATTTAATAAATGATTCACTAGTCATTTTGAAAAAGAATACCGTTGTGATAGGATATCTTTATATCGAGTGGGCAACTAACAACAGCCATCGGTAATATCCCAATAAAAGATTATATTACAGCTTCGGGAAAATAAAAAAGGGCCTGAGAAACGAGTGGAAATTTTTTTAGAATTTTAGGTCCACTACTTGAGGGCGTATTTGAAAATGTAAAATTAATGAAGCATTTTTTTAAAATTTACCTAATTAAGTGGTACTTTATATACGATGATCAAATTCTTCAGCAAATTATGCACATTTTTTAGCCATAAGCTTTAGTCTATCTCTTCATATAAGTGGTGAGGAAGAGTGTTGTTATCAAAAAGTGCCTGTCCGGTTCTGTACAGCCGAAATTTATAAAGTTGTTGTTTAAAAGACATTTTATTCAGCAATACAAAATATATAAATGCTAGACATTTTAATTAGCAACTTGAATACTAGAGGACGTCGATAACTTTTCTGTCTCGAGACATCTTAAGAAATGTGAAAACCTCGAGAATTCTTCTTCAAACGTGTATGAGGTTAGCCCAGATTTTTATTCTGGATGGAGAGTCTTTACATTGGCCTACCTGCGGTAGCTTAAACTGTTATCCTAACCTTCTCTTATTATTGCCACTAGATGACGTTATCTAAATGTAAAGCTAATGTTTCTAGCAATCATCAAATAAACCATGTAACAATTCTATCAAATAACAACTTAGATAACTAATTACGTACTTCGTGGCACCCTAGATGTCCAAAATGTCGTACGACGATATATTGAGAAATTCTTAGCCCACTATAGAACCAAACAAAATTTTAATGTCAAAATATTTTATTAATCAACATATTCTCCTCTTAAGTGGATACATTTATTACAGCGCTTCTAGACCTTTTAAAAAAAATGTTTCTTCTTGCTCTGCAGACCAGATCTCCACAGCTTTTATTACCTCCTGGCTGAAAGAAAATTTACGACCTTTCAAACTTTTTTTCAGTTGAGGAAAGAGATCATAGTAATGTAGTCAGTAATGTCGAATAGTAATCTCCAATTATTGTTCTACCCTTTTGGACACGAAACTTCTTAGGTATTGGAGAACCAGGGCGTCTCCATTCCATCGCTTGTTGCTTTGTTTCTGGATCGTAGAAATGTATCCAAGTCTCATCCATAGTAACAATTCGGTTTAAGAAGTCTACATCCTTTTCAAATCGAGCACAGATCGAACGCGGTGCTTCTACCCTTGCACGGTTTTGGTCAACATTCAAGATTTTTCTTATGTCCAAATTGACGTGAACTATATGATAAACGCGTTCGATATTTTAGGGGACTGATACAGAAACTGGCCTTCTCGATCGGTCATCATCTTCAATGGAGAATTTAACTCTTTTGAAGCTTGCAGTCCAATTTTTCACGGTCGCATACGAAGGATATTGATCACCAAGGGTAGGTATTAAGCATATCTTCGTAAATCTGCTTACCTCTTAACTCTTTTAAATACAGGTACTTGATGATGGCTCTATTTACTGGTTTACTTTTTTGACGTCAAACTTTACACTGACACTTGTAATAAGCTATTGTTCGTTGCTAAGGTAACGCAATATTTTGTTTATGGAACTGTTCTAGGCTAACTAGATATCAATACATCTCGTGCATCATGTCGAACGTATATGGAATAATTTGCCGGCCAACCATCATGTTATCAGAACATCACAAATAGTCCAAGCGTCCTTTTTCATTTATAAAAAATTACTCAATGATTTGTCCGCTCCTAGAATCCCGTACACTCACGGCCCAATGACCCTGATATAGGATCTCCTGCATCCAATGAGAGTATGTTTCGCACCAGTAGTGCATATTATGGCAATTTACCATTACTATGAAACGTAGCCTCAACTGTCCATAAAATTCTTAGTATTTTAGGTAGTCGTGTATCATATTTACAGCTTTACATTCAGATAATGCAATATAGTGGCAATAAGGTTAATTTAGTTCACTTTTCAAAGACCTAGTCAAACTTTTATACACTTCGTTAATTTTATAAGTAGAAATAACAATGTCTAAAATATATGAAACATCGCCCTATAGAGTTCATGTTGCTAATTATATTGATTGGAATTCATTAACTTTGCATCGCTGAATAAAAGCTATATCAAACAACATCCAGTTTACAAAAATTGGCTGAGCGAAATCGGAATTACTGGCATTTTCTTATTATAATCTTTCCACTCTCCCCCACCTCTTATTTGAAGAGAAAGACTGAAACTTCAATTTCATATTTCAAATACGTCCTCTAGTAGTGGACCTGAAACTCTGCAAATAATTTCCACATGTTTTTTGAAGCCACTTTTGTTATATTTTATTTTCCTTGAATATGTGATATAATTCGTTCCTGAGAGAAGGCCGAGGGCCATTCTAAGTTGCCCACCCGCTACTTACAGGCATTTATAATAACTATTTAAACATAAATACAATAATAATTTAATATTTTCACCGCGTCGAGTACTTTGAATTATCATTTTCTGTTTGCTGTTTCATTCAATCTTTATTATTATTTTTTTGTCAATCCTCACTATTTTTTCTCTGATTCTTGTAACGCTTTCACTATAGTTCCAATTCCTATTCTAAAAGTGGCTTTCGTATAGTATTGTCAATTAAGTCATTTTACTGTCATCATCCATTTGTTATCTTTCGTTTAGCTGTTAGTGGTTTAATTAGCAAATTATTCAATCCTTACTGGTTTAATCAACTAGAATACCATTTTAATTAAATTGAGTAGAGAAGTCAAAAAATATGACTGAAGTTTGGGTTAAACTACGTACCTATTAGAATCCATAACTATTATTATCAAATGAGGTCAATCTCACATCATACCTAGCTTAAGATGGTGCAATTGTGAATATAGAAGCTACAGCTATTACGCAGAATCAAAGGAAAAAATTTGGGAATGGGATGTGGCTATGGATAAAACAAGGGAAAATTTCAAATCCTAGCAAGTTATACGTTTTTCATGAAATTTATGGTAAAGATGGATTCACACTATCGTTATCGAACGAGGCAGATAGTCGTTTGTAAAATATTGTCGAATGCAGTAAGCGTTGTATACTTATTTTATGTGAATTAAGCGTTACTGTCCCAAAGGTCACTTTTTAAGAACTTACTCTATAGACAATGAAACGACATTATTTAATAACCACATTATAGTGAATTGTTTTGGATGGATCAGTAACTTATATTTGAAATTGTTGGAAGTTCACTACCATCTATGAACCACAGCGAACTATACCCTGCGTCTATACCACGGTTAGTCCCTGTCGGCTGGTGATCGACATTGTAGGAAAAAATAATTTGACGAGTCGGTACAGGTTGATGACGTTATTTGACGATAGTGAGAACACACTCAGTTGTTTAGGACCCCTAGAGAAAATTAATACTATTTTTGTACATGAAACTCATTGGAATTTATAAATACACTTATCATAAACACGCCACCAGATTTTCAGTCATCTTTTTTTTAATAAAGGTTCAACTTTTGTTATCAAATCATTGAATTAGTATCTATACCTTCTGCCTGTTTTACCAATAAACTGCTCTACAGGAACGAAATTTGGCTGGTGACTGGTCCTAGAATCGCACACGGTTATCTTATGTACTGTCTCTATAATATAGGCCTCACGGACGATTAGGAATGCCGTTGAGGCATGGTGAAGGAGGACTGACCACGACATTGGAGAGTGCTAGCCAATCAAACGTACGAGGTTTAAATACATGGTGAAGCCTTACAGTTTGCGACGTTAAGTGATTTAAGCTAAGGTGCCTGATCATTTTTATGAGAGAGAGAGAGATTCGTTATGTAAAGTTTGGAAGGATAAGGAGGATTTTTTTGGGGGGAAATTTAGGTATGTTTGATTCGGCCCTGATATAGGAATTTTTTCCTCTGAAGGGCTGAGGATGATGTGGTTTTGTTGGGATGTGTTTGATCAGCTACTTCAAACGGGGTTTTTTGACGAGGCTTGTAATTAAAAACGGTTCTTCTATTTTTTTTGAGTTTTTTGGTTTTTTTATATATATTTTTTTAATTCTTTGTTTTTTTTTATTATTTTTTGTTTTTTTTGTGTTTTTTTTTCCTAATCTAATTTGGGGTGGGCAGACATTTTTATGGACTTCGGTCGTTTTAAGTGAGGCACGACGAGCCTATCAAAAAGTGCGTAACTATGAATTATATATACATTATGAAGTAAGCATTGATAAAATCTTCGTTCTCCAACAATTCCTATATTATGTTGTTTTCTCCAACAATGTTTTATGCACCGATGTTTTGGATTTGTGTGCCTTACGTACTTTTTTATTAAACTTTTTCTCTTCTTTCTCAAGTAAAGCAGCAATGACGGCTAAACCACCTAGTGAGTAATTGAGAAATATCTTGAAGGTAAGTGGTAAGTGTGAATATAATACAACATTGACAAAAGCCTGATGGACTCCTGCTTGCCTCCGTCCAGCTAAATAATTTGAATCAGCTTTAATAGCACTAACGAGGTATTCCATTGCGACGATGGAAGAAAACGTTATTTCAATCATCATTTATTGACATCATGTGAACGAATCTGTTAGAAAATTTGATAAGCAGCATTACAAAATTTGAATAAAATAAATATAATATTCTTAGTTGTATAATGAGATTTTCTATTTTTTACATCAAAAACTTTTTTAACCAACCGAGTACTTGCTATTCACTTGTTTTACTGTTGAAAGAAATTATATACATCGAATTTAAGGAAGCAATACCAACATTACGTACGTATATTGAAATGAAACACAAGAATACATTGGAGTATTCGATTTACCAGCTTCCAACAAGATGGAAACACCAAAAAAAAAAACAAAAGAATTAATATTATATATCAAGTGCCTTGTACTAATTGTGACGCTGTCTACATAGGGCAAACATCTCAGTATTTAGAAAATAGACTAAGAGGTCATCAATACGATCAAAAAAAAATAGAACCATGAGATATCAAGAAAAAATAAATTCAATTATAAAGATTCAAAAATTCTTGAAAAAGAATCTAATACACGAAAATTTTTAGAAATGGTTCACATTCATAAGAACGAGGAAACTATCAATGGGAAAAATGACATAAATAATTTAAGTAAACTTTATCATTATTTATTTCTTGAATTTGGATAAAACTAGGAATAATTTGTCTGATGGCTGCTAGTGATAAAAGTGATAAAAAAGTTCTAAATAATTTAAGTAATTTATAGCCCTATTTTGTATAAACAGAGACCTAAAATATGGCGTTGATTTGGATGATCTATCTTGAACGGTTTCTAATACACACGTAAAGTTTAAAATTGTCTCAAGTGACCCAACTTCTATTAGTTAAAAAAAGCCTTGACATATCATGCCTTTTTTACAAAATGTTCTACTTGTAGCGTGGTAAATTAAAACAGTAATTATGAAACGTTCATAGTAATGTTCTAATTCAACATTTTTCAATTGTATTTCTTTTAACTGAACGCATGCTAAAATCACTTATAACGAAAAAAATGTCAATTAGCCTAATGCATTTATCGTAGCTCACGTTCATACATGATATTCTCTTAATTAAAAAAGTGTCTTCTGTTATACTTGCAGTTCTGTTAACTAAATCCATAATTATAATAGGTTTGTATTTTCATATCAATAATACTCTGTAAAAGCTGAGAGAGAGGATATTTCTAATTTACTTTGTGACTTCTCTACCATTAATATTTGCTCACATTTTTTGTAGTTTATTAAAAATTTTCATTGAAAAAAAGGTGAAAGTTTGTAAGTGAAGTGAAAGAAAAATATCTCATTTTTGTTCTGTGTATTAAAAATGAAAATCAAAATTAAAATGCTTAATACATATTGCATTAACCCATCTTTCTATTTTATTTCAAATTTTAATTAACAATTATATTTGAACAATTTTGGAAAGTGATTCCTGGAGGATTGTCTCGCTTCAACTCATTTTCTGTTATTGAAATATTAACCGAGATCGAAGTTAAACTTGACGGGGATACGTACTTTGCTTCTACAGCGTTGTGGTATTCAGACTCTGGTGGCACTAGAAACTGAATCGGTTCTATTACAATTTCTGATATTTTCATTTTGTAAGCTATAGAAGTGAAGGATTCACCTACATAGCATGGCAGTTTAGTATGAGAAATCTCCTCTAAATTAACCAAAATAGTCGCAGATGATCTTCGGTGACAATGGCATGTATATAATTTCAGAATCGGTGAAAATTTCGCTACATGTTTTTTCAAATTTATTTATTCTTATTTGTATACTCGAAGCTCTGCGTGTTTTTGTAAATTTGCCAGATTTCTCATAAAATGGTGAAATTTTTAGGAACTTTGGTTTGGGTATCGGTTAATTTTCGAAGTTCTTCACAACGACTCGCTCCTGTAAGGCCAACAGTTTAAGCAGCCTGAAACAGAGTCAACAACATACCTTTAACAACAATCACTAAACTAACTTTTGGTGCATATTTTAGGAAAAAAATTGTTAGATTCCAAAAATTTTGTTGTCGAAACATACTTTTTGTTTTCTATAAATTGAAACCATAAAATTGATATTTTTAATCCTCGAAATGAACAAAGTATTTTCAACAAAAACATTATCTAGTCCGTATTTCATTACAATTAATAACAAATTTTAGTTTGAGAAATAACAATACCTAATACTATTTCATTTTGGAAAATAAGTTCCATTTCAACATTATTTAACTATAAATGAGTGCTGAAGTCAACTTTAGTTAAAATGCATACTTTCCTTTCCAATCTCAATCCTGATTTCATTGTATTGGGTACTTCTAGGAAACATAATAAAATAATAATATTAAGAATAATACAATCTTCGTTCAAACAAAAATAGGTCACAAATACGCTATTTATTTATCTAATTCAATCCCTCCTACATTCCCTAACACCTGTTTATGAATTCAAAACATTATCAAAAACCTCGATCTAAATGTAAAATAGCTCTCCCTAATAGACACCTTAAAATTCAACAAAAAGAAGGATGACACTAATTATTTTCAAACTGGAATTAAACTTTCCTCAATTCTACAATTGGTTAATCTACCCTTCTTCTACAACAGTGTCGTAGATTGAATATTTATTTAGGACACTATATGAATATTTATGGAATAAACAGATTTTTTTTTGGAAAATAATGTTTTTGTTTTTCTAAAAGAAAATCCCTTATGATAAAGAATTTTTGATTGATAGCGATAGCTACGCTATTTGCAATAATGTTTGAGGCAACAACACTTATCATAAAATATACATCAATAACAATTATTTTCAAAAATTAAAACTGAAATATTAATCATAGCACACATAATTATTTTTATCCTTAAACTCAAAGCACGAAAGCTTGTTAAAAAAGTCTACTATTGGAGTCTCAGTTTTCAGGGAAAACAGTATTGAACAATAATATTGAAATGATCTTATTTATTTAAACAATTTTCAAACGCTATGGTGGATTTTAACATACGGTGTATCTTACTTACGTAATTTATTTGATACTATGCAATCATCTAATTCTTGACAGATTAATTTATTTACATACACCATTTGGTTTACTTCTTACTATCTCGATGTGATCATTATGACATCAAATTATTTACTGACTTGGGCTGCTAGCTAATCGTTTATTTATATTCAACAGTTTTCTAGGTAATTCGGATTTTTAAAATCTCTAGAATGCAGTGAACAAATAAAAAAGTCTTCTAAGAAATTTTCTACATAAAAAGAGTTATAACATGATATAAACACATTATAGAAGCTATACATGAAAAACCATAATTTGAATAGGACAAAACCACTTCACGGTCGATGGTGTTCTGGATCACAGAATAAAATCCTTAAAAAATTTGAGACTGAAAATAATTTGTGTGGCTTATACATCAGCAAAGATATTTTTGTCGACTGGCAGGTATCACATTGTTTGACTGAAGGTTAGTTTCCTGTTGACATTGAAATTCAACCATAACAATTTTATTCGAATTTGAATTTGAGCTTATTTCCAGGAACTCCATTGCTGTGTTCTTCATGCTATTTTGTAAGTATAAATCTCTTTTGATGAGGATATTATCAATCATTTGTACTGTGAATAGATGATTCATTACTTGAGGCATGGGGCAAGACAATAAATGAGAAATTGTTTGGGACTATACGAGAAAACTGCATCATGGCTTCTTCTTATTGTGCCTTGTCAGGTACCCATGACGTTGACAATCAGAATGGTGAGCTGATCCTTATTTTCAGCCACTCTAAACAATTATTCGATGCTCTGTAGTCCTGTCCATTCCCGGATGCTCCTTAACTAAGAGGTTTGATTTCTCCTATGCCCTTGCGGCCTTCCATTTTGCCCTTCATTATAAGTTGTGGAATCCGGTAACGATATATAGCCGTTATATGAACTCTATTTGCCCTATTTACAACTGCTTCATTTCGTTGCATAGTCATCCATGGTATTCTCAGCATTCGTCTATGTAACCACATTTCAAATGCTATTGATTGTGATGGCTTCCAGTATCAAGACTCCGTACCACAGCACAGACAAAATATATCATTTAACCTCACTTCTTCTCATACTATCGTTCTAAAATAGTGATCCCATCTTCTATAAAGCTGCACGGGTCGATTCAATCTTACATCTTATTTCCGGGTCCAGTTCAAAATTGTTTTGTCTATTTCTGTAGTGACGTGTTAAGGTATGGCGATTAAAGACCATGAACTTTATTATCATGGCTATTATTAACAAAAACAAATCATGTGGTCACAGTAAAAGAAAGCAAATAAAAAGCAGGAACAAATATTTCGGAACCAACAAGAAGGGTGCATATAGAACAGAACTCGAAAAAAAATAGTTCAACAAAAATTCTTCAATTCAATCCACCAATAAACCAAGTAACTAGATTTCTTTCTACAATTCATGCTTTCTGGTCATAGAAGAACCATCAAACCGACAAAGATGCAATTGAGCTATAGTGCAAGCTTGGTTCGTTTGATTTTCATCTTATCATGCCTCAGATGCCCCATGTAAGTTGCCTTGCTCCGTGCCAAGTGGCCTTTATTGCTTCTTCAGCTTGAATAGTAAGAATGAATTATCAGTTGAATTGAATGTTCGAATGTAATCTCTTTAAGATTGCATTCAAGATTTGATATAGAATATTTTTTTCTAAGTGCTAAGTATACTAATTGTTTATTTTTTCTGTATCTATTTGATCGAATAACAATTTTCTAAAGACTTTTTTTGTACTTCTCGCTGCTATTTTTGGTAGACTAGACTACCAGATTGTCATGATTCACAAACATTCAAAACTGTAGCTGTGGTAATTTTTCTTCTTCAAGACTTCAAATCTATATGACAGTTATGATAATAACAACATCTACATTGATATTTTGCAAAGAGCACGAAATATGTAAATATTCAATTATAAGGTGATTCACATAATGTTGTAAATCTCGGAGTATACAAAAAAAATCGAAACCTCTGTATGTAAACATCTTATGGTAACAACGTTAACCGCAAATGAGGCTTTTCTTGTTTCTAAATTATTGCGGAAACCGAATTCGTAGGTTGTAATTTTCACTATCATATTTTTATTCACTATAATTTACTTTTATTTGAGCCCACTAAATATACGACAGTGCTTCTCTTACCCTTGCCCGCCACCCTTTTATCAAGGGCGGCTTAGAAACAAGTGAAATGTGCGAGGGACTAGCACGCATTGCGATCACAGCCCGGTAGATAACGCGTTTTACTCATAATTAAGATTTTATCAATATCACGGAACACGCTGTGTATTTTCTGATGGTTGAGCCCAACGAATTTTCAATATGGTGTAGGAAATTTAAGCCATGGTGGAATCTAGAACGGAAGGTCCATTTTACGTCGTACTCAGCACGCTAATTTCAAGATTCCAATGAGTGATGAAAAAAGGGGACGAGGAAGTGAAATTAATTTGTTACCATTTTTACTAACATAAGATATTATCACAAAAAAATTGAATTATGTTGGTTTGCATGAATTAAAATATGGGGTTAGCTTTACAACGACATTTTTTTTTAAATCTTTTTGACGGATGCTCTGTTATCATAGTGAAGGTCGGTATATCCGAATTAATTAAAGCCTCAGTGTGTTAAATGTACATCTCCTTTAGAATAATTAGTGTAATTAAAAAAGATTTAAGAAGTAGAATTGGAAAAACATTTATTCCAATTCTCAGGAATTTTAATATACTCATACATTCTTTTGAAGTTTTTTTTTTGTTTGGTATATATGTACGAGAGTTGCTACGGAAGACACATATTTAAAATTGGGCATGGCTTTATCGTATGACTGGTGAGTGAGAGCTCGCATTGTCGTGGTGTAAAATGATTCTTCTTCTGGCAAATCAATGCTGGTGTACCATTCAGAATTGACCGTTCAACGTTGCTCTAATGGACCGCTGGTGACATGTGCCGTTATACCGAAAAAACAGGCGACCATTTGCTTCGTGCTCGAACAAAAATTTTGTTGAATTTGGTTCGTCTTAAAAGATCGTACATTCGATTGCTGTTTAGTTTACCGATCGATATGATTTTTTTTTGAGCGATTGTTGTATGCGGTATCCAACGCGAACAAATATTTTTGATAACCAAATGTTTAAGAAATATTGAATGTATGCGAATGGAACTGATGCCCAAATATGCCTAAATCTTTCGAAATATCACATGACGATATTTCTGGTACAACAACCGATTCTGGATGACCTTAATGAATATCATCCTGTGGCGAAGTGTGACTACGATTGAATTCGGAAAACCAGCGAAGCACGGTGGCTTGTACTTTATCACCAGACGTCGAATCGAGTTGATCGGTAGCCTGCTATTGATTCAATTCACATCGAAATTCATAGATGAATGTTTCAAGTATCTGTGAAGCAGTGTTGCCATATCCCAAGATTGAGCAGCAACCTTCGTAGTCTATATAACAGAATCGTTGCTTTTGATTTCCGATACAACAATTGAAGAATTTTTTCCATCATCAATGCCATGAGATTTCCTTCCGGATATCCAGCATTAGAATCGGACTCTATTAATCGAAAGCGTATCTAGACAAATATTTACTGCCAGAAAATGGCGTTAAATTAATTTGCCGATAAAAAATTGTTATTCTGATTTGGACATCGACTAGTCTTAAAAATGAAGTGTGTGGGGTTTTCGGCTTTTTCTACTTGAGAAACTTATGTAGTAGCATTTAGCCACATAAAGCGAATATGAGAACTAGAAATTGATGGGTAGAATTTGTTGTGACGGCGAAGCATTAGATGAAATGATTAATTTGCGTTATGTTACATTAGACAACCTGATAATCTATATGGTTCAACAAATAAATGTCACCACATAAAAATTTATTTCTTTCCTTACGTCAGTGGAATCAATCAAATTCGCCTTTTACATATTTAGAAATTTTATTGATTTTATCTTATTAAACAGATTAGTATAATTTGAAATACTATATAGTACAATGTATAGAAACTAAAATGCCTAGGAATAAGTACGGAATTACAACTTAATTAAGCATTATATTTAAATATGATCATTCAGCTCCGTTCAGTTTACGTAGTCAAAAAAAAAAAAAATTAGTGGAAAAGAAAGGCATCTGAGTAAAATTAATCCTAAGCATGTGAAATATAGGAAGTGTTAAAAGCAGAAGGATGAAATATCAAGTATTGTGGCTATAGTAAGGTTTTTTAATCAAAATAGAATATTAGGAATAAGAATACATCCATTTTAAGTGAGTTTGAATTTGAGGTATCTGAGTACAATAAAAATTGGAATAAAAAATTCGTCAAAAGGTTGCGGATTACATTACGAACAAATTATGACGTCAAGTGAAGAAAAGAATGTAGTAAGTTATGAAATGATCAGAGTACTTTCATTGAAATGATCTTCATAAAAATACAAAAAGAAAAGTATCGCATTCAGCAATTTCCAAACATTTCTGGAGTCTTGATAATTTTTTTCATTCTAATATTAAACATTGATAAGAATCACTATGGTTTCTATCTAATTTATCATAAATCATGGTTATATTTTCAACGATCGAAGGTATTTTTCACCATTAAACAAAAAGAAGAGAATAGGGAGACCCATAAGGAAACGGAATACTGAAATAGCAAACGACCTAGAAAAAAAGGGGTTAACTGGAGATGGCGTAAGCAATGACCAAATGGAGAAGACAAAATATCACCTACCGACCTTTGGTAGACGATATACGTGACATTGTAAGTATATCCATATTTTACATGTGTTCATGTTACTTAGATCTTGTTAGACGTTTGTATTCATGAGCTCATTTTTACAGACAGTGTTTTTGACTCTTATAAAAAACATATTAACTGAAATTTTCCGAACTTGCTAAAATATCTTTAACTAGCCTATTATGATAAACGAGTTATTATTATAGTGATACGTTCAGATGGTATTTTCTCGATTACAAAAAGCCCTGGAGTGTCATTTGTTATCTCTTACTTCTTAAAATATTGCATTTTTGAAAACTGGAGTCTTCATTCCAAGAAGTTTGAATTTTTGTAGAAATAATATTCTGTAACAAATCACCTACAGATTAAAAAATTTCTCGTTTGCTTCGATAATATATAGTTTGATTATAATTTGTAAAAATTTTATTGTTGGGAAATATTCTTTTTGAACGGGTTATTGATTTGGGTAAAATTTCGTTAGGGATGATACCAGTTACACACCATAAAATTGAAATAACTTGTAAAATTTTTTGTAGCTTTCATTTGCGAGTGTGTTACTCTTAAGTAAGTATTTTGCTGTTTGAAAAGTAGTTGAGTTAAAAACACGGTTTAATGACCATTTTAAAACAATGAATACCTTGATTTATATTTTTTTAAAACTAACTTTGCATTTCGTAATAAAACTAGAAATTACAATGATTATTATTGAGCACTTTTAGAACATTGATATTAATTTTGTCTTCAATCATTTTATTCTTATATTCAATAATTTTCTATGTTGATCCTTATTGAAATCGTGTGTTTTTGAGTTTTCTTTGAAATTATATTTATTTATAGATATCATTTCTTATGCTGAAACGCTTCGAATAATTTTAATTCCTCGGGATTTCTTAGGATGTTCAATTACTGTTCCTTTTAAAATTCGATGTATTTCCTAATAGATCGACAAATTTTTAAATTTCGCTAATTTGGTGGTATTCTAGGAAATTTGAGAAATTGTTTTCTCTAACAATTAAAAAAATACAAGCATTTCCATGTATAAAATGTGCAAATTACTTCGTTTCGTTAGAAACCGAAGAAACCTCTAATAATGTTACCATGGTGCCTCAAGAAGGAGAAGATGATAACTTTGATGAAATAGGCGACCAAGACAATGTTTTTATTAGGTATGATGAATTCCCAAACAGTGATAATATTGTTATCAATGGTACAATTTTACCTGAATATCACATTGTGGAAAATATAGATATGAATGCACCCATTAATGAGCAAATCGGAAATAACCCAGAAGCTCAGGTGAATAACACAGTTGAGAGAAAGACCAGAAAGAAGCGGCATTTAGTTGATGAGAATAAGAGCACTGAACGTGAAAACAAGTGCAGGTGAGAAGAAGACAAGGCTTATGAAGGGAAGCAGAAAGATAAAACCGACGGAAAATGGAATTACAAAATTCCAAAAAAAGAGAAAGAATGAAATCACGATGCAACTGTATGCCGAAAACATACAAGTTATCAACCATTGATGAAAATGAGAAGCGTTTAATTTTTAAGAGATTTTGGAAAATGGGGTGGAATGAGAAGCAATTATTTGTGCAAATGCTGCTCCAACTCGTCAAAATTCAGCGTAGAATGCCTACTAATGCCATAAAAACAAGAAAATGAGAGATGAAATTTAAATTTTTCTTGCCAAAAAGTGATACCAATACTCATGTAAAAATGTGTAAAATGATGTTCCTTAATACTTTATCTATAGGGCCGGCAACTTTAAAATCTTGGAGGGAAAAGTGCTTGCCTTATCCAGCCACCTGAAAGCATCGTAAAGAGGAAGAGTAACGTAAAGCGCAGCATTTATGAAAGCATACTTTCGTTTTTGAAAACCCTTCCCAAGCTTCACATCACATTACTGCCGAGCAAGATCCAACAAGGAGTTCTTGGAGGAGTCATTTACTACCAAAAGCGACCTTTTTAACCTTTGGAAAGAGGTAAATCCAAATGTAAATGGGTATAACTGCTTATTTAATCAGGTTTTCGCCGAGCTGAACATTGGATTATTTAGACCAAAAAAGGATCTATGCGATGTGTACGAGATTTATAAGCACAAAAACGCAAGTAAAGAGACAAATGTACTTCGTTTAATAAAAAAAAGAGGCTAGAGAGGAAATGAAGAAAAACCTCTCTTAGATGATGGTTGTATGGTGTTCACTATGGACCTGGAATTTGTAATGCTGACCCCATTCTCAAACGTATCAACGATGTATTACAACACTAAATTTCTTGTGCATAATTTTACAATCTACAATAATAAATCAAACAAAGACTGATGTTTTTATGGAGCTAGGTTGATGGAGGATTAAATGTGACTTTGCTTCTATAATTGTTAAGTTCCTTGAAGAACACGAGATAAAGATGAAACTATCATCTTATACTCAGATGGCGGTACCTATCAAAATACTCGTAGGAATGTTCAACTCTCAAATGCTATCATAAATTTAAGCACACTCAAATGGAGGTCGACACCATACCCGCCGTCATATAAAAGAGGAAGAGAAGAAGAAACATCATATGAATTCCTTTTGATTACGTTAAAATTTGTGCGACAGCCAACAAGACAAATCCTTATGAAGCTACCTACTTACACTATGGCTTTTTCAAAGATATGGAAGACCCGAGAATAGAAACTTACAAATCAATCAGAGTTGGAAGAAAAGCATGAGTCTCTTGTGTGGTAGATACAAGCCAAATTCATTACTTTTTGGATGGCGAAATTAAAGTGAAATGGCGCTGTAGTGACAAAGATACAATCATAGTTCCTACTGGGCCCTCAAAGAAAGAACCAGTGGAGTTGGATAAACTGCCTGGATTATATAATCATGAATACCAATAACAAAACGGAAGTACAGCGATTTGCAAGAGTTGAAGCATAAAAATGACTTTACATTTTTACGACTCTTTGCCCTACTTATAAAAATCAAAAAAATAAACCTACTTACTTACAATAAGATCAAGAAAAAGCAAACTTTGTACTAAACTAAATTTTAATTCAATATAAAATACGAGTAACTGCTTAAAACTTATGGAAAATAAAAAAATTGTGTGTGTCAGCTCCGACGCACGACTGGAGTTTACTTCTTAAGTTCGATAGTTTAACCAGACGCAAAAAGAGTTTATTTAACTTAAAAAAGATTGGTTGATTGCCAGAATATTTTGGGCTTCCTTCATTAATTTTTTTTAATCTGTAAGCTCGCTGTCTCTCGGCTGGAGTTTTTGGAGGTTTAGATTTTTTCCTAGTCAAAAAATATAAAAAAAAATTATTATAATTTATAAATACATAATTATAAAAATTTTAACCGACTTAAAATATTTTACATACAATAATAAATAGTACATGAAAATTATTTAAATAAGGTAAAAAATAACTTTTCGAAAGAAAATTATATAAAAACATTACTATAATGAAAAAATATTGTCGATTTTTCTGATATATCGAATTATTGACTACAGTTGTTAATATTTAAAAATTATTTATAAAATAAATCATAATAACGTGGAAGAATTTATAGACATCGACAGGTTAGGTTAGAAATTTTATATTTTATGTGGATGCGCTCGATAATTCATATTGGGTTGATTATCTAATTTTATGTATTGTTTTCAAATATATATTTATATGAACTACATCGATAATTATTAAAATATTTAATAAATACAAATTGCACATACTCATACATATAATACATGAATTATAACGTACCTTGCAACCACGTGTTTGTTAGATGTTCCGGCAATATCATCTACACCTCTTTCTGCCATAGTTATTTGAAAATACTTTCAGTTCACTTTAGCGGAACACAATGATAATAAAACTTAGAAACTTAGAAAGTTGCGCATCATGGGGTGCGCACCAAAAACGTAACGAAGTCATTCATCGTTAGATTTTACTCATACGGGGCCCCTTATATATGCAAATCGATTCTTAAGGAGTATACTCCAAATATAGCTAGAAAATAGCTTAAATCACTCAAAGGTAAAACATAAGGCTTGGAAAATATCTTGAGACCAAAAAGATCATAAAAGAGTCAAAAAACAACTTTTTCAGTAATAGAAGGGCATAGGACAAATAGTCGTAAGATAAAAAAAAGGAAGGAGAATGTAGAAAAAGTTCTTAGCTGATTGTTTTGAATAGTTTTTTGTCTCTCCAGACAATTTATGATTTTGGATTAAGACATTTTCAGATTAAGGTATCGCAGCTTTCATTTATGCTGAAAATTATGAGAAATAAAATGATTTATGATTACGCCACAGAGACCTAACTATAACTCTTCAATAGCAATAAATTTACAAGGATACAATCAAATTTCTTTGTGTTGTCCTAAAATTAATATTCCTAATATCCAAATTTCGATCAAATATATATGATATTATTATGCCATTAAACTTCCTATATGAAATATTTACTATGATAAAATGTTCTCCAAATCCTGGGTTGTTAATTTCTCTTGATAAAATTCATCATTGGATTACGGCACCCCACGGCTATTTTTGTAGCTTTCGTAGTGCATTTCTTTCTCAACAGTGTTTCTTCATCTTCCTACAGGTTTACCTCTTTGTCTTTTGCCTGTTGTATTATGTGATTATGTTGCCTGATTATGTTTCTGCTGGTTTTTGTATCCATCTGATATCAAAACATAATAATCAGAAGTGTTCCGCGTTTCATTCTATGAGACTAAATTTCAGAGTAAAGCGTATTTGCTCGTTCAATATTCATCTACCACCATGAAGAATAGTATTTTATTGGTTACAAATAATAACATTTTTGTAATGTATTGTTGGATAAAAAACGTTCAAGTAAACTTCATTGAGTCTATGTTTGGACATATCTAGAAATTAAATAAAAAATATGTGTGAGTTTTCTATGATAAACTCGAGTGCGTGGATTGGTATCAGCAATAACTTTCTCGAAGAGGAAAAATAGCCCCAAAAAATAAAAACTTTAACGTGTTCAGTGGTTTATGAAGATTAAAAATAATTGCTGCTACTTTTTTGGAATAAAAGGAATATGCAAACGTAAGGAGTTGTGCAATTTGTTAATAGATGATATCACATTCATAGATCTATTTCTTCTCACTTTCTTTCATATGGTTTTTGTTGTTATTTTTATTTTTTTGATAACAAGTCAGTTTTAAAGAATAAAAAATTCATTAATTTGGGTCTTCATATATATATATATATATATATATATATATATATATATATATATATGTGTGTGTGTGTGTGTGTGTGTGTGTGTGTGTGTATGTGTGTGTGTGTGTGTGTGTACATCATATATAACCTATATCGAATTTTATTATATAAATGTATACCTGAGCTACCTACTAATTATTTTTTTCTGCAAACAAAGCACTAACATAAGATCTGAAAGAATTTTATAGTTTTCCACAAAAGCAAAATTTCATGGGACTCACCTCAATCTTTATGAAGCTGTCTTGTCAGATCGTTAAATCTTAAAGTTATTGTGGTTTGTTTGACAGTACCTACAAGCCCTTAAATGTGACCCTTCTTCGTAAAATGTCGTTTCCACTAGAATTATTATACTTAAAATGTTATAAATGTTTGGTAACGACTAGGACACTGCGTTTTTATGGTTTGTCTCATTAGGAATGGATGTTTGAAAGGGCGCTTGGGATTTCTAAGAATGTTGCTCTCTTTAAAATTTATTGATTTGGGATGAGCATATAATCTGAAAATAAGATAGACCACAAAATTTATTCCAATACCATCTAGACATTAGGTATTATTCAAGTTCAAAAGTAAAAGTAGGAAGGAAAAAATTATTCATGTTCTCTTTCATTAGATGTACAAAGTTAGTAAAGGCAATGAGTTGCAGTAAATGGAGTCGATGGTGGAAAACTCGTAGGTAAAAAAGTTACTGTACTCTAAAATGAATATTTCATTTCACAACATGACCTTTACACACAGTCCAGCGTCCAAGTTTACAATATTTTCAAAGCTCATAAAAAATCTTTCGGAACTTCTGCTAACTGTTGATTGTCTCTGATATCTCCAAAGACAGATTAAATAAATATGGCAGTTGTTGTATTGAATCGTAATACAGCTAATTTCTCTGCAATAATAGCGGACGAATGGGCAGGCGCATTGTTGTAATGGAACAAAACAAATATTGGCCTGTAAATCAAAATCGAACCCAAAAATTCTTTAATCATGACCTTTTCAATCGAAAAAACGGTTTTCTCTTTTCTTGGGAAAACGTTTTTTTTCTGAGATATGATTATGAAAGTTTTATCTACTATGGCATTTCGAAGAAAAATTTTACTTGGATCACTTCTGATATATCCAAACTTTTGTTTCAATGCAAGCGAGCTTTTGACTAAGCAATCGCGATACCCACCTTGTAAATAGCATTTTTATAAATAATCTTGCACGTACAAAACCGTTCGGGTCAAATATAATTTTTTTCCTATAAAAACTATGAATTAACTGCTCTCTTACTCTTATAACGATTTTGATCTCTTGAAAGAATTCCTAACAAAATAATTAATAAACTGTAACTGTCCATGATTTTCTCCACCTAATATTTGTGCAGATAAAACTATTGCACATTTTTTTAATTATTAATCAAAATGTCTAAAATATAACGAAAGAGGAAGTTCATCGTAATATCCATAGTAGTTACGTGTAAGAACTTTAACCATAATTACGTATAGATGGAAGGTAGAATGCCTAGCTTTTCATTTTCCCTTACTATCACTATGCACGCTCACTTCTTCTTCTTGTTCTTCTTTGAGTATGATACTTTCAATTGCTAGATAACTAAAATAAATTCTTCTCTATTCCAGAGGCATTTTCAAAAATTACATTTTTGTTTTAATATACGCAACCATCGCTCGAAATAACAATAGATTCAGTATTATATCTTTTTCAATTTCTCTTGTTAGGATATCTACAACACAGCTTGTGAATATGAATGCAACAGCAACGTCATTACTTTCGATCTCGCAAGAGATCACACGTTTCCATGCAATTATATAACAATAAATTTTCACAACGCATTGCATATCAATGTGTTCATTGTGTTCTTCTCTTGACCTTGTCTGGATATGATATGAATTGGTTCTTAGATACCCGATCATGTTTATGGATAATGTATGTATCTTAGTCCTTTTTCAAGTTCAAGGTTCATTTTAAATATTACAAGAAACTTTTTCAGTGGATAAAAATCATCATCAATCTTTAGGTTGCAATATAATTCACCTATTTTCTTTCTTGATAATCTATCTATATCGCTTCTTATTCTGTCAAGCTATTTATGATTATATCTATACATTTCTCTTTAATTAATTCAACCCATATTTTGCCAAAACAAGAGTAGGCTTCGATGATGTATTGGCCTATGCCAATTTTCACTCTTCTATACCTTTTGACCAAGCAAGATTGATCCAATTTTAATAAACTCCCATTTACAGTGTAGCTTTTCCTTCCAGAATGCCCTCCATGCGATATTTTTATAGAATTGTCAGTCTTCGGGGCTCTGGTTTACATTGTTCTTTGCTTTCTGTTTTTCTTCCTCAGTTTGAGTATTACTAAGAACTTCCAAATAATCATTAACGCCAGAATTTGAACTTTTTATACCATTATTCCAGACTAGCAACGAATACACATAGTGACATGTATTTTAGGTTTATTTAAGTGGCTTTATGCTTTATGAATGAATACAGGCATTCGCAATTTATCAAGTATCTGCTAGAATTAGCAAATTATAAATCAAAATATAATTTGTATATTAAATTCATAATTGACAAGGAAATAATCTTCTTAGTTTACATTCTCAAATAATTACTGTTCAATTAAACATACATTATATGCAATACTTTTAGAAATCATTTTACAGAGATATAAATTTATTGAATTGGTTTTAATTAATTCTATAAAACGGTGCGTAGATTAAGAGCGTAGAAATGGGTACCTAGAACGTAGGTACTTACGTGTGTTGTGTGCATGCGGAGTGGCCGGTGACACATTGAAATAGTATTGTCTCTAGTCGTACTTAATGGTCTTTATCTCGACGACATCTCAAGATGCTGCATATCCAACAACGACACGGCCTGCTTCCTAGAACTGCAGCAACCGGCCGGTTGACAATTTATTTTATAGAGGTGGGTGTGTAGGCAAACAAGTATGAGACCAGCAATCTTCCTCTTCTTCTCATACTCGTTTTAATTCTTTCTTTAGTTCTTCTTCTTTCGGTATTTTTTTCACGAACGACTATGAGCTTAAGAACGTGTTGGTATTTGTTATAACGTATTACGGCAATGTTGTTTTACAATCACCGACAAAATTTCCGAAAGTATAGATATTGAATATGGAACTGAAATTTTATTTTGAGAATCAGAATCAAATATTATAATTATCCACAATACCTTTTTATTTGATGATTATATTTTATAGGGTTCTCATTTAGTCATTCTCGACTTTATTTTACGAAATAATGAATAATAACAGATTTAAGAAGTAGTCAAAACTGTTTGGGAAGAGATGCTGTAGAAGTACAAACTCAGATTAAAATTGATACATGAAATAATGAAAATAAAAACCAAAGAAAGGTACGGAACGAAACAAAGCATGAAACTAAATTGTGAAAACAAAATACCATAACATAGAAATAGATCAACAGTCCGACCGATCAAGTAGTCAAGATCCCACATTTTCTCCTCTTCTTTAATGACCTGCTGGACTGCTTTTCGCCAGTTCTCTGGTGTCATCTCCTTAATTGCTTAATAGATAGAGAAAAGTTTTTTGAACAAACGAAGTAGGAATTTCATGAAAAGATATATTGTTTAGTACTTATGTAGATAGTTGTGAAATTAGGAATATTGCAAAATCACTCAAGAGCAGTAGAGTTGAAGAAATTAGGTGAAGTAAAATAAAATATATTGTATAACTAATGACATCATATACAAAATTTAAATTTCATCATAAATAATTGATATATATGAACTGTCCAATGTAAAAGGCTAATATCAAGTCCAACAATATTTATTTGTGCAAAAATTAAAACAGATTATTATGAACATTGACACACCCATATTAAGTAACTGAAGTACTTGAGTATCTCAACATTCTATCGCAAGATTTTGGATTCACTGACAAACAAACAAACAACGAAGCAAAGTAATGGGTAGGATATAGTAATAATAAAAAGAATACGCAGATGCAACAAATGAATCAGAATGGAAAATAATCTAGATGTAAATTAGAAAATATTGGACAAAATTCAGGGAAGTATTCCTTTACTTCTCGTTTCTAATTGAAAAATTTCTGGGAAAAATATAACTAACGTGATAGTGTCCTTTAGGTTTGCAACAACATTATCAAAATTCCTAGCGTACATGTAACATTGTACGAGATTCAGAATCATTTATAAAAATGAATCTGTAGACTCACTAGAGACCACACTGAAAAAAATATTTATAAATGAATGTCCCTTTCGAACATCATTAATCTGATGCAGAAGACAATTAATTATAAGGCCAAGTCAACGATGTGTACGTTGAGATCTATTATGTACCCAAATGCACAAATTAATTTAGTTTTCTACCTACCTACTCGCTTTGTCCTGATCACGAGGACACCAACAAAAACGTGTTAATTTTTTATCAAATTAATCATTACGATGACTTTCTGCACCTGAGCTTCTGTATAATGTATTATTGTTTTTCAGTGTACAATGAATGAAATATTCATGAAAAATTTGTTCTGTTTTCGATTTTTATGTTTTTTTGCCATACAATGACCTTTGAATCTTTAAAACTAATAACTACCTATTTTTATATATCTTTCACCCAATGTGTACATTGTAGTTTGCCATAGACATGAAAGTTTTCAATTAGTGATTTATTTAATTATACTTATTGTTCTTCTTTTGGTCCATCCCAACTGATTTATTTGTATGCGCTAAAAACTCATACACCACTTAAAAAAATTGTATCTTTGCTTCTTCTGAATAACAAAAATCGAGCAGTCGCTGGGAAGTTCACGCCATTCACGACCGGTGAATCAGGCAGGCAGCCTGTGGTCGTACATAGTGATCAAAGATAGAGCTAGCTCCCGATGTAGCAGAACCATTTGAAAGCAAACGCAAGTCTGAATAAACTGTACAAGAATCTTACAACACAATTCGTAGCTCAGGTATACCGCATCCAAATCGAGGTATTTATCATCGTTGCTTTTGGAGCACCGACGCAACGTGATTGTCAGGAGGCTGATGGTATGCGACACGATTCAGTGATCACGTGACATCTACACCAACCATGATGTAAACCACCTAATCTCCTCTCAAACTCTTACCCTTAATTCTATTAAAGTTTTTCACAACAAAATAATGAACAAGCTTATAAAAAGTATCACTACTAAATAAATTTGCTCGTATACAATCCTTTGAAGATACTTTCCTTTGTCTGGTTATACAATATAGCCAGCACGACTAGCCATTAGCCATCAACAAAAAAGATCGCTAGGTCGAGAAAAAGATGTAACTCGATTTTTGTCAGCGCATTAGCTAAACAACTAGCTGTTTTATGATTCAAGAAAAGGCAGATAATGCTTTCGAAATATACAAAATCAAGTTTTTACAATCGAACAATTTGTGACGTTAATGAGTTATGGCATCATTTAAACGTTTAAAACTTTGCGACTTTGTGCAAAAATAGAAATCACCTGTGACGGGTTAGATTAGACCAGTGGCCGCCCACCTCTCAATGTGTTGAGCTACTTTATTAATTTTGGAATAAACAGCGAGCTACCCACACGGAAGCCACATAACACAACGTAAATTAAATAATCCACAGTTAATTTATCATTATATGTATTTATTTTACTGTTTAACTGGTAATACATAATACATAGGTACTAATAATAAACTAATAACTAAATAACTAATATTACTAGTACGTACTTGTTCATAGCTACATTCCTACCTACCAAACGAAGGTGTTTGAAAAATAAACACAAACTTTTATCCAGCCACAATGGCATGTCACGTAAGATTTAAAAAAAAAGTTAATAATAACAACAAAAAAGTAACGATGATAGCCATGAACATAAACATTGAAAAATAAAAAAGCACGTTCAATGAGAAGGCTGATACTCAAACTCATCGATAATTTTTTTAATGTTTGCAGTATAATTTGATACAGCCATTCGAATACAATTATCCAAATGTTCATCTGTAAGTCGATTGCGATATTTGTTCTCAATAAACTTCATATTGGAAAAAGAAGATTCACACAAATTGGTTGAACTGAATAATGCTTTCACTTTCAAGGCAACACGGCATAGAAACTGAATATTTGTCTTTACTTACAATAGGCCAGATACATTTGGTACTTGAGACTAACGATTTTAAGGCTAAATCCTAAATCATTTTGAAATTCAATTACTTCCATTTATGTTGCAGCGATGTCTTCGCCAAAGTTCTGTATAACACAAGTTGCAAACTGCTGGATATCAATTTCCATAAAGGGTGAAACAACAAACTGCGCTACTAAAGCCATTTCGTTGAAATCCTGAAAACGATTTTTGAAGTTAATTTTCAGGGTAGAAACTATTTCTACATGATATTTGCTGTCATTGGGTTCTAATGGATTTTGAAATATTATTTCTGAAAGAATAGGATAATGCTTGGCATCGCTGTTAATTAGGTTTTATTCCCAAAACTCCAGCTTTTATTTCAGAAATAATTTCCGCTAGTTCTTTGTCTCTTCCCTGAAGCTGCAAATTGAGTTTAATTTCTCTGTAATGTCCACGAGAAAACCAAAATCTCTAAGCCAGATTGAATTTTCTAGTTCCGGAGTCGGTTCATCGCGTTGTATGAAAAATTGAACTATGTCAGATAGGACATCATTAAAGCGTTTCAGCACCCGTCCTCTACTTAACCATCGGACTTCAGAGTGAAGGAGTAGGTCCCCGTATTGACAGACAACTTCATCGGCCAAGGTTTTGAATAATTTTCTTTGTAACGCTTGAGCTCTAATCTTGTTCACAATTTTCACCACCAGTTTCATAACGTTGTTTAGTTTCAGGAAATTTCTACATAATGCAGTGGTAACAGAGAAATTGTGGAAAAGTTTCATCTTTAGGACATAACGCCATCTGACCCTTATCACAACCCACCATAGCTGGAGCGCAAGCGGTTGTCAAGCCTACCATTTTCGATATTGGAATTTTCTCGGAAGAAATAATATTTTTTAAATTAGAAAACAATTCCTGTCCAGTAGTGTGTCCTTTCAGTGGAATAAACTTCAAAAGATCTTTAATCGTAAAAGTGTCAACGACATCTGTTGATTCATCCAGTTGAAATGAAAAATAAACACAGTTATCTAAGTCAGTCCTTAACTATAAAAAAATATCATTGCTCATTACTTCTACACGTCTCATCACTGTAGTAGCAGAAAGTTGCATAGATTTTATAGCTGAAACTATCTCGTCTTTATTTATTTAAAGTTGGCAAATAACGAATCAGCAGCTTCTAAAAACGCCTGTTTTATAATTTCCCCGTCTTCAAATTATTCAATTATCTGAGACACACGGTACGATGCTTCAGTTGCAGCCTTATTTTTGTCGACTGTTCTTAAGAATATTGATTGTTGTCCAATTAACTGCTTTTTTAACTGTTTCAGTTTCTCCTTTCTGGCGGCAGAATGTAGTGGGAATGATTTTTCAAAATTAGAATGTACAGTTTTATGATGTCTCTCAAATTTCCTTTTTTAGCAACGGAGTCCGAAGTATTACATAATTCTGTAAAAAAGTATTGTTCTTCCCATTCTGAATGAAAGTGGTATGTCTTTACCTTCTTACAACTGCTTGCCATAATATTATTTTTTGTTGTTCTCTACTAACCCAACCGCTGGACGTTCATTACGCGTTCAGTTTTAAACTAAGCGCAATGTCGCCGCGTCGTACGTATTTATCCCGTTCAAAGCAATCCTGATCGGTTTCGAATACTAACGCGCTGGTCCGGCGGGTCGGTTCTAACCGATTCTAGCTTGATGGCGTCAGCGGCAGATCGCTCACCGCAACGTTGCCGCTGTTTATGTTTAATATTATGACAATTAGATTTTTCTGTGGAATTTTCGGAAGCTTCTCTGATTTTTGCAGCTTGTATTTTTTAAATGAAAATCGTTGTGAGAGCAACCAGAATTGATTCCGCGAGCTACCGGTAGCTCACGATCGACAGGTTGGCGACCACTGCATTAGACAATGTCTTATAATTTTAAAAAAGGCTTTGCGTATAATCGCTTGGTTCAACTTTTGGTGATGAAGTACCATCAGAGACGACTGTTTACAATTGGTTTGCAGAATTCCGTCGTGGTCGTGTGTTCGTCAATAATAAATGTCGAGATGGTCGATCAAATCGATTGTAATTCCTAGAAAAATCGATGCTGTGCAGAAGATGATTAAAGAAGATCGCCATGTGATTCACAGGTAGATATAAACGTCTCTTAGGATATCGTAGATTGCAATAGAACCTACAATGCAATACACAATTTTGTAGAAGCACTTAGATGTGAAAAAGATATGCTTCAGATGGATTCCGCATATCAGCTCCCATAAAGTACGTCAAACAACTGAATAAATTTGAAAGAGAAAAACATCAAATTAATGACTCATGATCCATATTCACTCGATTTATCGCCTAATGACTTTTTCTTGTTTGTCAAACAAAAGAATGCACAAACGACATATTTTTATTTAAAAGCCATGCTTCTGCGATATCAGCTTCAGAGTGAAAAAATTTAAAGGTTAATAGTTCGAACAGCAATAAAACATTTTGTTTCGAAATTGCTCATTTATGTCTCACTTTTTTTGGAAACACTCGTACAAGAGTTAAAAGTAGAAATTATATTTAAAAATAATCTCGTATATTAACGTATTTCTTTGTCTATTAACTTTAATCCGAATTAATACCACTTCATTTTACAAGTGTCCTTTATAGTTTGTGAAATATCAAATATATGGTATAATATAAACAAGTAATCCAAATCAAACCTTCCTTTCGGTTAGTCGAATCTTCCCACAATAGCCTCGTTAACCGACGCAAAACTTTGCTACCAGCTTAGGAAGACTGACGGGCCCACACAAAACAACTGAATTTAAAAAAAAAAAAATTAAATGGGTAACGGAAACTGCACAGAAGGATCACAGGATTTAAACTTTCTATTTTTATCAAAGTGGAGTTAATATCTTGAAACTCTTTGATGTATTAAAAATGACTGTATAATAATAATTACTATTCATTATATTCTTTCTTTTAATTCAATTCAACTACCAAATTCTAGCTCAGTTTTTTTAGTTAATATTTCCGCACAATCTAATATTGTATTATACGATTTTTTTATACAGTTAATTCCATTGATTTCTCAACCATTGACACAAATATTCTGAATTCGTGGGAGATTGATATTCCGCCGTCTTTTACACAAAGAAATCCTTTTATTCCCTTACAAATCGAGGATTTTTCACAAAATACTTGAGATCAATATAACCCAACAACTATGTTTTATTTGTGAAAATATTCACATTTAAAACTCGTGATAACTCGGATGCATAACTACCAATCCATTCTAAAATCTTCAACAACAAATCCTCATCAATACCCAAAAAGAGAAAAGGATAATTATATAATAATACAATATTTCAATTAAAACCAAAAGAAGTGCAAAAAAGTATCCCTTGAATGAAATTAAGAAATTAATTGCATTGATATATAAGATTTATATCCTTCAAAATACTCCCAATTCAATTAAATAATACAATTCTTTTTTTACTATTAAAGTAGACTTGGAAATTAGTTTGGGAAATTGCCTTCATAGCATTCGTCCTATCGTCTCTGTAACATTAAAAGGGTGTCCTGCGGTTTATTATGGAAGAAACTTCATATCTGAGTAAGATCCAAAAGTCGCATAGAGTTATGTCGGAAGCTAGCAAATCTATATGACTTGGAAATTTGCTAATATTGCATAGCAAAGCTCGGTAAATGCGCGGCTAGTGAACCTTGTCTTTACTTTGCTGGTTTTGTTGTTCTTGGCGATTCATAATATTTCCAATGTTTCAGCTATAAACCTGAGATACTTGTACACCTGTAACAGTCTAATAAGTATTTCTCGATGGAAACAAAAATTGACGTGTAGCTTTTCCGACATTTCGTAAAAAAAGCGCGCTGTACTAGAACTAACACGTCCAGTCGGTAACTATGTACACCAGGGGTGCTCAAACGGTCGATCGCGAGTGCTTTTTGAGTAGATCTCGAGAAGAAAAAAATTTTTAATAAGTAGATAGGTAACTAAACTACAAAAATGTATTACGTAATAAAATAACACTGCTTGCGGCAGAAGGAATGCCGCGTTGTTTCTAGACTAGACTGTACTGTCTAGTTTCGGGCGGAGCGTTTGACGGGAACATTCGAGACTTTCTTTCACGCCGATATAAATGTTGCGCCTGCATCAATTGGAGTCATTCTGAATTGTAACTTGATTTTAATAAGGATTGGGAGGAAGAATTTTTCTTTTGTATGGTGAAGGATAAGTGCATTTGTGTTATTTGTCGTGCGTCAGTTGCAATACCTAAGCGTGGTAACTTAGAGAGGCATCATAAAAACTATCAAAAGGATTTTCCGCCACAAAGTGAATTAAGAAAACGAAAAGTAAGTGATTTTATATCTTGTTTGAAAAAAGAACAAACCATGTTCACAAGACCAGCCAAACAATCAAAAGCTGCTACGATCAGAAACAGAAATCATGTCTGCTATTAGAGAACTTCAGTTATCTCGTCCGACTGTCACAAGGCGTATTGAAGTCATGAGTCAGGACATCGCAGATAAACTAAAACATGATATCATGGAATGTACATACTTTTCTTTACAGTTCAACGAATCCACCGATATGACAGACACTGTCCAGCTGTGTATTTTTATTCAGATGGTATTCAATAACATGTCGGCTAAGGAAGAATTTTTGACAATCATTCCTCTGAAGGGGAAGACCCGTGACGAAGATATATATGAAGTTTCCTTTAATTTTGTAAAAAACTACGAGTTACCAATATATAAATTAGTCTGCATTACAACGGATGGAGCACCAGCAATGACTGGACACAAAAACGGTTTTGTGGCATTGTGTCGAGCTAATGAAGAATTCCTTTCATTTTTTTTCATTCCATTGCATTATACATCAACAAGTTTTGTGTTCCAAAGTTTTAAACACGGAGGAAATTATGGGCATTGCAACAAAAATTGTGAATTCCATCCGTGCACGTAGCTTGCAACGGCGGTTCTTTCAGTTGCAGTTGGGTAGGGAGTTAGCTGAGCACACTGATTTAGTTCTTCACGCAGACGTCAGGTGGTTGAGTCGCGGAAAGTTCCTACAAAGGTTTCAAGAATTATTGCCCGAAATAACTGCTTTTCTAGACGAAAGAGGTGATGACACTCAGATTTTGAAAAACGAAAAATGGCTGACTGATTTGGCATTTTCGACTGACATCACAATGCACTTAAACATCGTTAATTTGGAGCTTCAAGGTAAAGGAAAAACTATTATTGAGATGATTAGCGCAGTAAACGCATTCAAAAGTAAATTGCAACTTATGATAGATCAAGTGAAAAGAAAGGATTTTCCGTCTTTGAAAACAAGGATTCCTCAGTTTAATTATGATATGTATGAGGCTGAATTATCAAATATTTTGGGACAATTCGAAATGCGTTTTTATGATTGCAGTAAATTGGAAAATATGAGTTATCCTTTTTCATGTAAAAACTTTGAGGAATTAGCTACTGAAATAGCAAGTCAGTTTAATATGAACTCATGTTCTGTTGAAAATGAGTTGGTGCAGATTATATCAGATATACATCTCAAAGCTACAGCATCTAATACAATTTTCTGGTGTTTTATATCTGAAGATAAATATCCGAATCTAAGGCAAATCGCCCTTCAACTGACGGCATTGTCAAAATATCGCAATCGACTAACTGACGATCATATGTCATCATGCTTGCGATTAGCACTCAGTGGTTACGTACCATCTTATGAAAAGTATGCTGAGGACATGCAGTGCCACGCTTCAACATCCAAAGCCACTCTTTAGTTAGGTTTAACACTATATGTAACTCTTTTGTTTTGTAACAACCAATAAACTCGCAATTTTGAATAACTATGAGTTTTTTCATTGATATTGTAGAGAAGAACCTAACTAAACCTAACCGAAACCTTGACTGAAATAATGTATCTATATTGTGCAGAAAGCTAATATCTATATATGCTACGGTACACCCTACCTAGGTAGGTAGGGTGTATCGTGTATGTACGACAACCCTGCATCACACATACTCGCAGCCTCTCAGAGTCGATCGTAAGTAGTCTAAAAATATTGAGGTAGATCGCCAGCAGTTCAAGTTTGAGCACCCCTGATGTACACCATCATAAGGATAACCATGCCCTACTCGTTATGACGCGGAGGTATGAAATTAGGCTAGATAATTCCAGAACAAACGTCGTTTTAAATGTGAAGAGAACGATCATAAATATTTTTTGGTGCTTTGTCTTCAAAACTAAAAGTAATTCAACACTTTTTCATACGAGGATGTTTATTTTACTCAAGTTAAGAATGAAATCATATCATTGTAAGGATCATTCCTTTTTTGAAATGTTTACAATTAACCTCGTAAATTTAGAAATTAAGTCAACATCATGTTCTAGCTAGAGTTTGTATGGTTTGGACAAATGAAGGATTATCAAAATTAGTACAAAATATCATATGCAGTTTGGTCTCACCTTTTTAAAATTCTGTTAGTAGTCCCTTCCAAATTCTATAAATTACAATTTGTCGAATAATTGGCGTTCAGGTGGCTGAGCCCAGTTCACCTCACGTTGAGTTCCCTGTGGGGAGCTCCACCTGAGACGGAAACTTTGCCAGAAAACAATTGGCCCCTCTTAACGCTAGTCACTCCACTTATGACATAGCCAAATCATTAATTTTGGACAGATCTAATTAACAATATTTTGATGGATTGAATGGGAAGATGGACAGTATTTCGTTTTTGTTATTGTTTGTTTTATTCAAATAATATTTTTACAAAGAAGTTTACTAATATATATGTCTGAAATAGTGGTGTTACCTTTAGTTAGAGAAGTGATTATCTGTACAAGCCAACTCTATCATTTAACATTACATTCTCAATATACTTTTGTATTAATTATTTGGAAACTCCATAAAATTTTTGTCAAAACTCAAAAAAAACATAAACCAATTTCCATTTATTAATCGAAAATACACATATTTTACCGACGAATCTAAATATGATTATTAGATTGAAAACTTCATTAAATACATAAAATTTGGTATTATAAGTGAAGTACGAGGAATTCAGTGAAATTAGTGAAGTTAGTAGATGCATTGTACCTAGTAGTGAAGTAATAGTTGCACTTTGTACTACAATCATTTGTTCTCGAGATTCGTGTCTTAAATTTATCACTGTTGTTAATAAAGTTAACCTTTTAATTGCCAAGACGAAACTAGAATGAAAAGTGACGTTTTTGTGTGAAAATGTTAGTCGTGTAAAAAAGAACTAATTGTATTTTCAATCTAGCGATAAACTACCGCAAACAGGACATTATCATCCTGTCCGATAGTCAAGCAGTTAGCTTTAAGCTCCAATATCATAAAATCCAAAATTAAACGAACTAAGCAAGAAAAATAAAGTTACACTACAAAGGATTCCGGGACGCACGAGAGTGAAGGGAAATGAAATAGCTGATAAGCTCGCTAAAGCGGGGGCAGACAAGCTTTTCATAGGACTTGAGCTTTTCTGTGGTATCAGCTACAGAACAATAGAAAAAGCATTAGAAAAGAAGGTGAATAGGAGTAAAATCAATTATTGGGACAACCTCCAGTGGCTATGATAGGCAAAGACTTTCCTGGTAAACTATAACCAGAGAAGATCAGCTGAATGTATCAACTTAACTGAAAAAAATTTCAAATACTAACAGGAATCACATTGGGGCACTGTCGACTTGAAGACGCTAGTCACAGATAATGCGACGTACAGACTTTTGTTGTCCACAGGACGAAACCTCTATCCACAATCTCTCGACGTGTGAAACACTACGGATCTCCAGAGCACTACAACTGGGAGCGTACGAAATAGAAGACGAAGATCTCTGGCAGATACAGCCATCTCATATTCTAGATTTTCTAAAAGGAGTGGGATTAACAGATCAGTTGAAAACACTAGGTTCCCAGTATCGGAGTAAGAAAAGGGAACACAATAGATCCTTTGGGTTGCAGTGTATATTATCATATTTTTCTTATGTGGACACCATTCCAACAATCCATAATTTCATAACGTAATCATTCTTGGAAACATCTGAAATTTTTTCCACGAGCCGATTGCGTTCAATTGGGTTCAAATGAAGGGGTATGTAAGTCTTCCCAATATAATAATTGAACTTGATCATGGTCAGTAACTTTTATTGCAATCAATAACAAAAACAAAGTAAAGTAATACCTGGTGATTCACCTTTTTCTTGTGAGGCAATCTCTCCAAAAGCTCATTACCTCATTACGGAAGCCGATAAAATCAATGAATATTTGACAAAGACGACGATTTTTTTTAAAACACCTAAATTATATATATATATATATATATATATATATATATATATATATATATATATATACTTACATCGTAAGTCATTTAGAAGATAATTGAGTAAAAATTACATATTGAGATAATAATGGAATCGTACTCTCCAAAATGCTTTTCAATGTATAATTCTTAGCTGGAATGTACTTTATCTACCAATTATCCACTCAAATTAATCTAACCATGCTGATGAATTTCAATAATTCGATGCTATCCTCTATTTCTTGTAACCCATTTTCAAAATTGGTTTCTTTTGAAGCTTTTATCTCGAAACCTAATCGAAACAAACATTTTCCGAAAATCCAACACAACAGTTAATCAATTGTATCGATCATTCACATTTTTATCAAACTTCATCAATAATATAGGGAACACGTGTCAGTTCCTCCCTCGTTATATTAATTAATATGAATGACACGGTACAGGTTTTGTTTTGTTTATACGCGTGGCAATTAAAAATTTTTCTCGTCCACTCATTGACAACATTCTTTATTATTTTGACATTGGACAAAGATTTTTTGTTTCACGTTGGGTTGTTTTGTATTTCGACCAGGTAAACATTTCTCATAGAATTTTTTTATTAAATGCAAGCTTATATTGATGATGTAGAAGAGGTTACAAATGTATGGATGTATTTAAAATGCGAATCTTATATATATATATATATAACAACAAAAAAAAAAATAAAACATGGTAGTTCTCGCTCAAAATTGATAAAATTGTATTTGTGGAATGTTCTATAGTGAAATATGTCATCTTCTCACTTTGTCTATTGTTTATCCACTAAAACGTATAATAAGTAAAAAAAAGTAGTACAGATTAAAAAGAAAAATATATCACACAAAAATTTACCACTCTTATAATAATTTTTATATAAAAAAGAATATAACTTGGTAAGAAAGTTATAATATGACCTTATTATCTTTAAAAATACAAACTACATTGTAGACCCCGTGATGTGAATTTTCCCATTATGCAAGTATCGATTACCCAGGCATAAATTGGTTTCAAAAGGAAATTGTTTTGTGATACATCAATTGACATTGATATAATATATTATATTAACTGAAAAACCCACTTTTGACTACTGTTGGGTTGCGGTAACGTCAATATTCATTCAGGAAAATAGTCAAACGTAAGTAATCGATTGTATGCAAGCGCGCAACCAACTTTCCAACAACACCCATGTAATCATTGAAAATGGAAACCTCTAAGCCATGCGCGATGCCTCTAGCTCTGACAACCCTATGGGTCCACACCATATCATAAATTTTTTAAATTGCTCTCGGTGTTGGAGCTAATCTGGGCGTACAAAAATTGTGACATTTTCCGTAAGCGCGTAAACGAGAGTAACAAAAATCTCGTTCGGGTCTCGTCAATTCCCCACAGATTCAGTCTCGTGTCTAATCGTTTAATTCTGAATAATTATTTTAAGATTTTACTCTCAATATTTATTTTTAGTTTGGTATGGACATATATACTCTACCCCTCAACCTATGATAAGGTGGATTAGGTTAGGTTGATACGCGTAACCTCGATCTGGATTGGTGGTGGTTCACTCGGTGACCTGATGTCCCTTTATTTTTCAATTAACTTCAGTTAACTAGCTATCCACTTTCGTATCTTGCTCCATTTATTAACTTATGTTTAAACATTTTCAAGCCAAAATAAAGTTTTTCACTTTTTTTTTATTTATTATTCCATTTATTCGAGGCCAAGCTATTGTATAGTATTCCAGCAATTCACATCGTTTTTCCGTTAATGAAGAGCATCGACAGAGCAGATGCTTGATCGTCTTTCCTTCACCGTTAAACTGTTTGCACTTTCCATTTCTGAAGTTTTGTGATAATATTACCTTGTCCAGTGATCACAGAAATAGTTTTCTAGATTGCGTGTTTTATGAAATTTATCATCTTTTTTGTATTATTTTCATTGATCTTTGGCCAAATCGCTCTGGATTTAAAGCAATCACTTCTGTTTGGCCATATATCCTGATATTACACTCTGATTCCAGCATTTTCTAGTTTTTCAAATTAAAATTTTATAAAAAAATTTAACGAAACGAAAAACAAAACTTTTGGTTTGCTCTGTAACGTTTCACCTCGTCTCGAAAAAGCCAGACGAGTCGAAAAAACGTGGCTATCGTGTGAAGCTCTATTTTCCGGGCTTGTACGGCCACAATGAAACTCAGTGAATCACTTTTGTACCATTTACATTAATACTGTAGTTTCCAAAGTTTTTACTATGGTTAATCTGCTTTTCTCTATATTATCCTCAAATCAAAATAAATCGAACAGAAACCTTTAGGATTCAGGTTATAAACATTTTGAACAAAGTGGAATGACAGATAATTGCGGACATAAGCAGCATTTAGTTGAAAGGAATTCAACAAATTAGTCTTATTGATTTGCCCTCGTAGGTTATTTTATACGACATAATGGTAGATATCACAAAAAAAAAAGTTAATATAGTAACTACATTGTCTAGGTCAATTATAATTCTGTTAATAAAATCCATATTTAGACCGGAAAATTAGCATCGAAAGGTTGGAAAAATATGTACATAGAGTATATTTTATATATTTTCTCTACTTCATTATTATTTTTTTTTTTTAGCTATAAATTAGAAAGATACTTCATTGAGGTCCCTGAATTCTGATGCTGGTAAAAGTCACCTCTAACAAGGGTTTCTGTCGAAATAATATATGGCTGGTCTTGACGCAACACTCAGGTAGCTGCATCAAGGTAGGCGTTTGGACATTTTTTTCCGTTTTGTTTTAAGTATCGTCTGACAGGTTTCAAGACGCGGTGACAGATCGTCGTTCTTGTCGTATTCCAGCGCTGTTGTCCGTATTCCTATTATTTCCGCCAGTGTTAAGACAAGAAGTACGCGTTTATAATCAATATTATTCATAACATAAAAACTTATTTCGTTGCAATTGCAAAGCTTCATAATATTTACATAAAATCCAAACAAATATGAATTCAACAAAAACATCAACTCTATAATACTTTGACAAATCAAAATCATTGGAGTTATTTGGGCCGGCATCCAATTATTTAACGCTTGTCATATTTATCCTTCTTTGTTCTGGTACTTGACAAAACTTCTACTAATTTTCCTTACCGAGAACAAAATTTTAATCACAGTTTGCGAATATCGCGTTCAATTTTCGGTGGAAATATCAAATTTAAAACATGATCTCCAAGAACTTTTGATTTCTATAATTTTTTTGTGCTTTCAGTCTTCCATAATATTTATTTAGTTGTTCAATAGATTCTAGATGTATAATAACTGTTTGTTATTCAACAATTTACCCTAATTCCTATATTAACAGAAACTTCAAAATATTGAACTCAATCGTAGGCTAAACAAAGAAAACAAATCTATTGTAAACAGACTTTATTTACATGCACTAAAAAACTTATTACCACATATATTGGAACAACGGGTTTTTAAATAACACTGATAAACAAAGTTTTCACATTGACTACCCCATTCACAAATAAAACAGCTGAATTTGGTTTAACCCAGCAGTCGAGTAATAAGACAACAATTTTGAAAGCACCACAGATTATGAAAGAATATTCACTAAATTCTATTTTTTCCAATAACTGCATGTATTCATAGGTTTCTTTCATATTATCACTTTCATTTTGCAATAAACGAGCCCTTAAAGCCAGATTTGGAAATGTTAATAAGAGGGACTTAATTCGATTTTTAATCTCTCCATTGTCTCATTTATCACATTACATTACACTAAGTCTCCATCTTGAGAAAATAATAACCTGAAGAGTTTATTACGATTTATAAAATGGATTCTTCTACTTAATAATGTAGCAAATTCGATTCTTTAAAACGAGTTCATGCTTTTTTAACAAATTCATATCACGAACCAAGTCGTTTAGGCCTTCTTGAGTTATCAAGTGTGATCTGTTTACGTGAAATTTTGTTTTTTGTGTTTACGTGAAAAACTCAGATTCATCTTCATCAAAGACCTGCGATTCGGTCGAGGTAGAGGGCTGGGAATTTTTAATCTTAATGGACGCTTTGAAGTACTGGTCTCTAAGCTGACTATAAATTTGGGGAACTCACTTTTGTATCGATAATACAAAAAAAGCAGTATCAAACATGATCTTTTCGATCGGTCTCAATAATTGGTACAGCAAACGGCATAGGTATGGACCTTTTCTTCCAGTCACACAAAATTTTTCTTAATGTGCCCACAGGAAAACCAAATACTGACCCAATCACAATTTTAGTAAAATTTCGATTCTGTCTCTTTCAAATTTGTTCTTGAGCTTAATCATACAATCAAAGCAATTGATAATATATAGATAAGTTCAAAGCAAGTAAGATAACAAATAATTTAGAGGCTGTGTATTCGGGGCTGTTTCATTGCTTTTATCACCGTAGTACTGGTTATATAAAATTAACACATAAACTAGCTTTTACCCGCGGCTTCGTTAGCATCGAATCCATTGAATAAGTATCAGAAATCATTATAATAGAAAAGAACGAACTCTGTAGCTATATTAGAACCTGAGATATAGATCTTTGCATGTAGAAAAATTGCCAAAAACCTACAAAAATCCATAACTCCACGTTGAATGTCCGCGCCTAGCTCCTCTCCAACTCAACCGATTTAAGTGTTCAAAAACTCAAAAGAAAGAAGGTGTTTCAGCGAGTGTTCTTAAGCCAAAACGAAGTCTCTATCTTGCATAGAACCTGAGATATTGAGGATAGAACGTGTGTATGTGAAAAACTCCCATAAGTAAAGTACACGGGGAAATCGCATTTGAGTATAACTTGAGAATGGTGAAAATTAGATGAAATCCGATGGTTGATGGCTGATCTGTGCATCAATACCTTACATTAAAAAAAAATTAAGCAAATCGGTTGGGTAGAACGCTTGAACGGACTCGGAATGGAAATCATCAATTTTTTTAATATATAAGATCACAAGAAATCTGAGGTTAATTTAAATAAAACTATAACTTTTTCTGAGGATAGTTGTCAAAAGCTATACTAACCATCATAAATAGATAATTGTAATATAATATCGCTGTCTTAAAAGAATAGTGACGTAAATGCAGAATTCCATTTGTACTGCGGAGTAAAGAACAAATTGCAGTTGTATGAAAAGTTTATTTAGAAACGGTGTACAGAAAAATGGTATGTTGAAAGTATGTAGTAGACATACTTTAATTCAATTTACTTTAAGAATAATTTCTCTTACAATTGCTCATTGCTTAGAAGACACAAGCTAGTTTTCTTAGTGATTCAATAAAATTTTAATCGCTGAGTAAAAGAAAAAAGAAAAGAGAAGAAGTTTGAAAACTATTTTATTCAATTCATAAATTTAAGAAAAATACACTGTTTAAAACAAGTGGAAGTCAATACAGTTAATCAATTAGACTTGCGTTATTGTAGCACAGAACACAACTACTGTCACGTCACTTTTTCTCGAGTAGGACACAAGTTTTGCAGTTATGTCATTATTCTTTCGAAATTCAAAAAATCTACCATTGAATGAAATTTCAATTCAATATCATGGATTTGAACGTAGAATGTGATGAAGTTAAAATTATTTGACAATGGTTTTAATATGTATAAAAAGAATGAATGAGCATTGTAAAATTTGGCATCCTCATTATTTAACAATGGTTTTAATATGTATAAAAAGAATGAATGAACATTGTAATATTTTGTCATCTTCATTATTTGAAACAAGCTCAGAGATAAATATACTAAGATTCGAGCCATAAATTTAATTTTCACTGCATCTAAAATAGTGTTCTAAAAATTGCCTTTTCCAATCACGGTCTAGAAAAAAGTCGATTCAGCAACTATTGGATTGCAAGCTGGGCTCACGAACCATTCGGCTATAGAAGCTATTTTACATTTGAAACCTCATTTGTATTAATTGCACAAAAAACTATATGAAATTTGGGGAATCATGTTAATTCAAATAGAAGCTAGTGAAAATTCGACTAGAAAATTATATCTGAACCTAGGCACTAACAGAATATTATGTTGAATAAAGTGTGATAAAAAAAGAATTGAACTAATCAATAAATTTTCTATAGTTCACAAAATAGTGTGTTGTCAGATGATAATGCGCTCACTAAACAATCCCATATGCAGAGTTGACCGTCTGAAAAGTCAAATCTGCTTTGTATTGTTACACAATGAATCTGAAATAAGCATTTATTTTGATCCAAAATCTATTTCCCCGATTTCGGTTGAGACTCTAGCTAGAAAAATCATTGAACTTGTGATATAACTGTAATAATTGTATAACTTACCCCTTGTGATGTTGTTAATATTATCTTTAACAATCTGATGCTCGCCTAGCTTCGAGACTTTTATAAGACCAACCCAAAATAGGTTAACAGTGAACAGCACTGTCTTCACACTTGGAAAGATAAATGTATCTAATTACTCCTACAATTATCTAAAAACTGTCTTCAAACATTAAAGTATGCTTCTAAACTTCAACCCAAAACTTCTATTTTTAATCTAACAAGTTGAATTTGAGAAAATTTGTTATCGACCTCCCAGCTCATTCTAGGAATTCAATAAAGTCTTGGTATGAATTCTAAATCATTCTCTATCTGTCTACTCTCTAAAAGTCTTAAAATCAAAGTAAAATTTGTGGTGCACCGGTTAAGTCCTTTGGGTGTGGTTGAACTCCATACTGGCAGCTGTAGAACTGCGGAAATAAATAGAATTAGGAAGGAAACGGGAGCACAGATGGAAATTACCAAAGAAGGAACGAGTAGGTAAAACAGATTTTGATTTAAAATGTGATTATGCTCTAACATATAAAAAAATTGAATTTTTTTTTTAAATAAAACCAAATAGGAATCTTCCGTATTCTATTCGTTGTGTTCCACAAATAAAACGAACATACAAATTTACAAGGAAATTATTATACACAATTTGCTTAAAACAAAAGGAAATTTATAAAGTTTACTTGAATTTTGTGAGCATTATATATTTAAAATGCAAAGTTGAAAAGATATTTGGAAAACTTGTCATCGGATACAAAGGATAATCCCTACAAATTTTATTAAATGTACTTTGATTCTAACACTTTCAGAGTGTAGATAAATGGAGGATAATTTAGTAACGAAACTGGAATTTTATTGAATTCTTAGAATGGAGTGGGAGGTCGATAACAAATAAATTTCTCTAAAAAGTTAATTCTTAGAATAAATAAATCAGAAGTGACTACTATACTACAATACTTGAACAAAAAAATATGCAAAATGTTTGAAGGAAAACGTAATTTCCAACTCAAAGTAGTACCGTTTGCTGAGAAATATACAAACTTATGTTTTAGAAATGTTAACTACATTCTATGATTACTATAGGTAATACAAAGTCAATATTATATAAATTCAGTTTTATGATAGTTACAAAATTATGTAATTATCAATTGGGTGGTCCAGCGGCTGTGATTCAATAAATATCTAGATACAAACATCAAATTCAAATTCAGGCCTTCGACATTCTGTCTATTTGCAGACGATACTAGTTTCTCTTGGAGCAGACCTGATCTCACGGCACTTCATAGGACCATATCTAGTGACCCTTAAATCATGGTGCGATCCTAAATTTTTCTGTCTCAACGTTTCTAAAGTTAAACTTGTATCGTATAAACATACATTGCTGCCTTTTTATCAAACAACACTACTCTTGGCGTCCTTGAATCTGTAAAATTCTTAAGGCTTGTTGTTGGCAATTCCTTGAATTTGCTAGAAATTGCCACCTTATCAAAAAAGCAAGTTCCTCCTGAGATTAGTTTTAAAAAACTGAACTTATCTATCTCCTAACAGTTTATTATACCCTTACTGAGTCGCATCTCCGATATGCCCTTCCATTCTGGGGTACGTTAGATGCGACTCAATTTGAGCGAATCCTGACACATTAAAAGAGAGCTGTTAGATATTCACTCGGTCTAAACAGCGGGCCTAACTGTTGGCACAATCACTTGCCAATTGAAATCCAATTGATATAATCTTTTCCCGCATTCCGCAATAATTTGAGGGCATTTTCACTGGAAAGTGCCTTTTACTCTATAACCGGCTTCTATTCTAATGTCTACAAATTGTAACAATTTCTTGACAATAAAGCATTTCTCACTCTCTCACGATTCTTTGTCAATCGGGTGAAAAGCAAAAAACACGAATCTTAAATTTCTTATAATACATTATCTCCACAGGTCCAGGATAGCGTCAACGGTGTAGTGACCTTAAAATTTTCAAAATGAATACTGACATCTAAACCTGATTTTTAATATTGTCAGTAAACTGTCTATAAAAAATACTATAAAATGGCTATCACTTAGCAATACAAAATTTATCAGCACTTTAGTACAGACAAGAGATGATCAAAAACTCCAATTGTTAACATATTGAAAATAATTGCTTCTCTCGACAAACTTGTCAGTTGAAGTACTACACATCGCATTTTTCGTAATCACAGATATTTGACCTTCTTATTCTTTACCACAAACAAAACAAAACCACGTAAAAAAATTTGTCTATACAAAAAATCAAAGTTTTAATTTTTCCTAACTAGCAATATCGACTTCTTTCCAGTTGGTGTTTATTTAAAATTTAAATTTGAGGAAATTATCGGTTTGATCCAGTGCACAATCAACTTATGTGCTTTTTTCTGAATTAATTGCAGTAAGTTCCTACTATGTTTTGGATTTGGATATTTATAAGTTCTAATATCCTGTCATATCATTCAAATTAACATATTTGAACTAAATAATCGACAAGTATCGATTCTGGAGATTACTTCCTATTTGTGCATATTATTAAACCATATTAGTTCATATGTTGATATTTTAAACAGCTCCATTCTTTCCTGTTTAGTCTTCTATAATATCATCAATATTTTACCTAATTTTATTATAACCAAATTTGTGATCTTCGCTTTCAAAATATTACTTTTACTGAATTATAATTGAATGTATTTTCAATTCCTTTTTTAAAATGGCTATTTCTATTTTTACATCCATCGACAAAAAATGAGTGCCACGAATTGATAAACTGAGTTTTTGGAACAAAAAAAATCGATCGATCAAGAAAATGTGGTGGTGATAAGTTTTGTACAGTTTTCTAATATTCACATGGATTTTCTTTGCATAAATCTCCTCTTTTCAATGAATTTACTTTGACAAGCACTTCGTGGCGCTCAAAAGGTTGAAAAAGAACAGCGATCAGGTTATTTACGACATCCTGTATCTTTGGAGTTCATTTATTCCAATTTTAGAAAACGTTCTAATTTTCTAAGCATCTATCAATAACTCACATTTTGATTTAATACTTTAACAAAGTATGAAATTGAAATGTCGAGTCAAATTTGTTAAACAAGTGAATAGACTGTTTACCAATATATTTTCAGTCCAGTTGATCTTTCCAATTTCGTTGACCGTCTATACGTTTGACAACAGCGCATTCGAAAATATTTTGGTGTCTTCAATGTTATCGTCATTGCCTTCGCTGCATTGATAAGATAGCTGTTTTACATTCGTTCGGATTAAACGATTACCACGCTACTTTAGATAATAATTCTCTATACGGCTTTCAAAAAGATGAATTTCAGCCGTCGCTTTAGTGGTTTCGAATTTAGGTTTCGTGTTTTAACGCCGATGGTTATCAATTGACAAGCGAACGTGGAGTTTGTGAATAAATGCGCACGAAAATTAGATTTTTGGGGGGTTGCGAATTTCACCAAACAATATATATTTTATAATGATTTGGAGATAAAACAGATAAAGAATTATTTTCAAAGGTTACACACTATGTTTCTATGTTATGATAGTTATTGAGATATAAACTGATAAAAGATGCAGATTCAACGCACTTTTCGACAAATATGTTCTCGAGAAATATCAATGTATTTGTCTAATTTTTTACTTGTTATTTTATCTTCAAAACAAATCAACAAAAACAATTTTTCTCCAAGGACTACTTATCACTGTAGTAAAAAAAGTCATACATAAACTGGTGAATAATGGCTCGTTTAAATACGCGGTCACTTGGGCAACAAGACCAACTACGAGGATGACTCGATCGTCAGACTATCAAAAAGCCCAGAACATATTCTCGTTGTTACTAAATTTGTAGTTCTAATATCTCCTAGTAGTCTGCTCTCAAGACAAATTGGACGGATGGATAAACTAAATTAAAAGTTCTAAAGCCGCTGCTAATATTTATACTGAACATAATGCTTTCACCAACATTATCTGATACGCGTTTCGATAACCAAGTTATCGTCTTCAGAGGTAAACATTGTGCGTAAGACAGGGCCGCCTACCCAGGATTATCCCTTTCTTACGCACAATACCACTGCTTATCGGATTGTTGGTAGGATCGTGAACATTTACAATATTGCTTGAAGTAGTTGTCGTCTACGTAACCCTCCGTAACTGTGTTGGATTTCCACCCACCGTGCTTCTTTAGTTGAATTATGTCACCACCGGAATTCACTAATAGAGATGCCGAAGAGCGTTGAAATGTATGCCTAGTGTAGTTTTTTGGAGCTCCCTCCGCAGAGCACCTCCGATTCTGAATATTAAAGATAATGATGGTGTGGAGCTTGCAACAGAAATTTATTAATTTCTTCAGAGGCAAAGTTTTAGATTTTTTGGGTCTATAACCCACTAATTTATTTTTCAAATATGCAATGAGTTTCGAGTATTTACTTATGTCTACGTCGTTATTTACCATTAGGGTGCCCTTCATTTTTGAATAAGTCGACAAAAGTGTTGAACACTTCCACATTTTGGTTTTAGTTTCAAAGTAAGCTCTTTCTGTGAATCTGTTTCTGCCTTTTTCAGTAGGCCAATCCATAAAAGAATTATATTGATATATAAATAAAGATCCCTGGATTTTTCAGGGAGAAGATCCATAGTCACTGCAGTTTCCGATCAGCAGCATCTTCTGGTGTGCTGTTTAAACTTTCTTCACTATTACTTTCCATCACCAATAATAATACTACACAATTAGACACAAAACGGACTTTTTTGAACAAATATCAAGAAATAAAAGTGTAACAGTTTATCGGAGAAACGAATTGATATGAGAAAAAAACGTTTACAGCCAACTATTTTGATAAAACAATTTTATAATTGCGTTAAAAAATGACACGTTATAGCAATTTTTGTAATGCCAAAACCTGAAAAAATTAACTGCTACGGTACTTATTTTCACGCTTTTTCACCGATTCAGAAATTACATTTTTTATGAATGCAAATGAATAAAAAAAACGTGAATATTTTAATTTATTTCAGTAACAATTATTTCCGTTCATCACTTGACCAACCAAATTCATCTGGTGTTTTTTGATAATATTAATATTTTATTCACTTCGTTCAATTTTAAATATTCATTCGAAATTTCATCCAATTCAGTTTTTTCACGTGGCTCATCGAACCACTACACGAATCTTATATCCAGAACATACGTTCCAGTATATCGGGTTTGTAGATGAAACGGAGCACGTGTACCAAATTATTTTTACCTGCGCATCTTTATAGACATGTAAATTTGTGAGTCACTCCAGCATACCTGCAAAGGTTTTTGGATAGTGCTAGTTAATTTTTTTACGTCAGTCGTATCAAGCCATTTTTTTACACTAATATCAAACCGACTAAAATTAACGCATCGTTGTTTATTAGCTCACCATCTTTCGACTAAGCTAACATCTTCCAGTTTACTGAGGTCTTTACATATATATTTTCGTGAGATAATGGCTTTGCCGGTGTGTGTGTGCCGGGCTTTATATAGAATATTTGAAGAATACATACCAAAAAATAATTTTTTTCCAGTCAATATTAATTATAATTTAAATTTAATTTTATATATACAGTGCTTCCCAAAAGTTCCCTGCCCCAGTTCAAGCTTTTTGATAATCAACCATAGGCGAACTTTTGAAATTTTATTAATTAAAATCTAAACTCAAATTTTATTGTTTATTTATGTTAACCATCACCAAGAACGTGACTACAATATTGGTACGATTGTTACCTGATGAGGTCACCTATGCCTATTACGTAACCTGTTACCAATAATAGAGCAGCTTAAACTAGTTTATTTTCACGTTCCAAATGTCATCACTTTTAGCATCACCGTTCTAAAGAAAAGAGGTGTGGAAGGGACTTTTGAAATGCACTGTATATGGTCGAATATCATTTATTTCTGATTCTCTTTATAGGTTCATTTAATAAATATAAATGACCATAATACAATTTCCATAAATTTTTTTGAATGGTGATAACCATCACCTAATTGAATAAAATTAAGGCACGGGGAAAATTTGATAATAAATCTTGAGCTACTTATAGATAATAGAGGAAAGATCTCAGATCCTTTGAAAAAATAAATGTTAAAAACTTTAATATATATGTATTAAGAGCTTTGTGTTTTGGTTTAGTCTGTAGCCGTACTTTTGTTGAGTGAATAGATATCCTGCCGTGTTAAAAATTGAACCATTACCTTAATCGAAGCGAGATCAATCGTTTTGGCGTCAGTAGCGTGTAGAATTTCGTTCCAAAAATCAGCTCATTCAAAAAAGGGTAGATCAATTGGAATGTAATAGTCAGTAGTGTTCATAGTTTGAGAGTCAATAGGCTATTAAACCTATTGATACAAGCGATCGATCTATTTGTACATCTGTAATTTCAAGAAAAAACAATTTTTTTTTGCTAATTATCACTGTTCTCTTCATCCGATTGAGACCTAAAAATTTTATGCGTCTCTAGTATTTCGAACTATATTTGAGCGGTTTCTTTGTGGCATGAGTCAATAATAAGGATGAGTTTTTACCAAAGAACAATTGTGGATAATATCGCAATTATTCACACTTCTTGATCATCACTTAGTGGCATTACATTAACTCACACTCCAATCCAATGGAAATGAATCCTTTATGCATGTTTTGAAATTAAATTGATATAAGTATACATATTTTAAATTACATAACAAAAGAGATCATTAAATATGGCGGCTAATATAGAACTGCACATTATCTTTATCATAGATTTTACAGGCTTATGAGACAAAACAAAATAATATAAAATAGCGAAAGCCGCATGTCAATATTTTTTTTCTCAGGAGATATTTTAAAAAATATAAGAACGGCGAGATTTTTTCTGCCAACGTATATTAGTCTGATCCGCAGAATCAAAAATATATTCTGGATGAAAAATTCTTACATTGACCTACCTGCAGTAATTTAAACTGTTCCCAATGTAATCTTGTTATTGACGATAGATGGCGTTACCTAAATGTAATAATAAGCTAATAAAGTAACAAATATAACAATTAACAGCTTTGATAAAACCTTTCACCTTGTACACAAATTCTCGAAAAAGAAATCCAGATGAGAGTGCAGGATATACATTTTTGAAGATATTCCATCCCAAATTTTGTATGAAATTGTAAGCTCATTGATTAAGTCGTTATAATTTACCTCTTTATTGTTTCCCGGGTAATTTTGGACAACATTCACAAAGCAGATCTAGGCGACTTTTTCCGGATCATTCAGCTTTCCTTCAAAGTTTGTATCCTTCATTTGTATGTACCGTCTTTAGACATAGCTTTTGCAAGACCGAGGAGCTTTATATGCAAAGGTGATGAAAGTATGTTTTCATGGTTTAGTGGAGGATCGTTTTTAGCATTTTTTCGCACTGGAGTGAGAGATCCACGCTTGGGTCATACTTTCTTTTTCTGTCTCTGGTGCTCCATTCGCAAATGAAACAGCAATATTTTGTATAACCAAACTGTAGCTCAAGCAAAAGATCAATTAGTTTGAAATCTTCACAAATTTGCCAAACATATTTACTGTACTTAATTCTTCATATCCTCGTAAGTCTCTTTCATATCAGAATCATGGGCAACTTACACTGAAGGACATTTATTTCCTTTGTATAGCAACAATTCTTTCAAACTAGTTTTGGAAGAGTAAATGAACAATCACCAGTGAATTGGATCATATTAAAAATTCAATAAATTCATCACTATAGGAAGTTATTCCATTAGACTAAATTATCTGCTTCTGCATCAGTCGATTAATCTAGACACCAAAAGCTCAGCTTGTTTTTTAGACAACTTCAAATCACGTACTAAATCATTTGAATCATAAATGCGGTTCTTTTGAAGTCGACGGTTCATATCTTGGGCCACACTCTTTAGATACCTTATCGGGTTGACTAAGACTTGGTTGTGACTTGTAAATGCCGTCAAATGGACTAATAAAAAAAAGTAAAATAGATCTTTTAAAAACTTTGCCTAAGGTATGTTGTTAAATGATACTGTTTTGCACTGCACTGTTTTGGAAGATAATACCATCAAAACATTCATTTCTAAAAGCGAAAAGTCTGCTCCTGGATTTAAGGCAGCAAAGAATAGAGTTACACTGCTGCTATGTTCGAATGCATCTGGAGATTGTGTCATTAAGCTACTGATTCTTTACAGATCGTTTAATCCTAAAAAATCAAAACAAGGACAACCTGCCAGTGTTTTGGCGTGCTAATAAGAAAGCATGGGTTACAAGCGCTATTTTTTTGTGACTGGTTTTGGAATTGTTTTGTATCTGAAGTTGAAACTTATTTAAAAAAACAGAATTTAGACTTTAAAGCACTTCTACTTTTGGACAAGGCACCAGGTCATCCTCGCCAACTTGAAACTATGCATCCAAACATAAAAGTGTCATTTTTATCTCCCAACCCGACGGCTTTGCTTCAACCTATGGACCAAGGAATAATACAGGCCTTTTAGCTCTATTACATCAGAATCATATTGGATAATATGGAGTGTAATCCTGATATGAATGTTATGTTTCAATATATTTATTTTTTAAGTATTTATTTATTCATTTTGTCACCTAGGAACGTATCCCCCCTAATCCCATACTAATTACCATTCCGTAATCGCGGCGTATTTTTGGAACATATACCCCGCGAATAAAGAGCTTTTACTGTGTATAAAGTGTGCGAATTTAAAAAAAAATGGTTTTTCAATTTTATATTTTTAAATACGCCTTCTAGAGTAGAACCCACAAGTCTATAAATAATTTCCACGTGTTTGTCGGTGCAATTTTTGTTATAATTTTAAGGCTGACGGCTGTTCTTAGTTGCCCACCCAGTACAATGGTGAATTAATTTGGTTAGTAATTTTACATTGATATTTCTATGGTCCTTGATAAATATATACTATATGTTTCATTCTTAAATAAATTATTCGCTGTACGCCTTACAAATAATTTATATTCGTGTTTATTCAGTTCAATTCTATCTAACTATTTTTTTTAAACCTATCAACTTAATGAAAAAATTACTTAACAATGATTTGAGTCTAGCTAGACAGAATGAAGAATGAAAGATTGTGGATAAAGTTTCAACCAAAAAGTAAAAAATCACTTTCGAGTGATTAGGTGCTCATTTAGATACAAATCTAAATAGCCGCTTTACTTAAAATGACTATTTTATCAAATCAATCACGGAACAACCAGTTAAACAGTGACTTACATCTTGAATTATGATAAGACTACGAGTAAGAAGCGTGAAAACAGACATTTCTCCGGTCAGTATCTCTTCACCAAGGCGGTTCACCGTTGACGACGGAATCTCCACCTAGTTAATTATTATAAATCGTTTATCTGTTGTTGATTAATGCAACCAACATTTAATTTAACTTAAATAAGCCTTTTCGAACAAACGAAATAAAAGTAAAAGCATCGATAGGCTATAAAGAAGATCCACCACTCGATAAGCCCAAACATGTGTGAGTTTCGATAGAAACGAGAAATGAACGAGATGGGCTATCGTTAATTAAATAACGAGGACTCGTTAACCGACGAAAAAGAAGAAGAAAATATATATATATATTGACGTAGAGAGAAGATGGGGCACACCGGATCCTAACAATGTAAAAATAAAACAGGATTAAATGGTACCGAGAAATGCGTCCGTGTATGTATCAGTGTTCGACTAATGTATTCGTTTCCTCAGAGAAAAAATTTAAATTGGAATTTTGTTGGATCTCTACTTGGGATAATTACTTTATATTGAATTCTTATGCTTCTTATTTTTAAATTAATTAAATATATTGATCTTTTCACTCTCATTCTGATATCAATAATTAATATTAAATGCTGTTGTAAAAAAATACAAAACTAATGATTCAATGGTGCTTCCAAAAGGAAGTTGTTGTGAATTGTGATTGTGATTGTGAAATTGTGATTTTCAGTAGTACCTTTTGGCCACGGTAAATTATTAAATGTCAGACTGTATTAGGATCCGTTCACACGACATTGACTGGCTAATTTATCGAATCAGATCTTTTGTCGCATACATTAAAGCTGTACTCGTACATGCAGTGGCGTAGCTGCAGGATGGAAGGGCACTTCCAGTCAGAGGAGAATCCCAACTCCAAACAATTATTATTACAAGTTTAGTAAGAAGATAGTTTTTTCTTCAATTTAGTGTTTCTAGTTTCCGAATGTCGCACTCAATTTCCGGAGAAAGTTTCAAAATCAAACATGATCAACAAGAACCTTTGATTTTGAATTTTATTATTTTTTTGTGCGTAAATTCTTTAATAATATTTATTTAGTTGTATAATAGATTCTAGATGTATAATCAAGGATTTGTACTGCAATTTAATATTGATAATACTGAAAAGTTCCAAAACAGCAAACCTAAGATACGTTATATCAATTACGCTGTTCATGAGAATTAATAGTAGACATCCATTTAAAGGGAATGGATAATTTTTAAAATCCAAAAAACCATAGACAAATCGAAAAAAATCGTTCAGCTGAACGCATTTACCTAACCAAAGTTGATAGGATTATATCATATGACTACGACCCAATTAACTCGATTTCCGAATATCAATGAACGTGATTCGGGTTAGTTTTCTATCATTGTCTGAACCAGAAATAGAAACGTCATCTCTATAAGAGAACATTAATAACAAAGAATTATTTTATATCTTCCTGAAGTGTGCACTGTATTGCTGAAATGGATAAAAAACTTATTTAATAAACTTTATGGAACAAAAAAGTTTGGGCAACTTGGCTATTATACCCGTAAATGTGACCCGAAATTTGTGCTTTGAATTTACACTTTTGCCGAAGAGAAAGTCCGAAGAAAGGAATTTTAATAGCTAATGTAAATCGGGTACTAAAGCTACAAATGTGATTTTAATATGTACTTTGATTGGGTACCTTTAATTTGGTTTGACTTGTCAAAAAATCAAGTAATTATAATTACAAAGTTTGTTGTACCTAATTCAAGTAGTGATTTTTTTATAATAAGAAAACAATAATAAGAAAACAATATTTCGGAGAAATGCTGCTATCCAAGAAAGTCACTTTGCGCTTTGTGACTAAATATTTTTTGCATTATGGGATTCTGTTATTTTTTTGGGTGCCAGGCACTCCTTGCATTCCCGGCACGGCTCGGCCCTGCTTCTTTTCCAGTACTTTTTCCATTGTTCTGTAGCTGATACCACGGAAGGGTTCGTGACCCATGAAGGGCTTCTCTGCCCTTGCTTTACAATTGTTACAATTTGTAGACAAGAGCTTGTAAAAACTACAAAACAAACATGAAAATATCGAAATTAAGATACAAATAAAAATGTCAATATACAGAAGAAAATCTCAATGTATAAAAAAATTATGGATAATAGCAATAGATAATAATTAGTATATAAGTCGTATACAAGTCCATAGCAAAAATTAAACTAGTATGCAGCATGCCCGAAATTAAATATTATTATTAGAATAGAAGTCGAATACAAAGTAAAAGCCACTTTGCGGTAAATATGCCCTCAAATTATTGCGAAATGCGGGATAAGATGATATCGATTTGATTTCAATTGGCAAGTTATTGTGCATCTTTTTTGCAATGTAAAATATTAAGCACTTAACTAATTCTGAACGTGGAGTAGGTAGGTAAAGGTTGTACTCCGCGTTCCTAAATGTATAGTCGTGCAACGATCTTTCTGAAATTGGAGAAGCATGCTTACGAATTAGGCAAACGGATTCAAAGATGACTAAGAAAGGAAGAGTCAGAATTGTTAATATTTTAAAGAAGTTCCTGCAGTTAACCCTGTTGTTTAGTCCGTAGAAATATCTAGCAGCAGAAGTTTCGCTGAAATTGAGTCGTCGTACCACACGTACCCTAGAAGGGAAGGACATATCGGAAATGCGACTAAATGAGGGCATAATAGTCCGTTAAGGAGATGGATAAGGCGGTAGTATGTAACCCCATTTCAAGGAATTGTCCACAACAAACCCTAAGAATTTTACAGATTCAACGACGTCAATGGTGGTGTTATTTAATAAAAGGTACTCCATTTTCTTTTCCTCCTATGTGTCTCGGAGTAACTTCATTTTTTTTTGCTTAGCTCGTTTAATTTTTCTAGGAAATCCCAAACGAGTTTGGATTTTAAGATATTGGGGCTCGTAGCTCCAATGGCTACTTGACTATAGACAGGATGATAATCTCCTATTTGCAATAGTTCCTCTCTGAATAGAACTGAACACATTTGTCAATTGCATAGGTTCCAGCATGAAAAGTGGTTAGTGTGCTGCCCAGGCTTTCAGAGTGTTTGGTTCTGGGTCCGTACACTCCTATTCCAGTTCCGTCTACTGTTTTTGTTCTGTCCAAATACTATTTAATGGCATTTCTATTCATTTCTTGTATGACGTTTTGATCCCTTGCTTGAGCCGAATACTAGTTACTTTTCAGTATTTAATCATTATTTAATTCCACTGATGACGCTTCATATCACTCTATTCAGAGGCTGATGAAAAGAAGAATCCGCTATAAGAGAACATTGGAAAAATATGACTTCATTTTTGACTAAGAAAAATAACCAGAATTAACGCACCCAAATCACATAGAAAAACTTCATGAGTTAGAAAGGTAAACACATGTCTTCTGTATTAAAATTATCTATAAAATTTGACACATCGTTTGAATGCGCTATTACGTTTTTAAACGAGCATTTAGGTTTCTGTATGAGCACTTTCCTTCTTCAGTTTACGTCATTTAATATATTTGATATATATTATAAAATTGAATACAGACGGAGCTTTAAGTGAATCTTTTGTGTTTCATCTCTGAAAAGAAAATTCTGACTGAGCCTAGAAAAGAATTGATGATCCACTAATAAGGCTATATGGTCATCAAATGATCAAATTAGAGGAGGAATTAGGCAGACTAAGTCAGTGAAAAACATATTTGATGACTTGCCAAAAATTGACAGAATTTGATTGGGAAATGTCAATGCCCTCACCTTCTTTTCGAATATTACACAGTCAGACTATCATTTGTTTCGGTGTTTGCGAAAAATTTATTATGAATTTATACTGAATATACTGTTTACACCACCACCACACCAACACTAACAATTATACTGTCTGACGCGCGTTTCGATAACCAAGTTATCGTCTTCAGAGACTGAAGGTAAACTAAAATCTAATAACTTACCTATCTTATACTAAATTTTTCCAGCGGGAAACCTCCTTGGCGGGAATATTCATGTTTATTCTTTGACTACTAAACTAAAAAGTGGGCTGTAAGGAATTGGCCCTTTGTCCCTATTTAAGCTACTCTTACATCTAGCAATTCCAATGCTCTCAAATGCATCCAATAATTTATTATTGGATACATTTTTTAACAATTTTACATTATTAATATTTATGCAATGATTTGACAATACGTCGATAAGTATATCGCTATGATTATTGTCATTAAACAACAGAAATTTTTCAGGGATGGAATAAAAGTACCTGGAAAATAGCAGAAGGATAAGAATAATAATGGCACATAATATATTCAAATAACATCGATTCTTAGTTAAGTAAAAATTTATTCAAAACAATACTTTTCAGTTGATCCTATATAATATTAAGTAATTAATCTGAAGTTTATGATAATATTGTTCATTGGTTCCATGATTTAGTTTTCCAGTATCCAATCTAATTTCTGGAGCTACAGATGAAGCCCCAACTATTTTTGAACACTCTTCATTTGCTGATAGGTACACTATATGCTGCCAGCAATTTTTCAACTGTTTCTGTTTGTTTTTACGTAGATAATTCGAAATAGCTTTCATATCGTATCCTTTTGGATTCTTCATTATGAATATCTATTACACATATCAGTCACTTATCTCTTGATTTCTTAACGTAGAGTTTATTAAAGTAGTCTCGCTTAAGGCCATCTTTTGAAAATCCCTTCGTCCTTAATGTAGTATTCACTAAAACCGCGCACAATTTACTGGAAGCTTTATTAATTGATAATAATTATATATAAATTACCCCAAAGTTTCTAATTCATGATTAAGAAAGAAAAGTTGTACGACTTTAACAATTGATAATAAAGCGTAAGACCCAGTTTCGTTCATTGTGGAACAAATATTCAAATATAGTACGTATCTCGATCCAAAGCTTTTCGGTCTCAATCAGAACGTTGATTACGTTGTATTCTCCTTGTCCTGTTAATCTACAGTTCATCTTAAGCTCTGCTTACTCATAGACAAAAAACTTCGCTTCACTAATTGTTAATTGGGTTTGTATTTGAAATGTTCACATTTCACATTTCATATATCTATTCTATGACACATATGCATTGAATAATTTTTGTTCCCGTCCTTTAACTGTAGATGAGTTGGCAAAAATCATCTGGAGTCTCTCAACATACGAGTATAATATATATTTTTGAAACTTTGGCTATAACCATCATTAAACTGTATCTAGAAAACTGAAGCTGTTAGCATGACCTTTTTAAAATTAACATATTTGAAACAATTAACATCGATAGTTGCATTTCCTGAACGGTTTTTTGAAATTTTATTTGTATTATCAGATGAATATATAAAATAAATTATAAATCAGACAATGTTTCAATATTCATGATATTTGCATGCTTTAATAAGTTTAAGTATCATTTATGTAGTTTCAAGGTTGAATTTCAACTACTATACGGCTGAGTCGGGAGAAGCACATTAAACTCTAGGAGTGTATTATACACGTGAAAATAATGTAAAAAACTCATATGTTATTGTCCGATTCTCATTTGTTTTCAAGTTATAGCATATTAACAATTAAACAAAATATCATATAAAAATTTTCTTAATCATAGCGTTCTTTCAATAAATGTTCAAAAATACCGCCATTGACTTCTAAACATTTTCTGCTTCGTCTACGAAGAGCGTTTGTTGCTCTCCCAATTGAATCATTTCTTTCTTCTTTAATATGGGCTGCAGTATTCTCAATTCGTCTAATTAGTGCATCCCGTGTGTCCACTTTTATTTTATAGACTTCATTTCTCATCCAGCCCTATAAACAAAAATCTTGTGGTGGTCTGGAGATCTTGCAGGTCAATTAATGGGACCTCCACGACCAATCCAACACCTTGGAAAACGTTCGTTCAAATGTTGCTTGACCTGACGAGCGACATGTGCAGGAGCTCCATCGTGCTAATAGTAGATCTGCATTCTAATATTTACAGGAACATCCTCTAGTAGGCCTTGTAGCTCATTTTGTAAAAAATTTAGGTAGTTGTCTCCTGTGAGACGATTGTCCAAAATGAAAGGGCCAATTAAATAACCATACCACACCACACCACAAATTGCTTTCGACTGTTGCGTGGGGATTTTCATCCGACCATACATGATAGTTACGAGTATTATTAATGCCATCGTGGGTAAATGTAGCTTCATCCGTAAAGAGTATACTCGATACAACACGATGATTATAATTTATCCACAACAAAACTCCATACTGTTAGCGTAATCCCCTGATTGTAGGTGGTGTACTCTCTGTACGTGATAAGGATATAAAACTTGTTCGTGGAGTGTGTTTATCACCCTTTTTTGTGAAATTCCCAATTGACTGGCAATTCTTGGTGAGCTAGTAGCTGCATCTTCTTCTACTAGATGCAGAATATTTTTTACTTCTACCAAACCTTGTCGAGTTCCGATGTTATGTTAGCACTGGGAAGCTTACCAGTCTCACACAATTTGTTAAAAACTCTAATAAATGCGTTTTTATAAGGATATCTTTGGTGTGGAAGACGTTGAAGATATTCTTCAGCAGCAGCTGTAGCATTTCCATTACAGAAACCATAAACAAACACCATTTTTGCATATTCTAAACTTGAGTAAGTATCTGGCATGTTGCAACTCTAACAATCACATAAATTCGAAATTAAACGTTCAGTTCCTATTCACTGTACACTGATAGTTCATCAAAACGTCAGAATTATCAAATATCTTTGAGTCTCGAACATGGCATACTTTGATAATGTTAAAATTCAGATCTAAGTGGAAAGCTAGATGAACATTTTTAATTACTCAATAACTTGAAAACAAATGAAAATCGGATAAAAACATATAAGTTTTTTTACATTATTTTCACGTGTATGATACACTCCTAGAGTTTGGTGCACTCCTCCCGACTCACCCGACTTAGCTCTGTATCTCGAAAACGGTTGAGCAGATGCTAATTGTACTGTACTGTACTAATTGCCTTTTTTGTGAAATGAATATAATAATAAAAATAACACTACAATTTGTACATTTTACACTTCCTTATATTGTCAAGATCTAGTAAGGTTCATTTTTACTAAAGCGAATATTTCTCTAACAAGTGAAATTTCGAAAAATTATTATTGCAGATGTTCTGAATCAGATTGGTATATAACAACCACTTTTCCATCGACAGTTAACGCCTCTCTATAGAAAGCATCAAGATTTCCGTTATACTTTTTTTCACAAACACTTTCATTACATTATTTCATTTGTGATAAAATGATAAAATAAAAGACTGTTGTTCACACCTCGAAAGAAATGATTCATGTATCACGATTGGTAATTAATATGTGGTTATCTCGGAAACACTCTGTAATCACTCTTATAGGATTGGCCGAAAAATATATTTGTTAGCTACGTCGCTATGTTATCTCATTTCGCTGATTGAGATTAGTTTAATATAATAATTAATAATGACTGGTTTTCATCATAAAATGTAATTGTTAATAATATATTGCCGTACGTGTTATAGAAGACATTACTTTAGTATTTCAATTAAGAAGTACCTTCTCATACTTTTTATAATCATAATATAATATGGTGACGAGAGAAATCACACGTCGAAATATTGTGAGAAGTAAATAATCAAAACAAGAATAGAAGTGAAAAAGGAAATGAAATAACTTGCCTATCAAAAAGTGCCCATGGCTATTTTTAATTTCATTAATTTTTTACATCACTCCATTCTATTGAAAACTAAATGAATTTTATCTCAATTAATAGTTATTAACACACAGAATATGTCTAGGTAGGTTTGTCTACTCATTTCTGTGTATGGCTATCTGCAAACTGATGTCAACAGGTAAGTTAATATAGGTATCTTCATCGATCTGCTAACCAATCGAAATTGATATCAAAGGTTATTTATTTAATTACAATATTTAATTACAAAACCAATTATATAGAGGTAAAGGTAAAAACTTTTAGAGTTTTAGCTACTTGATAGATGCGAGAGCAGGACACAACATAACAGCTGAACGCTACCTGAACTCTTATTTTGATCACAATTTTTATATTATTTCACACTTTATATACTTACAGCTCTGCAATAATCAAAAATAAATGAGTCAATATATCAATAAATAAAAAAAATTACACATTTTTTTTCATTTTAAAGCTAAATTCTAAAATTTTAAAATTAAAACAAAATCTATTTTCTTTATTTAAAATTAAATAAAAAATAAGCAAACCTACCTAGACATATTCTGTGTGTTAAAAACTATTAGTTGAGATAAAATTCTACAAAATAAGGTAATTGTTTGGAAATTGGTCCAACCTATTTTTAGTGATAAGAAATCGGATAATTAATATTTTCAATAATTTTTCTTATTTTGTGCATTTTCTCAAGGCGTTTAATATAAAAATTAGACCCAAGCTAACAAACCAAAATGTCACACTTTTTTAGTTGATAATAGTATATTTCATAAAGAACATTTAACACACGCGAGTGTGTACATCACTTTCCAGTGACTTATGTATAAGGATTGCTACAAGTTTCGAGATATGGCAGCACTAATGTGAATATGACAAGTATGACATTACCATCATAAAGCTCGACATTTCTAAAGGTGAATGTACTCATAATGTGTTGTCATACGAGTGCTATTTGAGTTGTTTACAGATACTTGAAACGTCTTTGACTTGCCGTGGATTAAACCAATAGCAGTGTGACGATGAACTAATCTCGACTTTTGGTAGTGAAGTACCATCTCACATCACCGTGTTTCGCTAGTTTTCCCAATTCAATCGTAGTCGTATTTGACTACAGGAATAGTTTCGTGAAGGTCGTCCAAAATCGGCTGTTGTGCCAGAAGACATCGATGCTGTGCGTAAACTGATATTCCTAGATCGTCATAGGACATACCGTGCGATTGAGGCATATTTGGTTTCATACCATACATTCAATATTGTATGAGCATTTGGCTGTAAAAAAAATTGTTCGTGTTGCATCTGGCAAATTCAACAATCGTTCAAAAAAAGCTCTTGTCGATGTGTACAAATGAATGATAAAAAAACGACGAGCCAAATGCAACAACGAAGCACTGCGAAGCAAACGGTCGCCTGTATTTAAAAAATAACTGGACATGTCGCCTTCCTTCCATTGGAGCATTGGCTCCCAAACTTTTTTGTTTCATAGGCCACGTTCAGAATTTTTCTGGATCCGGTAGATCTCCTGTAGTTTCATTACCACTAGATGTGTTTTAACGACGAATTAACAGTTTTCGAAAAAAAAAGCCGTGAGCAGCAGAGCTCCATCACGAAAGTCGAATTTTTCGTCGAATGAAGAATTTATCTAATACACAAACAAATCTCTCCATAAAATGAATTTCTCAATTCTCAATCTTATTTCTTTATATGGAAAATTTGCTATTTCTCAATAACTCTTCATTTCACAAGTTAACTCTCTCTCTCTCGAATGAAAATTCATAATTTCAATAGACCCGGTGGTCTCGAACCCTCTTGTTCAATTCCATTTGACAACAAAGAAAATATTGTCATAATGACAAGAAATTTCGAAAATGGGAAGTAAAAAAAATCACCCTAGCAACGATCATACTCGTATTATTCATTAAATAGGAGGCGGTCCAGTTCAACAATTACAACGATCAAAATGATTTCGGGCGTTTTGTGCTAGAAGAACTAAAGAAGAAAACTTTGAACTTGAGAAAGACAATTCTTCAACATCACCTCTACTTGCATGCGAAGTTTGAACTCTCTAGTTAAACTTTTTCTGGCCAAAAAATAAGAAAATATAACAAAAATGACCATATAATGGAAAGGGGTGAAGATGGAAAGTTTCGACCTTAGACAGGAAATCATCTCGCAACTAATGGAACCTACATGTGAAATTTCATTTTTCAGTCGCTTTTCGTTTGACCTTTCAGAGGTGACCAAAGGTGAAAAACCACTTTTTTGCACCGAGACCCCTCAAAATATTCATTTGTTTTCAACCTAACTCTAATAACATCAATCCGCCGCCAAAAAAGCCAAAGCTAATTTTGAACCAAATCGGACCCATAGCAATTGCTCGAGAGACGAAAATAAGAATTGTAGCTTAAACAGATATATATATATATATATATATATATATATATATATATATATATATATATATATATAAACTACAGACATTCGAGAAACCATCATAATCAACTAAACAAATTCCCTATTAAATTTTAATTGATTGGACTGTGAGTGGACTTAAAAAAAGCAAAGCTTACAGCATAAGAACCAATCAAGTCTGCTTTTATTAAATTGAGACTGTCCCCTTGTAATTGTAAGTTGACGTCATTAAATTTTTTGAACAACTCTGTCAAATACGCGATGTCTGGTTTGTTCTTAAATCAGAATCTTCACTTTCCAGAAACCCCAGAACTGAGTCAAAAAGTAAATAAAACCTTGAAAAACTTGATTTGGTGCTCGTTTTGTTAACTGCATTAATCAGAAATTGATGCGAATGGTGCAATTTTCCACTCAAATTTTTCACTACTAGATGTAGACGGTGGATAACACAGTGAATTGCAAGACTGTGCAAGTTTTCTTATTCCCGCAGATCAAAAAGAATATCAATCTGAATGTATCTCTATCACTGTCTTTTTTTAATGGATACGGTTCTCATTGTTGAGATCTTTTGTTCTTCTGAACTGTGAATGGTGGAGACTATTTCCTTCGAAAAATTTAAGCCAACCAAAAAGCTGTAATATTTTATGTTTACCTAGCAACGATCAAATTTCAGCGATAATACTGCACTAGTGCAAATTATCGATAATTTGCACTAGTGCCAAATTTTCGTCTAGGATTAATAAACATCATTTGGTTTTAATTTTATATTTTAAGAAAAGGAACAATTATTGTTTATTTTAAATTAAATTTTTCTCAGGAAATAGTCTGCCAAAATGCCCTCTCGTGCATGTCAAATTGTCTCATAATTTCCTCTCGTGCGCATTCGCGCACTCGAGAAAATGAAATTATCGACAATTTGACATGCACTCGGGACATTAATATTGAAAATTCACAATAATATGATAATATTGGTTTAATAGACTAGTAAGTAGTGTCTCATTTCATATTATCTAATCTCTATTACATTGGAGAAATATACTTCAAACTAACGGTGAAATGTCAAAATGTCAATTAATTTGTAAATGGGAACTAAGAAATTTCGTAAGAGCAATTCCAAGAAATATAAAAAGAAGTTTAGAGAAGAAAAAAGATGTGGGAAAAAGAGTTTTAAAGGTAATCAACGGAAAGAGACAAAAAGCCACCATAGTCTAACTAATAAAAAGAAAGTGACAAATTTGAGTTTGCAAAATGAACCAAAATTCACAAGTTATACTGAAATAAAGAACTATTTGAACAATTTAGCCAATAAATACAAATCTAATTTACAATTACAAATTATTGGTGAATCCAAAGAGCAAAGACCTATTTATTTGATTGTAATTAGTCAAAATGATAGCGAGTTTCCCAAAAATGGAATTTTTATTGAAGCTGGGTCCAATGGAAAAGATTCAATGGCGATTGCCACTGCTCTTTATATGATCAAATATTTGGCTCAAACATGTTCATGTAAGAAAGATAGCGGAATCATGGATTACTTCATAATACCTTGTTCCAACCCCGATGCTTATGAAATGAGCAAAAATGGAAACCATCCATATTTGGATTTGAGCACGAATTTTCCATTAAGACTGGGTAATTCGAATATTGATAATATTAGACTAGATAAGTTTTTGGATGCTGCAAAAATTTGGAAAAACAAATACGATTTCCAGTGCCCTGAAAGATTAGCAGTTATTAAAGCAATTACCACTTATCAGTTCGTTATCAAATTGTTTATTTCTTTACAGGAAGAAGGTAAACATTCAAATAGTATTTATTCAAACTTTTGCGTGAGTGAGATTGGCGTTGATTTTGATCTTTATTAAGTTAACAAATCTTTCCATGAGGTAGTTAGTAATTTTAATGGTTGATTAGATTCATTTTGAGTATAAGATTCTTTTTCTATACAGGATGAGATGCGATGCGATGGATTTGGAATTGGCACGTTTAAACAAAAACATATAATGTAGTGTTACAAATTCTTCCAAGATCCTGTTCGGTCATAATGGAAGTCTAAACCGAAGCGGAATTCGTTTGATGTCTGTTCACACAGCGGTCAATTGTTCACATTGTTTCGTTTCTCTATGATTTCTTGGAATGTCTTTTTATTTATTCGTTTGTTTGTTTAATTTCTGGATTGTTCGAGAAACTTTTTTTGGGTATACAAACTACTTTGTTTAGCTGCTAGAGTCTAGTTGAAAACAAAAAGTCGCAGGGAACAGAAGAAAATAGAAAATTACCGGTGAATTTAAATAAATTAGAAAAGTAGTGATAAGTTATTTATTATTTGAGTTAGTTATGTCTAGTGTAAGTGTTCAAATAACTTAAGTAATTAAAAGACAGGAAAGGAATCGTCTATTAGGCTAGAGACTAGGGAGAATGTTTTTGGCTATGTTGTTGCCCAATTCCATAGTACGAATTATGTTCGAGCCTGAAGGAAGCGGAAATTGTAGTGGTATCATGTAAAAATTGATTGCTCGCAAGTAAAGATCTCTCCAGAAAGTTACTGGACATGTTTGAGTAAACATCTGTTTATATTCGACTATCGATCGGAAGTATATTTTATGCCTATAAAGGATAATAGTGGGGTGGGTTTATTCGGAATTTTTCGTTATAATATTGATCGGACCTCGAATTTTAAGTAAAGTGGGGAACAAATCTATCGCCCTGTCTAGGTTGCAGGTAAATTGCACTTTGAAATGGACTATTTCGAAACATTCTTCTAAAGTATCATGCGGAAATATTGGGGAAGAAGTCTTTCACTATGCTTGCTAGGATATTAAAGGACGATGACTAAGGCGTTTTGGGTTTTAGGAATCAGACCAATCGCAGACTTTATATATAGTATGCATAATAAAATTAACTCAATATTTCAGAACTTTATTAAACAGGGTATCTTGTTAATGATTGTTAGGAATGTCCATCTTTGATAGTTGTAAGATATAAAGTGATAGAGTGTAGAAATCAACTTTAACCTCATGATCCGAGGTAATAATTTTCATATGAAATTCATCTCTTTAATCGAAAAAACTAAATACGAAAGTATTAAGCCACCTTATATGAAGTGAATAGATTCTAACGGTAAGTAGCATTATCCTATAAAAAGCAAGCCAGTATGAGGAAGGCATGAACGCAGGTTGCGAACTATAGGTTGAGTCAGTCTACACTCACTACAATGTAACATTCAAAATCGTTAGAGAGCATTTGCTATGTACTACATTAAATGAATTCAATTTATTGGCTCCCAATGACTATTAATGGGAATTAGATTTTTTTGTAGATACGTTCCTTGTAACGATCGATAGTAGCAACGGTAATGACTGGTCATGTAAGCAAAAACAAACTTAATCGTTTCAAGGAGGCACTTTGAATTATTTCTTCAACATAAAAATTTAGTATTCGACAAATATCAAATATAAAATTGACTTATAAAATGAAGCTTGGGCAATATTTTGAATTATAATTATAGTATAATATTATAAATAATTCAGAGTTCATATCCACTGGCTCATAAATTCGCATGGGGACAATGTAACTGACTAATTTCATTTCTGTTTATTGAACTATAATTATTCTAAGATTAACCAATTTCAGAGACTCTTGTCCACGTTATAAGTTCTATTGATAATTGATTGATTCCTTCATATGTTTTAGGAATCATTTACACATAATTCAAATTTGTAATGCATCTTTCTAAAAGAGATTAATAGACACAAATACAATAAAAGGGTACAATTTTATCGGTTTCACAAATGCACGATACTTACCCATCTGTAAAGACACACTCAATACATAATTCGTTTTCAGGTAAAAAAATTTTATACCCTTTTGGAGCATCCGAAGACCCTGTTTCAGATATTAATAGCATTCGTGAAGTAGCACTTGCCGGAAATTTCATATGTTATCCAATTGGATCTATCTATCAACTCTGTGGATTGAAATTTGGCACTATTATAGATTTCCTGATGATGTTTCAGAATTGCATAAAATATCCATACATAATCAATATCAACAATAGAGAATGTAAAAGCGATTTGAATGATATTCCTGATCGTGCTAGGGAAATCCTCTGTGGTATACAATTAATGAGTTCGAAAATTTCTGAATTCTATAAAGTAGAAAAAGTTAAACGTGAAGAATCCAATGTTACAGTTGATATCAAAAAAGAAGAACCTTGATTATAAAAAAATATTATTATATTGTAATTTACAAAAATTTGTTGTTAAGATGACATATTTAATTTTGAAATTTATTAGTAAACTCCTACCTGCGATAAAATTTATACTGAACTGTTTATGGCAACCAATATATCTCTGAAAACGATAACTTGTTATCAAAACGAGGGCCAGATAGTGTAATTTCTATTGTTGTTAAGATAATAGCATGAAGAGTGGGATCAAAGGAAGGAATGTACAAGATATGATTTCAAAACTTTCCATACAGAACAATCAGCAACAAAGCTTTTCACATATTTCATACGTTTCAATAACCCTACTACGAAACCAAAATTAGTTTTTGTCGAATATTTTTTCTATTTCTTTGATTAATTATTTTGGAATAGAAGTAAATTCTGTTTAACTTTCAAGTTCTAAACGAAATGTGTTCTCGACATCCCACTTTTGGTTAGGTTAGGTCGAGATGGGATGTCTTAAAAAAATTTCAATTTCAAAACGTCCTTTTTATTTAAGGCGCCTACCAGACCAGAAGTAAAATTAGCTTTTTTACGATTATCTTCATTAATAACCTATTTCTTCCAGTTATTTTTAACAATTAAGCCACTCTTCATATAAACACTTTTTACAGATGATTCCATGAAAATAGCTGTTTCTGAAATGTTTGTTCATGCTAATTCAATATCTGCTTTCCGTTTTCGTTCACGTGTAGATTCTGTATAATTACATAATCTAATTTCACTCAACTATGTTATGTATTTTATAAAGAAAAACACGTTTTGTCACTCATGAACAATACAAATTTGGTTTTCAATATTAGTTTATGTCTACTGAGAATGAGAGAATGGAAATTAATAGTTGACAAAGGATGAATTTTTAATTAAAAAAAAATCCTGGAGACATTTCGGAATATGTAGAATTAGATAAGAATGTAACGTAAAAGTGTTATATTTTATCTTTTGACCTTCCGTTTATTTTGACTTCCTGCACATCTCTTGGGGATCTTGCCAATTCCTCTTGAGATTCCAACAGTGGTCATATTTTTATTCCACTTAACTTTGTACCGTTCAATTCACCTTGCTCTTCACTGTAAGGAAATAATCAAGGTGAGAATGTAGGAATTGCCCCAGATTTTTCGACTCAGGATTTTTATTATTGTCCAGAAAACCTATCACAACTCTTTTAAAAAACTCATACAAGCTAGTTTTACTTTCTGATTCAAACTTTTTTGCTTCTTTAATCAAAATTCGGATTTGTGGATTCACGAAAATGCCCGCCTTTATTTTTTCTGAGGTTATGCGGGGAAATATTTCTGAAAGAAAATTGAAGCTGACGCCTTCTTTTGATAAAGCGGTAACAAATTGCTTCATCAATTCGAGCTACTGTCCCATTCACATAAGAATTACGGCATTTTCATATAACCCAGATGTTGACCTAGTAGAAGGCATATCATTTTGAAATCACCACACACAAGCCATTGGTGTTCACCATTATTGATGTTGCCTTGTAGTAGTGTTCCTACATTTTCACATATTTCCTTCAAGTGAACGGAATGGTCAATTGGAATGTGGGCATATTTATTTCCATTATGTAGAAAAACTTTTAAACTTCTTTGAGAGAAATTAATAAAAAGTCTTCACTCGAACGTTCCGTGATCCAAAAATATTTTTTTTCTAAGAAAAGTAGTAAATATCGTTCTCTATAGCGATACTATGAAAATAATTTTTTGATATAAAAATATAAAGCAATTTTTTTTTTGTTAAAGAATAATATTGCTTTTATTCAAATATATTCCAATTTCTCCTTCCCTTTTTAGTATTTTTCAACCTTTTCTGTAATAATTAATTTCAACTTAACGGACGAGTTGTTGCAGAAACAAGACTTTTCAAAACTGTTTCCTACCAAACTCTTACCTACAGCACGAAATCGTGAACTTTCGCCAGCAAAAACAAATCCAGGTATCTGAAATAAATTAAATGTGTGTAGAAATCCAAATTAGATAAAACCCTGTATCAACTTCCTTTATAACAGGTTCAATCGCATGATGATGTCAGACTAAACTTTATCTCTCCAAATTACAGTTGTTTTCTGTTTATTACAGACATATCGTTATATTCAGATTATAATTTTTTTAAAATATTTTTATTGTGGATAAATACTTAATAATAAACTGAAAGTGCTTAACTGGAAAATCCTCATTTAATAGGTTCTCCTTAGGAAATCTCTGTGTCACAACTCATCAATTCACTATATAAATAAATTTTTCAATTTTCAATCCAAATTGTTCCCATTCTAAAAATTATTTTTGTATAAGAGTGTGACGGCTCTATCAACTCATGTCGATTGTGGGAGGGAAGCAAATCAAAATATCTATAAAAATTAAATCACAAATAAATCTTAAGCTGCCCTTGAAGTAATTCCACGTTTCTTTAGAAAATCAAAACTAATTGAAATACTAGTACATAAACTTGAGTGGACAAAACTTCAGAGGCTGATTTTCAAAAGGTTTTTACAGAAAGACATTTATTTATTTGACTTTTACTGATATTTATTGCAGAGAATCCAGTTTCCTCCTTGTCTATCAAACCGATCTAAATTTATTCTGTTTTAGTTCATTTAAAAGAACAAGAAGAAGAATTAAATGTTTTTATAGTTATTTGATGATTTTAACAACACGAAAAAAGAAAAACTCTCGATTGATACGGTGGGAACAAGTGCTTGCTTATGGATATAGAAAACACTTCTCGATAATTAGTCATAGTTTTCCTTCGAGCGTAGGAACAGAAATTTATTTCAATGACAATAATAATTACACGTCTTTGTATTTGTTGAACAATGAATTCACACCAACATCTTCTAATTAATGAATAATTATCTCTAATAAATCTATATCTAATGTTGATATAATCAAAAATTGATTCAGAATTTTGAAATTTTACTCTCTAATTCAATTGGATTAAGTTAAAAAAATAATTAGTGTACCGGGACTAGAGGCAAAAAATTCGGGAGAGAGTTAATGACGTCAAAATAATGCTTTGGCATAGGAAACATTTTCTCATTCAACCCCAAGTTTTAGGCCTTGAAAGTGGCGAAATCAGAACTTATATTTAAGTATATTTTTTAATTCATACATTCAAACATTATAATTTTCTATGGATGACTACGTATCTCCATAAAGTGTGCTTGACGAAATAAATAATTTTACACTACTATCTAAAAGCCAGGGACGGATCATGCCCAATGATTAGCAATCCTTAAGTTTTACAGGGACAACTTTAACAATCTTAAAATAGCAAAAATCAATTTTTCAATGGAAAAAGATACTCCGTATATATATTTAACCCGATAAAATTTATGATTTATGATATATCTAGATTTTTATATCGTTGTACTTACCAAGAAAACCTTTCGCTATAAAGAGAGATTCTCAAGAAAATTATCATAAATTGTAATTATTCACTGAAAATACTTACTGGAGATATCAAAACATAATCAAACATTTCTAATTGAGCATACTGTCGAGCATCGTGTTACTTACGTAAGGAAAAAATTATAAGACTTATAAAATAAAAAAGTAGGCACTACACACTTCCGGAGTCTATGGAGGATATTTCTTTGAACTTGGAAGTGCATTCCAAGATTCTTCCTCTTGCAAGTTTATTCTATCTATAATTTCATTCCAGGTTGTATAAACCAAGATTTTAAGATATAAAAAAAATAAAATGAAACCATTGTATTTAATTCAGAACGTGTTGGCCATGCAAATGGAATTAGGAATAGAAGAGGGACTCCATCGTACATGAACCACAGGTCTCTACGAAAGTTTAGAAGAATATCACATAACATGGGTTGGAAATTATTTTGGAGAAATTCTAAGTATCGCTGCTCATTCAGATTATTATCAAAAAAATATGGACCTATTACCTTATTAGGTACCCACTATTCTGCAATCCATTCATTGAGACAAAATCGATGTTGTTTCTTTGTTTGAATTAGCGTGACGATTTTCATCTGCCCTTAAATATAAATTATGTGAAATAATAAAACCGTCTGGTGTGTGTGAAACCAGCTTCATCAGTAAACAGTACTCGAAATGTTACAGTCTGGATCCGAAAGCTTTTTTCTCAAATTTAAACTACCTGCAAAAGTCATTCCATATTCCAAGAATTTTCAATCAGTTTGTATAAATTCTATCTATGCACAAATAATTGGTGAACTGAAAAATGAGAACAACTATTGATCTCAAGAACCGTTAAGTTTATTATCAAAAAATTTATCACAATAAAATTAAATTGACATTTTCAATGCAACATATCAGTCTCAATTGAAATACCTATTGATTATTATAATATTTATTCGTGTACACAAAATATTTGATATGAATTTCGTGTTGTAGATAGAATACCTCAAGGCAAGGTTTTAAATCCTACTCAATTCACATTCGTTAGGCCGGCTTAAGCCGTTTGATGTCTCCATTCAAACAATTTGATAACTTATTATCTATTACCACAATGGATATAAAAATCGTTTAATTCATGAACATAAATCGCCCAAGGACAATTTTCTTTTTGATGTTGTTGAAACTTTCGATATGTTAGTATTAAAGAGGCTCTGAAACAGTTACTACTAATATTTTCATTATTTTGGAAATCGAAATTATATATAGTATCTTCGTTTTACGTACGAAGGAATTTCAACTGATATAAATCAATACAAACAAATTTAATTTTCTTAAAGCATAACCATCTCTATAGTATAAAACAGAGGTGGGGAACCTTTTTACCATTAGAGGCCACATTTAAATTAGGCAGCAATAAGAGAGGCCGCATAAGCTGATTGACCTAAGAAAGTGACTTTTGTGAAATTATTATTTTCTATAGAAAAAATAAAATATAATACTACAAAATTTTAAATATATTATACATATAAAATAATATAAAAATATAATAAAAAAATACAATAAAAAATATTTTTTTATTCACTAAGTTAGTGATTTATTTGGCTTTGTTTTTTGTATGACAGTAATTGTATATATGGATCAAGCTTCGTGACACACAGCTTTAATTGATCCTCTAAATGTGCATCTGTAATTTGCTTTCTTAAATTTGTTTTTATTTTTGACATGAGAGAAAATGTTGTCTCGCAACAGTAGGTACTTCCGAAGCAGGAAAGTAAACGGCGAGCATGTTCTCGAAGGCATGGATATTCAACAGCATTTTTCCAGATTTCTATGGGATCCTTTTTAGCGTTAAAAAGGAATTTAATGATACTATCTTCCTCTAAATCAATTAACTCCATTTGTAGTTCTGCAGGAGCCTCGGATATATCTATTAAATGTGGTTCAAATGCCAGTTTCTTAGCAGGAGTGTGCTCGTCAAAATCAGAAAATCTATTAGTATACTTTTCTATTATACAATCCAAGACACCTACATATTCATCGAATATTTTATTCCGGGAAGTGTTGTGCAGATATTTCCGATCGACAAGGCAATGTTTTGAAAAATGATAATTTTTTTCTAAGCACTTGGATCTTTTCATAAAGATACCTCATTTCACCTTGCAGGCAAATATTTAAATTGTTTTGTTTTGTCATCATATCAGACAAAAATGCAAGGTTTCTGAGAAATACTTCATCTGATAGATCAAATTGTTTTCCTTGTTCTTGATAAAAGTTTAAAATTTGTCGTCTTAAAGACAAAACTTTTATCAAAACCTGACCTGTTGATAGCCAGCGAACCTTGCAGTTGTATGGTAGGTCAACAATATATGTTTACTCATCTAAAGAGAGCATCCGAAATTCAAAATGGTAGATTTTGCGCAAAGATTTTGCTGATGCAAAATGCAGTGGAATGGTATCAATTTTTTCAAGTTTAAGTTTTCCTTTTTTAACAAAGCAACGAATCCTTCTTTTTTGCCTTTCATGGAAGGTGCGCCATCGGTGCAGACACTGACTAAATTACTGACATTCAACTGTAATTTATAACATACATACTTCTTCGAAGTTATCGAAAATATCGGCTCCGCGAGTTCTTCCACCTATGGTATAGAATAATGCATTAATTTAAGTTGTAGATACACTACTTGTATGAAGCTGTCATACACCTTACTACATTCTTTTAAAATACAGAACCTGGGAATAAACCACCAAAGAAATCCACCAAAATTAAGAACAAATGAAAAAGAAAAGTTCTATTTACATGAAACGTGGCTAAATGGCGACTCTCACAAAACTGAGTGGCTCAATATTTTTTAGCAAGTTGATAACAGTTTGTTTCAATTTGTATCAAAGGCTTTCATAGATTACTACGAATAAGTAAATACCAATATATCATTTGCCTAGTTCATGCAGTCAAAAAAGGTGTGTTTCGTCTCGATAATATTATCGATCAAGATCAAATGAATAACCGTTGCCTCTAAATATCTGAAGAAAGCTAAGCATAAAGTATTGGTTAATTGTAACCTTTACTAACAGTATTGTTATTCATCAGAGATATACTGGAGAAGTTCGCTGCATTTAGTCCAAAGTAACGCGTAACATAGTAAATAGATGTTCAATACTATTTGAACTAGATAACAATATATAATCTTTGTAATTTTATCCAGCATGAAAGGAAGCTCTTTTCAACTCGATAAGTACCCACAGATTTTGTGAATAGTCATACCGAAGATGGAATTACAAACAGGGGAGCCATTACTGAATATTATTATACGAGGATGGTCCCAGAAGTAGCTGGCTCAACTAACAAGAATTGTGGAAAAAATATCATTATTTTCCAACGTAATCTCCTTTTAGCACCATACACTTTTCATAGCGATGTTCAATGAGTTCGATACCATTTTTATAATAAGAATCATCCAAAAAAACCGACGCCATGGCGCAAAAAATTGGCTTTATTTTTGTGAAACCTTGCCAAACACGCGATGGTAACATCTTTACCATTGTTCCTTTGTGAGCAAACGTGGCACCCATCTTGCGCACAGCTTTCTCATGTCCAAATTTTCAGTTAATACGCGACCTTTTGTCTATTTCTACTAGCTCCCGCATTTTCAGTCGATGATTATCTAGTACCTACTTCTGGACTTTCTTCCTCGCAGGTCATACGGCCTCGTTTAAACTCTGCTATTCAATATTTTACTATTGATTACGAAGGAGCAGTCTCACCCAGAGTAGAATCTAGTTCAGCGTTTATATTTTTTCCATGCTTACAAATTCACTATTGATGGCTGCCAAACAAATTCTAAATAACGTGGGGTCTCCGAACTTGAGCTGTATAGATTGTGTACTTTGTAATATAGTGGTATTTTTCAAGCATCCACCGCCATCTCTAGGACAGGTCAAGTACTTCTGAGTCCATCTTTGTAAAGAAACTGTTGTAAGTAGAAAACAAAGCAAAACAAATAATGTGATTGCAAACAAAAAACATATATTGTTCACCATAATTATTTTATGGTGGCCAATAAGCTTGGATGGAAGCAGGGGTCAGAGATTTAGATCACTTAAGTTTAAAGATAAGAACTTTGAAAGTCATCTTTATAATTGCATGGAATATGTGTTATAGAAATCAACCAATATTATGGCTCAATTAGATTGTAGTTATTAATTGAATGTTGGGAATTCGCATTGGTTCTCTGCCGACATTATGAAATTGATATTTCCAATAATTGTGTCATATTTCTAGTTATAAGTTTGTCGGTTGATTTAGATTGAACTCTAAATGGGTCCCAAAGCATACCTCGGTATAGTATAGTATATCTTGGTTAAGTTGCTGGAATTGTTAAATCTGTCTTAGTTGTTAAGGACATTATGGGAAGTTGAAACTTTGTGATCTTTCTCTAAAGATAATGGAAGTACTGCAGTAAAATAAATTAAAGACCTCGGAAAAGACGTGAAGAAATGCTTGATTATTTTTTTTTTTGGGTAATAATCGTTCCAACATTTCAGCACAGAAGCTGATAAAATCAATAGCATTTTGACAAGGTAAGCTTTTTTGAAACATTACAAAACACTCAATACTTTTTATCACAAAGTGATATTGTCTGTATCTTGCGAATTGAATCCTATTGAGCTTATTCGGGCTCAAATGGAGAGAATTGCTGGTCGTCTCAATACAACTTTCAAAATTAATGATGCCCCAGCAACTTTTATTGCAATCATTATCACAAATAGCAGAATAATATTGGCAAATAGTTATCAACACGTAATTAAGTAGAAAAAAAACCTGGTGTTTCACTATATGATTCCAACAATCAAACCTCATTTATATTTATATTTTATATAGAATTATTGTTGGTATTGGTAGGTACCCAAAAAATTGAAAATTTATGAAAACAAGGTTATCGCTTTCACTCAAATAATTTATTTCATCTGCTAAACGAATGAAAATAATATAATGGCATCGTTGCAACTAGTTTTCCATTATAGGATTGAAAATATACCAAAGACCTTGTCCAATATTATATTTTCTAGGTTTGTTTGTATGTTAATAATAACCCTCCATCCTCAGTATTCTATTTGTTTCTATAGAATTCTCCTTGATCTCCTTGTCATACTCTTTTTTTAATTGAAGAGATTTTTAAATCAAAATATTCCATGTACGCCAATGATTTCGATCCTACGATAAGATATTAGAAAATTTATCCAAACACACCTCTTCTCTCGTTTCGAAGTGGTCATGACTTGAATTTATTTATCATAGGTATTAATTACCAAACCTGAGATTAATAAGTCATCATTCTTAGGCCCAATATAATGTTACAAGCATGTAATAGATTGATTGAGTAGAGCTTGTATCTTGCCAAAAGAAAAATAATTGGTTAACTAAATTAGAACTGTAAATAAAAACTAATAAAGAAAAAGAGCTATTTAAAAAAGGAGCATATTATAAAATCACAAGAGATAAATAGTTAGCAATATATTGAGAATGCTACATCACAAACTTTCGGAAAATTACAAATTTACCTTTTCATCACACGACTTCTTTTCGTTAACGTGGAATATTTTTTTCTGTTGAAATGAAAAGATAAGTTTGGATATAGTCTGTTTAATAGTATAGACTATAGGGGAATCTATATAACACAGAAAAATCCAGAGGCGGGTTTTCACTTTTGTCTACCAGCATTTCAATTAGAGATGGTAAAGCTTTTTTAGAAGTTTTCCGGCTCTGATTTTGTCCTATTTTAGATTAGATTGAAGTAACGAGGAAAACTCTATAGATCGTTTCAATTTTGGACTGTTCTTATTAGATTGACTTTCATGTAAGGTAATGATGAATCTACATTACTCAGAAAAAACTAGAGACAGCGAAAACACATTGGTAAAACTCTTATCAATTTTTTTAACTATGCTATTCTACTGCCGCATGCTACTTCTTGTCTTGTCTCAAGTCCCATGATAGCCTCCAATTCTCAGAAAACAATGATAAAATGGAAAATCCATAGCGAAACTTGAATGAGCTTCAGGATCTAAATTAAATAACTATTTGCCAATAGAAGTTAGATATTTTGTTTTACTCCAATTCCAAGAATTTCTGTTCAACAAATTTCATCGAAAATACGATTATATATTTTTCCATCTAATAACGAGGCCAAAGTTGTGTTTCTTGCAAGGTGCAGTGTGCAATTTATTGTGAATTCTAGAGTGCTAATGAGCCGTAAATACCGAAAAATAGGTCCATTAACAGTTAATGAAAGAACATGAATTATTTTGAATCATTCACAAACAAATATTTATGTGAAAGTGTTGATAAAACAGTAAAATTTGTTAGTAATACGCTTAGTGTTGAGAAATTTATCGTTAACGAGTTATTAAAGAAGAGAAATGAGGCGAGACTCAAACAGCACGTGAAGCTCCAAAAAAATCAAAATTTCAAATAGAAAATCGTCTAAAAGAAATAATTGGAAGAAAAGAAGATGCGTTCTTCTTTACAAAAGAATTTTCGACAACAGACAAAGTTCTTGTGACGGTTCCAGAAGAAATAGGTTTTCGCTGGAAAAAGCATTCTAGAAAGTCTATTTCAATAGAAAGAAACAAACGATATTGTATATGGAGAAGAAATTATCTAAAGAACATAAAAGAGGAAGAAATATATTTTATTTAGATGAAACATGGATCAATGGAGGACATACACCAAATAAATTTTGGTAAGATTAAACTGTTACAAGTCGAAGTCAGGTTACTACCATGAGAACATGAATGCTGTTTTTAAAGAATAGTTCGAACAAAGGATAGATCTTGTATGGGCACAGATAAAGGGAGAAGTTTCAAGAAAAAATAATTCTCTTAAAATTAGTGATGTCAATTCCATGCTGGGAAAAGGGAGTGATACGAGAAGAAGAGAAATTGTGACAGTGGGATAATATTACTGATGAAATGATTGAGACACTCAATGTAAATATTTGTTTGTTAAAAAATCAGCGTTCAAACCCTTATACCTACCTATAAAAAAATGCAATTTCTTACCATCAGCTGTTTGGAAGTTATAAGCAGAGTGTTCAACCGATATAGGTATTGATTATATTTATACAAATGTTATTTTATACGAAGTCGAAATATAACTTGAAAAAATATTTTAACTGCCCACTAAAAGAATTTATACGCTTATGAATTACAAATGCTTGATAATTGTATTACTTTCTCATTAATTGCAAAAAATTTTGTTGAACGATCAAATGTGGCTCGTCGGAACTGGAAGCAGGCGTAAATGTATGTTTTTTATAGCTTCCTAAATAATCATACTTATCTGAAAAGCTGAAATAATATTCTATCATAAAAACCAGGAAATCTGTTTTTCAATTAACCCAATTTGTATGATATTAAAAAATATCTTCCTTAATTTCAACTAATCCATTCAGTTCTTGAGAAATACCCTATATTAATGTATTAAAAATATTCATACTTCATCTAACTCCTCTGATTTATGGTATATATCGAGCATATGCTGAGAAAAGTGCAAGTAATGTTATTGGTAATGAGATTGTCCTAAAAGCCGCATGGGGTTCACACCTCAAACCATTTCATAAGGTATGATGGAGTAACTATACATGTTGCCAAATATATTTAAGCTAAATAAATTTACTTTCTACATGGTACACGTGAATAGGTGAATCTTAAAAAGAACTAATTAGGATTTAAACATCATTATATGAGTAAACAGATGAAACATATATAAAAATTGGCATAATCGAAAAAGTGGAATAAAATCTAGCAAAAATCATTAATCTATTGTTTACAGGCTATATCTGATAATTAGACACATTTAGAACAAAATAGAACAACATAAACCTTGTAAATATATCACGGTCTATAGTTTATAATCCATGGTATTTGAGAAACTGGAGCACATATACCAAGTTAGCCCCAAAAACAAAATTTCCGTAATGACAGTATCGGGGAGCACCCCCGAATGTTGTTAGTCTCAACAGTAATACTCTCAAGCTTCAAACAGATTTTTACAAAAAAAGTATAGAACTATTCTTAGATTTGGTTTTCGACAATGTTAAAAACAGTTTGCCTCAAATCATAGATACTGTGGATTTTGAGTTGCGCAAAATAAAAAATAAATAAATACAACTTTTTTATGAGGAATCTAATAATTCCGCGAGGAGGTCAATCCATTATTTTCTTGGATGATACGTACGTCCAGTCTGCTCACACTAATTAAAAGCTGCTTGGTCTGATAACAGTAACGAAGGGCTAAGTTCAAGCAGGAAGAAGCAATTATTTATTGTGTGAGAACATTATTTTTAGAGGTTAAATTTTCAATTCAAAAGGGCATGAGAGGGCAAGATGGGGTACCGCCAGTCAGTTGTAATCTTAGGTACATACGTGTTGCCACATATGATAAATCGGTTTTCTCAGAAAGTGACTTTGCTGCTTCGCCGACGACAGATATTCCGTTTGCAATCTTCAGTGGAACAATATATGAAACCCGTCCTGTAACATCCTCACCTACTCAGTCTAGTGTAGAGCTGAGTAACGGATTTAATAGCTCACCTATAAGTATCGATAGCCCTTTTATGTTATCTGCAACATCAACCCCTGCAAATAATGCTCTTTCCAGTAGCACTCAAAGCTTCTCGTGTTGTTAGAAAAATAAATTGGAAGAGGCCATTAAAAGAAAGAACCTAGCAGAAGATTAGCTAAAGAACAAAGAACTAAGAGAACTAAAGAAAATTAAAAAAAAGAGCGACCAAAAAGAAAAAACTGGAAGGTTAAGTCGTCAAATGAGAGTAGCGATAGTGAATTTGGAAATACCCCATAATTGTATTATGAAGGTCGTTTTCGTAGTCAAATGAAGGCAGGGCTGCATGTTCCGCATGCGGCAAATGGTATCACTATAGCTGTGTTGGGATCATATATGTAATACTCCTATATGGACAGTTTCTATAAGTGGAAGCTGTTCCGACTAAGGAAGACAGAATGACAACAATTTCTCTACCCCCCTGAGGTTTCAGCTCGGTTCTGCAGTATAGATAAAGTGTCTCGGAGAAAGAAAATGAATATTATCGGCACCCTAACGTAGAGACGTTTTTTCCCATGAGAACTGTCCATATAGGAATATTACATATATGGCTGGGATAGATAACGAAGATGAAGACTTTTGTCAGCAAAAATAGTTGAATGTTCTTTTAGAAACCCCATCTTGCCCGAGATGGGGGGCAAGATGGGGCTATCTGACTTTTTCTACTTTTCGATTACTTATAAATTAATTATATAACATTTGTTCCTTATTAAACAGAATTATGTGAGAGTGATTACCGATGATAATTATTAAAATAAAAAATATAATACAAACTCGATTTTTTTAGTTTCATTGACCTTCAAACTTCAAGTGCCTCGTCTTGCTCCTTCTTCCCTGATATTCTAAGACCGAGGTCCACGACTTATGAAGTTGATACAATTTTTGAACAACAATACCTAACACAATACTTTGAGGTTGCCACTATATCATTCCATTGAACTGCTTTGGACAACTATCAAATACTACGCTGCAAATAAAAACACGTTAAAATTGTCAGGTGTTGATAATTTGTACAAAGAATTTCTAACACTCAGTATGGCAAAGTCGGTGCCAGCGTGCTCTTGCATTTTGATTATTAATTGATTATTTTGACTTGGTGAAATTTCTCCTTGTAATGTACATACATATATAATTTTAAAAATGGAGTTTGAGTCATGCAAATAAACTTTTCCGAGTTTTATAGATGACGTTTACCGACAAACTTCGGCTTAAACGTTACTGGCGATATGGGGGTAATTTAAAATTCCGTTTAATATGAATGAAATCTATCTTTTTAAAAATCCTCACGTTTTTATGATATTGCCTTGAGTAATGTTTTAGTTCAAATTTGATGAACTTGACATTGATGATAAAGAAGTTATTAACATTGACGATACATTTAATATTAATAAAATATTAGTGGATAGATAGTTTAGATAGTTTCAGTGTACGAAGATGATGTTTACCTTATATCACATTCATCTTAGTATATACAGAGTGAGTTTTATGGATGGATCCCCTCAATTATCTCAGAAACGGCTTGTACGATTTTTATAAATTTTTGAGCACAAGGGTTTTGTGATACAATAACTCTGTTATTTCAAATGGATAACCCTATATATTTTGTGTTTTCAGAAATCCTTAAGAATACTGATTATTTTTCATGTGATATTCTCTATAACTAAATTCCATAATTTCGGAGTTATAGCTACATTTACAGTATCTCCACCAAAGTTACAATAAATATTGTACATTTAGATGGCTACGATTGAATAAACTCGTTCAATTTGAATATTCTTCGATAAATTATTTGCTAATACAAATCTTGTAACAAGGTCTAGTGTTTAAATGAACCGGTGCATATTTATTCAAATCATGGCGCAGAAAACCTACAACAACTGAATCTTTTAATGTTTCTGTGATATTAGAAGTAGATCCAGATTTATGAAGAAGAAAAATGACGAATTTTAGAAATCATATAGTGAAGGCGATTACAGCAGATGTTCAAAATGTTGTCCATTTATTTCAATACAACAAGCCATACGATTTTTAAAACTTTGAAATACATTTTGCAACATCCCTGACTGCTCAATTCTTCTTATCTCTGTGATAATTCGATTATTTAATTCCTAAGTATTGGCAGGTTTTGTTTTATAAACGATTTTTTTAACACAGGAAATAGTCTAAAGGATTCATGTGGGGTGATCGCGGGGGCCATTCGATAAAACCATGCCTTCCAATCCATCTTCTGGGAAACACATGCTTTAAGTATTGCCACACCACACATGCATAGTGAGGTAGGCCACCATCTTGTTGTAGCCTCATGTTGTTTGGGAAATTTATTTTTTGAAAATTTCTAATAATGAAGTTTTTTTAAATGTAATATTTAAAATATTTACTTGGATTTGGAAATATCCGAGCCAACTCAGGTATAATACTATTTTTCAATAAATCTAAATAGGCCGGACCATCTAAGTTACCCTCAATGAAAAAGGAACCAATTATTTTGTCGCCTATTATTCCAGCCCATACATTCAGCTTTTCAGGATAATGGTTGTGGGATTCACGTATCCAGCGAGGATTGTTACGTAACCAGTATCTACAATTATGTCGATTTACGTTTCCATTAATACAAAAAGTGGTCTCATCGCAAAACATAACATTACTTAAGAAATTTAGATCGTTTTGATTGTAACATTTTTCCATCATTAGGTCTGCAAACTCTTCACTCTCGAACCAACATAAAATTTCCATTACGGATGTTTGCGAAATATCAAGTTCTCTGCATATTTGTCTAGTACTCAAGTGTGGATTGTCTTCTAACAGGACACAAACATCTAAAGATTTGTTTTCAGTTATATAGTTTTACTGCACCCTGATTCGGATAAATATGGTACTTAACCACTTTTTTAATAATTAATTGATATTTATTATAGGTATAAAGTAAAATATTTCTCAAGAATTTCGAAAAGCGAAATATATAGGGTGATCCTTTTGAAATAACAAAGTTCATTATACCGGTAGAATCACAAGACTCGTACACAAAAATTGTACAAGCCGTTTCCGAGATAATTAAGGCGTTCCATACATAGAACTCACTCTGTATATGGCTCGCCAAATACTTCTAATCTGTTATTGACACCAATAACCTCTTTGATCTCCTCATCTATCACAGTAATTAGAGGCAAGGTTTTTCTATATCAGTTTCATGAAATTTTTGGTTTTTAAATAACAAAATTGTTATAGCACATTTTTTACACAAATAAAATCATTTACGTCTAAGTAATGAAATTAGACACGTTGTATACGACAATGATTTCCAATTTCTAATACAACATTAAAATCTAAATCTAAAACATAGAAGGTGAGTAAATTTGAAAAAAATTACTTCCAAATATGATATCATCGAAATATGATCTAGCAGAGGCAACACAGCATTATCCAATACACAGTCCGTTAACTCATTTAAAATGTTTCCTACTACTACTATAATAAATTAATTAACTATGTAAAGGGCCCTTTTCAGCGGGCGTACTGGACTGATCCCATCTATTATATAATTGAGTCTCATTTTGATTGTGTTCTGATACAGCAACAAAATATTTCTATATGATACGATGATGATACTACACTGAAGCGAAATGGATGACTGGTACCTCCCACAGGGTACTTAATAGTTAGTTGTAGTTTTATAAAATCTAATTTGGATATTATGTCGACTATATACTAATCTTCTCGGAGGTATTGTTTACAAAATGTAACAAATTGAACACACGATATTCATCATAGAGCTTAAATTGGAATTGTGATACATTAACATTGCAATTAAAATCAATTTTGGTTTGATGTCACCAAATTGTATTGCTCAGTATAGTTTCCACCCAGTCTAGTTCAATTTGTTGTTTTTTCTTGGGTTTCTTATTCTATCTATTTTCTTACAGGGCTCTGTTGAAGCTGATGATTTTTTAAACACCTGAAAATTTCTTAGAATAATTAAGTAAATATGAGAATAACTGTATTAATACTAAAAGAGGTGATTTTTTTATATATCAAATCAAAGAGAAGTTGAAAAATATGAAGAATTAGCCTAAAGCTAAGGTTTAAAAGGCCAGTACTTTACTGTTAGTATTCCTGTGGTCACATTCCCTTAAATACCTAAATAAATGCCAAACTGGATGGACACCACACAGATCTAGTATTTGGAAAAGAAAAAAGGAAGAAAATAAAAAGAATCATATTAAAGAATTCCTTTTATAATAAGTCGCATGTGTTCTTTTTCTGCGAATCAATCAACGACTCATAAGCAAAATCCTCATCTATGGTAGAAGTAATCACCGTGGAAATGCTGATGCAGCTGAATATGATACGATATTTGTGCTCTCTAAGAATGCTAGAACTTTTGAAGATGATCTTGTTCAGGATATTTCTTGTGTGTATACCATTAATTAAAAAAATGTTTCCAAGGCATGATCAAAATCATGTCAATACCTTCTGGAAGAATATTGTTTCACCTTTCAAAATATCATTACAAAATATTAATGTAGTTTTCAATGCAATAAAATTATGAAAGGTGTTCTATTTGATGTAATAAAGTAAATAAAGTTCAATATTTGAGCACGCCATTATGAAATAATATCACTATTGATATTTGAAGGTATCCCAAATAATTGTTGTAAGCTTTACTTCTCTACATTGGAAGGATTCATCGAGATTAAACTTCTATATCAATTTTTCCTTTCTGCAAAAAATGGAATATGTCAGGTACCAGGAAACCTAATTACGTGAAACATTCTCCAAAGTTGACCTTATTGTTCATAAAGATCAAAAGACGATTCGTTTAAAAAATCTTATGTTTGATTTGTTCGGAAAAAAGGACGACTGTGCAAATTAGCGAAAAATTGCGCTTGAGAAAATAAACCAAAAATTTAATTTTTATCAAATTTGACGTTTTTGGTCCAAGTTCTATTCTGAAATTTGATTTTTTCATCGTGCTCAATCCAAAACAGCTATTTTTGGAGAAATTAATTATGCAAACACAGATTTCAATCTAAATAAACTCAAGGAAGCCTGTTTGAAATAATTGTAAAATAATTTTTTGTCCAAAACCAATTCGCAAAAGCGATTTTACCATAGGAATAAACCAAGAGAAGCCATTTTTTTAACAAAACTGTACTTGTAAAATCTAGGTTTAAACCTTAATAAACCAAAAAATCCAATTAAATCATTTTTCAGCCTAACAAAACCAATGAAAAATAATTTCGTCTTATTTTCTAGCTAAATTTATTATTATTTGTGTTATTCTTAAATTTTTTGGATCTTTCCGAATTTTTTTTCGATGATATATTAAATAAGGAGACTAGCGCTACTACAGAAAAAGTACCCATGCGCCAAAGGTTAACAACTGTTAGCTGCTTAGCCCGGAGCCTACTCATCCGAATACGATGTCTTACATGTCTGTAGACAAACCGATGTAGCTCTTTGTTTATATAGAAGCTGTTTTTTTCTTTTGCCGTAAAGATGATTTTACATGAAAATTTTTACATGCGAAAAGTGTCTGCAAATCTGGTGCCTTAAATCCTCACATATGAACAACAATACAAAAATATTTATATTGACACTTTGAATACGATTTAAAATAACTAAAACTTATTAGAAAACGTGATAATGTGCGACGAATGAAAGAAACAATAAACGGGACGAAGTTTGAGTCTGTTGAAACTGTGAAAGTAAAAGCGGCGCGCGACCTGAAAGAATTGACATAAAAAGAGTTCCTGTACTGTGTCGAACAATGGAAGATTCGATTGGGATGTAAGATGTATGGATAAATGAAATTGGAGGTGATAATCAGACAGTCATCATACCGAGAGTAATTTATGCAAGCGAAACGTGGATACTAAATAAAACGGAGGTAAACAAATTAGATATATGCGAGAAACAAGAACTTCAAAGAAAATTTCACAAAAAAATACCCTGCAGGCACAAGAAAAAAAAGCACCCAAAAAGAAACGGTATTTGAAGACACAAGACACAGAGAGAAGTTAGATGGCGAAAACATGAGAAAGAAAAGAATGGAAAAAATCTAGATAGCAGTACGATATGTATATGGATTCAGTCAATTACTTTCAAGATATCCTGTATGCTGTAAGTAATTTCATACGATATTAATAATGGTGTTCATATGATTATGATAAATACATTATTTATTAAAACAGACCTAATACCTCGACCAATTAATCAAGGATATATATAATCAAATAATATTTATTTATAATTTGGCTTATTTATAAATCAATTTTCAAAATGGAGTAAACTTTTGAATGGATCTTAATATATATTAATACGTCAGCTATATTCCACACGCCACTGATCGTGAATTGGATGCTGCCGATACCTTAACCGAAGTTACCGGACAGCTAGCTAGTCCCATCGATTATATGCACCAGGATCATTATTCCCCATGTCAATTCGAAAGGTATTTGCAGTAATTCATGTTCCGGATCGTAGTAAGTAACTAACTCTAGAGGCAAAGGAATATCTTAACGCAACATAACATTAACTGCCACCATATCTATCTCGTTCTAGTTAGTTGCTACTTCTTATAAAAAGATCTAGATTATCAGAAGATTTAGTGAGTTATTACAATTTTGTGAAAGGAACAAGAAGAATGAGCAGGCGGTAGTTTCTTGTAAGGCGATAAATGGTATTCAAAAAGATACAATAATAACAGAAACATTTCTCAATTTCTCATTTATTTGCACAAAGATAATAGATCTAGTAATAACTAATGTAGTTTTTTAGTACTCAAAAAATGGCTTCACGCAAGATCTCCACATGAATTTCAATCTATAGAACCATATAAAGTTCTGCAATCTCTCTTGAAATTAAAATATTGCAATAATTTTAAAAACAAATAACATTCTTAGAATATAAGGTACAACCAATTAAAAGCCACACTAGAGCAAAACAAGGAGTTCCGGTTCGATAGAGTAGAAGAGTTTGAATACCTGGGAGTGACGGTAACAAGAAATGGATTAAAGAATTCGACAAGAGATTGGCAAAAGGAAAAAACAATTGGAGGTCTCGGAAATCTATTAAGGTTTAAAGATATCTCAAGGGTAGCGAAGCTAAGAATTTACAGGTCAATTATGTAACCTACGTTGTTGTATGGTAGTGGAGAGAGGAGTGGTAAGGAGAATTTTTCACATTACTTGCTGAAACACAGATTGTATTCCCATAACCATATAGACTTTACTATGGTTTTGTATACAAGCACCTTGTTTGCTGTAAATCAGGTCGTATTTCACACATTTCTTTTTTGTGTAGAGGACAGTTGTTTTAGTAAGTCTTAAGAGTGAAGGTCACATGATCAGATTTGGAAGTATTCATTCTGATACGCTAGGTCTTAATCCTTTTATCGATTATATCGAGGTGTAGATGTCCAAAAGCAGTGGAAATGTGTTAATCTTGCAGCTTGTAATGGTTTTAGATTCCGGAAGAAAAACTTCTCGAACAGTTTAGATAAAATTGACAGGAAGCAGATGAGTCTGCATGATTTGACATCAGTCGATTTATAGACCAAGTTTTTTTATTTTCTGGATTACTTTCCACTAAGCCAGGCAGTGAAGAAAGTAATAAATAGTAATATGCTTTCCAAAATTGAGATATGGATGGATAATGGAGAAATACTAAGACTACTCAAACCTAAAGACTATTTTATAATTCACCATAATAATGTCGTATACTAGATAGCTGGGGATTTTATAATTAGCGTGGGTAGAAGTCTGTATTTGGTTCATACAACCTGTGTAAGATTCCAAATGATTGTTATTATCAAACAGTTTCGATAAATATAGATACAAATTAGTATTTTTCTATAGAAACTAGCTAATTTTTAAATAGACAATGCTATATATATAGCTAAAATTACAGGAGTAGCTACACAAACACCAATGGTAATAGCTCAAAATATTTTCTTAAGACCTTAAATACTCTATCAATCTAGCGTATATTACATACTAAATTCTTAAATACATTTTCTTCTTTGTGCTTCTTATATACTAAATAGTTTCAATAATTTTGGAGCGCTGTGCATTGAAATTAGGGCAGCTTGCACTAGCGATAGCTCAAAACCGGAATAAATAGTATTTATTACCATTTCGACTACATCTGGGCTCTGTGTGTCGGTCGCTAGTTCCTAATATGGCAACAGATATGAATTGTAACCAACTTTTAGTATAATAGCACTCGTTCCTTTTATATATAACTCGTTGGGCTATTGTTTTACACCGACATTATATTTACTACAAAGCCAGTCGATTTCAACACCCGCCATTGAATTTGCGATTGTTTAGATCGCCTTTTATAAAATTAAATGAGAGAAGAGTTAAACATTTTGCATATATATGCGAAATGAGCATTGTTGTGACTTTATAAATTTCTACACAAATATGAATTTGAAAGATACGTAGTTTGAATGAGGTCCTTCCAAAATCAACGATTCTATTCTACATAAAACGCAGATTATATTCATCAAAACTCTCTTAACCTTCGTTTAATTTTACAGGATAATATGGTTTGTTCATCCGACTCACTAAGAGTGTGTTCCCCTGTGATCGTCTGTGGCATTCTTGGTGCTATGAGCATTCTATTTATATTAGAGCCTCGGCATCTTCAATGTGTTCCTTGGAGGTGCTGGGAGCGTCTTTGTTCTCCTTCTTTTTCTCTAGGCCGTGACTGGAATTTTATCAAAGTTGTAGTGGATGGTGTAACCATTGGCCTTGATGGTTGAAGTAGGATTGTTCGTCCCTTATTCTGAGCTTCTATTAGCTGTAGAAGCATATTTTCTTCTACTTCTTTACTCCTAGGGAAGAGCAAAGTGGCGGTGTGTGCTTTAGGAATATCTTCTCTCGCACACGTAGTTAACTCGTCCCCGTCCAGCCTGCGAGCTGCGAAATCTTCAGCCGTAACCACTCAGCCGACTGTGGTGTTTCACAGTCGACCAGAATTAGTCCCGACCGAAATTTGATGTCCCTGAATTGGATCTCATGCCTCCTTCCAGAGAACATCTCTTTACTAATGCCTCCTCCACCGAAGTTTAATCAGCCTGGCAGCAGCCGGGTAACTGCCTTCCTAGATTTTGAGGCGGTGTCTTTGCTCGCTTCTTCTCTTTTTTTTTCAGGATTTTGTGTTGGGGTAGTCTCAACCCTTTCCTCATTAAAGCTGGGAATAGTGTTTTTGTTTCACTACCCTTAGATTTATTCACAAATGATTTGGCTCTGCCTTCCTCTGGTGCAAGCCCATTGTTGATGTAGCGCAGATACCATCGGCAATCTTCCTCATCCACGCCTCAAAGGATCATCTCTACCGTCTGGTTTTCCAGATTCCTACAAGTTTTTCTCTTTTTACATAGAGGGGGGGATCTATCTTCTCTCTGTTTCCCTTTATCGTGAGGTATTCTCATTTGAGCCATTTCTCAGTGTGTTCCCGCTGTTTTTTCCTTCTCTTTTTTTACTGTCTCAATGGTTGCCCCACGAGTATCTGGGGAAAGGTTTGTCCAGTCCAGCAGAGACCCGCATGCCGGAGGAAGGTCTGGATACAGTGAGATGCGACACGGTGCCCAAGGGAAATCGTTCGAGACAGCAATAACCCTGATGCCATTCATCTGTATCCTCGATCTCTTGGCTTGGATTTGGGGGATGTTTATCGAACTCCCGGTCTAGATCAGCTAGATTTAGTTTCAACAGGGTCACCACGAGAAGGATGCAATCGAAATCGCATACTCGTATTGGGAATATCTAGCTGTCTTGGTGGGCAGTTTAAGGAAATGCAAAGTCCTAAAGCTCTCAGTGCACAACTTGGCTATCCTGGAATAGAATGGTCCTCCTTCCGTTCGTCTTTTGACCCTACTTAAAAGATTTCTAGAACCCCACGACCCCTTGGAGTATGGAAGTAATACCGTCTTATTCCTCCAGCATAAAGAAAAATCTGGAAATTATACATTTGTAATTGAATCCTGAAAAAAATATACTTCATTTAAAGATACTGAGCATAAATAAGGAGCGCATTAATCAAGAATAACTACCTTAAGTTTAAGTTCAGTTGGTATAGTTACAAGGATATGAATTATCAAGAAAAGTAATTATCAAGAAAAGTAAGTTTCAAGAAAATGAATATTGTTTAAAATCTATTAACTGTTAATTAAAATTCTATCGAAGCAATATCATTCTGTTAATATAATAATAATAGCTTCTAATCCACAAGTCTTTTAGAGTTATCTAATAGAAAAAGTAATTGACCTTAAGTAGGTCGGTAAGGAGTGCTATCGACTAATTGTGTTATATTGGTATGTATGTATGTACGAGGATATATTGGAAAATTCTTAGCCTACTATAGAATCAAACAAAATTTCAATGTCAAAATATTTTATTACTCAACGTATTCCCCTCTTGATTGGATATATTTATTACGAACCTGCAACGTCTCTAGACCTTTCAAAAAAATGTTTATTCTTACTCTGCAAACCAGACCTCCACAGCTTTTATTCCCTCCTTGTTGGAAGTGAATTTACGATCTTTTAAACTTTTTTTCAGTTGAAGAGAGAGATGATAGTCGTATGGAGCCAAATCTGGTGAATAAGGGGGGTGTTCTAGTAATTCAAACCCTAAGTCACCAATTTTTGCCCTGCAAAAACAAAACACCTTTGGATAGCTTCCCGCATCTTTTCTCTTCAATTTTTTTCCGTAGAGTGGTCAATAATGTCGAATAGTAATATCCAGTTATTGTTCTACCCTTATCCAAAAACTCAATCTTGATAACTCCATGATAATCCCAAAAAACTGAAGCAAGAACTTTTCCAGCAGATTTTTGAACACTAAACTTCTTATGTCTTCTAGAACCAAAGTGTCGCCATTCCATCGATTATTGCTTTGTTTCTGGATCGCAGAAATAAACCCAAGTCTCATCCATAGTAACAATTCGGTTTAAGAAGTCTACATCATTTTCAAATTGAGCACAGATAGAACGCGATGCTTCTACCCTTGCACGCTTTTGTTCAACATTCAAACATTTGGGGATCCATTTTTCAGCAATTTTTCTCATGTCTAAATTGACGTGAACTATATGATTGACGCGTTTTTATGAAATATTCAGTGCTTCAGATATCCGTTTTAACCCAATTCGACGGTCTGATAAAATCATGTTCTACCGTTCTACACTGCTCTAATAGAATGTTGGCGACATGTCCAGTCGAAAAAAACAGACGACCATTTGCTTCGAAGTTCTTTGAGCGCGAAAAATTTTGGTTGGATTTGACTCTTCTTGAAAGATCCATACGTCAGATTTTTGTTTAATTTCGGGTTCATAAGCATAGATCCATTATTCGTCACCTGTCATGATTTTATAGACCTCTTTTGAAGCACCACTTTTGACTTTTTTCAGCATTTCTTCGCACCAATCAACACGAGCTTTTTTCTAAGCGATTGCCAAATTTTTTGAAAGCCAAATGTTCAAGCAATATTGAATATATGCAAGGGGGACTAATGCACAAGTATGCCTATCATCAGTATCAGTGTCCCCATATCCCTAAGTAGCAACTCTAGTAAAATAATATATAAAGCGATTTTGGTAGTAGTGTGAACGTAAAAAGTAAAATATGACATATGACAGCATAATGATTTCTAAAACTTTAACGAGCGAAAAAAGTTATGATTTTTGCTCTATTTGATTTGTTGCTTCTCAGATTGCTGCCGATTTTTTTGATATTTGAACTACATTTTGTTCAATTAGAGTGTTGCTTACATATTGCTTGAGAGATTTTGAATTTCCTACTCTTAAACTAACTCCCAGTTTTCCGTGAACCGCTTTAACCAATACTTCTATCTTCTTTTTTGCTATTTTTGGTTACTTTTCTGCCAGACCCTTACTTTGTTACAATCGAAATATCTGTTTCAATACGACGACAAAATCGTTAATTATTTTCCTTACAAAATGTTTTCAGATCCTGATTTTGTTCATTAAACTTGTCAATTCTTTTACGTCGCTCATATTCTTCTAGAATAGCTGTAATTGAAACTAAACTTCAAACAGAGATGTAATGTTTTATTTAAAACATTTGTCAAATGCTTGTAATGTTCAAAACTACGTACCTTCGGTACCAACTGAAATATATATAAAATTTTATCAAGGCACACAAACAAATATTATTACTTATTAACAAATAGTGATTTTGATCATATCAATAGGGAGAAGCAGCCAGCTAACAAATACCAATTGCCCCATCAGCTAATAGGAACAGATTATAGGGGGTTGGCGCGGGGCCGCCCGCAGGGCACCTTTTTAGCGGACAATGGGGCCCGCAGGAGCAAATCACGCTAGTCATGGTGGGTATTAACCGGCCCTGGAGGGGGCCGCACTAGTCATTATGTGCTCGGGGCGCCTCTCATGCAAACTCATGAGAAGAACTTTTTCTTCTCCTCTCATTTTTTTTTTTGTAAAGATTGTTTTGTTTGTGTTGATGTACTCCCGTGTACGGATCGCATTCTTTTCTCTTGATTAGACGCGATTGCGTCACTGATGGTTGTAAAAACACCTAGTCATATTCTACGAATAGTATCAATATCTTGTTTTACGCAGACGTCGTAGACAGGCATATCTCACGACCCATTTGTTCAAACAAGAGATTTAATAGAATAGTTAATTCCATACACATGTAGTGTTGGTTAAATAGCTATTTCGCAATCATACATGATAAAAAGAACGTTTGAAAACGGCAATTAGTTTCGAAAAATATTTAAAATAGAGCAATCGTATCTTATACCTCAAAAATTAACACATATGAAGCAAGAAAAAAATGTGGAACCTTCTTTTAGATTTTAAAACTTGTCAAAGATTAAGTTAAAGGAAAATTTCGATACAAAAAAATTAATAGAGGAAATCAGGTACACGAATTACATACAGCTGGTACGAAAGTTATTGATAAATGAAATATTCCCCTTTAATATTTAAAATCTTCGAGTTTTGTTCTCCATCAACGTGATTCTGATAAGTAAATCCATTTTTATATTGTAATCGCAATCATGGTATTAAAAGTTCCTAATAAATTCCATTATTTTTAAAATAGATCAAATTATACGATGTGTAACAGTTAAAAAAATAAATTTGTAAATAAATAAAAAAGGGCATGTTTATAAAACCACTTGGACATGTGGATTTGTATTTTTAAATGCACATTTTGTTCTAAAAGATTCATATATGACTTTCTTTTGTTTATTTTTGTTTAAAAATCATAGCCTTAGTGACTTGTCGTCTGTCTGCGTTACAATATCTACTGATTAGCGTCAGTGCTATTGTCGTTCTAATTTCGTTAAATGTATGTGATTTTATCAAAATAAATGCTTCAACAGAAATGCATTCAAATAATCAGTCTAAAAATGATCGGTCATGGAAATAACACACGGCCACAAATGGAAGTTGCTGGATATTACAAATTAGCCGCCTATATCCCATAGAACAATTAGCAAAATAGAAAAGCAATTTCGCGAGCTTGGTTATGTGAGTCAGATAAAAAAAGTAGCTACCAATGCAGTGAGTGCTGATACAAAATTGGATACTATGTTCAAGTTTCAAGAAAACCTACATTATTTTATCCACATATAAAATTTTAGAATATTACAGAAAAATAAAATATATCTCTATAAAATGATACCAGTTCAGAAGCTCATGAAAGTCTATTTCGATAGGAGAACGTGAATAAATCATGGCAATGTTAGGTAACAATGTGATCCAAATAGAAGATATTTTGTTTTCTGATGAGAGCACATTCATACTTGAATACTTAAGAAAGCTCCGGTTCACAATTTATATATGGTTTCACAAAGATTGAACTCTAACCTAACCATTACCAAATTAATGTCTTGCAGTACCTGAAACAATTTATTCCAAATAGGTTGATAGGGAGGTGTGGATCGATAGAATGGTCAACACTAACTCCTGATCTGACGCCATTAGACATAAATATTGTGAGTATTGTGTAAAAAACTAGATCGCTCAATTTAAAAAGTTACATCACCATCTCCAAGCTTTTTTCCCATCTCGCCCTCAATTATTTATTAACGAATTTATCCCATTTTGCTGTTCTTAACAATTAAATGAATGAATATTTTGATATCAATTTCCACATTGTCAGAAATACATTGTTTTCTTTTTCAACTGCCACTAATTTTCTATAAAATATTTACTCTACAAATATTAAATAATTAAATTCACATACTGCATGCTCAACGTACCAGTAACTGAAAGAGGTTACGATGGAAATATCCAACGCTTTTTAGAAGATTGATTAAGATTAATCTTCAGATATGGGTGTCTGAAAGTTACGTAGGATCTGTTATATTTCATATGCGTTGATTCCTGTCATCAAGAACTCAGATCAAACTTATGGTAAGATACAATTGACGTATAGTCAGTCAATGAAAAAAAAATGAAAGTGGACAGGTTATATTAGCTGATAATATATAGTCACTGTTGGGTTATTCGACGAAAATTAATTAGTTATAATATTCATTTCTAAAGTAAGCTTTCTCATATTTAAGATAGTAGTATATCTTCCTCTTTTAGATTATTATTATCGATTATCTATAGTCTGATACATTCGAATAGGAACGCTTTGATTATGAAAAATACGAGAAAAATTTTTAATATTAATACTACTAACTAGTTTTTCCGATTCAGGACAGTAGTGATGGATCCAGGTTTCATCTATAGTTATTAATCGACGCAAAAGAATGCGACTCATGTTGCTAAAACTGAGTCATTAGGGCATGAGAAATGGTCAATCAAATGCGTTTTTGGTACAAAGTGAGCAAACGCCATACCTAACGAGCGGATAATTTATACATGTATAAATTTTCAGTCAGTATAGGGCATATACCTATAGCTTCTGATACCTCTCTAACCTTAATCCTACGGTTGTTCGGTACAATTTAGAGAGCTTCTTTGACAATATCGCTGGTTCTCGCATTTTTTTGGCCGTCCAAAACGTTCTACTCAGGCAAATTACGGTCATGTTTGAATTCAGCTCCCCAAAATTTTACGATTGGAAATGATGGTGCAGAGCCTCCGTACACAATACCTAACTTTTGTTTCATTTGCATAAGACAACATTTGTATCACTATATTCGTGTAAAATCGTAGCGAAAGTACTAATCTTTCTTTTATTAGGTTGCCCCTTTAGAGTCAATGTATGACGATGTATTGATATCTAGTTAGACTAGACCAGTTACATGCATAAACAAAATATTGCGTTACCGTAGCAACGAACAATAACTTATTAGAAGTGTAAGTGTAAAATTGACGTCAAAAAAGTAAACCAGAGTTATCAAATAAATTAAAAGAAAAAAGAAGTCCACCGATATTGTAAAAATCGAAAAATTGGAGTATAGAGTCATCATCAAGTAACTGTATTTAAAAAGGTTAAGAGGTAAGCATATTTACGAAGATATGCTTAATACCCTTGGGGATCGATGGCTTTCGTATGCGCCCGTGAAAAATTGGACTGCAAGCTACAAAAGAGGTAAATTTTCCATTGAAGATGATGATCGATCGGAAAGATCAGTTTCTGTGTCAGTCCCCTAAAATATCGATGCAATTCATGACAAGATTGTATCACACCGTCGATTTGGGCTAAAACGGATGTCTGAAGCACTGAATATTTCATACGAACGCGTTCATCATATAGTTCAAGTAAATTTGGACATGAGAAAACGTGCAAGTGTAGAAGCATCGCGTTCGATCTGTGCTAAATTTGAAGACGATGTAGACTTCTTAAACCGTTACTATGGATGAAACAAACCAACCACCGATGGAATGGCGACACTCTGGTTCTCCAAGACCTAAGAAGTTTCGTGTTCAAAAATCTGTTGGAAAAGTTCTTGCTTCAGTTTTTTGAGATTGCCATGGAGTTATCAAGATTGAGTTTTTGGATAAGGGTAGAACAATAACTGGAGATTACTATTCGACATTATTGACCACTCTACGGAAAAAAATTCAAGAGAAAAGACGCGGAAAGCTATCCAAGGATGTTTTGTTTTTCCAGGTCAATGGCCCTGCACACAAATCTCATGTTGCCCTGCAAAAAATTCGTGATTTAGGGCTTGAATTACTAGAGACTATCACCTCTTTCCTGAACCGAAAAAAAGTTTAAAAGGTCGTAAATTTTCTTCCAACGAGGAGGTAATAAAAGCTGTGGAGGTCTGGTTTGCATAGCAAAAAGAAACATTTTTTAAAGGTCTGGAAACGTTGCAGGTTCGCTGTAATAAATGTATCCAATTAAGAGAAGAATATTTTGAGTAATAAAATATTTTGACATTGAAATTTTGTTTGGTTCTATACTAGGCTGAGACTTTTTCAATATATTCTTGTATATGTCATGTTCAACAATTTATAAAACTTTTTCTTATAGCCAAAAATTTGTCTCGAAAACTTATTTTGAAAAATAAACATTTTAGTAGTGTTTTTTCAACTTCCTCAATGGAGTAACTACCTTCTATAGTGTACACGTCAAATAAATTCTTCTATTTTATAGCCACTAGTAAAGTTCAAAGATCCAATGGATAGTTGCAAATATGCTCCAATTAACACCGAATTCATTGTCAAGAAATAATTTTGATTGTAACAAAGATCTTTCAATTACATAAATCACCTAAAATCACAATAAACTAGAAAATGCGTTAAGCCTAAGTACCATTTTCAACCTTGTGAAGTAGAATTTAGGATTATAGGAAATCACCCATAGATCACATCTAGCTTAAAATTACTCATGTCAATAAGAAAAATTTCTGAGACAAAACGAAAGACTTTAAGAAACTTGAATGTAAGTAATCCTAGCCTCTCTCTATCGACAGTTTCGCACTCTCGTCTGTTTCTATTTGTTTCTTAAAGAAACGACAAGAACTGTCGGGAGATACTCCTATGTTATTCAGCCCCTATTTCATTTGACAGTGTCCCGTGAGCACACCAGTGATGTTTTAGGACCAGTGAAATCTCTTCGATTGTTCCAGACCACGGGTTTAAGCCATGCTTTTGATTTTTCACTTGTTTTCCTACCTTCTGCCTTTTTATGACGATGACTTCATGACTTGCTGCGAAATCAACCTATGAATAGCTGTGTTTATATTCCAGAAGTTGACCCGCCTTTCTTCGACAAGTTCATTGCCATGAGCTCCTGTGAGACCAGATAACCATATTGAAGTAACTTTGTTATTTGCTATCAGTGAACTCAAATCTTGTGTGAACTCCCATACTAACTTCCAGTGAATACAAGAGTCTTGGTCAACTTCTCTGCTATCGGTTATAATAAATATCTTTCCGCCTGGCAAATAAGAGGTTTCGAAGCCATTGGGATACTAAGCAATCAGTGTAAAATACCAATGAGCTTCGGAAAACGCAATCTCTGCATTTGCCTATTGTTGTTGACTTGTTATAGTGATTTCATAGTTTTTGATGAAGCATTATATCAATCAGTTTTATCAATGGGCATCATACATTCCTTTGAAATGCTCAGACACAGTCATTTCACCGGATTTCATGTTCTGTTCATTGCATACCTTTATTATTCTTTTTATTGCTTCACTTTCTAAAAAATAAAAAAGTCTCTCAGAGTGCCTTTCATTGTAAAGCAAACTGCTTATATAGCTTTGTAGCTTATATAAGGATTTTGGTTTTTGTTCTCGGCTACCATATGATAACTGCATGTACATTGACATACTAAAGTAATTCCATGAAAACGAATAAGGTGGCCATTTGGGCATATCTAAGACTATTTATTGTATCTCTCAACTTTAGAATTGTCCTAAGCTAAAGTGGCTATGAAACAGGAAATGACAATAATCAATTAATATTTGGTGAATGTTAGATTACACCGAAGATAATATCTAATACGAATAAAGGATTCGGCTAAACTGATTTGATGACAGTAGCATAAAGTCTTACTGAAATAGCTGACATCTACTAGTATTTAATACACACGCACTTCTTTTGTAACACCGTCAGCCTCGTTATTCAATTGCTAAGATAAGCATACCATGAAAATGAAAAAACATCAATTGCATAAAGAAATGTCCTAATAATAAAAATGTATTTTTAAAAAATTTACAAAAAGACGCATTGACTTAATTAAATAAATTATTGGTGGAGGACCCTTAAAAGCTGTTATTGACCATAATATATATGATCACGATCGGTGGAACAAAAAAAGGTGAATGCACAAAATAAAACTAGCCCTTCGGCGACCGCGGTTCGTAAAGCTGTTTTATATATAATATTAGAATATATATATACATTTTTAAAATTCTATCGCAGGCAGAGCTATCAATTATTATACATTGAAGATAAACGAGTATCAAAATGCTTATGGCTAAATAAATGTATATACATAATTATATGGTTAAAGTTTTTATCGAACATGGTTATATTCTTCGGAAAAGAAGGTAAGGGATGTATTCTTTGGACGATATCGGTGAACGCATTATAATCATTTATTTTCTTTTTGTAATTTTAATACAAAAATGGAGAGGATTTCTAGTTATTTTTACTACAGTGGAACAAAAAGGGCTCAAAAGATAGTTTAGTCTTTTTTCCAATCGGCTTAGATTAGATTTTTATCATTAATCAAATTGAAAAATTAATTTTAAAGAGTGAAAAGTATAACTGTGTATTCAGTTTACTTTGTAGTAGTAGTAAACTGAAGCTATATCATGAAATTTGAACAGTAAGTTTCTGTTACAATGTGAATTTTTACTACGAAGAGATGTTTTGAGTTTCCACCCTTAAGAGAGTTGAATATGTGATGAAAATGAGTATGGAAGTCAGTCAATTTCAAATTTATGATATACCAATTTTGTATTTAGGCTGAAAATTACAAATTATCAACTGCCTATTTTAGCATTTTTAAAATTCAATTTTCAAAGGGATAGAGAAAATATGTGTTGATTTTTCATCCTTAAGAAGGTTATATAAGTGTTTCAAAGTCCGTGAATTTTAAATTTATAATCTTCCAATATTGTATTTATTCTGAAAATTAAAAACTATTAACTACTTATTTTAGCATTTTTGAGAATTCAGCAGGATACACAGGGGATGAGATTTTCTACAAATGTCTGTTAATTCTGAAATTCAGTATTTCACAACTTTTGATAAGTTCGCCGCCTAAGGGAGGAAGAGGGGATAAAGATTTGTTCTAAATTATATATTCGAACATTATAAATTTTTAATGGTTAACAATCCATAACTTTTATAATGTAAAAATAGCCAAAACAAATTATTTACTGAAAATACTTACAGGAGGTATTGAATACAATTAAACATTTCTTGAAGAACTAATGAATAAATAAATAAACATTTGTACTACATACTATCGAAGATCACATTACTGGCATAGGGCAAAAATTTGAGTAGGTTAATAATTGAAAAATAAAAAATTAATTTTTTCCTAATATTGGTCAGGTTCCCGTGAATTAAATACAATGGAATACTGTTCAAAGTTCAAAGAAATATCCTCCATAGACTCCGGAAGTGTGTTGAAAGAAGTGCAATATGCCCACTTCGAATATTTATTATAGTTTTTTTTATTTCATAAGTTGTAGGCTAACTAACACGATCTTCAATAGTATACAGTTCAATTAGAAACGTGTGATTGATAAAGTGATACAACCTCTCTTTCTATAATAAAAGAATTTTGTACAGTCAATGCCTGTCATCGTGATAAAAGATGTTAACCAAAAATTATATGCTGTGTTTTTTAAAAATTGTTTGCATACAACTATTTTCTAAACTATAAAAACATAAACTAGATTCGCAAATATCAATCAGTAATATTATTGCATCTAAGGATTGTACAAAAGTGTTGCGGCTAATATATCGTAAAATACTAGATATAAAATAGCGAAATTAGAATTCTGGATAATCCGCATGTCTGATTCTGAATAGTCTTCAATCAATTTAGAGAGAAAAAAAAATATTAAGGAGCTAAAACCAGCTTCTCAGATATTTACAAGCCTTATACGCAATCTACATGAATATTTTCAACTCACGAATAAAACTAAAAAAAAAATATATTTTTGCACCTTGTATCATATTCAAATCTTTATAGCTTATTTCAATTCTCCTGTTATCTCATTATTTATAGTTTTTTTAAATCGGTTATTTGTCCGTAATGATGGCCTTTTCTGATAATAAATCGAAACCTAATAACAATACGTTAAAGATAAAGAGTGGCATGCACCATGTAAAAAGGGCATTTCTTTCTGTCGTGACCAGCCAGCATGGTTCCATCGAAATGTCCACAGAGGATGTAGTTGGTACTAGACAAACCAGTTAACCAGTTGGGTTGGTTAGTTGTATGGTAACATCTGGACTCATGATATTTATATTTTTTTTGGTTGTTCGTTTCTTTTTTACATGTTTGTAGATTGGGATGCAGTTGTTGAATTCTCGTTCTTTTTTTTAAGAGTATTGACAACTATAAAGGAATTAATTAAAAAATAAAGTTACTATTTAATACAGGGTCTGGCTATGTGTTAATGAATCCAAATTTGTTTAGATTTATTTTAAAACAATTTGCAAATGATTATCTCCGTATTTTCAGAACTCCAGCACATGAACTCTTTAAATAGTTGACACAGGTTATTTTGATAGAAAGAGGCTTTTAAATCTAGAGAATACAATTATAAACTAAATTTTACTGACTGACTCAAGTGCTGAAGCTAAATTCAAAATGTGTTACTATTGCATGAATTACAGAAATTAATTTTTTTAACATTCTTCTCTTTCACTCTTTCAATACAATTTTGGCAGTTAGACATGATAAAGCTTCACATTATGCTATATATATATATATATATATATATATATATATATATATATATAGTTTTTTTACAATTTTTTAAAGAAAGATAAATTCTGACGTTTTGACTTTTCTTTAAGTCTTTTTTAAAATATAATATTGACACTGACAATTTGCTTATTTATATTGATCTATAGTCCCCCTTCATCAATGAATATCAAAATAAGGATAAAATCAACTTAGAACTTTGTTCTAATAAGAAAAATTGATTTTTCTTTGGTTTCCACATCTCAATTATATTATTATGTTAAATTTATTAGGATTTACAAAATACAGCTAAAAATTTTACTTAAATTATTTAGATTTTCTTTATCATTTATAACTTTTTCTTTCTTATGAATGTGAACCATTTCTAAAAATTCTCTTTTTTGTGTACTAGATTCCGTTTCAAAAATTTTTGAATCTTTATAATTGAATTTGTTTTTTTTTTAAATTTCGTGGTTCGTTAATGCAGTTCTATTTTTTTACCGTATTGAAATATCAAAAATACAAATTTAATTATAAAGAATCAAAAATTCTTGAAACTGAAACGAACAAGGGAATTTTTAGAACGAAAAAGCTATAAATGATAAAAAAGATCCAATTGATTTAAGTTAAATTTAGAGCTCTATTTTGTAAATTCTAATAGAACTACAAATAATTTAATTGATTACTGCTATATATTTGAGATATAGGGACCATGGAAAAATTAATTTTTCTCATTAGTACAAAGTTCTAAGTTGAGTTTATCCTTATTTTAATATTCATGATAAAGGAGATCTATACATCAAGATAAATAAGCAAATTGTCAGTGTCAATATTATATTTTGATAAAAGCTTAAGGAAAAGTCGAAATGTCAAAATTTATCTTTCTTTTAAAAATTATAAAAAAAAATAATTTTGAAACAGAAGACCTGGCTTGGCAGAGCTTACTAAGTCAAATATCAATGTGTATGGCTTTTCATCACATTTACTTAGTGATATCACCTCAATTTTGTCTTTATCTGTGTCTTTCTTCTTTCCACTAGCTGCGAAATAGTTTAGTCTAGCTTTGAATATGAAGCAATTACCGCTTGCTGGAGAAAATTCTCTCAGTTGCCCAATTTCCGTCATTTTATATTTTATATTGCAGATGCAAATGGCAAATGCTAATTATTTTTTTTTTGCCAATGAATTCATTCAAACACTTAAGTTATGTATGTTGAGAAAATCTCTGCAATTTCACCTTTCTAGTATCATTCGATTATTTATTCATTTCCCAATAAATTATTATAACCACCGAAGTTTGGGAAAATAATCGTTGAAATTGAGAGGAACAATCTCTACAAGGCACACTCTGGCTGGCATATGTGCAATCACGGCCATGAAACCAAGCCGAATAGCTGCACTAGATGTGATTCTAAATCTACCACCTCTTCACATAGTACTGGAAATCTTAGCAGAAAAAATATCACTTAGAATGCTCAGAGACAGAATCACCAAAGAAAAACCGTCCCTAAATAATGACCGAACCTAGGGCATGCCTCAAGATGATGCATCAAAAAATTTTATCTTTGAGAAAAAAAAATACCTCACTACTAAGCTGTAGAAGTAAGTGAGATCAAAACACCAATTATCGGCGGAATGTATCAACCTAAGTAAGAACAATTTACTAACAGTCCTACCGCGGCACTGTCGCATATCATAATTTTGCTTTTTTTGGGTATTTTCTTTTCATTTGTTGAAATTAACATTTAAAGTGATTCCATTATTTTTTGTTTTACAAGTTTCTATGATGGATTTCCTTTTTTTATGTATCGTGTTATATAAAGCGAGTGAAAAGAAAGAATGATATCACCTATCAACGGATAATCAAATATAGATATTATTATGACGTCTTTATAATATACCTACCTAGTTATGCGACCAAATTCCCAAATAACGTGTACAGGAATCTGTAAGATAATTAGTTTGCAAATTATGATGTTATAAACAAATTAATCGGTTCTCGCCCTGTGAGACATTGCGTATCACCATTACTCATGATATATGTTTTGTTGGTAGATTGCGATGTGATAAATCATGTAGTTATTATTTCTAAGAAATATGCAATTCCACAACCGTGGGAATGATTATTTAAAACGACCTTAGTTGTAAAATGCAATATAACGCACGTTCAATGATTTTTGCAACATATTATTCTTCGTACATGGATTAAACAAGAAAGAATCTTTAATGTGTGAAAAGATTGACAGAGTGACAAAACGTCAAAGTTTAGGCTTATTGCTTAACAAATTCAGGATGCCGCGCACAAGATATTATGAGGAACACGGAGTACTTTCACTAGTTAAAATATTTATTCTCAGGGGATAAGATAACTAAACTAAAAGCGAGTTCATGCAATGCTATCATGTTTACTCTCTGGTACGTGGAGACTCGAGTGTAATTATGAAGCTTGGCAATAAATAAGGCTCACAAAGAATTTTCACAATGAAAAACATGTTCATTGGAATTGAATCATACATAATCGCCGTTTATATCATTGTATTTTTGCTTGCTTGATTAACTTGGTGTATCTTCTTTATACCTGAGTTATAGCAGTATGCCGCCGGTAGCTTAAGACCTGTTTTTTTAACACTTCAACGCTTGCGAAATGCATCCCTCTCAAGTGTTTCTTTAATTCAGGAAACAGATGATCACTACTGGAGGCCAAGTCTGGGCTGTAAGAGGGGAGTGAGACAGTATTGCGCACATCTTGTAGAATCGTATTCTTTTACACATACACCTCACACAGTTGGAAATGAATATCAACCGTAGGAACGTTTTTTGCACAGTTCGCACTTCGCGTAAGAATCAAATGTAAGCTTCATCTTTCACAGCTAGCGAGTCAAGAATTAACGTTGTAAAAGCTCGCCGAGGCGGGAACTGGGAGAAAGAGAGCCAAGCTACGTATAAGTCAGTCTCGCCAAATCTTACCTAACAGCATTTCTAGCAGCTTCTTGGAAACTTTATTTCATGAACATCTCTGGTAAATTGGCTACTATAGGCACACAAATTGGTATGTTACTAAAACGGCATTTATATTGGTATAGGAAATGGATTATTCGCTTCTTCCAGTATCTTGCAAGAGAGATACTAATCCAATGTGTAAAGGAAAGTAAATGTTTATTCACTTATCTACTAGCCTTCTCCTTCCACAGAGATTCGCACTGGCCAGATCATAAACTTATTAAGTAGTTCTGAGTAGACGGAACCTAAGATCATTCAATCTGTCCATCATCAGCAACAACTTGTGAGCTAGGGCAACAAATAACAAGTCAGAATGAAGAAAAGGATAACTGTGTCATACAAAGTATTGAAAATATTCAACTACCCCGAAAGTATTACTTATAATATGACGAGTGAAGAAAATCCGCCTGCACTTTGATTACCCAGTAATATTACTATTATCTATATTTATCATGACAGAGTTGATAGCATATTGTGTTTTTTCCTGATATTCGCACACTATTCGTGATATGTGAACTATTCAGAATGAACGAGGCTGAACTAGCCATTATTTCAGATATTATGGTCTATAAATTAATTCGTGCGGTTCTTTTCAAAATTTGAACGTTTATTTAAGAAAAACATGTACAATTTGTAGATCCCATCCCAAAAGAACTGCGCCAGCTTGTCAGCCAAGAATGAATCAAGCCAATTTTTTATATCTTGCTCTGATGTGAACCGTATTCTAGTGAGGGCGCTCTGTATCGACCGGAAGAAATGGTAGTCAAAAGGGGCAAGGTCTGGGCTATAAGGCGGATGAGGTAAAACTTCTTATCTACTGTTTTCCAAATAGTTCTTAACCGTAATAGTAACGTAGGCCCGAGCGTTGTCATAATGGAAAATTATTGCCTAGTGTCTAGTCGCATATTCCGGAGTTTTTCGGCTACTGCTCTCTTCAAACGGATTAATTGTGTTTGGTAGCGTTCTCCATTGATGGTTTCACTCGGATTTACAAGCTCATAATACAGCACACCCTTCTGATCCTACCAAACAGAGAGCATTACCTTCGCGACATGGATATTCGGCTTTGCCGTTGAATTGGCTAGTTGACCGGATGTCACTTATAATTTTATGGGGTTGGGGTTGTCTCAATGGATCCATTTTTCATCACCACTAACAATCCGATGCAAAAATGACTTCCTTCTGTGGCGTTCCATTAGCATTTCGGTAGCATTTTTCTTCATATTAAAGTAATGAAGAAGAAATTCCCGCAAAAACACCTTTTCAGGAACAAAGGCCATGAAAAGGTATCCATCCTCAGATAGCACGGCAGCCCAGCAAGCACTTGACTCTCATAAAATTGAGTCAAAACTAGCAAGGAACTGCATCGAAGCTTTAAACTCAATAGGAGCAAATAATGAAGTTGGTATCTGACCACACCAGAGTACACGATATTGAACAAGCCGATTATCTGGTGAAAACAAGCGAGACAATTCCTTTCATACGACTACAGCCTTCCATAGCTTTCCCAAAAACTCATCAAGTCATATTCATAAAGTTGTGTGAAAACGAGGAGAAATCCAAAACATGGAATAAGACCTCAGGTCTGAAGCATTCCAAAAGTTTTTATTCCTATTCCATCAAATGGTTTGAAATGGCCCGTTCATTGAACAAATACAAGTTAAGGATAGTTACTGATATGCTTACTGGACAGTGTCTGTTGAACTACCATCTGAGAAACATCAGAAAAACTCGACAGCTATTGTCGCTTCTGTAATGAACCATAAAGAACAGCCGAACACCTCCTTTGTGGGTGCGAGGCAATCCATAAATGAAGATTACAGTACTCATATTCAGGTATTTGAAAGTTTGAAAAGGTAAGCCGCATAGTCCCTAGACAGGTAGCTCACATTGCCCAGTCATTGCTGCCTGGGGTACACAATAGATCAATAAGCCAAAACCTTACTGGCTCAACTCATCTAATCTAAAAGTGGACCATGTAACTACTGCTTTAATATTAAATTATGCTACATTTTTTGCGGGCAATTAATTTTTCCTTCCCTAACTGACAAAAATATCAGCTCTAGCTCTGATAATGAAAACAAAATTCTAAGACACAAACAACTGAACTAGATAATCTAGTAGTAACCACATCTATTCTAATAATGCTGGATCGAACTATATAAATGAATCAACTTTTGCTTTGAGTCACGAAAATGACTTTCACCCCAATTGGAATTTTAAAAATTCCAACGAATCGTAGCTATTTGATATTAAATAGAAAAGATGCGGGGGTGATATGCGCGGCTCTCTATGATCTGTCGTTGCATGATGTTGTTATACGGACAAATGACAGACGTTAAGTCTACGTGATCTGAAGTATGTATACGCGCCAACGAGAGATACTCTTTTGTTTAGTGTGAGAATCACTGCACTCTGCGAAAATCTTGACTGGCCATCGTGTCCATAAAGCAGATAAGGATTTTTATGGGTTTACGTGGATAATTTTGCTTCCATATATAGATCGTTAAAAGGCGGTGTGGAAAGATCAAGTAAAAACAAGATGACAAATTGTTGGTTTTAAATCAGTTGTTTTTGTGATATACGGGAAAACTAGGTCTATTGAATGTTATGTTTTTACATTGTGCTTGATAATTGACATGAATTTTTAAAAAATACGAAAATCTTTATCCCACTAACAATATGGTTTAAGCAAATATGTATTAGAATCTTATAGATACAAATTGTTAGTTAGGATTTGAATAGCATAAAACATTCTAATACAATTTCAAACCAGTTTTGATTCACAGCCTTATCTATCTACAAAGTTAACCCTTTCTTTAAAAACGAATATAAACATATTCGTGGGGTCCTTTATAAAATGTAAATAGTATAGAATGACAAAATCAAATTGTGAATTAAGTTAAAATCTATAAGAATCAGAAAATTCATAAATATCTTGTGGAGGGTAAGTTATATTATATAACTGTGCATTAATACCAAAAAAACAGTGAATTTAATAACGAGAAACAAAGTCATCTGTAATTTATGAAAGACAAAGTGTATTTTGTGCAAAAATACTAAGAGAAACTAACAAGATGGCCGCGTTGGGGAAAAAGCCTCTCGATCGCCCAGGGATAAAATTATATAAATGCCATGAAGACACTAAGTTTGAATCAGTAGTTTGTGTTATTTGTGAATCAGTATATCATTATAATGATTTTGTGAGAAGAAAATATGGAACTCAAATAAGTGATTGTTTAGTATTTTGCAAAGAACATAAAGAGGTAAACCTAACCTCAATTGGTCGAAACATTGAAAAGAGAACAACTATATACAAAAAAGGTGAAAAGTCTAGAAAAGAAAATAAATGAACAAGAAGATATAATTAAAGAAAGTGAGAGAGAAATTAATGAACAGCAACAGCAGTTAACACAGCTGGGACAACAACTAACTTTAAATAGTAAATTAAGACAAGATAATTATGAAGATATGGATCTAGACGGCACAGTTCACGATAAATCAGTTTTTGAAAAGGCAGAAATAGAAACTTTGAAAATGGAAGTAGATCTACTAAAAAAATTGAACCAAGAATTAATAAAGAGAAAAAAAGTGAAAATAGAAATCTCAATGCTAATACTTTTGCGGAAGTTACTGCAGGAAACATATTAAAACCAAAAATAACACACAAAATAACGATAAAGAAAACAAATGAGGAAGGAACATTAAAAGAATTAGAACAAAAAGTAGCAAGATGCCTAATAAGTCAAAAAATGATTCAATCAAATAAAGTCTATGAAAAGACAGAAAAAAATGAAATAATAGTGAGTGTACGAGATAATCATAGTGTGGAAAAAGCTGTGGAAATTGTAACCTCTTAACTAGCTGATATATGTGATATCAAAATTGAAGAGGTCAACAAACCGAAGTTAAAAATAGTGGGAATTCAAGATTTTGATAAAATGAGCAAAGAGCAAATTCAAGAAGACATCAATCAAAGAAATTATTTCAATGTAGAGAGTGGATGTACAGTATTACATATGTATACTAATGACAAAAAAGGAACACAAACAGTTTTAATAGAGGCACCTGCCGAAATATATAAGAGCATTAGAGATAACGGAAACAAATTATACATTGGAAATCAAAAGTGCAGAGCATATGATTATATAGACGTAAAACCATGCTATAACTGTGGTATGCTAACTCATAAAGGACAAAAGTGCAAAAACATACAAAACTGTAAGTAATAAAAATAACAAAATTAAAGCAATAAATATATTTAATATGTTGCCAAATGAACTTAAAGAACTAGATATAAGTATGAAAGCTTTTCACAAAAAATTAAAAGATTGGAGTATTGAAAATATATATATGTAATAGCTAATAAAGCAAGAAGAACGATCTCAAAGATATAGATTATTGATTGTAAAAGATAGATTAAATGGGTAAAGATAAAGAACTGGGTTTTAGTTTTAACTTATGGGTATCATATTTCGAAAATATATATATTAAGATAAAACTTGATCCTGTTAAAGATATTAACAGATGATCTAAGTCTATAAAACTAAACAGGAATTATACCGACGTTGATTAAAATAAGTATTATTGTATTGAAAATTTTTATATACTGTTACATTATACAAAACAGGTTGTAATAGTTTTAAGTTAGTGGTAAGGGGAACAAACATGGCCAGGAGGGTCTTGCCATGCTTGTCTCGCGTCTCCAGACTGGCGAACAGGAAACTCGTTTTCCTCTGTCGGATTACTTTGTGATTTTGTATTACTTTGTAATGTAATGTACTGTTACTCTGGTAAATAAATAAATAAATAACTGGTGAGTAATTCCGAAATACTAAGATAAAGAAAAACCAGATATGAAGCATATCAATTATTAGTATCGATAATCCAAATAGTGCTAGATATCAATAGAAAACAAAAGTGATAAAAAAATATCGTTAACCGAGAGAAAAGAAATTGATGAGTTGATAGACCCGTACTATATCCAAATATAATAGAAAAAGTAAGGTACAATAACGTAGAGAGACGAGTTCATCCACCTCGGGTAAGTCTTGGGGGTTGTACTGAGTAGGTGTCTAGCAAAACTAAACGGAACCCGGAACTCGTTATATTAAGGAATGAATATAAAATAGAAAAAGACAATATAGATACCTTTGAAGGAATATTTTTAGACATGGAGGAAAAAATAGACAGAAATACATATATTATGGAACAAGACAATCAAAAGCTGAATCAAACAATAGCCGAACACGAAAAAAGGCTGGAATATGTAGAAAAAACATAAAAGCGCAATAAAATTAGAAATTAGAGCCAACAAAAATCAAAGGTCCAAATAATAATGGGAAAAATAGAGTTGAAAGTAGACCTGGAAGCTGATTTAGTAGAATTCAACAGAATATGAGAATTTGAAACAAATAAAAATAAGCCAATGATGGTTGAAATCAAAAAATGAAACAAAACGAGTCTAATTATAATTTAAATTTAGAAATGGAATAAAAAATTGGGAACTATGAGACAAGCTAAAAAGCTGGAAAATTACAATATAAGGATTAACTTAAAAAGTACAAATAGGAAGAGAAAATTTGTTACCTAGGGTGAAATTAGCCAGAGAATAAGAACACAACGCAGCTGTACAAATTTAACAAATCAATTGTAAATATCAAAATTTATGGAATAGAGGCATTTATGAACGAAAAGTCAAGAGAAAAGATGACAAGAAACGTGCAGGAAGCAATCACTATTCAGAAAATGGAGGGGGAAGTAGAGAGAAGAAGTAAAGAAAGTCGACAAGGCAAAGAAATGGATAATGAGTAAGAACGAGAAAAACAAATGGAAGGATCTAGTAAGAATGGAAGCGTGGAAAGTACAAAATCATGCTACAGAAAACTAGATCTAGAGAACTGATTAAATATGGAATTAAGAAAGAATATATTGGAAACTAAAATTAAAGCAGAAATATTTCACATTAAAAGAATGGAAGAACAGGGAAAGAGGAAAATTATAAAATGGAGAACGAACGAGAAAAGATTGTCAGTAAGAACAAAAAATAGATGGGAAAATTATACAAGTTATGCGAAATATAGAAGTACGTCACTGACAAAAACCTATACTAAGCTATAATTGAGTAGTGTTCTAGTAAGTCCTCCCACAAAATACAGGGTCAAAATAAGTCAATTTGACCAGCTACAATTCTAAATAGAATGTACAGCCTTGAATATATATTAAACATGTTGTTGCATTTATTTGTCTAACAATTTCTGGTAGTTTTACAGTTGAGGCTAGATTAAATCGGTACAGGCTTCAACCTAGATTAGTCGTGGCTCACTCATACTACTCTTCTATTTGACGTCGTTTTTCCATCAAGGCAGGGCATCTGCAGAGCAGATGATCAATTATCTTTTCTTCTCCGTTATATGGTTTGGATTTTCCTTCATTAATCTCTGGACAAATTGCTGGATATTCTGCAATTACTTCTATTTGACTACATAACCTAATGTTCGGCTTTCTGTAACTTGGATAAAATGTTGCTAAATGCCATTCTCATTTGTCACTATTAGGAAATTTTGCGATAGGAAACGTTTGGTCATTTTAATTGCCTTTTACTAGTACTAATAGCGTTATATATTAGAATCTTATCAAATATTTATATTTGACAACTTTGCTTCTATTTAGTACACCATCTATTCCATAGACGATTCACGCAAATTACTCAAGTTAATTTCTATCATCTTTTTAGACCCCTGAATGTGCATAATAATATTAATAGACATCAAATTGATAAAAATGACGAGTCATAGAATATTTTATAGTCCTAGTTGTGGTGTGAGCTACTCGTCGCTGGCTTGGAAGCAAGTTTATTTCTCCTAATGAGAGCTTGACAATTGAAGAGAATGTGTATCGTAGTTTCCTTCTCTACTCCGCAGAATTGAATTAGCCTTTGTCCTATCTGTAATAACTAAGTTTCACGTGTCCTATTGGTTTTTTCCTTTCTCATGATTTTTGTCCCCTATAGCTAGTGATCCAGAGCAGCTCTACCATCTTCTCACCATTTAGCTATTGTGTATATTTGAAGCTACCTTGACCCGATACCAATGCTCTAATTCTTGTTACTAGTTAGTTAGCACTCATCAGGAATTGATTAAATTTCCTGGGCTGAAATTCAAATAAAAAAATAAGAACTAAGTTTTTTTCCCGTTACATTAATTTTGAAACATAAAAAAAATTTTCAAGGGAACGAGCAGCCCATAAAATGGATGAATATGAAATTAAGACATTGTTAAGACTACTTATCCTTGATAGGGTTTATCGTAGAGCACATTTGGATTTCCAGGATTTATAGGATGAAGATGGTCCGTCAATATTTTAAATGATATGTCTTTGTACTAAATTCTCTAAGATGACATATCATCTCAGAGTAGCCAAATGAGTCATAGAATTCTTGACAAGTGATGAACAGTTAGCGTTGCTCATTTCTTTTTAATAAGCAATAAGTTTATGCGATGGTAGATATGACTGTGATGTCGTAGACCCCAAAAGAATCAGATGCTATTTATTCTCTTTTGACAACAATGATGTTTTGCCGAGATATTAATAAATTCGAGGATGAGGAAAGTTAATATTAAGAAATTGTCTTTAACTACATTTTCTCATTCGATCAAACTCAATGCTAACAAAATATATGTTGTTTACAGGTTAATGAAAGCTACTTTATCCTCATTATCTGCTGCATTGATCATTCAGATGACGAAAAATATAAAAATTAGCTCATATTATTGATTGGATGGATGGTCTAAACCAAATAAATACTTAATGACAATCAAATTCATCGTGAAATATAACTGATTTATGAAATATGAATAAATAAAACAAATTTTTAAAAGTGGAACTTCGGCTTTCACTCAAGCAGCGGGTGGCTACTATGTAATATTTCGAACTCTTATACAATGGTAATTATTACCATGACACTGTGATTTCTATACTATCTAACGGATTAAGATCGAGCAGAGAAATTATATAGCAGGGCTGCTACCAAAAATTTTTAGTAGGGTTGTACGTATTTCTCAAAAATCGAAAAAAGATGAGAAAGTAACATTGAAAGAGCATAAATATAGTATTCAAAAGTTTATATTTTGCGAGTGTATGAGAAATACATAACAAGACATCTATAGAATAAAACTATTAATTATAATTATATACAAAATTTTATATTAATTTCTTTAATGACATTTCGACTCCGTGATGACTACGATTTAGTTGCGAAGATTTTCTTTCAAATACGCTAGCGGAGTTGCTTTATAATTGTGAACTTTGAAATTTGAAATAATTCCGTAAATAAAAAGCCCAGCTGAGGAGGAGAGGACAGTATGGAGGTGAGAGATAAAATTTTTGAAAGACCCTTCACGTATACTTGATCTAATTGAACCGTCTCCATTGGTAATAAGAAATTTATTGTACCCGCATGTTTTCAAAAAAACTATAGACTTCTCTTGTGGTTCCGATTCGTCGCATACCAGTAGAGGCAGTTTTGATAATCTACGCGTCGATGAAGGTACAAATCCCATAATATAATGCTCAATGTCATGGTTCATATAGTCAGGTCTATGACTAACTTCTTGGGATCCTTATTCCTATAACAATTCAATAAAAAGTTTACAACACATGTTTGAAAAGAAGGGTGATTGGCGCTCATTTAAGAGATGAAAACTCGAATACTGCAGAATATTGCACGTGTTATAGTGGTTTTGGTATAAAACTCTCGTATCATGCTCTCAGGAAACTCTCCATAGCGACTAAAGACACAAAAATCAGCCAGCCTACCCCATGTGCCTCTCAAATTCGGTATGTAGAGCAATGGGAAATTAATATCATATTCTTTCTGATGATAAGCAGGAATCATCTTTGGTTTTATGTTATTATATCTAAGTAGTCTAAAATTGTTTGTATAACCATTTCCTTTTTTAGTTTGATATTTTAATATTTCATTTCCAAAATCTACATTACACTCCAACAATTCCATTCTTATATAAAATGTACCCTTTCAATACAATTTATTTATTTTAATAACTCCTAATTCACAAAATATTTAATGCTAATATCGTTTGAGGGACAAAACAGATTTAAATAAATGACCATATCATTTATTGATTATTGCAAAATAATAATTAGAACGTGTGGTCCCAATAGTATTAGTGAGTGGGTCGTATGTGTCCCAACAGTATTGCAGTAAAATAGTGGAGAATATAATTTTTTTTTCACATATACAAGGAAATCAAAACAACCATTGCAGAGTTCTACTGTGCACATTTGGAAAGTGATCTTTGTTTTTTTTTTGAAACCAGCACATCTTTACCAGAATAGGCATATGATCTCTTATATCATCCAGCTGGGATTTTCCTACGGCTATCATATTTTCTGCGGTATAATAAAGTTTATGAACGTCAATTTTGAACATATTATTTTAGTGTATATTATATAAGCATACATATATTGCAGTCATGGATAACTTGTAGAATAACTTTCGTCACCGTTTGGAGCTTTCTCTATCCGAATTATACTGCGCATTTGATCGATGTGATCAACGCCTCCCATAAATTCATCGTAAAGCATATTTGAATAGGAACAACTAATTTCGTTTTCACTGCCATCTTTTGCTTTTCTTTCTACATGCTTACTACTAAAAATTCTTTAGTATCTTGCAAACGAATGGAAATTATCTTGAATATAAAGGTTATTCAATACTAATGGGAGATAATATTCCAATAATTAACACTTTATATAAGTACAATTTTTGTTTTTGTAAATAAAAAAACTCATAAAAACTATTGCTATAAACTAAATAAGTAAAATAAAATTATTAATAGCTTATTTAGCAACTACCAGCACAGCACATTAAAAAACACAGTTAGTAATCAGCGTGACACGTGTTTACGGTTTGCTAAGAACATTTAGATTGACAAAATTTCCTAGAAAAGAAAAAAGAAGACTGCAACAAAGCAAACAGATTTGGACTTATTTACGGTACTATACTAAAATCCCAGATCCTAATGCATTTGTAAGAATTTGAATTATTTTAGTAATTATATGAAATTCTCTGGGACTATATATCGTTACGGTATGAAAAGGGTTAATAGAATTGATGGGCATACTACTTTATGTTATTTATTACACAGAAATATTATTCACAAATATTTGTTACCTTTCACCCACAAGTAGATACGCTCGTGAGCGATCTATCAGGATACCATAATCGTTATTTTTTCCTGATGTAATTTTTCATACTTAACCAAATTATTGATTGGAGCTTGCGGTTATCTCGAGTGTATTTCTTTTCTTACAAGTGATTGTGATGCTAATTAAGAGAATGCACAGATTTTGTTGAATCATTGTTGGTTGTTCAGAAAGTGAGTGACTGGTATTATGATTAGCTACTAATAATTAGAAACGAAAACATGCTTGATTTGTTCATTATGTATTGTTAAATTCACAAAAAGGTTTTTAGTAGAGAAATATATCAATACTATATATAAAATTTGCCATTTTTCTAGTGGTTTCATAATTATCTTTTATCGCCAAATACTTTCGTGAAAAATTTGTGGAAATCGAAACGATAGGCAGTGAAGACTGTAATTAAAATGTGTGGTCTCACGTCGTGATGGAACACAACGCCTGTTTTATAGAATAAATCCAGACGCTTATGTATTAATATAGTAATATATGATAATATAACGATAATGTCGTTCGAGATGTTATCCGGTGAATTATGGATTCGGTCAACGTAAGTAAGAGATAGAAAAAAGAGCTATGAAACATTCTGGGAGATGAAGGGCCGTAGATATATTGGTTTTTTCTCAAACGTGCTACATATGGAAGATAGAAAATACGAAATGTTATAAAAGAAAGGCGAACAAATATTCTCTTGAAGAGGTAGTTGTTCCGGGAAACGATCGGAGGATGAAAAATATCATGAATGAGAGATCCAAAATTATTTTAAAATGTGTTGGTAAGAGTGTACATGACGTGGTAGCCACATTTCCTTCCAAAACCACTCTTGTATGACTTTATGTTTAATGTCATATACTTTATAATTTTTTTATCGCTCATTTTTTAATCTCTTTAAAGGAAATATGTCAGAATTCTCCACTCAGGTGCATTAAAAATAAGCAGAATAAAAATTACGTGAAACTATAAAGAAAAATTTATCATAAGATAATAGAAGATGTTAAAGATATTTATTATAATAGGACAATCGCCAATGTTTCTAAAGAAACATGGTCCATTGTGAATGAGCTAAGAATTAAGTCTTCTTCATCGAGCATAATCTTTACTTCACCTCATAACCAAAAATTTATCAAATTCTATAACTCCTTCTCATGACCGGCTTTCATATATCACTGATACTAATGCTAACTTACACTTTAGCAGGGTTTCGCAGTACAATTGCAGCCTTACCACCTTACCACTTCAATTAACGTTTCATTTGATAATGGTACTTTTCCCAATTGCCTTAAGACGGCCATAATTATACCTCTGCATAAAGGAGAAGATGAAAATCAACCATCGAATTATCGCCCAATTGCACTTTTTTCCACGTTAGCTAAGATCATAGAAAGATTGGTCAAACAGAGGCTTTTATCATTTCTGTTTAAATATAATATACTTACCACCCATCAATTTGGGTTTTTAAGTAACAAATGCACAAATAATATTCTCCCTCCTAAATAATGTCTATTCTATCCTAAACAGGCATCACTGCGCTGCAACAAATTTTTGTAATTTTTCTAAGGCTCTCGATTGTGTTAATCATAATATTTTAATCAACAAATTACAGTACAATGATTTCAGGGAAACATCTCTCGCATGGTTTAAGTCCAACAGTCAGCTTATAAGGCTTGCCGCCTTATCTAAAAATCCTTCTGTTTTCCAAAGAACTGAATTATCCATCTCCTTAACACTCTATTCAGCGCTTGTTGAGTCGCATTTCCGATATGTCCATCCCTTCTGTGGCACATGTGGTGCGACTCAATTTGAGCGAATCTTCAAACTACAAAAGAGAGCTGTTAGATATTTACTCGAACCAAACAGCAGGGACTTCTTTAAAAGATTAAAAATTCTTACTCATCCTTCATTATTCACCTTTGAATCCGTTTGCCTAATTCGTAAGCACGCTTCTTTAACTTCAGAAAGGACGTTTCACGGCTATCCATTTAGGAACGCGGAGCATGACCTTCACCTACCTTCTCTACGTTCAGAATTAATTCAATCTTTTACAATGAAAAAAAATGCCAATTGAAATCAAATCGATATCATCTTTTCCCGCAATAATTTGAGGGCATATTTAATGGTTAGTGCCTTCTACTCTGTAAACGGCTTCTTTTCTAATAATAATATTTAATTACGAGCATGCTGCATACTGGTTTAATTTTTGCTATGGACTTGTATACGATTTATATAATAATTATTACTATTAGCTATAAGTTTCTTACTCGTTGTGGTTTTCTTCTAAATATTGACATTTTATTTTATTTGTTTTATCTTTATTTATTTATTTTCATGTTTGTTTTTTAGTTTTTACTAGCTCTGGTTTACAAATTTTAACAATTTTCTGACAATTAAGCATTTCTCTCTAAAAAACAGTTGATTTGGTCGAGTAATCTTATGCGGCATTTAAACATTGAGTTTTTTGTATATTCAACATTTATCAAATGATTCCAAGCAATGTGAAAGTTATAAATTTGTTAATTGCTAATTAATACATAGTTTTTATTTTCGGTGAGAATAGAGAACATTAGAAAAAAAGTAATATTATTCAAATATATTAGAATAAATAAGTTCGGTTATCTAAGCGCGCATGATACAATGTAAATATGGGTGTTGGTGTAGTGGTAGTATAAACCAGGGTGTGAAAAGTCGCTGGTGACGAAGGGGGAAATGAACCGTAGCGTCCTCTCTTGGTTCATGAGCACAACTAATACCTTTATAGATTTGATGGTGGGTGACACTAGGGGCTATGATATCGAGGCAATCACAGAACAGCATTGACATTTGACATAATATAGTGGATGCGTAGTTGATCTGGGGCGGATTACTACAAATAACAACTTGTTAATCTCATTTTAGCACGGGTACAGTCGGGAAGAAGTGTTTTCGTTTTATTCACGTACAGATTATGAACGGTTTCTTATTGGGAACGTCAATTTGAATATTGAATTTTGAAACCTATGAACTTTAACATTTTTAAAAATATTTGTAGACATACTTGCGAATACTCCATTAGGCCCTTCATTAGCTCTTCAAAGACTCAGGTAAGTTAAATGTAACTGCTGTGTAAGAAACATACTACATTTTTCTTTTTTTCTATTACAGGAACTGCACTTGTGTCTTCACCCTCAACCTTTCAAGCTATTGATGAAGTACCAGACCTTCCAATCAAACTACCAAGAAGTAAATTAAAAATCAAATATTAATGTCTTTTTTGTAATAACTATAATACGCTTGAAAAACAATCTGACTTGTTGAGTATTATAATAAATATATTTTTAATTTGTTTTGAAAGGTTTAGATGAGAGATTAAAAGATTCTAATCTCTCATTTAAAATGGCATACAAGTGTATACAAACACAAGAAAATACAAAAAACCGGTTTAGTGGTAGTTTTATAATAATTGTCGTGTCAATGGACATCTGAAGACAATAGACTTAGCAAATAATATTGCGTACAGATTGTACGCGCAGAGAACGAACCCTCTATCCACATTCTCCGAAGTGTGAAATATTACGACATATCTGGATGCTATAGCCATCCCATATTCTAACTTGACCAGAAAGGGAAAATTAATAGATTAGCTGTAAGCACTGAGGATCCCCATCATCACAGCAATAAATGGGCACACAATAGATCCTCGGAGTCGCGTTGTATATGATACTCTAATATATGCATACGTATTATATTTATCCATCTATATATATATATATATATATATATATATATATATATATATATATATATATTAGTATTACTAATGAACCAAGAGATGGCGCTGAAGCAGGAACTCGAGTTAGTTATCTATAGGATGTGGTTCATCTATCGTGTAAACAGTGTTTTTTGTACGTATTGTAGCATCTTCGTGATTCAACGACGCCATATCAATCAAATTTCCTGGATTTTGTTTTAGGGAATATTACGTTGTTGTCATTTGGATATTTCTTCGTGAGATTTAGTAAGATTTGAGAATTTACGTTTATGTGATGAGATAAAAATTTGATCTAATTGAATCTGCTTTTCTCCTTCAATCCCAAAAACTTCAAATTCCAAACTAAATTAAAACTAAGTTAAAAACACAAGAAAAAAACTGATTTTCACTTTTATGAATGTTTCCACACGTATAAATAAGCATAGAAAGTAGACATTATTATGTGTTTTTTTGTATTTATTTCAAATTCATCAAATTCAATATAAGCTATACGTTTTTTATATCGCGGGTATCACCAATTATTAAAGTATGGGCAAATTTAGACAAATAATAACACGAGTATAACGATAACCATAATAGCTTAGTACTAGCTATGAGAATTGTCTGATGGGCGTAAATTTGTAAGAATAACCATTTGGTCGCTATATCAAATGAACAACTTATGAAATTCTTAATTATACATTAATTGACTGTTTTTTAATTATAGATAACACGAACAGAATTTTCAGAATCACTGTATGACTGTGTCTCCGTCCATCGACATCGAGAGCTATTAAGATCGTAAAAATTTTAGAGCTATGATAATTCTTTAATTATTATCAGTTTGGTATTAATGTAATCGCACTATAAAGTGCAAAATCATTTGATAACATTTATTGAGGAAGAAGTAGTAGTAATACTAGTACTATTTAACATAGTAAGTGTATGGAGATATATTTACCACAATGAATCCTATAGGAAAATTAAAACAACGACTGAATATGAATATTGATAGGAATAATGTATTTATCTACAACTATAACATAATTTATAAATATTTCTCAAACTAGAAGATCATAGAATTCAATGTGTCAATCATTTCGTCGATAATAGGTAACTATTTGTGTGTGTGTGTGTGTGTGTGCGCGTGTGTGTGTGTATGTGAGCGGTGGTGGAGACATCACAGCTGTAAAAAAACTGGGAGGGTGGAAGTCAACAGCAGTTACCGAAGGTTACATGGACGATAACATAAATAACAAACAAGAAAGATACAGAATAATTGTGGAAATAATTAACAAGAATGATTGTACTGTACAAAGTGTGCAACTACCACAGTAGATAATATGACGGGTAAAGAAAGTCCAACTGTAACTTCTAATAACTACAATAATATTACTATTGATTATAATTATTATCAATTATATATTGTGTAATTGTATAGTTGTAGATGAAGTATAGTAGTCTGCTACTCATTTGAATTAGTAATAGCCATCATCACTCGCTCTTTAAATAATATTCCATCATTCTAATTCTTCTAATAAGTCTTTGTACAGAGTATCAATTTCGTAATAATAATAACGCCTTAATATCTGATTACTTTAAAAAACTCGAAAAACTAACATACCTATACGGAAGCCCGAAAAACTTGCCCTGTCATTAGACGAATGCTTGTGTGAAATATAAATACATCACCTCTAAAAGGTTTTTTCTTCATCGAGAGACTTCGAAGAATTGCAGAAGAACTATGTTCGAAAATTCTCCGTTCATGTTCTAATGAATATTTCAATAAATTTCAACAATTTTAATGTAATCAGCAATCGGATACGACGATCGCAAATAATAGATTCCTATCCATGTCGAAAAATATCAAAGTGGCGCATCGAATACACAAAAAACAGGCCACCTACGATAAAAATTCACTACGGAAACAGATCCGGCTTTAGCTGGAAAAATTCAGTCTACTGTTTTCTATATATTTATCATCATCATCAAGCCTTTCAATTTCTTGTGGATGATGGCTATCGCTTTTGGCGCGTTTATCGTTTGATTTGGCTGCTTTTGTTATTTCCATTCTTTTCGGTTCCGTCATTTTGCTCTCCAGTTTTCTAGATTGAGTGCTTTTATGTCCTCCTCTATTTCGTTTCTCCAAGTTTTTCTCGGCCTGTCCCTTCTTCTTGGCCACAATGGGATCCATTGCGCTATTCTTTTGATTATTTCAATTGGTTTCCTTCTCGTTATGTGCCCGGCCCAGTTGAGCCTTTGTGCTTTTTTGTATCTCACTATATTCTTCTTCCCCAGTTCTCTCTCTATTTCTTTGCTCTTCTTTCTCCTTCCTGTATTATGTTTGGGCCTGTTATAGTTCTTATTATCTTTCTTTCGGTTCTTTTAAGTTCTTTTTCGCCTCTTTATGTTTATTTCTGTTGTTTCCATCGCATATGTGATTACTGATCTTATTAGGGTATTGTACATTTTTATTTTGTTTTGTTTGGTTATGTTTTTGTTTTTTAGTAGGTTTTTGTTTCTTCCATAGGCTTAATAGCCCTTTTGTATCCTATCCTTTATCCTTTCTCTAGTTGTTTGTCGCAACGATTTTCCTAGATAGTTAAAGGTCGATACTGTTTCAAAATTGTATTTGCTAGTTTTCAGTTGTTTTGCTCTCTGTTCTAGTTCTCCTCCTATTTTTATATATTTTGTTTTTTCTGCATTTATTTCCAGTCCGTAATTTCTTGCTTCTTCTTCTAATTTGTTGATCGATTTTATTAATTCCCTCTGTCCATTTGCTATGATCGTTACATCATCTGCGCATGCTACTATCTGTATTGCATCTGGTATATGTATATCCTAGTTTGTAGTCCTGCGTTTCTCACAATGCCTTCCAGAATTATATTGAATAGCGTTGGTGACATTGGTTCTTCTTGCTTAACGCCCTTATTTGTGTGAGTTTTATCTGGACGTTGTACCTTGGAATCTCACTTCAATGTCACTCTTATTTAGTATTATTTCTCTATATATTCAATATCGTATAAATTTCAACATTGAACAAACTATTTTCAACTACGGCAGCTGAAAAATATAATATTAACTATTTTTTACTTCATCCATATTTAGCTTCTTTCAGTATCGTGCTCAACGTTGACTGTTAGTCAGTCTGTAAGTGTGAACTGTCAACATATCTAATTGGATAATAACATTGTGTATTAGAAGCAACGACTCCATATTTTGAACCAGGGCCTCATGAGATTTCACATTAACAACAACCTAAATGGATAACCAAAGGATCAGGTGGAGTCTTACTGGATAAACATTCAAGGCTTAAGACTTTTCAAAACATTTATAACCATATCAACCAAGGAAACTGAGAAACTTCTCGATATTTCCAAAAGCGACATTATACTGGTAGTCGATATTCCGACAGGTCACTTCTCCGTGACAACTGCAGATTCTGTAAGCAACCTATGAATTCAGCAATGCATCTACCCTGCAAATGTCCTATATATTCCAGCATAAGCTTAAGTACCTCAAAGAAGTAGTGCTATAACGTATTTTGGAGGCAGAACAATAAGATGCAGAGTCATACAAAAAATATCTATTTGTGAGTAGGTGTACAACGCCTGGAAAGCCAAAACTACTTTCCAAACAATCGTACCTAATCTAATCTAGGTTATTTGAGTGCCACACAAAATGGCATTACAGCGGAATTAAAATGCATTTTGTTTGTAACCAAAGAAAAGAAGTTGCATCTTTGATCTCTGCAGTTTCTGTCAATATAACGACGAGTTATATAACAGCTGATATTTACATAAATTTTAGATTACAGTGATGTCACTCTCTGGATTTATGAGCTGAACTCGAAGGATGATTTCCTCCCATAACTTGTTAACTGAAGTTTTGTTTTAATGGTCCTTATATCAAATATTCTATACGACAATTCTTTCAAAAACACAAGTGATAAGTTCCTCTTCAAAAGGTGTTTTGATTGATAAATGAAAAAATTTAGTATTAGCGTGTACCTATGTAAACGTGTTAAAAACAAATTGATTTGTTTTCATTTGGAATATAAATTCTTTTTCATCCATATCAAAATGCAACAAGCTTTTTTCGGGCGATCCGCTCTAGATTATTTAATTTCTGGCGGAAAATTACTTTCTAAACGCTTTAGTTGCGAAGCGCGTTTATGCCGCTTTGAACGCATTCTATGTGGACGTACACTAAGGGGTTTTCGGAGACTATTATCGGGTTAACCCGATCATGATCTAAATATTCTAAAAGTAATCCGGATCGCGTCACTGTTATTCGGAAACTGAAGGAAGTGATACCATATGATAGAATCTTTTCTACTCTAACATGTCGTGGGTAAATGTAATCAGCTGATGGGTTATTTCGTTTTTTTCATGAATCTTAAAAGTTACCAATCTCCCGTACTTGATTGTATTTTATTGTTTCTTACAGAGGCTTGTGATTTTTTCTTTCCATCATAAAAATAACTCACATTTATAGAAATTTGTTTGTAAAATCTATTGCACATCTGATTAAAGTGTATAAATAGAGAAAAACCATGAAGTTGTAATTAAACAACCGAGTCTAGAGTAATAAAAATAGAAGGCTTTTGTATAGGTTTATTTGGAATTTAAAACGTTTGGAAACACAGTGCGGGATAGAAAAACTCAGTCGTAATCTACCTGGTTCTGGATCATAGTTTCCGAGAAGCCTTATAGGAAATGGTTTAATTTTTAATTCACTTAAATGTTGTCCTTCTAGTAAACAAGACACAAATAAAAGAGCAGACAAATTATTTAAAAAAAAACTTACACTTGATGATGAGTCGGGCAATAATAGATAATAGTAGCCCTTTTCATTTCAAATAATGATTCATTGAGGAGACAATCATAAAAAACACATCATTAATACATACAGACGTATTAGCAGAATAACAAAATAAATTTCCAAGTAACCAGCGCATAGACGAAAGGTCTACTAAAATTTAAAAATATGTAATAGCAAACCCTGTACATTGTAACCATGGATGTAGAAATCAAACATGTGGGTTATAAAAAGTCATTTGCACTTAAAACTTTCTCATATTTCAAGTACAAAAATATACCAAAAAAATTGTACGACAACCAATGGTATACACAGAACAAAGGATCTATTCTCCATGAGATCCCAAATGTTCCAAAGCCCACAGGCATATCGATAGTGTTAGTTCAGTTAGTTCACGTATTTCATAAAATAACTAAGTATTACATCGTTAAAAAATAAAATTCAATTCAAATAACATTTCAAAGTGTATTATGTGGATGTAGAAATCAACAACGTTAGAAGAATGCATTTAATTCCAATCATTTCGAAAGTAGCATTATTACAGTGAAAAATGATATTTCTAATCGATTATATCTATTTTAGCTCGTTTAGGATAAATACACAAGTTTTTAGAAGCTAAATTTAGAGGAATTGAAATTAGAATGCGATTGGAGCTATTTCGTTTTATTACACCAAAAATTTTGTTACCCACTTCATTTCCTGCAAATGACTCTACTTACTCCTTCAAAAACTCTAAATTTTTTAAATATCACCCAAACATATCATTGTGCTCCTACTATTAACTCTTTTTAATATAACAGGACTCTACATGTACTTCACGTTAAGAACCAAACCAAACCAAATTTTCTGTATAATAGATACATTCCTTACATTTCTTTAGATTACATTTAACCGATGGCAGTTTGCTTATGACAAAGGGTGGTGGAATTGTAATCTGCTACATTCAATTAGCATCATCGACTCAATAAAGGAATTTGTTTTACAATCCCATGAGCGTTTTGTTTAGCTGCTTGTATTAGATTTTCTGCTCAATCTGTATACATCCATACAAATTAACTGTTATACGATGTGAAGAATTTTGTTCAATACATGACTAAATCTCAATCTTGTTATCTCTTCGGGTATAAATATCTCCTCAAATCGATGACCTTTGTATATCTTCATTACGAATATGTATTTATAATTTTCTCGTTATCAATGATGAATATATTTTCTAATAATTTGAAGAATAGATATTGAGGACCGAATGAAATATGATACACCATAGAAAAGTTATAGTTATCATGAATAAATCCGCCTCTGTTCAAAGAAAAATGATCGTTTTGTCGCAAAAAGCGGTCTGAGGCGCGCGCGGATCTGCTCGGTGAAAACGCCCCGTGCAGAATGCGTCGCTTCGCCAGCGCTAAAACACAAATCGCCGATCGCATACGAATACACATTCATCTCTCACCGCCACAGCCGCTTTTTATTCTTTCAACTGACTTATGAATGTCCAACGATGCCCCATTATGTGGCATTTTTTATTGCCTTATATTCGCCCCGCTTGTATTCATATCAGGCGTTTTTTAGAAACGCTAGGCCACCGACCGACATGCTACGGTTCCAATTCGTATCTCATAGTTTCCATTTAAATCGTGTGTTTTGATAAATACGATACAAAGATTTTAACAATTGATAATTTGGGAATATTACATTACACCTATAAGATATCATTACTAAACTATAATTTTCTCATAACATCATGATCATATATAAAGCATACCATGTTTATATGAGAAAAGTTAAAAAAACTGGGCTGGAGTTCCAAAAACGGAAACCTACTGATTGGCTTCAAATTTTTACCAGATACTCTATCACACACTTGATGATTATACTTAAAAGGATTTTTGAAGTCTCACAAGGAAAGGGGATGAAAATTTTTCTCCTAACCTATCCTAACCTAATCACGTATTTTCAGCTACTGATATTTTATGCCTATATTTAGATTTAAAGACAAAAAAACTCCGCAAATTCCTCCATCCAACACCGTCGTATTATTTCTATACATTTTGCAATAAATTCCATTAAGTAAAAAACCGATTCCCTTACACCAAAGTAGAGTAATTTCATGATTTTTCAACGTATTTTCTAATGTAAATAAATTATTCTATTGTTCTCAATTGCGTCACGATCGAATATTGATGTAAACAAAATTACAAATAAAATTGATGATTGTAATAAGTCGCATTTGTCTCTACTTATCTATTAGAAATATAAAACTAATGTTAATGCACTCCATGAAGAAATAACAATATTGAACATCTTCGAAATATCAGTGTCTGAAAATACATTGTTAGGTTAGGTTAGGAAATTTTTTTATCCCCTTTCCTTGAGAGACGTCAAAAATCCTTTGAGATACAAACATCTAGTGTGTAATAGAGTATCTGGTAAAAATTTGAAGCCAATAGATGGCCTCCCGTTGTTTTTGGAACTCCACCTAAAAACTCAATTGTACATATACATAAAAAAGAATTCTAATTTAGAATTGAGGCATACGGTGATATTGGTGGCTGCAATATTTGTATGGGCAAAAGAGGCTAGAAGAAGACGGAAAATAGCAAATTGTCGGCATATTATTGAGCGTCTGGATAGGGCTTCAAGAAACTATCTCTGTCAGACTGCTTCATGACTATCTGTCAAATTGCTAATCAATAGGTTTGAGAAAAAGATTAGCCTCCTACTATACGAACACTATATAGTCGAATTGAACCTTCCCATTCTTGATTATTGTTTCCATTGATTACGGACAACTATTGTCAACATTTGAGTTGGTGTAGCATTGGGTGATAGAGAGGCTTAATATTAAACGACGAAACACAATTAAGTTCAGGTGTGCAGAACAACTATAGAAATTTAAAACGTCTCCGTGCAAACCAACGTGATATTGTTTTTGCTATCAAAATCCTAGTCACAAGATTGTTAATGCAATAGTTTGAAAGTGTATTACTTATGATAGTCGTTAACCACTTGCGACTACTCGGGGCGGTATGACTACTGAGCGTTATATCTTTACAAACTACTTAACTGTTCCATCTAAATAGGAGACCAACAACTCTGATAGATATTACGAATCCAGCTTCAATATTTAGCAATATCTTCAAATATGGTAGGTGCAAATCACCAATATGGAATTAAGGACTTTCCAGCAACTATCGATTTATTTCAATATGATATTAGTATCAGTCATAATACATTATCCAAATATTTCACTAAACTAAAATCCGAAACACCCAGAAACAAAAGAAATAATATCATATATCAAGTATCTTGTAATGATTGTGACGCTGTCTATATAGGACAGACATATCAGTATTTAGAAAATAGCCTGAAATGTCATCTATATGATAAAAAAATAGAACTGCATTAACCAACCATGGAATATCAAAAAACACAAATTTAATTATAAATATTCAAGAAGTCTTGAAACGGAATCTAATATACGGAAAAAAGGATTTTTAGAAATGGTTCACATTCATAACAACGAGGAAACTATCAATGAGAAAAAAGACATAAATAATTTAAGTAAACTTTATCATTATTTATTTCTTGAATTTGGATAAAACTACGAATCATTTGTTTGATAGCTGCTTCATATTTTTGAGATGAACTAAGGAAAAATTAATTTTTCATGTTAGCGCAGACTTTGATTTTCTCTTGATAATTAAGATGTAGGCAGCAACAGGTCGAAAGTCAAATTTTTATCTGTCTTTCAAAAATTATAAAAAACTGATTTTAAATCAAAAGTAATAAAATAATGACGATCTAGAAACATAAATATATCAAAAGATCTAAGAAATAAGAAATTTGAAATAATATATTGATCAGTGAACCACTTTTCTCGAGGCATGGCAAGTCCATATATTGCACGTTGAGTTTCGTCAATTAATTGACGTTAATGTTTGGCAGTAGCTACCCCGGTTGCAGGTTTAAAATCCAAACGTGCGAGATGTGATGTGGAGAAGCTACCCAATTTGTATCTTCCACAACAAACTCTAGCACCGTTAATACATGTTAATTTTGCTTAGCGAGGTGTCACAATTATACATTGACAACTGTTGAATAATGTGGTTGTTGAAGTTTTTGATTATATTGAGCTGCAAAACTCGACCCGCTTTTTACGCAAAAATTATTAAAAATGAATTATATTTTATAGAAAAGATGAAATTAGAGAATGATATCATTATTAAAGGAACTAATACATTGATCTGTAAACCACGCTCATCACGACATGGAAAGTTCTGTTTAAACGAGTCCACATATTGCACGTCAAACTTTGGAGTTTCTCCAAGAAGCTGACGTTAAAGTTTAGCCGTAGATACCCTGGCCGCCAGATTTAATTTCAGCAAGTGTGATAGGGAGGAGATTGTCCAATTTGTACCATACACCCCAAACTCAAACGCAGTTAATACACAATAAAAATTTTTAGTACGAGGTGTCATAAGCATAGATGTCTAGAAAGTGATGAAATTTTGTTCCTGCTACTTCTGTGTTACGCGTCTGTGCGTCTCCTTGTTTGGAATGTTAGTTAATTTCGTAAATATATTTATGACCTAGCCTATATTTCTTTAACGAATTGCTGTCACCATCATTTTTTGTTAAAAAAGGCGATTGATTCTTATTATTGAATCTGTGATTACCTGATGAAATTTTACGACCCACTATTTCGATCTACCTCGTTGCCGAATTGAAACATCTTCCATGTAGCGTTAGATACTGTATAGAACAAATCTTTCGCACACTATATCAAAAGTGTCGGAGACACGTCCACGATTATTGTAGAGAATAACAAAATTATTAAGTTCTAAGAAATATGTCTGGGGTTCCATTTCTTCGACTTCTCTTTGAGAATGGACTAGTACGGGTGGCGCTTATTGATATGACTAACGCGTATCGCCTTTTGACAGCCGGAGATTTATAATCACTATTTGAATTATAAAAAGCACCTCAACAATCGTAAATATCGGTCTTTGGATAAAATAGTAAGGGAACAGAATGTACAACTCGATGTTAATAGGTAATATCGAAAGTTTACGAGTGAATGTGTCAGTAGTTTACATGTAATTATATACAGTATGGTGTAAATGAAAGGAATAAATTCGTTTTTTCGTAAACCGGCGACTTGAAGGAAAAATCTTGAAACCCGTAGATTTTTATTTTAAAACGGGCTATTCGTAAAAATACCTTTTTATTTTTGACGTCATCTATGCGAGCGTGATGACGTCATTGCTAAAATTTTAAATGGAAATGTGGGTGTTGTAAGACATTATTTGGTCTTTTAAATACCTATTCAGCCATATCAATATGTACAGTAATTGATTTGCGTATTGTCACAAATATTATTCAGGAAATTTCAACAGATTTCTTAATAAAATGTATTAAGTATTGGTATGATGTATTTATTGACACACAAAAATCAATTTTGTAAAGGCCGTCACTGTTGATGCTACCTACTTTTTACCTTTTTTAAAAATCGAGTTACCCTATCAACATCAACATTAACACTTGGACATAATTAACTTTCTGTCAAATGATTGACAGTATTATTGTACTAGACGAATTCAAAAAATCTTTGTATCTATCAACATGAAGCTCACTGAAACGCAAAGAATTGAAATTCTAATAATGATTGGTTGTGGAGATAAAGCACGTACGCAGAAAGAATTATGTACGTTATTTGAAAACAAATACCCCAACCGAGAACGAATTTCACAAACCACTATAAGCAAAATTGAGAAGGAATTCCGAGAAACGGGTCATGTCAAAGACCTCCCTAAAGGTGGTAGAAAACCAATATCAGAAAACAAACAACTAGATGTTCTGTTATCCTTACAAGATAATCCCCATACCAGTTCACGGCAAGTAGCATTATATAATGGCATGGACCATTCAACAGTTCTTAGAAAACTAAAGAAGGAAAAGCGACATCTCTACAAAGTAAGTTTAGTACAAAAGCTTATGGAAGATGATTTTGATGGACGAATTGAGTTTTGTGAAATTTTGATGGAACAAAATAACAGAGATCCGATGTTTTTAAAAAAGGTTCTTTCTCGGATGAACCTACATTTCAACTAAACGGTCATGTCAATCGTCAAACTTATCGGTACTGGGCTACAGAAACTCCACACTGGATGCCAGAGTACCATACTAAATAGCCAGATAAAGTTAATGTATGTGCGGGAATAATAGATAATAGGATTATTGGCCCATACTTTTTCGAAGAAACCTTAACAGGTCCTCGATATTTAGAATTTCTTCAAAACTTCTTGCTACCTGAATTGAACCGGCTGTTTCCAAACAGAAATGATTTATGGCTGCAGCAAGATGATGCGCATCCACACTAAGCTGTATTGATGCGAAACTATGGCCGCCTAGGTCACCTGATTTGACTCCTCTTGATTTCTTTTCATGGGATACTTGAAAAGTAAAGGGTATCAAAATAGACCACAAAATATGAATGATCTAATAGAAAGGATACGTATTGAGATTGCACAAATAACTCCGGAAGATATAGAGAAGGTTCGAGAAGAGTTCGTGGCATGTCTTTCTCATTGTATTTTTGGTTGAAGCTAAACAATTTGAGCACTTAATTTAGTTTTCGTTGTATTTAATAAGTAATACATATTAAATATTTATTGTAATAATAAATTTATTGTAATAATAAAATTTTATTAATTTCCATTTCCAATTAAAAAATTTTAGCGATGATGTCATCACGCTCGCATAGATGACCTCAAAAATAAAAAGGTATCCTTACGAATAGCCCGTTCTAAACTAAAAATTGACAGGATTTTTACTTAAAGTCGCCGGTTTACGAAATAACGAATTTATTCTTTTCATTTGCACCATACTATATATTACTATTGAAATTATAATGCAGAGTTACTTTTCTTAATGGTAGAAACCAATTTTGAAATTAGTTACAAGCTAAAATAATGATATTTTTGATGTTTGTTTTTTTTGTTTTTTGAAGTAGAAATCAACAAAGTTTCACGCGTTTCCACTAGCATTAACCATTATATCCAATTAAAAACTATCTTCTATATATTGGCAGAAATATATTCGAGAATGGTTCCAGAAGTACCTGGCCCAACAGAGAAAACAGAAATTTTAGTTAGGTTAGGTTAAGTTAGGTAATTTCTCAGCGGTCAACAAGTTCGATACCCTTTTTATCAAAAGAATTGTCAAGTTCTCAAAATTGTTGGAAAATCTTTGACCACCGAGCCATTTTTCAAGCCTGGGAACAGAAAATAATCTGATGTGGCTAAATCTGGTGAATAGGCTGCATGAGGTAGTAATTCAAACTTTAATTCGTTAATTTTGGCAATTGCAATAACGGATGTGTGAGCTGGTGCATTGTCTTGATGAAATGACACATTTTTCTTACCTAAATGCGGCCGTTTCCCTTGATTTCTTCGCTCAAACGTTACAATAAATTCGCATAATACTCCCCATTAATAGTTTATTTCTTTTTTAAGATAGTAAAAGAAAATTATCCCACACGCATCCCAAAAAAACGACCCCATGACCTTGCCTGCCTTGCCTTATTTGAGCCGGTTCTCCCTCTTCAGTCCATTGTTTTGACTGTTCTTTTGTTTCGGGTGTGAAGAGATGGACCCACGTTTCCTCCATGGTTATAAAACGACTCAAAAATTCGGCTTTATTTATGCGAAACTTTGCAGTCGATGCAAACATCTTCACGACACTGTTTTTGTTGTATTGTAAGCAAAAATCTCAAAAGACTAACGTCAGAACAATCTATGGACGATTTAACCTCCATGTCCCAATTTTTTGTACTATCATGCGTAAAGTACTTACTTTAGACACACTTTCGAGTGCGTGAGACTTCATGCACTAATGCGAGAAGAAACATACTTCAAGCAGTAGTTCGTAATTAACCTTTTTTCAATATTTCCGTAGCCTAGTGGCTAGTGTAGGAGATATGCGAGAGGTCCCAGGTTCAAGTCGCATTCATTCGATTTTTTATGTAGTAATAATTATTTTTTGGTGGCTTCTATGCATGCCGGAAGTTAGTTCTAATAAATGTTTTGTCACCTTTCTTTTGTTGAAGAGAGTGGGAGAGTTACCAGTCCATATAACTTATAGTCTAAGAGTTTGGCAGAGGCTAGTCGGTTCAACGTCTCATATATAGAACAATAACAATAAACGTTTTGTTTAAAGATCACTTCTAAATTTAAAATTTGAAATATCTGAGTTATATTTAGCATTTTATGAAATAAGAATTATACCATGAGTGGTCTATTTGTATACTTGATGACCAATTTCAAATAATAAATTCTCGGGTAATTCTTAGTGTTAATTTTGAAATTTGGTTGAGTTGACTTGAATAATATCTAACTTTCTACTTCTTCACGCGTTTATTAAAAATATCCTTGAACTACCTTATGTCTAGCCACTGCATATTGATTTAAACAAACTGACAGAAAAATTGATAATATCTCCCAGGAACTTGGATTTAAGCATTTCCGGCAAGGGTGGTCCCCATAAATATCCATTTATTTCTTTTTTTAATACAATGGTGTTGGTTGGGACAAGAAATTAAAATTAAGGTAGTCATTCATGAATTAAACATTAAAATGGTGATTTTTAGATGGGTGTTACTGCATGTTCTTACTGTTTTATCTAATCGTAGATTAAGTAACTTCCACACCCTCGATAGATCAATTTTAAAAACTTTTTATATTCATTAAAAAAATATCTCTCTTCATCTGATTCTGAAAATAACTGAGAATCAAAGACAACAAGTACTGCGAAATATTTTTTCATATCACAATCGGTGAGTTTTCATGGAAATAAACATCCGGAAGTCGTACCAACTGAAAACTGCATGAAATATCCTTCAAGCGAAAATTTACACAATAGAGAATGCAGCTGGATTGTTAAGAAAAAGTGGTGAATCAAAAACAACAAAATAAGAAGTGTTAATGTCGCGAGACACTAACCTGGATTCGTGACATCAAATTAAGCATCTGCTAAGAAAGTAAGTCATCACACACTTAATCAAAAAGGTTAATGTAGTGATAACTGGACATTGTACTGTTGCACAAAGCTCCAGAAATGGTGAGTGACAACAGACAGCAATTCCAAAAATTGCTCTGCCGATGTCTGAGTACCTCAATATTCATTTTGGAGGCGAATAAATAAGCAGACGAGGATGTGTTTAGTGGCCTGCACGGTTACCGCCATGTTACTTGACTGTGATTTCTTCCTTTGAAAAGAAGAACTCTTCGCGGATAGCTTGACATCTTCGCCAGACCTGCATCTCTGTAGATGTAATAACCCCAATAAAACAGATAGTGGAGAAACATATGAAGACCAAATAGATAATGAAATGCTGTTTATAAATTTCCAAAAAGCATTTTACTTAATAAATAGAAAAAAGATGATGAAGATTCTGTAAGACCAAGAGATAGAAACTAAATATCGCAATGACTATAAAGGAATCAGAAGTAAATTTACTGACAACAGAAGAAAAAGTTACAGTAGCGTTATTATCTGGAAGTTACTCTTTCTCTAAACCGCCCTCGTATACCTTTTAACAACTTTTGGTGAAAACAAATTCAAGACAAGACCTGTCATAGAATATCAAAGGGCAGTTTCAGTACATTTCGACATAAAAATTATAATTTAATTCTAATCCGATTTAGAGAAAAATCTAGCTCAAACGTCTGAATATGCCTTTAATGCAAAAAGCTCAAAAGCTATTATATAAATTCTGAAAGTTCAATTATACCTTCTGTACGTAACATGTTGACCTATAAATAGAATGGTTAAAGTATATCAAAGATAAAATCTATATGAACGTGCTCAGAATATACTCTAGATGTCCCACACACATTAGGAATATACAGTGTTTTTGTTCCGGCCGTAGACCAAGCGGTTCCTTTGAAGTTTCTTAGAACGTACAGTGATACTTGAGTATTTTTAATAAAAGAATAAGGTACAATTTTAAGTTTGCTCAAGAAGATTGTCATCTTCAAGATCGCGGATGTTACAAATACGAGCTCTTGTTTTCGGTTTAATGTCTCAAGAAGAAGTAAATGTTAAGAATGAAAATTTGAAATTATCTCTTGTAGATGATGCGGTCACGTAGAGGTTAGAGGTTAGTATCTTTTCTTGAATGAACGTGCTTAACACTAAAATAGAGTTTTTTTCAGCTGAAATAGAAACTAAGTTAGATGGATCATATTAATGGCATAATATATTTTAATTTTTTATTGTCAAAAAAATTGAAAATATACTGTATATACGAATATGCTTTCATAAATAACAAAATATTTTTGTTTTATATTTTGTTGTTGTTTAAAGATAAAAGTTTCGAGGGACAACTTATCTTAATTCACTTTGGCTGTGAAATACGCAAAGAACGAATACCCCATTATACTGGGGTTGGCACCAAAATACACGATTAAAAGTTATGACGGATACTGTTATGTTAAAAATTTGAAATAACAAAGTCTTAGGTTTTGGGATGACGCCATGAGTCCAAATAAAATATTGATCTGAATGTGACACTTACAGTTATAGATTATGAAAGAGATAAATACATCACATTTTAAAAAAATGCTAAAGGAAACCATTTGCATATCATTTGCTTTACTTACAATTAGTAACCAAGAGGATGAAAGCTGCATAAGAAGTTTTATAGTATGATTAAGGAAAGTTTAGCAAAAATGGATTCTTTAATAAACATAATTCCCATTTTTAATCTAATGAAAATCCACCCTATATTTTTGATTACAGTAAATCCTTATTTACATCAATTACTGAAGTCAGCATACAACGTACAGCGTTATCCTTTAACGCAGTGGTCGCCAACCTGTCGATCGCGAGCTACCGGTAGATCGCGGAGGCAATTCTGGTAGCTCTGACAACGATTTTAATTTAAAAAATATAAACTGCAAAAATCAGATAAGCTTCCGAAAATTTCACAAAAAAATCTAATTATCATTTTACAGAAGTTAAAGAAAAAAATGTGTGTTTGTTATGTAATACTTCGGTCTCCGTTGCTAAAAAAGAATATATTGAGAGATATCATAAAACTGTACATTCTCTAATTTTGAAAAATCACTCCCACTACATTCTGCCGCCAGAAAAGAGAAACTGAAACAGTTAAAAAAGCAGTTAATTGAACAACAATCAATATTTTTAAAAACAGTCGACAAAAATAAGGCTGCAACTGAAGCATCGTAACGTGTGTCCCAGATAATTGCACAAAAAGACGGGGAAATGATAAAACAGGATAAAACAGGCGTTTTTAGAAGCTGCTGATTCGTTGTTTGCCAACTTTAAATAAATAAAGACGAGATAGTTTCAGCTATAAAATCTATGCAACTTTCTGCTACTACAGTGATGAGACGTGTAGAAGTAATGAGCAATGATATTTTTTTATAGTTAAGAACTGACTTAGATAACTGTGTTTATTTTTCACTTCAACTCCATGAATCAACAGATATCGTTGACACTTTAGTGATTTTACAATTAAAGAAGATCTTTTGAAGTTTATTCCACTGAAAGGACACACTACTGGACAGGAGTTGTTTTCTCATTTAAAAAATATTATTTCTTCCGAGAAAATTCCAATATCGAAAATGGTAGGCTAGACAACCGATTGCGCTCCAGGTATGGTGGGTTGTGATAAGGGTCAGGTGGCCGTCGTAAAGATGAAACTTTTCCGCAATTTCTCTGTTACCACTGCATTATGTAGAAACTTCCTGAAACTAAACAACGTTATGGAGTTGACGAAGTTGACTGTCAATACGGGGACTTACTCCTTCACTCTGAAGTCCGATAGTTAAGTAGAGGACGGGTGCTGAAACGTTTTAATGATGTCCTATCTGGCATAGTTCAATTTTTCAAACAACGCGATGAACCGACTACGGAAAATTTAATCTGGTTTAGAGATTTTGGTTTTGTCGTGGACATTACAGAGAAATTAAACGAACTTAATTTGCAGCTTCAGGGAAGAGACAAAGAACTAGCGGAAATTATTTCTAATATAAAAGCATTTATCAAAAAGTTGGAGTTTTGGGAATAAAACCTAATTAACAGCGATGCCAAGCATTTTCCTATTCTTTCAGAAATAATATTTCAAAATCCATTAGAACCCAATGACAGCAAATATCATGTAGAAATAGTTTCTACCCTGAAGATTAACTTCAAAAATCGTTTTCAGGATTTCAACGAAATGGCTTTAGTAGCGCAGTTTGTTGTTTCACCCTTTATGGAAATTGATATCCAGCAGTTTGCAACTTGTGTTATACAGAACTTTGGCGAAGACATCGCTGCAACATAAATGGAAGTAATTGAATTTCAAAATGAATTAGCCTTAAAATCGTTAGTCTCAAGTACCAAATGTATCTGGCCTATTGTAAGTTAAGACAAATATTCAGTTCTATGCCGTGTTGCCTTGAAAGTGAAAGCATTATTCAGTTCAACCAATTTGTGTGAATCTTCTTTTTCCAATATGAAGTTTATTAAGAGCAAATATCGCAATCGACTTACAGATGAACATTTGGATAATTAATTGTATTCGATAGGCTGTATCAAATTATACTGCAAATATTAAAAAAATTATCGATGAGTCTGAGTGTCAGCCTTCTCATTGAACGTGCTTTTTTATTTTTCAATGTTTATGATCATGATAGTGCGTTAATTTTTTGTTGTTATTATTAACTATTTTTAAATCCTACTTGATATGCCGTTGTGGCTGGATAAAAGTTTGTGTTTATTTTTCAAACACCTTCGTTTGGTAGGTAGGAATGTAGCTATGAACAACTACGTACTAGTAATATTAGTTATTTAGTTATTAGTTTATTATTAGTACCTATGTATTATGTATTACCAGTTAAATAGTAAAATAAATACATACAATGATAAATTAACTGTGGATTATTTAATTTACGTTCCGTTCCGTGTGGGTAGCTCGCTGTTTATTCCAAAATTAACAAAGTAGCTCAACACATTGAGAGGTTGGCGACCACTGATTTAACGTAACCATACACCACAGTATAGAACTAGATGGTGCTAATTTTTAGCACTCAATATAAAACTTTGTTGTTTGTAGTTTATCTTACGTTTTTTAATGATATTGATTACTTTTCAGTATTTATACAATATCATCCCAAATAATGGAAATTATGGCCTACCTTATGCTTTTGTTGTTATGTTTAAAATAAGATAATGAATATCTCGGTTGGATTTAGATAGATAGTAAAAATGTAACAAAATACAGAGTGTTCTATTCAAGGAAAACAACTTATTTATAATATAATTTGTGTAAGTTTAAAACACGCTTAAATATCTTAAGATCTTATCAGACTTTTTCATCAACTCTTAGAATTGCCAATATAAATGTCTCTACGAGTTTTTAATATAGTACAGTTTTCATTTTTTTGAAAATTTTAATTACATAAAAACCAACGAAATGTAGCCATATACTATATAGATATAATTTGAATAATATGTAAAAAAAATTCTTGGAAATTGTTTAAAATTAGAAATAAATTTCTAATTTTGAATGAAATATTAGCTTATGCATAATATGAAGTAGTTACCGTTTGATGGTCCAATCGGTTTTCTAAATTGATTTATGAAGAATTTTATTCATTAGATACATAAATTATTTCTACATAAAAATTTTGAACAATTTTGTTCCGGTCTAACGTATCTCCTGCAAACACCACTGGCAATTTAAAAAAATATACGGTTGTAGATGAATATCAAGCCAGTGGCGGTTCCTCAATAAGTGTACGTACACCCCCAAACAAGAATAATTAAATCCAATCCTGTCATTATTTCAATAATTCTTCATATACTAAAAACAATCAATTACTTCGTAAACAGATTGCAGGACGCTGATTATGCGTAACGTTCGCTTTGCCCGGCGCCGTTCACTGAACATCGGATAAATAGATATGATTGGTCAATCCCCTACATTCCTAACCTCCGCAGTCTATAGCGATGTTTGGAGTTTATACTGGTCTGTGTGCACATGAAATCATTGCACTTGTAGCTTGGAAATGTAATAATCGGTATGGAAACGGAAATTTTGATAAAATGTCTGACAGCGTGCAACTGAATACAGAAGACCTAAAACTAAACTTTAAAAAACAGATACTGATAAAACTGACTGGTTGTGTGGGTAAGAGTTTTCAATGCTTTCCATATTCAGTATCTAAAAGCAACGAGGAATAAGAATGGGTAAAATCTGACATTAGAGATATATCTGTATTTATGAAGATAATCAAATGAATTTGCTAAACCAAAGCACAAAAAGAATATTTATTAGTACGATCGCTCCGGTGGTCAACTTTTTTTTCTCCTTGCGCTGTGGACCACCAAAGTATTGAATAACGCGCCGCCGCTGGTTTCAGTATAGATAAAGTGTGTTAAATCTTCATGACCCACTCATTTAGTGAAACAGTAGAAAATTATTATACTTTCAGTTATACGGATTAGACACTACAAATTAATTTATTTATTGTTGATAAAATCTGCTCTCTCTTCTTCTATTGATTCTTTTGCTGCTATAATTAATATCATAGTAACTTAATGTATTGTTTGTGATAGTTAATAGTTAACAATTAAAAATATATTGAGGTCGAAATTTACAAATCGGATATATATTCATTAAATAGTGATGACAATCTTTCCTGGATGAAGTTTTGTCCAATAATCATTCGACCTTCTATCTGTACTATTTTTGTATCTACTTAAGGCCGTGCAAAGAATAACATACAACCTCAAAATATTGTTTGATGCCGCGTGCAATGGAATACAAGACGCAATATGTCTTGATGGAAAGAATAATAAAGTTCAGATGGTTGATTTATGCAAGAACTTGCACTTTCTCGGTTTGATGCAATCCTTATGGCATGCAAGTTGCAATTCCAGAGAGAAAACTAGCTTCATAACCAGCCAAATGTCAGTACTCAGATAACCTGACTATAGTATAACTAACCTTTTGAACCTCCTGGTGAATCTAACCTTCGTTAATTGGATTTGGTAGTTGCAGGCATTTGTTTGTAAAATTGATTGGAAGACATATGAATGAAGTATCGTGCAAAAACTACTGTTACATTTTTACTTTGCTTTTTCACGCTTGAGCGTGAGGCGTCTGTCGAATTTATAGTAAAAATAATGAGGCTCATTGTATTTTACAAATACTAACTTTACTCAGGTATCTAATATGCAATGTAACTTTAATAGTATACTAAAATCAAAACGGAATACTTTCTAGTTTATACAATAAAGATAAAGTGAGCTTGCAGCAGAATAGATCACAGATGTACAAGAAAAAATGAAAATTATCTTTCAGGTCTAGTTTTGAATGCAGCAACTTCTCAATTGATTCAGCTGTATGAGTAGCCTCCCCATTAGAATCCCAAAGTTATATTTTCTATAATACACTACACCCTCAGATGTTTTTTATACAGTTCTTAATAAATTGTCTCAGAAACAATAGGAATTAAACAAGATGAAGTATTATCTAAAGTTTTGTTTTACTGGTATTACGTTTCTCTCCAAGTTTTTGAAATGTTTATCCATTCTCATGCATAATGTCAAACTACGTAAAATATTCGTCCATACACTATTTAGACCTTGCAAAAGATTGCATGTAATTTCTTGCATGTTGTCTTGCACTATGTCAAGCAGACTTAGTTAATTATACGGTCTTAACAATGTACAAGGATTTGCAATTAGTTTACGGCTGCCACTCTTTTATCTACTGCAGCTGACAACTCTCCGAAAGTAAATTAATAAATGCAGGAAAATAATAATTAACCAATAAAGATTAGATTTGTCATAGATAACAAAACACCAATTCAATCAATTAGCTGATCTGATTGACACTTTCTTGTTTGTACTCAAAAAATAAATCTTCCAAGCAAAACAAACAGGTTAGTTTGTCAAAGTGGTATGGTTGAAAATGTCGTTTGGGGATTAGGTGCAAGAGTTGCTGATCAAAATTCTTTTCTTCTATAAGCTCATAAGGGTGTTTTTTTTTCATGAAAACCCTGCTTGTTTAATCTGTTTTGCTGATTTTGGAAACGCAACTATACCCTTCTAAACAAATGGATGACTACGTCGTTATTTTTTCTTTGTACTGCATTATAGAAAATATTCTACTTGGTACGTCTCTGTCTAATCACAAATACCGTAATCTAATAAATTACTTTAATTAGGGCACTGTAATCTCAGATATAACTCTTTAATCGGTTTTGTTCATCACATAAATTGCTAATAAACAGTTTTTTTTTCTCTCAACCAATCGATAACAATTTTTACATGATTCACAATTTAATGAATACTATATTATTATAGTAGAGTGTTAATCAATTGTTAGAGAAATGAAAAATTTTTATTGAATAAAACAGATAATGAATACTACATAACTTTTATCTATAATTAAAGATAGTTGTAGAAGAAAAAATTAACTGAATAAAGATTAGATAAAAATTGCAATTTCAACAAGGGATATACAAAAAAAAGGTCATTCAAAAATGTTTTATTATTCAATATTTCAATGATACTTTCACAAAAACTTTCTTAATTAAAAATATGAATAGCATTTGTTAATTATACAGCCCTTTTCACTAACTGTTGTTTGTTATGTAACAACAACCTTTCGTAGTTTCTTGTCACTGTTGGAAATTTGACAATTAATCATGACTCTGTTACCTTCAACATTCTACTGCTATTTAACATTGTCAGATTGTTGGTAATAATAAGACTTTTTGGCCATTGTGTTGTCACATCAAAAAAATGATAATGGGTATGTAATTGGTTGAAATAGGATGCGATTTGTTTACCTCACTTTGACAGATGCTAATTACAAGAATTATTCGAAATTAGTATAGTTTATTATACAGAGGTGAGCTATTGGTGAGGTATTATTTTAGATTTTAATGTTATTCTGTGGATAAAGCATTTATTTATAATCCAAAGTATACGAGGGGACGCTATATATTTCAAGATACAAGAAAAGTACAAGTCTCCTTATGAAAATGGTTTTATTCACATTCAAAGATATCACCATGTACATCAACGCACAAATTATAAGCTTAAAGCCAGACATCTTTAGAAATTCTCTGAAAATTATGAATTGCTTCATTTATCTCATCATTAATCGTTTAACATCGTCCACGTAAATGTTTCTTTAGATTAAAGGATAACCAGAAATCAATATTCAATGTCTATTACAACCTTTTCACGTAAAAATTCAACTCTGTGCAGTGCAAAACGATGTATTATCGTGGAGCAGCATTGATCCATGAATATTGCCTGAGTCGATAAAAGCAGGTAAACATTTCATGGTATATCAGTTTGATGCAACTATATGTTGATCTTAAAGCCTAATTTCTTTCACCAATAATGTACTACGAAATAAAACTGCGAACATTTGCTTGTTCGCTATTGTTGCTTGTTGGTCACTTTTCATAAATACACACATGGCCCTCCTGGCAGATTGAATGTCATAAGATAGTATCTATCACTATTACATAAAAGAACACGATCGTGACGCACATATGTTCTAATGATAAATTCATATTTTGATGGTAATTGTATGGGCCACTATTCACTCTGTGATAGCAGCGACTCAATTGCAAAGCTCACTATTTAAGGTTTGTGATATTAAAAAATGCATTGGTGCCAGTTCATACTCCTCTAGTTTCGTAGCATTCCAAAAAATAGAGTGGCCCTCATATACCATTTAATTTAGAAAATACTTGATGTAAGATTTTTAGTACTTGTAGATTTTTTATGCAAATTCTAGCAGATATAAAATTTCATGTGAATTATTTTGTAATAACAGTGTCATTTATCAATGGAACAAATATTTGAATAGTTGCTTCCATTAAACATGAACTACTAAATAAAACTGCATAGATAACTTTGACGCACATTTGCTTGTTCGCCAATGTTGGTTGTTGAAGACTCTTCGTGAATACACACATGGCTCTCCTGGTAGGTTGAATAGCATAAGATGGTATTCTGTGTTCCATCATCTATCACTATTATAAAAAAATACGATCATAGCACGAATGAGTTCTCTTGACAAATTCATATTTCGATGGCAAATTTTATGTGTTCTGGAAGAAACATTACTGATATATTTCATTAGTGACCGTTTTGTAAGAAGGTAATTCCATATGAATGCATGGTAATAACCGACCACCATAACACGCATTCTGATGAAACTTTTGTGGGACACCAGTTAATCTAATGTATTGACCAGTAAACTCATCAACTTGTATCCAAAAAATATGACTGAATTCCCAAACTGTATGTGGAAAATTTGATTTAAAGTACCGGGACATTTTGCAGGAGCAAGGGCTAGAGCAGGGATTCTCAACTGACAGCATACGGTCTACCAAATGTATTTTTGTGATTTGTGAAACAATCCTATATCAATTACTATCATTTATATATTTTTTTTCTTTTTTCAGTTTTGTTCCCTTGTAATTTATCTGACAGTAGGTCCGCAATTAAAAGGACTCTCAACTTTAAAATTAAATTTTTGCTATTTGGAAACGCCTGGGTTAAAAAGGATAATGTTCGATATTAATTCATATGTTGTAATGTAGAACAAACAGTAATAATAATTTGATTCTATTTGAGGACTAAGTGTACTTAAGCTACTCAATATATTTTTAGATTTCATGAAACTAGTGAAGCTTTAGCTAAAAATATCACCAATCAACTACCACCACCCCTAAATAGTAAGCTCTAATCGCATTTGAGTCGCTGCTACTAGAGAATAGATAAGGGTACATATGAATTGCTATCGAAATAAGAGTTTCTCAATAGTTTCTGCGCGCTATGATCTATTAAGATTCTAAAAAGTGTTAAAGTGAACAAGCTTTGAACTCATTGCAACATGCATTTGGTTATCAACTATGTAACTAATTCCAAAGAGGACAGTTATCGCGTGGTGATAACTGTGTTGATTGGACCTGTTTTTTAGTTGCTGTTGGAAATATTGAGATAGTTAGATGTACATTCAAAGAAGATCCAAGATGTATTTATCAAGCAATTGAGGCAACTCTTAGTGCTGGATCCGTAACAGAAAATTCAACTTTGGATGATCATTTCTATGTGAAAAAAAATGTTACTTGTCCAGTGCCATACAATATTAGAAGTATTAACTGTGTACACTCTATTCTTTATAAAATAGTAGCAACTCCTGAAAATTACAGCTCATTTTAGGTTAATTGGAACCTAAATATATTAATTTTCCTAAGATACTTGTAGTTTCTTGTATCTCAAAATATATACCATCAAGTAGATATGTGAACTAACAATACAGTTCTTAGCATTTCGATAAATTAATCATATTTAAATAAATATAAATTTTTGGCATTTTTGACAGGAGTGAATCAATACCAATGCATGAAAAAATGAAAAGACTGATTACGTGAAAAAATAGAGTTTTAGCTTAAACTAACTATGCCAACATAATATATATGTTAATTTATAATATTACTTTAGAGAAGCTGAAAACAATTTAACATGTATAGTTATGTAAATAAACAATTAGTTGAACAATGGTAAATCGTTTTCGTAAATAAATATAATCTGCCTTAAATAAACAAGCAAAGAAGCGTGCTTGCAATTGTTTGTACATACAATTTTCATAAGTCACCTGTGATCTCAGAATTCGAATCGTGAAATGGAAATGAACAAGAAGCAGTGGTGTAGCTTAAAAATAGTACAACTAAATTTATAGTTCTTTACCTACGAAAATATACACACATCATGAGATAACATACTTTGCCAGAATTTGAATGCGTTAATAAAATTAGGGAAATGTGAAACAATAAGGTTGGGTTCATATTTAATTTTAAAAAAAAATTACCGTTAATTCTTTTAGTAAATAAATGCAGTGAAAATATATATACACATTTGAATTCAGGTTATTTCAAAATTGTTTTTGTCGTCCTTAGTTGTGCTTTTTGTTATAATGTGTTTTCTATAAGCCTTTTTTAAATGCGAAGCTCTTTTAGTTGAATTGTGAAAAATACCAATATTAAGAATATTTGTTCCATTCAGTATCCATAATTAAACATAAATTGATAAATATATATCAATCTATGTGAAAAGTTGTAATAAAACTTTGAAAATTCTACCTAAACAAGAAGATTACAATAGAAACGACTCTAGCCACTTCACAGGTATTCTTCTTCTATTATTACTAACTCGCCCACAGATAGAAAGCGTAAAACTGGTCCTGTTCTAATATGTTATCGGAGCTAAAGTTTTACGAAAGTGAATATTTTTTGTGACCTATTTACATAATGTTTTAATAGAGGAAATTTCTGAGAAGGCCATTTTTCGTTTACGGTATTCTAGAGATCTCAAAAATCCGACAAATCTAGAATATGAATTCAATATATGAGGCGGAAATTTTGCAGCTGTACTCGTAAGTTAGTGAACATTTTGAGGTAATAGTGAATACACCAGGACAGTGGCGAGTGAAAAAAGTATCTAAAGAAATTAGATGTAAGTATGTACGTAGATATTGGGGTATCATAAAAACTGGCATCCAAAGGATGTGTCCCTCTCTCTTACTGCGATTCTGGGAAACTCAGTGTTTTCAGCTGATTTATTAATCCCACTCCATATAGAAAGTCCAGAATGTGGGATGGCTGTAGCTACCAGAGATCTTCGTCTTCTATTCATACACTCCCAGATATAGGGCTCTGGAGTTCCTAGCGTCTTTAGATGTCTATGGAGACGATAGTGGTCCGATAGAACTCCTGTTAGTATTCGTAGATTGCTCTTACTTAGTTTGGTGCATTCAGACAATCCCAGAAGAATCTTCGCCTGTCTCAACCCCTGTAGGTTGTCCCAATAATTGATTTTGCTCCTATCTATTTTCTCTTTGAATGCTTTCTCTATTGTTCTATTGTCCCATGAAGGGCTTGTAAGTCCCGCTTTAGCGAGTTTATTATCTATTTCGTTTATCTTCTCTCCGGTGTGCCCCAGACATAAATATTAGTGAGTATTATCTAAGTGTATCAATAAATTACCAAAGTAAAATATACCGTGCATATAAATTTACTTCTTAAATATGAGATAGATCTTAACATACGTCAATTTTCTAACTGTATCGAGTAGAGCGCAGCAGCTATAGTGCCAAGCTAAAACGGATACTGTCTAGCTTTACAGCTGGCATTAGCGCCATGTACTGTCTTGAAAGATTGGAGAATGCATGATTGTTATTGTTATGCTGACAACAATCAAATTGTTATTATTTAAATTAATACATCAACATTAAACAACATCAAGTGAAAAGTCCCACCATGTCTTTGAAAATATGTAATAGTCCAGTATTTTTCATGACTTTCGCGCCAAATTCCCTTTTCAATCCACGCTTGCAATCCTGCAACTACAATTTATTTAGGCGAAAAATTAGAAAAAAATTATTATAGGGTTAAATGCTTTTATAATAGTTTATATAAAAAATAAGCAGAAATATGGATGATAAATTTCATTACATTTGTAGACTTTAAGTATTAAATCTATTAACTTACAAGAAGTACAAAAGCTAATTTTGTGTATTTAGGGAACAAAGTTGGAGAACAGTATAAATGTTGGACGGACTCCTCACCTTTGACGTGTAAGTTGTAATGAGGTTCTTGTTAAGTGGATGAAAACAACAGAAGCTCTCTGTCATTAGCAGAAGCAGAACATTATTTTATGTGAAAAATGTGGCCAAACAGAACATCTTTTTAGTCTTGAATATTAAACAATTCGTCTTCTCTTTGAATGAAGACTTTGTGAATGCTATCGACCCACAACATCTCAGTGATTCTATTTATGTTGGGAAAGAAAAGATAATTTTTGTCGACAAGTCTTATTGATGAATAAACATTAATGTAAATCATATTTCTGCGCTTCCTCATGAATATAACAATATATCAAAATACTTTAATTCGTATATTTTAAGTGAACAGTGATATGAATTAATAAAGTACTGTCTCCTTATACTTCAACCATGGAAATACTCATAAATAATTATATTCCACTTGTTTCCAGCAATACTTGCTTCTTAATTCTCCTTTTTATAATTTTCTTCCAAGTTTCGTTATTCTGTGTCCGTAGTGAATTTGTGTTATTTCATAATTCAGTCGAATCTCTTCAGTTCCTGTAAAATAATGTGTAACAATTCTTGAATTAAATATATTGTGATTATAAAACTTGCAGAATCGCAGTCTCTCGTTTTTGTAAGGCTGTTTGACATGGTGCAAGACAAATTGCAATGCAAGGTCAAAATATTGCACGTCGCTTGACATTGTGCGTCTCTTAATCTGGTCAGTGGATCACTGTCGACAATTATATCTGCTGCTGTCTTTACTTTGGAGCCTGATTGACAGGTTGGCTGCTATGCCAATGGGAACTAGATGTTCCCCTAGAATTGGAGCTAGTATGCAATAGAAATTATACCATTCTGATAATGTGGCACGTGCGAAATCTTGCATGAATCAATCAGCTGCGCATGATTTTTATCAAGAAATATTGTGCCTTGCAATGCATTGCAACTTGTATTAAATCATGTCAAGCGGCCTTTATGTTCAAATGTATCTACTTGTATTAGTTTACGAACTATTTGTATCCAGTGAGTCTAAGACAGTGGAAAACAATGAGGAAAACAATACTACTTGACGTTGTTATTGTCAACATGTTAATGTAAAACTCGATTACGAAGGGTGTAAAGAATAGCTTCGAAAACTACACCTCAGATGACGAAAAATGAAAAATTATCGAAGCGTGTTAATCTAACGTTATTAAATCTGACAACACCTAGACTACTTTATAAAAATGGAAAATCGGTCATACTAATAATAAAATCTGGAACAATAGCTTTACTACTCATGAAATAAAGGTCCTCGTATGATTATTTTTTATGTAGTAGTGAATCAGAGTTTGCATCGTCAATGACGTAATTAAATTTTTATGAATTTTAAACTATATAAAGTGAAACTATTCCATTTTAAATGGATATTTCATGGATAAATCCAGCAGGAGCCAAAGATATTTCAAGTAATTTTTTTATCAAAAAAACACACAAAGCCTCCAAAATTCACAAATGTTTGTTTCATCCTTCTTTGTATGAGGAGGTCCCGTATTATTATTTTTCATGGATCAGTGTTTGAGAACGAATGAGTCGTTAATGACGTTATTCAATTTTTATTATGTTTAAACTATATAAAGTGAAACTATTTCATTTGAAAAAATTATTTTTATCAAAAAAACACAAGAAGCATCCAAAAGCTACAAATCGACTATTTGTGTCAGCCTTCTTTGTATCAGGAGCAAATAAAAAGGATTTTCATATTTTTAAAAATATCTATTTCTTTTATTATTGAAATTTCAACATCAACGTATTTGATGAACATTATCTTGTTTTATTCACTAGAATTAAATTCTTGGCACGCCTCTGCATGCATACCTGCACCGGTTGACATTTTTTGTCTGACTTTTTGGTTCGTTGTTAAAACATATAGGTAGCGTCAGCAATAGATTTTGTTTCGTGTTCAAAACATTTTCAACTGTTTGGGAGGGAATATGGGATTCTTGGAATTGAAACTACTTGTTAGCGATTGTTTTATGACACAAAATGCAAGGACGATAAATTATCCTGGATGGTTGTGCCTGTTTGTTTTATTTAGACCGTCCCGTCCCCTGTCACCCGATTTTTCCGTTTTATTCTTAAGTTGACAAAACGGTTTAATTAAGGACTTTACCAGAAGAATATTGTTTTATCATGGGAACCTTATACAGGATGTTACAATACAACGTAGAAGGTTATTCTTAAAATATTACTAAACTGGTATCAAAACTTTTGGTTGAAAAAATTTAAGTACATGAGATAATTTAATGTGAATAGCTATATTAAGTATGGAATTAGATCAGAGATCAGAGAAGACAGTGCCAAAAATTTAATGAGATCCAAAAAGGATTCTATTTAATGTCATCTCTGTAAAATGTTTTTATCCGTAGGGTTTGGATTTATATGTAAAAAATATGAGCTTATATATGCATTAAGAAATGACGAAATATGAGCAAAATTAGCGCAAAAATGATAACAAAGCTCATTCAATATTTATTTAAAAGAATAAAATTTATTTACATTTATTTAATAATCTGCAGATACCCACAAATATGGAATTTGTATATTATTCTAACAAAACTCAAAAAATCTATTATAATTTATGGCAGGGTGTTTTTCCAAGTTATATATCCGAAAATTTTACCTTCTATTTGATAATATGTTTTTATAAAATGAAAAGTTTTTTAAATTTTATACGAATACCAAATTCTCCATTCAATATTTCGTAAATTTTTTCAAGGGCTTTAAAGTTTCTATTTTTTTTTTTCAAAAACATTATCAATTAAATTAACAATTTTACCTGAAACTTGGAATATTTTTTCCAGATTCTTTAACAATTTTAACGGATTCTATTAAAGACATTTTTTATAACAAAACTTCAATGCATTTTCATAAAGGTTAGTTGATTTGTGGAAGATTTTGTTACAATACTTTGTGTCTACAAGAGCAGTACTGTCTTCAACATCAAACTCTAAAATCAATTCCTTTACTACTAAGAAATTGCTGCTTTTGACTACATACCCCACCTAGTCAAAACTGGTTCGGTAGGTAAAGGTTCATTCGGCAACATGAAGAATAAACAAATTCAGGAAAAGTTTTGTCATTTCGACACAAATTATTTCAAATATGGAAAAATCCTCTGTTTTTCTAAATCAACTAGTAAGTGGTAGACACAGAACATACCCTCAGAAGAAATGCTTGGCTGTTATTCAGTGGAAACAACATGGAGGTTTTTTGCCAGGGTCCTCGATGAGAACTATCAGAACTAATCTCTTTTCGCGGTTTATTTTAATTTACAACACAGAATATATACTATATTCTAAGTTATTCATTTCCACCTAATTCTGATTTCGCAGTTTCCCAAATTCACGAGAAAAAACATCTTAGAACTGGGACACGTTTATTTACATTATAATATTCACTATAATATTTATTTATATATTTATATTTATAATATTTACATTTTGATAAACAAAAATAAATATTCTCTCTGTAAACAAAAAAAGTCTTCATTAAAATATATCAATAACCAATAAAATTAAAAAATAAATCAGCCTTCTCTAATAAAGAAAAGAAAATTTTTATCCCACATGATTCCATCAGATAACATCTCTTTTTCCTCCACTCCCCTTGTTGGGGGTGAACTGCTTCTTGAGTACAGTTCACTCCCTATAAACCTGAAAAAATAAAAGATGCAGCAGCCAAGTCTTTTTCTTCTATTTTAATTCCTATGAATACAAGTGAGCCAAAGAACGGAAAAGTATGTTAATGAATAAATAAATATCAAGGTATGTTAAAAGGTTTAATTCTATTTGTCCAATAAATATATCAAAAATGAGCAATATTGATAACAGAGATACATGAAATATCACAGTACTTTAGTAGTAAGTTCTTCATCCGTTCCACAATTTCAATTGAGGGTAGAAGATGTTAGTTCGTTAAAAAAAATAGTTTTCAGTGCTGCAATATACTGATGGCAAGTAGGATTTGTTTTACCTACTCCAAGTCTCATAGTACAAAATAAGTTTTCTAATTAACCTTGATTGAATGATCGCAAGGAAAAATATTTGAATCCTACATTATGAAGTTCCACAGATCTAAGTGATCTATTGTAAAATTGCCAGTTGTTTAGCCATGAACATTTGGACTATCATATTGATGCTCTTTGACGAACATATCAGGTTATTTACAGCATCTAAATGCTCTTGATGTACTATAGAGTCATGAACTTTGGCATAATTGTGATTTTCATAAATAGAAGTAGACAATGGAGGCAGATGAGATGTAGGGATAGATGGGATAGCTTTATACTTCAACTGTTTTGTAAGACTTTTGTAAATTTGTAAAATCACTTCCCAGAAAATGATTTTCACACGAACGATAGTTTGATGTTGAGCATTGATTTTACAAAACTCAGGAAAGTAATTGGGAAATTGAAAAAATGTTTATTTATCTTTCCTCCATATATTTACTATTGCAGTCTGGAAATTTACATCTATACTCTATAACCAAAGTTCAAGTCCATCCTGAAATATGCAATGGAAAATTATAGAGAAGAATACTTAGCTGTCAATTTTTTAGTTATGGTTCCTCTATTATTCCTGAAACTGCATGTCAGACTATTAAATATTATCTTCTAGCATTTTGAAATGCGGTTTATGAGTAATATTGATTAGTTAAAATAATTATTCATAATATGAATTTTGAGGATATCAAGCATAAAGAAATTGATCAGGACTTATTGACAACACAGTATTTTTATTACACTAGCACCACGTTTGGTATGTGGCAGAACTAAATTGGTATTGCCGAAATATACTTGCAAGTCGGATCTAGGCGACATAAATTGGTCTTAAGGGTGTCAAGTTTCGTCACTTTACCGATTCGTCCGGCTTCCAGGATGAGAAAAAAAATAATAATAGCATGATGGTCTTTCAGATCTTTCAGACCAAAATATTTCGGAATTAAAATACCCTCCCGTTCGGATCTTCCTGTGGAGTTCTGAAGACTCTATCAAGACAACATATCTCCAAGGTATTTCTGTTATATATACTGCTTTTCGACATCTTTTTCTTATATCTTTGTATATTTAACCAATAAGCAGAATCTAACTTGAGCTATAATATTAGGTAATCGTAATAACGCATAGCTCACGCAATTATAAAGATAACTTTTGGAGGTTTTTTGTCTTCTATCTTCAACTCTTCTTGATATTTATTAAGGGAAAAATAACATTCATACTGTGTATAAAATCATGTAAACTCTCATAATATGTTGTTATTTAGTTCAAAGGTTTCTAATGAACAAGTCAGTTCTTAAAGTCGCGATAAAAAAGGCTTTTATACGGCATATCTGATATAAGAGTTGAGCTGAACTGAATGCAACAAACTGCTCCAGTTTAACAATTTTAAACCGCCAAGACTATAACGTGGGTAATCGTAGGTCATGGAAGGAGTGCTCAGCATATGTTCATGTATCCCAGATGAATAATAATAATACTCAACTGGTCAACATTACTTAGCTGCTTATCATAGTACAAGGCAACTGCGAAATATTGAAATTCCTCTTTTGGATAAGTAACAGAAAATGTTATTTCAGATTATTATTATTCAAATTTTGTTATCATCCTTCCTTTAGTCCTCAATTTTTTTTGAGAACTCAATATTTAATTACACAAATAATCATAAAATATTCTAAATTGTTTGATTTATTTCAATACTAAATATACTATATGATATAACTTTTAAATGTACTAAAAATTCATGTTCATAATTTTATTATAATTGGCATTTATTACACAGAAGCCCTTTTCAGTGTAAATAACCACCATCAAAAACAAGTCGAAAAAGGCTTTATACGCGTTGAAAGTTTCGGGTTGTGGTTATCAAATCCACTATTTTACGACACCACTTAAATCTAATTCGAGTCTTGATAAGATCAAGCGTGCTGGGAGTGATCGTTTGTGTGCGAGAATGTTGCCACTGTTGGGCCATGCCGGCACAAAACGGAATTAATATTTTTGTTTGAGCGTTATCTTCAGTTATCTTGTACCCAGCATACCTTTCTAGTTTTTACAGCTTTTTATCTCTTTTTGATTAAAAATATGTAGCGAACATATATGGTAACAAATCTTTTAAGAGACTAATAAACTAAGACATTTAGGCATCATTTATTCTCAAAAATTATTTTCATCACCAATTACTTAATTCAGTCTTGTGCTACAAAATATCATTAGAATTTCAATTAAAATAGAATAGTTGAAAATAAGGGCTGAATGTGAAATAAGAACTAACCACGCGTGTGTTCAAAACGAGTTAATACTATTCTTGATGATAACAGTGAAATAACAAGCAATTAAAAAATTATTTTAACTATGTACAAATTAGAAGTGACTCAAGTGACGATATTACAGCGAAATATTTTTTAAAATGGTATTTGGAATGTTGTATTTTGTTGTACGTTAATAACCAAAGTCCTCAATAAGAAGGAAAAAAACTAAACATAAGTCATGCAAATCGTTGTAGAGGAAGAACAGTGCAATAAAATGAAAAAAGCTTGTGCCTGGTCGAGAACTGGAACCATCTCGCAGTTGTTCTAAGAAATTTAATGAGAGGCTCAGAGCTACGGAAGCAATATTTGGAGTTGGGTTAACCCGATCATGATCTAAATGCTCGGAAACTAATACGGATCATATTCATTGTTCGGAAACTGATCGAGTTAATCAGTTCGTAGACATATGATACGATCTTTTTTACCCTGGGTGAATACAATCAGCTGAGGGGTTGCTCATTTTTGTATAGTTTTTTGAACTTTAAAAATTATTTATTCGTTACTAATAGTCAACTGAGCTTTGCGGTTTTCATACTTTTCGACATTTCAGCATAAAAATATCTTATTATTATTATTAAATTTTAGCGCAAAGTTTGTATGAGTGCGTAAATCGTTGATTGTTGACTATTTACTAACAATAATTAAATTTGACATTTCCACCGAAAATTGAAAGCAACGTTAGGAAATTGTGATCTAAATCTCGTTCTGAGCTAGGCAATGGACTGATGGGTCATCTATTTGAATCCGGATTATTGTTTCCGAAAGGTCTTTTAATAACACCAAATCAAAATGAATTGTTAAGCCCAATTCATACACTTGACTATCCGTTTGTCGTTGACGTTGGCAGGTAAAAAATTAAAAACATTGAAATACATAAGACCATTCGCCGTTTGCCATCAGTCTGCCGTTGGTGCCTTTTACATAAAAGAATTTTATCTTGCCTCGTCGGCCGTTCGCAGCAATTTACGTAGCAATAGAAAAGAGCCCATAACATCCGTTTGCGTTTGTCACGTGATTTTGATGTATGACGTTAGAGCTTAATGTTTTTTGGCTTTGCTTGTTTTCTCTTCGTTTTTTTCATAATAGCATCTATAAATACCGGATTATATACAAAAGCACAAAAATATCATGTAAATAAAAAGCAGTACACACAAATATTTTATTTTATGGATAGGGTATAGAATTTGTTATAGAAAGTCAAAAGGCAAACTTCACCCGCGAACGGCAACGCCAAACGAAAAATCAAGTTTGTGAATCGGCCTTTAAACATTTTCTTCTACCAACGAAGAGAAAACAAGCAAAGCCAAAAAACATCAAGCTCTAACGTCATACATCAAAATCACGTGACAAACGCAAACGGTTGTGATGGGCTCTTTTCTATTGCTACGTAAATGTTGGTTGAAAAAATTGAATAAGATTTACACTGCTACGAAATGTATCAAAGAATTTAGATTACAAAACAAAATAATCTTGGTCATAAAACAAACAGAATTACAGTTCAAGGAGTTAATCTCCTACCCAAACTAAACTATCAGGGAATAAGTATGCTAGTACATACAACAATATAATTGCTAATTGTATATAAAATATGTTGTTCAACTACATCTAACTTTAATAGCGCTAAATCTGACGGCATTTTAATTCCTTAATGTGGCTAAAATTAACTTCTCTAATTAAATAGAATATTAGGAATTGAAAAAAAAAACATATATTTTAAATAAATGTTTGAAATTTGAAAAGGATTTAAGATGTTTAAGTACCTTAAAGCGACCCAATAGCTCCTTTGGGTCGCATTGTACATGACACCTTGTTTTTGCGTTTTTCTGTTTAGCGTTGAATCTTCTAATATCTTCAAAAAGTGATTGCTTGAATAATCCAGGTACATATCATTCATAAATTTCCAGATAGAATGTGAACATATCAACTTGTTACCTCGAGTTGCTGCCCAAACATTAACTTTAATTCAGAACATTATGGGAGTTAAACATACCTTGTGCGTAAAAGTGGCCTCGTTCGTGAAAAGACTTCATTGTAATGTTTGCCAAAAATCCACTCTAACCGGTGGATCGTCTGGACTTGTCAGATAAGGATGTAGCTGTGATGCTCTTTAAGTATCCTCCAAATACTGGAAGAAGACGTATTTGTTCATTCTACCACATTCCTTACGCTAACTGTTGGATTTTGATCAACTAAATTTAAAATCATATTCTCTTTATTAATGGTTCTTGTTGTTCTTAGCCTACCAAAATTTATTTTGTTGGGTCTCACATTCTCGACAACATCGTTTAATGGCTATAAATGTATTTTTCCTTGGTAAGTTTCTTCGAGGAAACTTCTCTGCATAATGCGCAACAGCTACACTAGAGTTTCCTAAACACTCGCCTAAGGTTAATAACATGCCAGTGTATTCAAAATTTGAGTACATTTTGATTAACAATATCTAATTAGCAATACATGATCATCAAATTATTGTTCGCTTCATACTAAGGCCTACAATAGTTCAGTGCCCTTACTTATTTAACTTTAAAAAACAAGGCATTGGTCCTAATTTTTTTAATGTATCCACTTTATCGACGGGGTTTCATTAATAATAATTAATAACTTTATCAATACAATTTTCCGAAAACGGTACACTGTATCGAGTTTAATCGAGAGTTAACTTTTTGGTGTAAAATTAAATGATGTTTAAGTTCAATTGAAATTTTTGCTTAATAAATCTATGAGAGTCAGATATAAAAACAAATTCATTGAATTTCTCCGGGTAAATTTTTTTGGCTCTTTTTCTTGAATACGGAAATTTATTACTGAGCAAATTCCAAATATTCTTCAGTTTTCTATCTATTCTAGTAAGAAGTGAAATTTTTCTTGTCAATAGCTAAGCAATAGCAATAGCTAGCTCGTATTACATTATCTATCCCTCGTCAAACATTGCAAATTCCATAAGACTATTTCCAGTTTTCTGACAATAATAATTGACCGCCTGTATATATATGTAATGCCCTCCCCCGCTTCCTATCTTCAGTAAAATCATACTTTGGAGACAAGCATTTAACGACTTGTTGAAAATATAAAAAATATGTCTCTGGTACCTCGACTTTTTAATTCGTAAAAGAAGAAAAACCATAATTCTCTCTTAATTTTGAAGTTTCAGTGGCTTGCACCTTAACGATGAGATAATTTTCTTTCGATTTATTATACCGTTTGTTTACCTTTATATATTTTATGTTAATTAAACAATTAATGAGATTCTTTTGGTTTTATTTCTACCTGTTTTTATTTGGGATTCTCGGAATCAACGTAAGAAATGCTCGGTGTTCGGTCTTGAAACACTTTTCGTAATGATGTCTCCAGAAGATTTTGAAAAATGTTTATTACTTAAGAGATCAGATTGTTTATGTATGTGATAAATATGTCCTCAGTATACGAGGATACATAGTTATGTACCTACCTTCCTTTAATACTTAAAAAGGTAGCGAAAACTCCTCTAAATTAAGTACGTATAATACGAGGTAAATATTTGGTTTGTATAATTTAGAAAAACATCATAAAAAAATCGTTTTAATATTCAAGCGATAGAGATTGGAAAGATTAAGTGTGAACAAATCAGTTTATAAACTTTTAATTTCGCGTCCGCACTAAGGCCCTCGTTCGCTTCAACATGAATTACACAGACCCCGAAGTGTGATTTATGAACAACAAAAACGCCCTTTTTATGTTCAACGCTCGCGTTCAATCGAAAATAGGTATATAAGTAAGATGACCAGGCATGCGCAGCAGCAATTAGCAAATTCAAACATTTTCTGTTTATTTTCTTGGTGTGACGTATTGTCACCTTATTATACTCAAAAATTTTTTTTTCAATCCAAGGCATTCAATTTTTTTATAATATTGTAGTCCTTCCCTTTCTTATCTAGCCCTATTTATTAGGAGCACATTTTGAATTGTCTAAGCCATTTCCTTCTTAACTTTACTAAAGTGAACGCTGCTACCTGTGCTAATACTAGGTTTCTTTGCTAATCGAATATATTTTGTGGTTGTGTGAAATGACATTTGATTGGTCCAAATAAGGCCAGCCAATTGAATTTCCAGCGACAAAGGGAAGTCAGAAACTTTATAAATAGTTTACAACACGAATTCGAACTCAAACGTAATGCAACCGACAGCTTCAGCGCGGACGCGAACGTGAAAGTTTGTGAAATGCAACTCATTACCTCCAATAACTGTATTAGATCCAAATGTTTATAATAATGAAAATTAGCGACTATATATAATGATAGCAGCTAACCTTTTCATAGACAAAAGTTCTGCTCGGCCTGTTAATATCTGAGCACAGTAAAAAGCCAGATATGGAGAATATGGTGTATGTAGAAGCAACTCTAAGCCAAATTTTACCATAATTTTCAATAATCATTCATTTGTGATACGGTGCATTGTCTTAAAAAAACAGCACTTTCTTTTTATCTAAATGAGGCCGTTTTTCCACGATGTCGTCCTCCACTTACTTCAATAAGTCAACGTATTCATCGCTGTTTCAATAATCTCAATCTGCTTAGATAGCAAAGCTGCAATACAAGCTTAACGGCCGAAAAGGTGTGATCTAGGCTAGTGCTAGAGTGCAAGAGAATCCTACAAAAACTAGTGAATGATGGCTGTACGATCGAGCTCATTTAGGTGCCCGGTCACTTGGGCAACAAAGACAACGACGAGGTGGACTCATTCGCCAGACTGGAATCGGCGATATCACCGATGGGCCCACAACATATCTTTGGTTTAGCTAAAAGTGTTGCTATCTCGTCTCTCAACGGTCTACTTGCAAGGCGGGTTCGGTAGAGATGGATAGAGACACTTGGCATGAGACAAGCAAAGGCACATATATATATGTCCCTTGTGTGTCTCATACCAAACAACTTCTTCAGCTAAATAGGCGCGAAATCCGACTAAATCTAAATCGCCATCTTCACACCATGGGCATCACGGACGGTCCGCTGGTGCATAGAGGCTGAAACCATAGACCTGTGAGCTCCCAGCACTCTCACATCGGCCTTTGGTAAAGTCAAGCGAGGCACGACGGGCCTATCTGAAGGCCTATGTGCTCAAGGGCCCCTTGGCCGCCCACAATGTAACTATAAACTAGTGGTTGTTTATTTTATTTTTTTTAAAGATAGTCGATAACTATTTTATTATGCGCATTCTAAAATATTGGGGCCATAATCTTGTTAGCCGATTTTTCCGTCTTTCCACGCTTTGGAGTCGGTTCATCATATACAGTCTAATTGTATTTCTTCACCAAAAACCAATGCTTTATTAACACACGGAATTCCTTTTTTATCCATTTTTGCAAATTAACAAAAGTTGCTTCACCCAAAATTTTATAACTCACAAACTAATAGTACATTTGTCAATTGATATCGTTCAGCAGCTTTCTATTTTTTGGTCCAATAAAAATACTCTTATTTAACTTGGCGTCACTTGATTGGCAAAAGAATATTTGAATTCTGCACACTTTTTCTTCATAGCCTTCACTAAGTCTTTTATTAGTCCAAGTTTAATAAGAAACCAAGGCAAGAGAACATTTTTTTGGATCTCAAAGAGGCAATTACTTCACATTTATTACATTCTGGTTGAAATTAATACTTTTCTGGCAACATTTAACACACACGGAGTTCATTCATTGTGCGATTGTCGCATAAACAAAGAAAACTTAATACTTCACTCAGAAAGTCGTGTGACTGACACACATACGATGCTGCCACGTCAAATCCATATGACGTCTATGAAGTACGTACCAAAAATCAAAGAAAAAAAGCCTCATATGTCGAAGAAAAAACCATTCTTTCACCAAGACAGCGTACCGATTCACAAGTCGATGGCAACGATGATTTAATTGAACGAATAACACTTCGAATTGCTTCCTCATGCACCGTATAGATCAGATCTGGTCCCCAGACACTACTGGCTAAGGCTATTCGCCGATCTCAAAAAAAGGATCACCGTTAAGAAATTAATTCATCTCAAATGAAGAAAGATTTGCTGAAACTGAAGCCTATTTTGAGGCAAAAGAAATGAGAAGTGTTGGAAAGATTGAATTGCTCTTATAGAGATTAAATTGATGAATAAAATGGATTTTTGGCAAAAGAGAAGTTTAGTTAGTCACAAGACTTATTGAGTTATGTGTTAAATATTTCGCAAGCCGTCCCTAAGTCCTACTAAAATTTCAATAAACTTTTAAATCAGCACTTGTAGAAGTTGTAGTTCATTTAATTTGATAGGAGGTTTTCATTGTCATTGAATGGACAAATGGAAAGATTATGCTGTTTCACCTCCCAGTAAAAGAAAACTGTGCGCCATAGTATTATTTCATACCTTAACTCGGAATGTTGAGAGAATTTCAAAATAAACAGCGGTTGCTTATAAATATGTCAAAAGCAATAATAAAAATTTGTTAATTATATAAACACTTCTACGTCGAGTTGGTATCGAGCTAAGAAAAATATTCAAGTTTTTCAATGCAAGCAAAGGAGACGAAGTTGACAATGTTGAAATTCTCAAGATGGTTTAATATATATTTGATAACAAGATATAAATATCTGATCATTCAGATTCAACTGGGCTTTGTACAGGGGTCATCTGAGAAAATTGTTCGAAAAAGTTAAGTTAGTTAAATAACTTAATCCACAACTTTGTAAAACTATTTAATAAAATGAAATATAAATAAATAAAGTGGTTTCAATAATCTAACTACTGCACTCGTTGGATGTCAAGACAATTAAGAACACACTCTCTTAAATACTAATCCTATTGTATACAAAAGCTAATAGCTATATATATATAAAGTTATATTATATATAGTTAATTATATTCATGATTGCTAGAGCCACATCAATACAAAAATAAGGGTAAGTAATTTGAAAAAGTAATGAAACTTCAAATGTCTAAGGGACATATGGAATCGCTAGACTACGATGTTGGTTCTCGTCGGGGGCGGGAAGTATACAATAAATCTTAATGAATATAATAGTAACTAGACGTTAAATAGGTAGGTTTATGGTTCTTCACAGTCACATTCATATAAGACAAAACTTAGATAATCCGAGACGATACGTTAATGAAGTATAAAAAAGTGACACTTAATATATGGTTAACATATCCTAATGGTTCACATCAGGAGTGGTGAGAAAATTCGTTCGTTTGTTAGTCAGTTGAAATGAGATTTACAATTTTAATTGATATGTTTGTTCTGGAATAAATTGAAAAATGCTCACAAGAGTAGGTATACAGTTATAACAACTGACACAATATATAAATAAATCATTTTACTTTGTTTAAACTAACTTCGTACAAATTATCATCAGTATATACAAAGTAACAAAAAGTAAAATGGCATCACGTATTACACAGTGAACCTTTAAATCTAAACAAAAACTATTTTTGTTACAAACTTCAGTCAATGCTGGGAACATTTAAATCTTTGATTTTCTTAAATAAAAAACATATATCTCCCTTTATACCACAATTATTTTAAAAACACTACATTTAAAAGTGCAGTAGTGATTTAATTGTAAAGTAATTGATTTAAACTATAATACTAAAATTAAGATAATTATAATTATAAAAGAGGAGCTCAGAAATTGCTAAGAAATTTCAATTATTAAAATATTTGGTTTAAAAAAGTGAGTGCTGCAAAGCTAAATAATTCGATAGATATGGTCTTAAAAATTACATTCATCTAATGATGAATAGAAAGTATTAATTTGGTAAGTTCCCTTCTAACAGTGGATCAGAAAGACTTTGTTGAATCAAAGAAATGTTCACTTTAACTTCGAAATACAGGAGTACTATAGAATTGCAGTAAAACAGCAATCACAAATATTTTGAACAAATTTTGATAACTAGGAATTTTGTTTCCAGCTGAAGCCATCAGATTCCTTAGAGCTATTTCTATAAATGCAATTGAATTCACTTAATAGTTCACTCAATCACTAAAGCACATCAAAATTGAATTATAATAAACAAAGCACCAGGGCACGATATCTGTTTACACATAAACTTCAAATCCCCACTAACAGGGATAGAAAATGGTATATTGACAGTTCTCAGTAATGTCGGAGATATTTTGGAAGTGTACTCGTCAAAGCCCATTTTTCATACCTATGTACCAAACATACAAATTTATCTAGAGAATTTCGGAGATAGTGTAACTTCATATTTATACTTGCTCCCAGAATCTGAAAGTTTATCAGAAAATTTTTTCCATAATTTGGAGCTTTATAGTTACCTAAGAAATGTTCGACTACCAACACAAAACTTTTGTAAACAGTCATAATTTCTTATCTTACTTCAATTCCCGTACCTGAAAACCATCAAATAATCCAATTTTCAAATTTTCCGTTCTGTATATCGGGAAATGTCTACAAATGTAATTAAAACAATTTCCTTCCTTGTCCGAATATTGATAAATTGCTTACCGACAGTTGGAAATTACTTGCCAGAAATGAAGAATGAAAATTCATGTATACACTTCAATATTTTCATATTCTTCTTCAGTTTTTTTAAATGGTTAATTGGAATTGATGCATATTTCTTTCCAATGTGCAGTTGAGGAATCTTTTTAGACGCTCAATAATTTGGTTTGTACTCTTTCAAACCCATGTCTAGAAACAGCTTAGCAATAAAACATCATTCCAATACATCAGTTTTTCCTTTTCACTCAAAATGTAATTGGTGCCAATAAAAATATTCATTTTCTCTTAATTGGCAACATCATTGTTTCTAAAGTCCTGCGACACGTGAATAGGTCCAGAGAGATTCATTTCGTATACTATGAGTCTGGATGTCTCCACGTTTGATTTCGATTGAAATATTTAGCAGAAGTGATGATAATCAAAATGATTCTTATACTCCATTCAGATCATAGGAATACTAAAGTCTAATCCAAGACGGTCGCCTTTTCCACAACCTAAATACAGAACTTTATGAGGAACCAATTTGTTTGTTACAAAACCGAAATAGCCTCACGAAGTCTGTGATATTCTTTTTCTGTTATTTTCTTATATAAACACCACAAATATAACAAAATAAATCACTACAAAATTTACGAACTCATGCTCTGAGAGACAAGATATATACTAGAATGAACATTCGGTGAATGCAACAAAGCAGTAAGAAGACATGACAACTTATCCAAATTCACGTGTAAGTTCTTCAACATTTGTTACTTTCCAATTGGACATATTGAGCACGGATCTTCCAAATTATCTTTTTTGAGACTTGTGCGTCAAACATAGTTGCGTATTCGTCTTGCCCTTCAAACACTAGATAAATGTTTATGCTTCAGGAGCTTTAAAATTGCGTTTCAAATACAAACTGTAAGATTTAGGTTATGTAGGCATTTATTTAAAATTTATTGACACTTGATACAAAACTCACCGAAGTTTATTCCAATTGATTCTTGTGTGTCAAGCTCATGAGCGGCTTGAAACACGCATTTATTTATTGCAATGAATTGGAAAGCCAACATTGTCAAATAACAGAGTTGTTCTGCAATAATAAGTGGTCTGAAAATGGGGATAACGTGATGTTTCTAATTTGGCAAAAAGTGCGCAGACTGGAAAAAAATTTTATTACTATTAAGCCAATAATTGTACAAATCTCATCCCTTCATCCATTCCATCAAAAATATGTTTTCATAGTGCTATGGTCACATTGTTTGAAATAATTGATCCAATTATATGCAGTAGATCATGGAAAGAATTGAGTGACATTCTTAGAAACTGGAATTCTCTTATAAAATGTTCAAACAACAGTCATAGACAACAGAATGTCCACCAACTTCACAAGGTTTCCTGTGTTCACTATAAAAGTAATAGAGGTAAGATTTTCACAAAAGCAGTTGTTAGTGGTTATATGAGATTGTTGCAGAGCTGTGAGATTGGAGCATTAGAAGACCAGCGGCAAAATTTTAAGTTGTTCGTTTGGTGGATATTAACAAAAAGTTCAATAAAAAAGTAATAATGAGGTTTATAGTGAGATAGTGAGATTTATAGTAATAAAAATTAGCAATAAGAATATCGCAAATACCAAGTAGAGAAGTATTTCAATTTCCGAATTATTAAATACATAATACATACCTTTATCAAATTTATACAGATTCTCTAAATTAGCAAAAAGTTCTTACAACGGGTTACGCAAACAAATTAATTCAATAATATTTTGAAAACTTTTCTAATTTAAATTAACAGATTTTAATAAATATTCAATTTTAAATTGAGTTTTATCGATTTTTTTATGATATTTTATATTTCGATTTGCAAATTTAAGTGTAAAATACTTACACAGCCTTATATAAAGTACTGAAAAATATTTATGAGAAAACTTTTAACAAGGAAGCATAACAAGCACATTTCTATATCTCTTCAAATTTTGCTCCAAAATTTGGATGATCAATAAATTTATTCAAATTTTCAACAAAGAGTATTTCTAATTATTTATCATATTTTACGATATTACTAGGAGTTAGGAGAATATATTAAAAAATTCTTAGCGTACCATAGAACTAAACAAAATTTCAATGTCAAAATATTTTATTACTCAACAATTACTCAATTACTCCTCTTAATTGGATACATTTATTACAGCGAATCTACAACGTCTCTAGACCTTTCAAAAAAACCAGACCTCCACAGCTTTTATTACCTCCTCGTTGGTAGAAAATGTACCTTCTAAACTTTTTGGTAAATAAGGGGGATGTGCTAGTAGTTCAAATCCTAAATCACAAATTTTTTGCATGGCAACATGAGATTTGTGTACAGGGGCCTTGTCCTGCAAAATCAAAACAACTTTGGATAGCTTTCCGCGTCTTTTGTCTTTAATTTTTCTCCGTAGAGTGATCAGTATTGTCGAATAGTGATCTCCAGTTATGGTTCCACCCTTATCCAATAAATCAATCATGATTACTCCATAGCAATCCGAAAAAACTGAAGCATGAACTTTTCCAGCATATTTTTGGACACGAAACTTCTTAGGTCTTGGAGAACCGGAGAGTCGTCATTCCATCGATTGTTGCTTTGTTTCTGGATCGTAGAAATGTATCTAAGTCTCATCCATAGTAACAATTCGGCTTAAGAAGTCTACATAGATTTCAAATCGAGCACAGATCGAACGCGATACTTCTACCCTTGCACACTTTTGGTCAGCATTCAAACATTTGGGGATCCATTTTGCTGCAATTTTTCTCATATCCAAATTGACGTGAACTATATGATGAACGCGTTCATCATCTTCAATGGAAAATTTACCTCTTTTAAAGCTTGCAGTCCAATTTTTCACCGTCGCATACAAAGGACATTGATCACCAAGAGTATTAAGCATATCTTCGTCAATCTGCTTACCTCTTAATCCTTTTAAATACAGGTACGTGATGATGACTCTATACTCCAATTTTTCGATTTTCACAATATCGGTGGTCATCTATTTTTTTTTAATTTATTGCGTAACTCTGGTTTACTTTTTTGACGTCAAACTTTACACTGCCACTTCTAATAAGTTATTGTTCGTTGCTATGGTAACGCAATAGATATCAATACATCCTCGTATATTCAGACCCGAGCATTTAGAATTATGCTCTAAAAAAATAGCAGCTTCTTTTTTTAATTTTAATATTTCCATCATTGAACATTATACTCGTTGTACAACACTTTTACATATTACACCCAAGAAAATCCTTATTTAGGTTCTTAGTTCAAAGAAATGGAATTTTTTTCATTTTACGGATTCCCATAAAGATAAAACAGAACTTTCCTATCGTTATTTTCCAACCATTTGTATTTATAAATTTTTCACGTATGTCACTTTCTCATCGTTCTGTTTTACCTCCATTAATTCAATAATCTTTAAGTCATTCAACAAACATCTTATGTATTTAAAAAATTGCAGTTGTTTCTTTACCATGAATGCGTTAAAGTTTTTAAGAATCTAGTAAATCAGATAAATCATTGATTATATAAATTTTGCAGTAAGCGTTGCTTCTGGAAGCAAAACCTTGAAATCTATTTAAGTATATAGTACAGCTACAAGAGAGCAACTGAAAACTTGCGATCATATTCTACCTTTATTTTTTGAAAGTTACTCGGGAATAGATGCTCATCCGTAAGTTTAGAGTCTACCAGCGTTTTCATCATAAGAATAAAAATTGTTCCTTGTAGATTTCAAAAGATGAGGCACGTCATATTTAATTCAGGGAAATATAACTAGCACACTATTAACTTATAACTAAATTATACATATTGTCTTGAAATGACTGTTTAAAAATCCCAAGGCCTGTTTCCAATATTGTCATGTTGTTCTCTTATAGAACCTCCATCAATACAGAGCATTCCTGACATTTTGTTGTAGAATCAAACTTAGAACACTGAGTGATTGGATTAGCTTAGAGCCTAGAGTGACTATTCTTGTCTTGTTACTATTCGGTGATGCTACGGACATTTCCTTGTTATGATAACTAAAAAAAGTTGTTGACTGCGATAAACAACCACAAATGCTTGATTTTACAGTACGAAATCAGAATTAATAATTTTCTATTATTATTATGCTTGTAAAATCTATTTCTTTACATTTTTATTTCTAATTTTCTCAATTTGAGTAAAAGTTAGTGTTAAAATCATTCCTTTCATTGATATATTCTTTAAAAAATTAACTCTAGAATTCAACAGTGTGTCAGACACATCCTACACGATAAATACACAAAAGCCACCGTTTTCAATCATGCACAACCCACTCACGGGCCCTAAAGCCTCTTTTAGTCTAATAGACCCAACGTTCGTCCCGGTTGAAACATATAACAATTCGACGACAAAAATCAAAATTAATTAAAACATGTTTCGAAATTCCATCCCAACGATCTAACCCACAAAGTTGAAAATGTTGTTTGGACCAACTGATTTAATATACATGTTCAAATAGTACTCAAAATGTCTGAGCCTACGAGTATCTAGTATATTTATTTCAACTTCACGTTTACTACACTAGATAAAACAAAATATACATACGGGAGTCATAGATACTCACTTATTGAAAGATTTCTTTAGAAAATTTATTTTTTTTTTGAACTTTACGCTCATTCATTCGATAAGAACCATCTTACCAAAAATTAAACAGCAATTTTTCGAAATTCGTTGATATTTTTATCCATAGTCTGTTAATGCTTCAATGCTGCTTCAACTTCTACTTAACATTTGGAAAGCTAGATCAAGATAATAAGCAGAAAGGGGTGAAAATTTAATTCCCTGTTCGACCAAAAAATGTTGCAGCTTGAATTTTGTGTTCAAGCCACGCAAACCTGTTATTGTACTCTGTTTTATTTTTATCCGGTATTACTCGTCACCAGTCAATATTCTTTGATTTTCCAGTATAAATAAAGCAATTTTTCCACCCCAACACTGCCTAAGAATTGAATTTTTATGTGAGTCAGCTTCACTTAAAAGCACAAAACATTTTGGTTACAAAATCGTAATGGCACAAACTGAGACAATTAAAAAACATTTTTCCAATAATAAATTTGGCTCAAGCCACTTTGGCTATTTTTTGTATAGCAGTTAACAACTGAGACACCCAACTTGGACGTAGCTTGGTTAAATGTATGTGATCTGTTTGATTGCCTACCTCTAAAGTGATAATTCTCTCAATAATACAAAAAATGGCACTATCAGACACTCATTGATGTGGTCAGTTTTAAAAAACCAGCAATTATAGCCTTACCTCATCATGGTAAGTAAACCTCATTAAGCTACATTTCGTTAATCCTTAAGATTTTAATAAATACTTTAGACTGATGAGTCGAATTTATCTAGTGTCTATCATAAACTTTCATAATAATCACGTGTGGGCGAAAGCCTGCTTCATATTATACAGCACCGCTCTCAAAATGTGTTTTTATAATGATACAGGACAAATTAACTGGTCTACATCTCTCAGCCATTACTTACCCATATTTATGGAAAATGATCTCCGTCTAGGGAATACTTAGATGAAAATTGTTCCAACCTTTGAATTAGTCGGAAAGACCAAAACACTGGCCTCCTCGATTGCCATAATAATATCCATATCATTTCTGGTTTTGGAATTACTTCAAATCAGTACTGTGCAACATACCGATACGGTTGGGACAATCAAATATTTAACATAGACATTCGATGAGACATTCATTTATTTTAGCTGCAGGAGGTCATTTCAAACATTTATTATGGATATTATTTCAGTCTTGCATTTTCAATCTTCCCAGTTCTTCTCCAGTACATAGTTTATTATTTAATAAAAATCATGATTTTCCTATGGTTTTCTCCAAATATTTTGCTTAAAGGAGAAACTTTAATATAAATGCCGAATATACACGGATAAACTCAAAAGAAACTGTTTTCTGACGCAAATCACTAAGCAGTTTGCTAAGAGTAACAACCTTTGTATTTGAATGGGAAACTACACACGGAGAAACTGGATGCCAACCAGTCAGCAAAGCGTTGGCAACCGGTTTAAAGAAACTCGACCTGTTGATTTACTGGGCAACTTGAATAACCCGCCTCTCGCAGGTTTCAATGAAAGAATGCTTGCACATTTTCAAAGGAAGGAATCTAGTTAAATTGACCTTCTGAGCCTCTGTAGGCTACTCGATGTTAAGTCTTGAAAATACTGCTCTAAATGAAATTATGTTGAATATCTCGGAAGAGCATAGGCCGTGGTAGTATCGGTAAAACAGCTCCGACCTTTCTTCTATGCTCTAAGCTGTTATCGGAGCCGAGTGGTTAGACCTTTGATAATTGAATGTATCATACACAATTTCAAGCTCCAATTTTCACTTGAATTTTAAAAAAACTGATTCTACTGACCACCTTATAGGGTGGACTGAGGAAATTTTGTTATTACAAAGATCCTTTATAATTTTTCACATTTTATTTTTTGGTATGTCGTCTAAGTTTGGAAACACCTTGTTATATAAATTATTTTGCAATAAAACCACACATATACTTTTGAGAAGAACTCACTCACTACCATTAGTAGTTAAGCCTCCTACAGCTGGTTTAACTTATTCTAGTATTTCTGATAATTGAAATAAAATTCCATCACAATATTATAAAACCTGTTTTGCCAATTTCTTAGTGAACTTGAAACTCTCTTATGTTTCCTGAAGAAGAAAATATCACAATTGCTGCAAAATTCAAAAAAATACCATTCACATATTGTTTTATACATCTTTTACCACATGTCTGCTGCTCCTATCTATACTCCTATAACTATACAATTTCGTGACTACGTAGAACTTTTATCAAAATAGTTATGTAAAATTTGACGACAAACTCCAAAAGCTTCATAATTTCCTATAATAAATGCGGAAATATAAAACAAATATGTACGTAACTTTCCAAACTTCTTATTTATTACTTGAGATGTGCTAGAGTAGATGCTATTTACAGTTTTTGTTTGTTTAAATGTGAGGTAAACACAACATAACACGTACGCCCATGAATATTTGCACTCTAAACAACCTTATAAACCTCGAACAAATTGCGTTTATGCATAGCGCATATTTATAACCAGGTCCTTTTGGTTTCAAATCAATGTTTCGTAACAATTTAACTATTCGTTTGTAATCTAGTATATTAAATATTCTTTTCATTTTATCTCAAGTAAATTTAAATCTTTATCGTCCATTTACGTAATGGTCCAAACAACATTTCATACCAAAACAAGAGAAATGAATGGATTGAAGGAGAGCAAAGTACAATGAGTGATCGAGTCCAGTGTGACAATACAAGATAGATAGACGCTGATGCCATCTCTGGAGTGAGACTGCTGCCGGATAGAGGGGGCTCCCTTGCAACAATGGACCCATTTATTTATAAGCGGGTTACTCTATATCCCAGTAACTAATTATCCCACGAATATGAAAGTGTATGTAATATTAAGATAAGAGATGAGAAAAATGATACAACTTGGGTTGGGGAATGACGTTCTTTTGTCTTGTCAAATACCAATAGTGAGATATATTTATTTTTGCGGTTGTTATTTCTTGTGTTTCAACTCTAGGAATTTATAAAAGAAATATGAATGTTGATTATGTTCAACCTCAATTAGTTACAGATATGTTTGTGTGATAACGTTGGCATAACATAAAAAATGATCTTATAAATAATTACCGAAACATTTTATATATTATAATTATTGTTACTGTGCTCATTTTTAAACTTTCTTTTATACAGTATTGGTCAAAAAAAGTAGAAAATAGTAAACGCTGTAAACAAATTATTCACCATCTATCAGCGCAAATTTTCATTAATACGTTGTGATAACAATTTCACTGGTCCCTCATTTCTGTCTGTGACTACTCCACATGTTAGAATCGAAATCGATCAGTATTTAAACAAGTGCAATGATAATAACTGCAGGGAATATTTTCAAAAGAAAAGGTTGCTTTAGAAAGGTAAGCATTATAACATTATTCCATTCTAAACATGAAGAATTGCAGGGAGCGACACATGCTAAATTTTATTTATAATATAATAAAAAGCGGTCAATATACTTATTTGTTTAATTCTATACGCCCAAACATTCTCACAATACTAGAAATAATAACCTTTAAACAGTACCTCAACATCAGAAGGCTAGCTCCCAAAAATCTTTTTTGTATACCTCGGCTCAAATATGGAATAGGTTACCGGAAGACTATGCAAACGTCTAACTTAAATCGTTTTGTGTGGCAAGTAGGCAAATGAGGCAATAACACTAAAACAGATGAAAGATTACCTTACAGGAAATTTCATTCGGTTAGGTTTGTTCGCGTTACAGGTCTGGTTCTGTTTTAATTTCAATCGCATTACCTCCCCCTCTACTTAATGCTTTCCTCGCTTGATGCTCTAGTATATTTATTGTATAGATAAAACAAATGTCATATTTAGACCTTACAACATAATTGTTCTTACGCTGCTCTTATGTAATCGGTTTTTATTTATCGCTGCAATGTCGATTTGCCTTCTTTTTTATTTTCCATTGTTTTTATTGAAATAGAAACAGAATTTTTGTCACATAGATATTATTTATAAGCAGTTTTTTTATTCTAGTTATGTTATTTCTTATAATGGCAATAAAATTCTTTCAAACTGAAGACACCTGGACGGACTCAATATGCACACAAAATTATGTTAGGTTGAAAATTTTAAGGGAATACCGCATAGATTCTTTCTTTGGAATGAAAATACAAAGCATATTCAGAAATTACATTTTCCTGTTAGCAAAAAAGAGCTCACACTTCCAGGTTCTCAGCTTTCATATTTATTGGCAACCAGTACAACAATATTTCAACTATTTTCTAGCTTAGCTACGACCATATTAAATTTTCTATCCCTCTTTTGTAAGACTTTGCTACCTCAGCTCCTCACCGCTAATCGGTGGACGGAAATTTCTTGAGAAGATAAACGTGAAAATCGTTGGGAGTAAGATCAGTGTACATTTTTATTAAATAACACAATGTCTACAGTAAGCAAATGAAGCCTTTTGTTTTGATTGACACGTCGTAATTCCACATCGACATCGTTGTTTGTATTTTGTCCTGTCCGAAGATCAATGTATTGTCTACTGCTTGGTTTCCAGTATGAACTGCGAATTTCAAGTCTTATCGTGATAATCCTGTCGAGGAACTCGTTAACGTCATCGTGATACCAATGCAGAATTGTCAGCATTATATTATGTGTTTGGGTGTCATGTTTTTTGACACCCCAATTTCTTTAAATTGAATTGCTTGCAACAAGTAACGCGATATCTGTATAAAACGGCTACTCAGCTCCGTTAAGGACGTTCACCGACTGCCCTCTTTGTAGAAGACAATTCAATGACGTTTGGAGAATTGCCTACACCAACGACACACTATCTGCTTACTACTAATAATGCCCCATAGACATAACAGAGGTAGTGAGGAAGTTCCGGCGGCGCAATGTTTTCTGCATTTAAGAACATTATAACCGACAAAACCTCGGATGGAAGAAGAAATAAAACTTCAATTTCAAACAACTGCTATCACACTACTGGCAAGATGGGGGATGTATTCGGCTGCTACATGATTAGTAAATCATAGATCTTTTTAAAGAAAAAAGCGTCTAAGTCTGAGGATCTTTGGGTAGAGGATAGCAGTTGTCCGGCTCGGAATACACTTGAAAGTCAAAAGTATTTGGAAAATATTTTTAATAAAAGAATTATTGTTTCACATTGCTTTATCCGAAATAAAATATCTATAAACGTCGCTATGAAAGAGCTACAAATATTAAAGAAATAAGCGAGAGAATAATTCAATCATAATGGTCGAAAGAGATATACCTTCCTCTCATGCTTTGATACTGATCGATTCCGATTCTATGAGTGAGTTCGTTAATTTTTATCTTTCATAACTGTGGTGTGGTAATTTTTAGGCTCTCCAAATTTAAAAAATATCGACATTTCAAAGATTATCATAAGTGTACTTGCCATTACAATAAATGTCTGTAAGAGCATGTGGTAAGAAAACTACTTGTGAAGTAACAGGATTTCTGCGGTTTCTGAGGATTATTTGCAGCTTCTTTGGAATGGTGATCTGTAGATTCATTTCAGCTGATTCCAGTGTGTGATTGAAGCCAGATAAGAGAGACTGTTATATCATGGTCGGTTGGTATTTCTAACTTGACTTATATACGTTTTCAAGCATAAATAATAGGCTTTCCAAATTACAATATCATTTTAACACTCAAAATATTTAAAAATGGTTTCATTGGACCAGACAAGTTACTATAGTCACGTATATTCTAGCCATAGATTTTTCATTTCAAAAGAACGAATATGTCTATTAAAATCACTATATGGCGATTATAACACCGACAAACAACAAAGTTTACGCGAGTAATAGACAAAAACTAAAACACCACGTCTGAAAACTATAATACGTTCAACATTGGTATATACTCAAAATATATTATATCGTCCTTTTTGAGATGGTCTAGTTATTGATACGCTGGTAAAATATGAACATATTGTGAATGAGATGTTTCTGAATATTATTGAAACTAGGATTCCTAAACTGTTTTGAAAATTTCTTTAGATTTAAAGCGAGTCTCATTAACGTTTTGATTCTTGTAAAAGGAAAGTATCATCACCTGGAACTTTTCAAGCGGCTCCAAGTAAATTGATTTTTAGGATGATTAATGAAGTGCCAACGATCAATCAATCAATACCTTATTCTCACAAAGCTAAGGTGGTGAGAAGATATGTTCGCCAAGTGATTTATTTATTATAGTAAATCAAAGAAATCCCAGTGAAGTCGAACTTGCTTCAATATTTAATAAAATAATAGAATCTATTTAATTTTTCTAGATATAAACCTTATTTAATTGCTAATAAATCTTAAATGGTATATTAGGCATGCATGTCTGACTATTATACTTTTCTCATAGTTTTTACCTCTTTTCAATTTCTAAAGTATCTTTCTAACGCACTTCCAAGCATAACCAAAAGTCGCACTAGATTAGTAGTTCAGAGGAATTCCGAGTGACTAAACATGTGATTAAAATGCTTAGCCGAGCAAATTAGCAGCTGCGACGGTATCATATCTATATTTTTGGGCAAAAGATGGTTTTGGAGAAAAGCCTTGATATCCACATGGAAGTTATTTATTTGGAAGTCAATATTATCTAACGACATTTCGGATACACCTATCTACCCTACTTCACAAATATAAAACATACAACTTACTAATAAACGGATTAAAAATAAATGTCTAAAGCACCCAACCCAATCATTTTCTAAGTAGAATCTTGTTTAGCAAGGTACTACCAATACAAGTCCCCTATAAAGACATAACTCCTAGTCTGATACATAATTCGTATTAATTTAATTACAGGCTGATAACTATTCGCCTTTTCTTTGACATTCAAAATATCGTTCCGCTGGAGCCAACAAATCATTTGTATATCTGTGCCTAAATATGTTCGACATGCAACAATGAATCAATCTGCTACAATGGATTTGGTGAGAAAATTACCATGATATTTATCAATTTATTCGCTTTATTGCATTATATTCATTCTACAAAATAACACTTACTTATGTACTACAAGTTAGGATGTGAGTTAGCCATCTCATTAGAAACAAAGTAACATGAAATGTAAATTAATCTCCTTGAAATCACTGTCATTGGCTAGCAATGTACTTATCTCAGCATCTCTGAAACCGGAAGTATTCATAGAAGAGCCGGATGTCGCATGCTACTAAATCTGTTGATTAACACAGATAAGAACAGACAGGAAGACTCTTAGCCAAACCCTTAGCGACTTGTAACATAGTACTCCAATCGCCTTTTTCGTCCTGTGCTTAGTTTCTTCACCTGTGGAATAAATATGCTTATTAACTGGTGATTAATTGTTTAATTTGCTTTTGAATATTCCTGTTTTAAATGAAGGTTTGTATTTATCTAATAAAAAATAATAATGGTAGAAGTAGTTTTTTGGAATTCGAATGAGTAATATCGCCAAAATCGTTCGTACCTACCTATATTCAAATACGAAATTTAACATTAATAAAATTGCTGATAACAGTGTCTTTATTTACCACAAACCTACTAAAACGAGCCGTATATGGTCTTCTATAAGCACTACCGTAAGACGTAACAGCTAGTAAACTCCTAGGGGGCCCCATCATTAGTTTACATATTTAGCCCTCCCAGGGGGCTCATCATCAGCGATTGCTTTCGTTTTAATACGGTTCCATGTTGTGCCACCTAAGTGCTGCCTTTCAACTTGACTTAATCTAATGACCATTACAATTTCGTTGATTCTTACTGTTCTTTCTTATGCCGTATTAAATATCGCCTAGAAAAAGATCATTAAGAAAAAACGGAACTTTAAAACATGTTTAGTATCACCGTAATACCTTTTCATAAATAATCATAAGATCCCATAATTAAACAAGCTCCATTGTCTCTTTTGGAATTTTGGAAAGTACTAATAACTAAACTTGAATCACCTCTTAGAATATTATATAAACATGAAGTAGACAAACTTTTTATTTTTGAAAACCTAAAGAAATAATGTATATTTTCCACGTAATATATAATTTATCAATAATTTATATTCTATCTGAAACACCATAACAAAATTTACAGTAACAATGTTGCTAAAAATGTTGTTCGAATTGATGATCTTAGAAGACGATCCACAGTATTAGAGAGCCTTCACAGATATCCATATAACTTCTGCTGCAAAATTTTTCTTCACAAATTCACCGTTCTTGTGTTCCACAGCTCCCTTCTATTCAAGTCCCCTAATATCAACTCTATCTATGATGACATCTCCAATGTATCTCTCCCATCTTAGAGCTGGTGATCGTCATCATTTTCTAGTTGTCTCACTGGAGGCTCCCAATCCGCTATATGCTTTGACCACTAATGCTCTGGATTTCTTAGGACGTGACCATTACAGTGATTCGTTGTTATTGAATATTTCACTCCCAATCGTTGTCTTATTTCTGCAGTTCATATTTTGTCGGTTTTTGTGACCTGTAGGCTCCTTCCCATATAATTCAATTCAATTTCAATTGTTATTTTGGTCCTTATTATTATTTTTGTTATTGACCATACTTCTGCCCTATATAAGGTGATATTCTTGGAAAGGTTTTTCTTCTTTTTCTTTAGAGAGTGTTATTTTATAGCAGTCCGTGACGTGCTTTTATGGCTTGTTCTCTCGAACTATTTTTGTTTCTTACATACGTACCCTCTCAGTGTATTGCCGATTCTTTATACTTGAAAGTTATACAGCTATTAATTTTCATTTTATTTTATGAGGTTTACATGATAATGAATGTCATCAATACCAAAGTAAGGTTTGTTCAATAATATTTAAATGAAGCACTCTATGGGCATGAAAAGTTGCTATCAGAACGAGGGATGATTGTTAAGATACAAATTTTTTGGATACTTTGGTAATAACGGGTGTTGAAATCGTACACGTAAAATACGCAAAATATTAGTGTATAGCAAAATAATGGTTCATCGTACCTAAATTTATTGGTGAGTTAACATTATACCTCAGTTGATTTAGTTCGACGAAAGTATTTTCCAATGTTTTCTAGTTCTGAATTTTTCGTATTAAAAATTTCTTCGATGATTAGAATGCAATCACATTAACTTAAATAGATACAGATGATAAATCCAAGAAAAGATAGGAAAAGTGGATTAATATTTGGAAACATAGGTGAAGAAGATGAGGTTTGATTTCAATATTCCACTGCTAACTTTAAGCACAAGCTGAATTTACCAAATTGGATTTACCATAATAACATGTTCCATTTTGAAGAGAAATAATGAGTTTGTGTGTGAATAATATGGATATTATTTTTTACGATGAAAAAAGATATGATGATTTGGTATGATATTTTTATGTCGCACTTGAGCAAAAATGGCTGCATTTGTTGAAGAAAAGAGTTTTCTTATAGCGAGATAATGCGTTTACTTCTCTTAGTCTCTTTCTGCTCGTTTCCCAAGTCATAAGAATCATTACCTATTTGAAATGTCTCTAGCCACTTTTTTGTTGTCTCTTCCATATTATTCGATTTCGAGGTCGGAGAGCAGCAGGCGGGAGTACCGCAAGGAGCGGTACTATCACCAACGCTGTATAATATATACACAGCAGACATCCCGAAAACGGAGAACACCTTGACAGCGCTATATGCGGACGACACTGCAATAGCAACGAGATGCGTTAAGGTGAAAAACATCACGAAAAGACTCCAAAACGCTGCAAAAGAGATTGACGAATGGTGCAAAACATGGAAAATACAAATCAACTGCGAGAAAAGCCAAGCAGTTCTCTTCAAGAAAAAAAGAAGCCACCAACCCGACCGGAAAATAAAAATTAACAACGAAGAAATCCAGTGGACAAAAAAGGCCAAATACCTAGGAATAACGCTAGACCAAAGTCTCACTTTCAACGAACACGTGAAAAATACTGTCGACAAAGTGAGACAAACGAGAGCAAGACTATGCGAATTAATCGGTAGAAAAAGCAAGTTAAAGACGGAAACAAAGCTCAGATTTATCAGGAGTATAATAATACCGATTATTACGTACGCCTCTGTTGCCTGGGGACATACTTGCAAAACAAACAGAAAGAAACTACAGGCTCAATAAAACATAACGCTGAGACAAGCACTAAATGTTCACTGGACAACAAGTAGCGAGGAAATATACGGAGAAACGGGACCCGAAAAAGTATTAGACATCATGGACCAAAGGGCAATAAAGCTATTCGAGGAGTTGGCAACACACCCAAACGAAGAATTGAGGTAAATCATAAAATACAACAAAGAAGACTACAAGAAACACAAGAGGCCCAGAAAACAATTGGATGGATAGGTAAAGTAGGTTAAGGTAGGTTAGTAGTTTAGGTTAGTATAAAAAAAAACGAAAAACCAAAAAAAAACATAAAAATCATAAAAAAAACAAAAAAAAACACACAAGAGGACACCCCCCGACACGGTAACTCCGCATTTCATAAGCAAGTGTAGAGTTATACATCGGGGACAGCTATAGAGAAGGCGAACGACCACTCTCGGATTAGATCTTTCCGACCGGTTGTAGGTCGGAAAAGGTTTACCCGAGGCCGCGAAACACACACACACACATTATGACGTCCAGACTATGAAGCCAAGAGAGTATAGCCAACAGGCTAATCTCTTAACAAAAAAAGATAGACATCCCAGAATCTCCCATAGAACTAAGGGGAGAGGAAGGATTCTACGCGCGAAGCTGCGACGCGAAAGAGGATGAGGACCTGTCGGAATTGACAGGGGGTGGTTGGAATGTTTTTCTTCGCACCCACTCGCAGATTTATCCGGGGGTGGATGCTTAGAGGAACGGGATTTCTCACGCGCAAGTGTGTGTGTGTGTGTGTGACACTCGAGTTAGTCGACGATTAGCGTTCGGAGCGATAAGTACCTATTTGCTAGAAACGAAGTTTTTTTTTTCTACTGCTGTATTCTGATTGTATCAGTTTTGTACATATCTTCTTTGGACTAAACTCTTCTACTCAGTAACGATCGTGCGTTAATTTGACCCCACCACCCTGACAAGTAATTATTAATAAAGATGAATGGAATATTGGCTTAAAGGCGTTAAACGTGTTGCAACAACATCTTCTAAAGAAGCCGAATGTTCAAAAGCAGTACTCGCGGAGTGTACAGCAATTATCGATGATAATGATGCAACGACGTCAAGTTCCACGGTTTCAAAGGCGAAAAAAAGGAAGTATGATGAATCAGTTTCGGATTTGTTGATTCCAACGGCTCACTTCTCTGTATGTTATGTAGTTCCATGGCACCTGCCAAGTTGCGCCGACATTTAGAAACTGTACACCCCGAGTCTAAAGACAAGAATAGAGAATTTTTTGTACGTAAAAAAGAACAGTTATTGGAAAGTCAAAAAACTATGATGCAAGTAACCCAAACTATCAATGAAAAAGTCACAAAGGCATCATATTTAGTTAGCTATCGCATTGCACAAGAAGGTGAAGCGCACACTATCGCTGAGATTTTAATAAAACCATGTGTGTTAGACATAACAAAATGTATGCTCGATGAAAAATCTGCAAAGTATCTTTCTACTGTGCCACTATCAAACGATACTGTTTCACGTCGAATTCATGATCTGGCAAGCTACGTCAAACAAGAGCTAGTTACACGTCTACAAAAAACACGATTCGTCTTGCAAATGGATGAGTCTACTGATGTCGCTGGTCTGGCTATCTTGCTGGTTATCGTGAGATATCCATATGAAAGTTCTTTTGAAGAAGACATGCTTATGTGTTCACCGTTGCCCACAAACACTACCGGAGAAGAAATTTTTACTAAAATAAATATATTTTTTGAAGAAAATAATCTCAGTTGGAACAATTGCATTGGCATTTGTACAGATGGGACCAAGGCGATGACGGGTAAAACAGCAGGAGTCGTGTCACGAATACAAAAAAAGCACCTAATTGTGGTTCCAGTCATTGTCTCCTGCATAGACAAACACTAGCAATGAAGCAAATGCCGTCAAATCTAAAATTAGTAATGGATGAAGCGGTAAAAATTATTAATTTTATCAAATCACGACCACTACAATCCCGATTGTTCTCATTATTGTGTGAAGATTATGGTAGTAAACATAAGACACTGCTGCTCCATACAGAAGTGCGATGGCTGTCTCGGGGTTAAACTTTAACAAGGCTATTTGAACTTAAAGCCGAGTTACAAATGTTTCTTTCAGATACTTCTTTTAATTTGAAAGACCGTTTGTATGATAAAACTTGGTTGTTCCGACTGTCTTTCATGGCGGATATCTTTCAAAAACTGAACGAATTAAATTTATCATTGCAAGGTAAACAGACAACAGTGTTCCAGGCCTGTAACAAAATAACTGCCTTTAAAAGAAAATTAGATTTTTGGATTATTTGCGTTAGTAAGAGAGAAATAGAAAGCTTTACGTTACTCAGTGAGTTCATGATTCATTCATGGATTCATAATCCTTTTTTACCCACCTTGCAAAAGCCCGAAAGTATGTCAAATGAGATATATGAATCTCTTTTAGAAATGTCATCAGACACAAGTATGGAGTCATTGTTCAAAACGACATCTCTCAACGATTATTGGTGCAGAATCCGTGATGAATACCCAATGCTTGCCAAAATGGCTCTGAATATTCTTCTTCCATTTCCAACAACATATTTGTGCGAAATAGGATTCTCAACCTATGCAGCCACGAAAATAAAATACCGGAATAGACTGGACGCCGAACCTGATATGAGACTTCAACTGTCTTCTATCAAACCTGATATCAACCAATTAATGAAAAATAAAAAACAGTTTCATACCTCCCTTAGTTATTGTTTTTTCTTTTTTAATATCTTCTATTTCTATTATTATACTTGTTATGTAAGTAATAAGTATATGTTACATTTTACGTTCATTATGCTTATTAATAAAGAATATACTTTTAGAGACTATTGTTTTATTGTAGGGTTCCGTCAAGTATTTCGCTTTCCAAAAGGGTTCCGTCACTAAAAAAGTTTGAGAACCTCTGATCTAGAGAGTTCTTCATTATAGCTTCGCCATTAATGTGTAGTTGATAAAACACACCGTTGTCTCGCAACTTTTTATGGATTGTGATCTCGATTCCCTATATTGTATATTTCCACTACAGTGCTAATTTTCAAGTAAGGATTTTTGATCAGGTTAATTAAGTGCTTTAGAATGCCCATTTGATTGAGTACCTCCCATAACTTGTTCCAGTAGATAAAGTCGACAATCTTGTTGTTATCTTTAACGCACATAACCATGGGGATATTATATTCTCGCCATTTATCTACCATTTGTCTAATGTCGAAATTTGATTTAGAGTGCCACCATCCTTTTAAAACTGGCATCTGCCCAATCGCCCTTTATTGTTACAACAAAATTTATCTAATTTCGTCACAAGTTATTACCTCATCCGCCATAATCCCCTGATCTGTATCCCTATGATTAGTTTCTGTGCCTAGACTTAGAAAAATAGCTTGATGAGAAGGTCCCGGGAAAAAAACTGTCATACGTGCCTATAGAGCTTTTACTTCAGAAATGACAAAAGTCAAAAAAGCAATTTCTTTTTTTCCCGGCTTAAGCACTGCGAATCCAAGTGTAAATACTTTTAACAAGCTAAGACTCTTCAATGTTAAATGCCGTACACAAACTATATATTTTTATTAGTGCTTGTCACATTTTTTTCTTTACTATTTGAAATCATTAATCCTATTTCTAAAGCTCTACAGCATGAAAATAATGACCTACAAAAATCTAGTATTTTATTAAGAAATCTTTTGAACAGATTGAGCGAAATAAGAAATCAAAATTCATTCAATGGTTTGCTAAATGAGTTCAGAAATTTAGCAAAAGCATGGAAAGTAACAACTGTTTTTAAAACTTAAAGACAAAAGATAACGAAGCGTTTTTTTGAATTATCACAAGATGAGATAATTTCAGACCCGGAATTATATTTCAAAGTCAATGTATACTATTGCTGTTTAGATATATTAATTTCTCAAAGTAAATAAAGATTTCAGAGCCTTTGTGACCTGAGTAATATGTCCGAAGTATTACAATCGGAGAAACTCCTATCTTCTTCAAACGAAGTAAGAAAAAATGCTTCCGGAAAACTGTCGGCTAAAGACAGTAAAGACGTCTCAGTTAATCTTTATGACCAATTAATTGATATGCTAAAAATTTGAAATTCAAAAGATTCCAGAGGTAGTAACAGCATGCCTTCTATTCTTGATACTTCCAGTTCGACAGCAACAGCTGAAAGAAGTTTTTCAAAATTAAAACTGATAAAAAAGTACCTAAGGACTTCGATGGGGCAGGAACGGCTATCAGGCAAAGAAAAACTGAAATCGTCTTCAGCTATAGATGATTTAATAAATCAATTTGCCGAAAAAAAGGCAAGGAAAGTGTATATTTAATTTGAATTGTTTGGTTAGTTCAATTTCTAGGAGGAAGCGATAACTTATAATCAATAAATATTTATTTTAATTTAATGCAAGCATTTTTATTTCTTTTGTAAGAAAATTTTACCCTCCATTTGGGCTCCCAACTAATTTTAATACAGGGCCCCTCCAAAGCACGCTACGCCACTATATACGGTAAGTCATCTGTATTTGTATGGACTTGTTTGTTGTAAACGATAAGGTAATAGGTCCCTATCTTTTCAATCATCGCTTAAATGGAAAAGAATTCATAACATTCTTGAAAATAGCGTTTAGAGATCTCCAGGAGCACATTCCTTAGAACAGCAGAGCAAATATATGGCGTACCAATGTTCAATTAGCTGTAAGAAATGTCCTGCATTGAAAATTTTTAAATAAGAATCTGAATAGGAGATCCTCGTGGTCGGCAATGTTCGTTCCCAAATTTGTCCTTCATAGATTACACCTTGTGTATAGATATTGAAATATGGAAAAATCAATACCATGGACCACCGAACTGCAGGTTGTAACCTTGTTAAGTGTATATTTAAGTCTTATTCGTATTGCCAATAGAAACAAGATAACTTCTGTAAATAATTGATAGATGGTAAAAAAAAGTATTTAAACATTCAGCTCACCTTTAAAGTTCCAATAAGAAATAGCAAATTTAAACCCAGAAAGGAAAATGCGTAAAATATAATAACAATAACATCCGTCCTGAAATAATTAAAAGTGAAATTTGTATTGTCATATTGTTTTTGAATTTTAATTCTATAAAAATTCATTTAAATACTTTTCGGGAAATTGATCAAGGAAAAAAAACTGAATGACCACTCAAGACCCTCCTAGACGGTCTTGACACGAGTAGCAGCAAGAATGCTACTTATCCACACTATCGATTTATTCGGCTACTCGCTTTATCTTTCTACAAAATGTATGTGATAGACTACGATATAAAGTTAAAAAAATTTATTGAAAATTTCCCCATTTTTAATTTAGTTTGTCCACAATTTTCTGTCTATATTGACAATCCGTATCAAATCAATGAAAGTCAATTTTTTAAAATTTCACCTAATACGATATAACGCCATTCTATCAATCAATAACAATTGTTGATTGTATTTAACAGAAATCGTAGAAGGGATGAAAAGAAATCTAATGTCAAAAAATAATTTTATTTACCATCTGGATCATTTTCATATTTTAGGCTAGCGTTATAATGGAGATGCTCACATTCTAAACCAAGAAATATAACTGTTTTCCTGCTAGCATCATAGTTATATTCAGAATTCAGAAATTTCTCGTTTGCAAATGCCACGACCAACCACAACGAAATCAATTACAAATAATACAACAACAATTACAAATAATAACGGAACATAACGAGATATTCTTTACCAACAAAAAACACTATAGAAAAATAAAATTCTTGTTTTATGATGATTTTTCAATAACTTTTTTTCCACCTGTCATTAATTGGAAATATACCATCAATAATTGATAAATATGAAAATATTCACGTACCCGACAAAGTAACAATAAATTTTGGTGTACAATATTAAAGTGAGAGTCAATTAGAAGTATAAACACTATCATATCAAAAACACCCAAAGGATATTAGGTCATTCAATAAAGTCTTTGACAAATTTCTAATAAGTGGTTTAAATCATATATACCCTTAATTTGACATACACAATTATTGTAATAATTGTTCATAGTTCTAAAATTTTCGATTTTAACTTCCCGATGAAACGCTCATTATCAATATGGCGGTGCACTGACGTCAGTACATAGTAAGCTTGTAAACGGCTAACGGCATTCTATGGTGTTTATTTGTTTTTCTGTTATTAAACGTCTCTTGAAACTTATTATAAGTGGTGTATAGTCCCTTAATGTACTAATACTTCATTGGAATCACCTGAAAAACTATTTACTCGCGTGCCTAAAGCAATAAAGGAGCTATCGAAGTGGTTACAACTAGCTGGAATAGATCCAGGGACTTTATCGACTACAACTTTAATTTATATTTATGAATATCACTTTGATATACGTATAAAACGTTATATCTATTTTCCCAGCTTTATAATAAATTTGTAATCACAAAAAAACTGAAATTACCCGTGCACTGATACCCAAAACAAAGGTTATTAAGTAGCTTAAATCGGATCGCATCTGACATTCACATTATTTCAACAAACAATTAATAAAAAAGAGTAAGTCTTAGGAGCTTTTGAGATTCTAAACCATGAATAAAAGTAATTATAAATTAATTTTCCATCAATGTCCAAAATCCTAATCACACTCAAATGATTTGCGATTTGTATGATAGAATTTTTGTCTAATATGGAATGAGCTGCAAAAAAATTATCGACTGAATCGCATATATCCGTGACGCTAGGTAGTCAGGCGTATAGCGTTACCAAAATTGGTTTCAGTTTTTTTTAGAGATGGATATACGTCACTCAACAGCTTTTGGTTGTTTTTAGTATGATGCCAGACATTTTAGAGAAAAAAATAAAAAAACTTTTGTAAGCTTATTGGAAAAAGAATATACAAAGATCATAAAGAAAAACTAACCAAAACAATCATCATCCCCTTCTAATAGATTGCAACTTAAATTTGTATAAGTCATTGTATCCATTCTACTTCAAAGTAACGACTGAATTTTCATTTTATACCGAAAATAACGAATGTTAATACGAAAGTAATATAACGTATTGTAATTTAACATCACAAAAAATGAGAATATCATGTAAAGTCAATCACTTGAATTCCCACACCTATTACTCTTGTGAACTCTTTTTCAGTGCGAAATTATATACCAATGCTCCAGTAAACCATTTAGTCAAGAAAACTGACAAACTTCATATTTGACATTCAACAAATTAACTTTCTTGTTATTAACACGACAACTCAAACTTCACTACACTACGCTATCTAGACTCAGCTCTCATAGGCATAGACCTAAGCGCGTCAAATTCAGAATAAACTTTACTCCCCTCTCATGATAGCATTTTCAGTTGGCAAATGTATAAAAGGGAAATAGGCGTATTTTTCCAGGACGAACAAACTGACTTTTGGGAATCTGCATCTCGAAGATGAATGATCCATTTGGGAGTATATTTTCTCTGTATGAGCAAACACAAAAATTTAGACCAGTGCGATTGAAGGAATGGGTGATATGGGGGGTTGATTTTGCTAAATTTGTATTCAACTTTTTCCGTTTATATAGACTTAAGGTACTAGTACCGGTTATAAGGGTGAAAATTATTTTTTCTTCAAGCGTATAATATCTATATTATTTTTGGCAACATAGATCGTAGAAATAACCTATTCTTCTACTATTAAAATAATGAACGCTCATTATTGTACTAGTAACAAAATAATGACAAACGATAGTAAGGTCTTATTATGGGCGTTGCAACCAAGTAGGCAGGAACTGTCATTTAATTTTTATTTAATTCGATGTTTGTCAGTTTTGAAAAGTGTATTGTAAGAATGTCTCAAGAAGAAGAATTTCAATGTATTGTTTTTGAAGAAAAAATAATATATATCACTCGAAGAAGAAGACCCATTATATGTTTCGCCCAGTTTGCAGTCTCGGCAAACGCATCGGTAGTGCAAGAATCTGGGCTCAACATTAAAGATAGCCTTCTACTCCTAGTAACATACTGTATTATTTTTTCTTATTTTCTTTATTATAATTGTATATAAAACTTTTTGTTTATTATTTTTTGATAATAAAAAATGTTTTTTCTTGAACATCATTTTATACAGGGAGCCAAAGTAGACTGCGAAAATGATAGCCTTCCACTGCGCGAGATAATCTTGAATTTGGTTAATATGAAACAAAAAATAAAAAAAAGCTTTTCAAATAGGAAGGTACCTTATATCGTAATTTACCACCTTTGAGAGAAAAATTTAAAAAAAAAGCTGTTAAAAAAATATGTAATTATATATATTTTCCTTTAAATTATTTACAACTTCTGGTAAATTACGGTAAATTACAACAAACCAAGTAAAACGCACAAAGAATTAAAAAATCTGTCGAAATGCGCTTAAGTTGATAGGATAACAAACAAAATTTTACTTTTTGAACACGACATTGTTTAAATGACGGCCATCATGTTGACAGCACTCCTTAACCCGTTTACGTACATTTTCAAAAACTTTTTGAAAAAGTGGTCGAATAATACTCCTAATCTTTTCTTAGATATTGTTTCTTAAATCTGTAAAATTTCGTGGATTTTTCTCATAGACCACGCTCTTATGATAACCCCACAAGAAAAAATCAGGTGGGGTCAAGTCAGGGCTCCGAAGTGGTCATTCAACATCACCTTTTCGTGAAATCACCTTTTCTGGGAACAGCTCGTGCAATGCTGCTAAAGAATTGTTAGTGGTGTGCGATGAGACCCCATCCTGTTGGAACTATGTCGGTTATAATACTCACATTGTTGCAGTGGAGGCCCGAAAAAATTGCGTAACAATGTCGACATAGCGTGCAGAAGTTGTAGTCACAGCATTTCTTCTGTTATCTTCATAAAAGTAGGGTCAATTAATGCAATTCGCCGACATAGCAGCTTACACGTTGACTTTTGGGCTATGCACTGGAAGTTTATGTAAGGTCTATTGATTTTTTCTCCTCAAAAACGACAATTTTGGAGATTTATGTAACCATCCAAATAAAATGTACCTCTTGCTGAAGAAAATGTTGTTGAAATTGTTAAATCTCTCTAATATTGCATTCACAAAATTCAATCTTATAACGTAATCATTTTCATGTAGAGTTTGCACAATTTGAATTTTATAGGCCTTTCGGTGTAAATCAGATCGCATTATAAGGTGAATTGTCGCTCTTGATAATCCCAATTGAGACTCATGCTTTCTGACGCTGAGTGGAGGCAGTCGGCTTATAGAATATGCTACTGACTGAATGTTTCCAGGCGTTTTTGCTGTCCTTGGGCGTCCGTGAAGAATTTCGACAATAGTGTTTCCAGTAGTATTGAATGTCTGGATCCAAGCTAAAATTGTTGCATTGCTTGGATCTTTCGCAATATTACGCAATCGGTAATGTAATCGATACAACCGTCGAACTCGAATAATCGATCGATTGTTCCCGAAATACGCGCGCACGCAAAGCGAGCGTTGCTCTCCTGTGTACAGCATGATGGCAACTAAAATTTTAATGACACCCACGCCGCCCCTCCTTCGCGCCTTGTTTGCTACTCACTCACTCTTGAAATAGTTGGATCGGTTTGAGACACCCTGTATTATAACTTTCTTATTATTTCGAATTTCGCTATGAAATTTCAGAAGATGTTTTTTGAAAGTAAAAGAATTGGAAAATGTGGAAAAAATCAATTTTTTGACAATTGTAACTCGTACTAGTCCCTTAAACAAATATTTTAATCATTATCATCACCCTCATTATTATAATATACTTACGATTCCTACACTTGCAATAATTCTGCAGCCTATAGTTAAACTTACTAAGGAACAACACATGCACTTAGATATCATTCGATAAAGTGTTTTTCTTAGACACATTTTGTTTATTTGCTCACTTTACACTACTATTGCCAACTTCGAGAATATTAAAAGATTTTTTTGTCTTTCTAGAAAAACGACGATTCCTATCACTGGCGTATCCATAATATGAAACAGAATGAAATTCTACATTAAATTTTACATAGTAAAGTTGAGTTTTTTGAGCATTGTGAAATTAATGAAATTGAAAATTCAGTTGTTTGTGTAGTTGCTATATTAATGCCTTAAAAGTCTAGCATAATTTGTAAATTTTCGAAGTGTTGAATCAATTACAGTCGTTTTATCTCTTGTTGTCCGGATCTGATAATTAGCTAACTCATTTTATTTGGTTTTGACCGGTATTGTCGAATTTTACAGTAGGATTCATGTTCAAAGTGTAACTAACCTCTGACAATAAAAGAATAAGAAGACGACATTTTTAGTGATTTTCATAGTTTACAAGATAGCAAATAAAAAGCTAAAATTAACACTTATTAGACAGGAAAATTAAGTGTAGATAGTTGATTACACTAACGATGTTGTCAAATTAACATAATCAAAATACTACACATTTATTTATTGTCTTTCATTTCATTTAATCGTTCTAGTTTTATTTCGTTCTTTTTTATTCATTTTTTCGTTCCATTAATTTATATATAAAAATATTTGAATTTTCTTTAGCTTTTTACTTCTCAGACCTTTTTATATCTTTTTCTTGATAATATATCTTCAACCTAAACTGCAGGACAGAAGTATCAGACCACCTTGATTAGAGTAAGAACATTGAATAAAACACCAATAAAATATCAAGTGTTTAATTAAACAGTTATATCAATAAAACAATTTTTGAAAATCAATATACTTGAAAAGCGAAATAAATATATGCGAAAGAAAGCTATAGTTAGCTAACTGATTTTTCATCACTAAATCCTCCTTTACATTCTAGGACTTTCTTCACAAGTCTGAGCATGCGGTTGATGACAATGCCTTGTGATATATCACTCCAACGCGTTCCATATTTGTTTTCGCGAGGATGGACCACAATTAAGGCCACAAGCTCTTCCCACAAAAGTTCAATGGGATTGAGATCCGGCCTCTGAGGAGAACAAACCATGTTTATTAACACCCTTTGTGCCTCTCTCTCTTCCAAATATCCTCTGCATAATTTGGAGCTATGCTTGGGATCATTATTCTGTTAGAAAATAAATCCATCTCCAATTAACCGCAAACCTAAAGGAACGGCATTTTGTTCTTAAATTTTTTTGTACTGTTTATTTTCCTTAATTCCGTCAATTTTCATCAAATCACCATAATTAAGCCAGCGCCATGGAATTACACTGTCTGGCATCATCTTTTTTTGCGCTCTGCGTCGAACATAAATTCTTCATATTGAACCGAATAGCAAAAAACTTGGATTCGTCGGCCCAAAGAACGTTTTTAAAATCTTCTTCAATCCAATCTCATAAGCGAGGACCAACTTCATAGATTTTTTTTTTCTTTTCTGGCCTTAGCAAAGGTTTTCTAACGGCGACACGTCGATACAGCTTCGCATCTCTCAGTCGCCGTTTCACTAAAATCAATTATGAAGGTTTAACTAGGCTTTTGTTTATATCAACGCGGATTTCTGGTGGCGTTAAACTTATATTTCGCTTGCTGCTAACAACAATATCTCCGAATATCGAGCTATTGTGCCAAGTCTTAAATAACTTAAATTGTAAAGCAACCTCGCGTTCGGATTTGCCTCCATTATATAAAAAATTATGACAGAATGGACTCCACTGCTAATTCGCGTTTTTTTTTTTTTCTCATTTTAAAAAGTCTTCACTGGAGAAACCACAAGTTTAGACTAATTGAGATTGTTTGTGAACAAACTTATGTAACCCCAGGTAATGATAAGTCGGAAGCAGGTGTTTTTAGAAGCTAAATAATCCTTATTATTGACCGATCAGAAAGAAAAGCGAAGCAGCGTTTTTATGTGTTTAAAAACAATACATGTTTATTGCAATAACCCTGTAAGTAAATAACTGAATGACTTCCTTAGATATTCGGTATTAACTATAGAATATGCAGGTGTACAATTCTTTTGTTTTATGTGATTTACTTACACATGATAGATAATTATTTTTTTTAATGTGATCTTTTTAGCCGGCAGTATACTTCGGTCTTTATCAAAATATTTTGATTTGTTGATTATGTCTTAACATGAAAAAATCTTATTAGAATAATAATTTTTGGGGGCTTTTCAGTAATTGTGTTAATTTTAGGGGTTTTCAACATAATATTTAGGAATATATTTTGGGAAGTAGATAAGCTGCTTTTATTTGGTTGATAGGCACAAGATATCTATCGTCTTTTAAGTCAGTATTTCCTGCCATGTAGTACAAACTCATTTTTGTAAAACTGAAATATGCCATTTGAATTAATTGATGGAATCCATGAGAATTTAATTATGATATATCAAAATATAAATAACTATCAGCCTATAGTGATTGAAATATGTAGAAAAGGAGCTACTTGCTTCCAATTTCAATGATAGACTTAATATTAAATTAATAGGAAAAATCTCAGTATTCGTAAATACTGAGAATGTAACAGTATGTGTATAGAACATCGCGAAATTATCCAAACTCATCATACCACTACCCACTTATTTATAATAATAAGCTATAATGCAAGTTGTTATCGGGTAGTAAATATATATGTCTACATATTGCAAAAATCGTGACAAACACTGCCCACCGTGTAATGAGGGGTCCCAATATCGAACGTCGTAAACTTTTCGTTCTCTCACTACTTCTGACACCATATCTTAGTGTGGTTATCAGAAGCGGTTCTGACAAATAGGCGAGTCACGCCCTGTAGCAGGTACCAAATTTAAATGCGTATTAAAAGAATATTTCTTTCATTAATAATTTGAGATACCATATTGCTTTGTAATAAAAACCATATAAGTGTACCAAATGTCATTTGTGAATAAGCCACATTAGTATGAAGTCGAAACAAGAAAGCTTCAAGTTTTTCAAAGAAATTGCGTTGGAATTAAGCATATAGGAAGAATATACTACAGAATTGGATAGATATAACAAAAGAGAAGAGTCGATGAAGCACTTCAAGAAGATATTGGGATGGTGGCGAGTGATTACATCAGAGCTAACACGTTTCTAGTTGTCTAATATCCGCACGAGCAAATCGGGAAGGGGCCTATAAAGGATTCAAAGCTACCTTTCACTTTTTACTTTGGATTGTTCAGTGTCCCCATCGTACAATTGTTCAGGTGAGAGAAGCTTTTTTTAATTATTTACTACAGATTTGAAGCCAAGAAAAGCTTAATGATTTAGCTCTTTTATAAAGTCAGAACTAATGAACAAGTACAACAATATAATTAAACTGTTAAACTGCGAATATAATAAGAAATATTTATCAACGTTTATCGTTGGAGGAGCTTTATTCATAGTATATAATTGTTCAATAGTTTAAAGAAGAACCTGACCTTACTAAAGTATTACATGATACAACTTTGCTTAAAATAATGTCTTTTAAGAGTTCCTTGCAGTGAAAAGACCAAGAATCTTACATGAGCCCTTGGTTTCCAAATTAGATGTTGAGATTTTTTTGAAAAAAATATAATTTGAATTGAGAGCCTACAGGTTATCAATGTGATAAATCCTCCACTGCAACTATAATAATAAATACTGAGATATAGTAAAAAAAAGAACTATATTCACAAATTTTGATAGGTATCTATAACATTGCTATAAAAAATTTAGTTGTAATCACTGGTAACACAACTCTTTCATTTGCAGTATCTATCTTATTTTTGTCGGAGTCATCAACGTATCCCTCAGTCATTGTCTAAAAATCATCTAAAAATTACCGACATCTACTTCAATAAACCATATATGTAATACTCCAATATGGACACTTGATATGGGAAAAAACTTCCCTACGTTACAGTGCCGACAATATTCATTTTCTCTCTCGTTCGAGACACTATTTATACTGCGCATGCTTCATGCTCGCAAAAGATGCGTAGAACTAACTGAAACGCTTGGAGGAGGGAGAGAACGATACACTATTTGTTTCACTTTCACACCAAAGAAACTAACTAACGATAACAATTACACAACAAATTTCGAGAAGTTTGTCTGCAAAGATATTTGTTTGCTAGGCTATTTGCAATATCAATCAAAAATAAAGTAGATTTTAAAGCGGAGTTCCACCAAACGGACTAACTTGTGACTAGTTTTGTTTTCAAAAACAGAAACAAAAAACTTATTCTTGTTTCGAAAAAAAAACTCGAAACTGGATTTCAACAAAAGCTTGCTGGAGCTTCATGTATTCTTCTGATACGTTTTTATGGTAACCACAGTTTTCATCATATCTTCTCTAGATTATATATTAATATTTTTTTAGTCGAATCTTTTGTGCCGAAGCAAAAATGAAAGCGTTAGATATGATGAATGATGACATAGGAATACATACAGAACTGAGGTCATCGTTTCATAATTTTGTAAGGACGACAAATTAAAGAACTTGTTAAATGTATTTGGATCAAAAATTTGTAAACAGAATACAAATTACACAGATGCTATATCTATAAAGGATCTATTGGCAATAACCTTAAGATTTTTAACTTCAAAAGCTCAATATTTTTGTTTAAAGAATCCAGTTCTTGAATATCGTGAATTGCTACATTCTGTCCATTGCTTTTTTCTTCCATAGTTTACAAAACAAAATAAACCTCATGTTTGTTTCAATGAAATAATAATAGAAAAAATATCCTATTCACTGCCGATAATCGTAATTTATTCTAGGTATATATAGGGTATAGAATAATCCAAACGGACTACATTCTATAACTGTGACATATGATTGTAGTTTGAAACAGTGTGAGCCTTGGCCGTCTCAACAATTCACTTCTAAACTGGTCTGCTCTTCACCACTGTTCCCCATCTTCTCACATTCATTGTTTTTAAGTCTTCGTGAACTTGATCAGTCAATCTGATACAGGATCTACCTTTTTTTCTACTGCGGTATATTTTGGACTTCATGATGCTCTTAGGCATCCATTCATCCTCCATTATTTGAATGTATCCAAACCATCTCATCCTCTGGGCTTTGATAAATCGCCTAGTATTTCATCGATTCCTCTATTATTTAGAACTCTCCAGTCTGCTTTATTTATTCTAATTGGTCCATATATTCTGATAATTTTTATCACAAATATTTTTAATCTTTCTTGGTCTTTTGTATTATCACCAAGCATTCACTGCCAAAAGTTACTATTGGTCTGATTATAGTCTTGTAGCGTTTCAATTTCGTTCTTCTTATTATTAGTTTGTTTTTCAGTATCTCCAAGTTCGCACAATTAGTCTCGTGACTTTTGAAACAACCACCTTAAATTGATCGCTGACTCTTCTTCTATTAATCTGAATCTAGAATGAATATAATTAAAAAGTCCCACGAGGACTGAATACACGTAATGAAAAACAAGACCAGTTTTATCATTGATATATTCAATTTATCGAATAACTTAGATATATAAACATTATATAAATATCAATTCCAAAAGATGAAATAATGGTAAAAAATAGACAATACTCAAAAGAGTGTATGCAAAGTGATCATGAAGGTGGTGGTGGTTTTGATTTAGGTTTCGTACCAAGTTGAAAGAGATAAGCTGCCAACATTTTTGTACCTTCATAATAGCATCTAGATAAAATCCTTTCATTAGCTTCAGCAAGCTTAGAATCCCTCGACCATAACGGAACCATCACCATATTTTTTTGCAAAATTCCATCGAAAATAACTGCGGTTTTCCTACCTCTGTCTTCTCTAATAAAATTGGGATCTTGTTTATAAATCTAAGGAGAAAATATAAAGTTTACTACCTTGCGAACAAAATACAGATAAATATAAGTGAACGAAAACATATATTTTATATAATTATAATGATTACAAACACAACAGAAAAAGTATGTACAGATACAGAAAAACTATTTACTGTACAAACATCTACAACTGCTAATTTAATTTTCTACATAGCTTCCATATTTTTTGTAGTCATTTGTCATAGCGTGGTCTGTGTTTTCAACCATGCGGTAACATGTCAACTCGTCATCATCGTTGAAGTGTTGGATAGCAAGGAAAGGTTTTGGGTATAAAAAGAGGTGAAAGTCACGACCCAGCCAAATTTCTTTTTTTGTCACAGTTTGGGGTCGAACATTCTGGTGGGAAAAACCAACTCCTTTTGATGGTAGTAGTAGCTTGTTCTGTATTGCGCGTCGCAATTTTTTAATGGCCTCGCGGTAAACATACGCATTGATTGTTTGACCCCGTGGTACGAAATCAATCAGTAAAATGCCTTTTCTGACCCAAAAAATGATGCACATAATTTTTCGAGATGTCACGATTTGATCAGACTTAACTTTCGTTCCATTCCATTGATTACCTTTTAATATCTGGGATGTCATAAGATACCCAAGATTCATCCCCCTGACTATCCGAGAAAGAAAAGCATCACTGTCTCCATTGTAGTGCATCATAAACTGGAGTGCACTGCACATCCGTTATTTTTTGTGTTGTTCACTGAAGATTTTAGGTACCCAGAGTGAGCAAAGTTCTCGAAATTTCAGTTTTTCATGAATTGGTGATGGTGAGATTTGTAGAAACTCCTTAGCAAAAGCACTACTCCTAAGCTTACGATTTTAGTTAAGCTTCTCTTCACATGCGTGACCAATTCATTCGTAACCAAAGATAAAAGGTCCCTTAAGCATCTCATTTACTTTTCAGATAGACCTCCTAGCGGTATTTTCAATTAAGTCTGGTATCATGAAGAAACATTACAAAGAACACGTCGGTAGCAGCGATTCGAAAATGGCATACAATTTCTTCTGCTTGAGTAGGAGTAACTGCCCCGCATGCTCGGAACCGCTATAGCAATGCTGCTGATAGAAATAGCAATGCGACTTAAATTGTGGAAATATGTACATCGTAAAACTGTTATAGCCAAATTTTTGGATACAGAATCTTTTCTAGAAATGGCTGGATTATCCAAAGCTTTACCAAAGCTTTCGGACAAACCCCAAATCACAATTTCTAATAAAATCTAGAAGCTCTTAGCTTTGCCAATTTCTTCTTAGAAGCGATTGGCAGACTCAATGATAAGACGTAACTGGAATATGTTTCAATAAGTTGATACGTGTTTTGCGGTGTTGAAAAAATGAAAATAGTAAAGGAAAATGGAGGTATTCAAACTGTTATGAAATCCCGAATATAATCATTTCTTGGGCTCAAACCTAGAAGCGCCGAAGCTTCGACACTTGACAAAAACATAACAACCAAAATAGAAGTCTTGAAAGAAACCAAATTGCATAAAATCTATGTAATCATACCTATTTTGTTTTCACTCCATCAGTCGTTTTTCACATTACGTTTTAAAAGTACAATTATTGATAATGAAAATACGAGATAAAAATGGAGAAATATGAGCAATGAATAAAAATATTATAGAAAAAGTAAATAAAGTACAAGTTAAAAACAATAAAATGCACATCGCTACCCTTTATACCACTCATAATTTTTATATAATGTATTAATAGTATGTATGCGCCAAGGTTATTATTTTCAAAGCAGGGGCTTATATAATATTTTTCCCATTGCTGGCATTTTATTTTTTAAAATAAGATCATTCGCGTAGTCTAGAATTGTAAATCTACCGCTGCTTAGTCTAGTGAGAATTTTGTCCAATACCAATAACCACAGTAGGAGTAATAGGACTTCGCCTTGCGAACAGCCCTTTACTGTAGTAACAGAGGAATGTTTCCGTTTATTGCTACCGCTACTATACGATGTAGCATCGCCTCGCTCCATTTTAGAGAAGGGATTTCCACCTCCCGCTCTTCTTACGCCTGATTGATGTTAACTGTTGTCAAAAGCTTCTTCTATGTCGATGAAGACTGCTATATCAATATCTTTGCTGTCAAGAGCCTTTTCTATGTCCACTTGTGGTGAACTTGCCTTTTTGATAAGAGTATTATATATTATTTAGTGTAAAGTGGCATTCCGGCGAATGTTTAGCAACATAAATTCAATTCTACCATCTACATATCACCTATCGGTTCCAGAACTCTTCCAGTACCTTTATTGGATCCAATGAGGCTAGAATTTCGATTCTAAAGTTTCTTGATCAAAGTACTTTTTGCGTATTGTTTGCAACGACAAGGTATTTTCCCTAAGCATCATCATACTCAACAGAAAGGATGTGGGCCAATAAAAGACATTTCTACTTGTTTGTTTCCTGTACTAAATACCTTGATGTATGTTATATTTCTTAGTTCGGCATTAAAGTTAGTAACAATAAATTAAATATTTACTTGAATCATCGCTCTTCTAGCAGCTTGAAAATTATGTGATCCCGAATCCTCTAACCAAGTTTCAGTTGAATCCAACAATTTGCAAGTAACTTTATTTCCAATATTTAACTTCTTTATGACATTCTTCAGGTGATTTTGTAACGTTTCTTCGGTTATTCTAACGATTTGATGTGGAACTATTTTTAAGATAAAATGTCTTTTAATTATGTTAGTGTCTTTCTTTTCGCATATACACTCTTCAATTTTATCAACAAATATTTGAGGTGATCTCCAAAAGCTCATAAGAAGCTCCACTTTGCTTAACGATTTTTTATGCGGCGGCAGAGCGTCCCTAAAACAGAATTAAACTTGAAATTTCTTATCAAAAAAAAAAGATGATGACCTACATGATTATCATTTAGCTCGTAATCATTTTTATAACATGACGTCTTGTTTTTATATAAGAGATTTGATATTTGAGATAACTTGATCTCGTCCAAAATAATCACCTTCCTTACTAATACGCCGACTACAACAATTTTTTCAGGCGCTCTAGCAATTCTAGTCTTTCACTGGAATCACTAACAGTACTTTCGTCATGGTTGAAAATGAGTTCATTTTACAACATTTTTAATTTTGGGGAAGAGAAGAAGTCGCACACTTAAATCTTTCTGGAAGTTAAAAACTATACCACATTTAATGAGTAGAGGCAGGATGCGTTGTCGTGATACAGCATCCAACTGTTGACCCTTTTCCAAAGTCTATCAATGACTTTAAACCTTACGAAAACCTCGAAAATGATGCCGATAAATGCCACTGAATAATCTGCACTATAAAGACGAAACAGTATTTCTCGCCGACAACATGTAAGATCAACAAAACATGTTGATTTTATGATTATCACCAAAACTGCAGCGCCCATGGAACAATTGTATGTGGATGGCGAAAGACTGAAAAGAATCGAGAAAGCTCGCGCATAAATTATCAAGATCAAGAAGCTTCCCTGTAGTCCCTACCTGAGCTTGGAACTAAAAATACGGATGCTCAAGCGCTATGTATTTCTAGTTATCATGAATGGTGTAGAAGCTTGGACCCTCAACGCATATTGTGAGCGAAGAGTAGAAGCCTTCCTAGAGATCCTTCATCAAGGGAAAAGAAGAAAACTTCAATGTATTGGCCACATTATGAGATGCTCAAAATATGAGATCCTACTAGGATATTATAGAAAAAAGATTTATTAGAAGAAGAATTTCTTGGCTTATGCACCTGTAAGAACGTTATAACGTCACATTATTCGATCTAGACCGCAAAATCCAAATTCAAATTAGATATGATGATAGCTAACCACCAAAATGGAGATGGTACGTCCAAAATGGAGATGGTACGTGAAGAACATTTCAAATCCCCCTTGAGAAATTCATATTTCTTCCCTAGTAATTAGCTATGGTATAGAAGCCAAAACCACAGGATTCTATTTTGAACACATTGTTTACACTACCACTACAACAACATTCACAAATACACTGTCCGACGCGCGTCGTAAACAGTGTGTTCAGTATGAATAAAACCCACGGTGTCAAACATTCCAGCTTAGTTCTGATGATTATAGGCTCGTTCCAACTCATCAAAAAACCGTCCTCGGTACGGTGACGATTCTGCGCAATAGAGATTACGTGTTCCAACCGGATGGTTACCGTTATACGAACGATTCTGTTTTGCCTTCCAACCGACTTAGGTATCGTTTGTGAACCGTTTTTGAAACGGTCTTCTCGATACTTGGTTGATAGCAAGTACTGTTATAAAACCCGTGTATAGCCGGAGATTGCGCAGAAAATATCTATAAACGCTTCCGATAGCCGTTCCAAGAACGTTCCAGACTAGCAGGTTGGAACAAACATTATATTACTCTAAAAAATTCATGTGTGACGCTTCTATGACGACTTTATTATTATTTTCATATTTAGAAAAATATTCATTAAACTAAAGCCAGTCAATAATAAGCTGAAAATGAGTTAAATATAAGAAATAGATTGATGAATTGATAATAACGGACGCCTCTTCTATGAAAACCACCTGAATATCAAAATAAACACTTTCTGTCTAAACATAATCTTTAGTTAAAATGACAATTTAGCTTTTTTCATAAAATGAAACAACGTCTACCTACATTATCTCCTCGATATTAAATTCTTTTATATTTTCGCACATTTGCTCTTCCTCGGGAGAAATTGGTTCAACCATGTCACTAAAGTTTGGTATAATTATATTATTTTTATCGTCTACTATATTCTCAAAAATCTGTTTCATATCATCTTTGATATCAGTTTTGGATCCTGCATTTTTTTCGATTACAATTTCAAAGTGTAAAGTGCCTAAAAGATGACTCAAATCAATTTCAATTCATTTATTAAAATGTGGACTCTACCCTCTACCGAAGAGTTTCAAATTTTAATACAACGTCCAAGTTTGTAATATCTACTGTATTAACACGTAGAGTGCGTCATATTGATGTTTTTTTTGCAGAAATTCATTTCTTGATGAAAATACATACTAAATAGTGTTGCTGTTACTGACAGGTTGTATTGAAGATATGACAAAACTATACATTCTTTATAGTACTATCAGAATAATTGTGATGTGATATGATTTTATATATGTTTAATAAAGGGAATTAATCATAGAAAATTAGCAATAGAAGGAAGTTATTGGTGATTTGGCAAGGACTTTAATTGAGAAACCACAAAGATAACCTAAGGGACTCTCGTAAGAGCATACATAACTTATATAGAATCCGCGTGAACGACTTTCAAAACGTGCATGCCAAAAACCACATACAGGATATTAATAAAAAAGATGATCTATTAACATTTAGGAGAAGCCTTCATTAAATATTATGAGCAATATTTTGGCTAAAGTCTTGGGTTACAAAAATATTTGCTAGCACTGGGACTTTTTCAACGAAATTGAAGAGTTAAAAAAAATTCTAAAACTAAAGATGAGACTGAGTTTTATCACCATGATCTTAATCCAAAAAAAGAGTGGCGCGAATTCAGTACTTCCAAAAAAGAATTTTTTTCGTGGATTGTCCACACCCTGGTAAAATGATAAACGCAGAATATTATTATAATCTCGTTGATCATCTGAATGTAAACATTCACGACAAAAATACTTGGATTACATAATAAAAAAACAAGCTTTCGTCAAGATATTGAACCCTATTACACATATGTCTAGTTTATGGTGTCCAAAATATTATATTAGTTAGTAACTAGTAGTTAGTAGAGAATTTTGCCTGCTTTTTTCGAATCATCTCATGCTATTACACCTCCTTTTCGTGCTGTGGCATTGGAACTGTTCAACTAATCTATTGATTCCACTCCTTTTAGAAAGTTCGAGATGTGAAATGAATGTAGCTGTCAAAGAAAATCTTCTTTTTCATAAAGCCCTGGTCTCTCACACTTCGAAATAATATGGACAGAAGTTTCGTCGTCGACATAGTAGAATCTGCACGTTATATCGTCTGCTTACTTAGCATCTTCAGGTATGCACTATGGTGATGTCCGCAACAGGCCTTCTATCAATAATTGTGAAATTATTCTCGCCTAAGCTAGTATATTCAAGAGATCTTCTTTGGTTCTAGTCATCCAAGAGTATTTTTAACTGTCTCTACCTATATAGATTTTGTAATTACTTTTTATACTATCTACTTCCTTTTCTACTATTTTCTTGCAGCTAATTTCACGCAAAAGGCTTCAAGTTCTATAAACGATTTATCTGTTCCTATTTTAGCAAGTCTGCCATTCAATTTCTCTCCACTCCGATGTGTCCGACAACCCATTAGAGGATAACTTTATTATTTTTACCAAGCTAATTTAGCTGGGCACTCCAAAACCAATTTTATTATGACATTTAATAAGCTCAGAGCCTCAATGGCTGCTTGGCTATCAGACAAGTTAATGATCTTCTCCCTACGATAATTCTTTTGTAAATTAGGTCTGAGCTCATACACTCCTACTCCAATTTTTTCTGCTGTTTTGAAGCTCATCTTATCGTATTTGATGGCATTTATGTTCCTTTCTAATATGCTGTTTTGTTACCATTTCTTTTCAGCTCAGTTTTGAGATATTTCATCATCATGTATCATATTTTATCACTTTCTTCTCACTTACATAACTCAAATAATTATTTCCACATCCACCCTATTCACCAGATTTGATGTATCGAACTTCTAGCTATTCTTACATCTGAAAAAAAACTCATGCATGGAAAACAATTTCCATCCAATGCAGAGGAACCAGCAGCTGTGGAAGCAGTTTTCTCTAGTCTTACAGATTCTCGCTCCGTAACTTGTTTTGAATCTGAATCATTCATCTACAGCTATAACACGACGTATAAAATAATTTTTACTCTATCCAAATAATGTAAAGAAAGTCGCAAACGAGTGTGTTTTGTTTGGATAAATGCGAATGCAACAATGGATAGGGTTGATCAGAAAAATTATTTGAAAAACAAATGAAAATACCTAAAATTGCATATCTCTGGGATGAATTAATTGAAAATGATTGTTAGCGATTTTTTTGTGTAAGCTTACTAGCACTCGACACCAAATATCCTTACCAACAGTTCCATAAATAATACAAGGACATTTTTCTCCTAACCACTCTCCATTGCATTCGATAACATAATCCACGGTATTGAAAAAATCTTGTTTTTTCGTAGATAGAAATCCTTTTAGCCCCAAATTGTTCTGATGATGCATCATCTCGATGATTAATCTTAAATTTACCGGTAACGGCATCTTGTGAAATTTGAAAGCCTGCGAGAAATAAATAAATCATTCTATTTATAATAAAAAAACTGTGTTTTATAAATCACATGAGTTCTATTTATATTCTGTTTTAAACGAGCCATTTATAAGAAAACATTTTGATATTTAGGTCAACACGAAAACGTTGTTAGGCATAAATAAATTTTATCAAATCTTCACTTACACACATATCTTCTTACATGTTGGAATAAATGTGTTGAATTTCTGTTTGCGTAAATAACAACAGGTTATTTATTCAAATAGACCAAAAATCAAAAACATTTTTTCAAAGTTTCTAATACTTTGAGAGAAAGTTTCAAAATAGTCAAGAAATATATCGCGTTAGAGAAAAAAAGTTTGCATTAATGTTGATATAATAGATATATATAGTTGAGAAATTACGTTATATGAAAAATTTAAATGAATTTTTGATAGCAGCAATTACCTACGCTGCATCTATTTTAGATAACATGTCTCATACTCTCATGTGTTGAGACAAATAGTGACTAGTTTTAATCCTTTCCGGCTTTTCTTCTACTGTAGTGAAATACATGCAAAAGTAGGCAATGTCTCAAACAAGCGACGGACTTTTCAAGAATTTCATTGCAAAATTTGTCGCTGGAAAGGAAAGTTAGTGGATAAATTAAACCAGTCACTTATATAACCCTAAAAGGCCCGTCAATTAAAGTCGAACATGGTCATTTTCTTCTTCAATTGGGAGGGCAAAGTATGAACATAATTCGTTCTAAAATGAACAACTGTAGCTCCAAATTTACAGAGTGGTACTGAAACGTGTGCGAAGAATAGAGACATAAAAAACATTCTTCTTCGTTATGGCAATGCATTGTGTGATTTAGCCTTCCAGAAATGTTTCCAGTCATGGATTTGACGTTGGCCAGAGCTTTATCCTAATTTATCCTAGGCCGCCCCTGTCCAGCTACAATAGAATTTCAAAATTCCGTGAAGGTGCATATTTTTTTATAAATGGCGGAATTCGTTTAAAATCAAGTTTTCATAGCAAGCGGTTTATTTACATTGTTTCTTTTAAATAATTTCTAGGAAGGTCTATTTATTTATTTGTTTTGTATCTTTATGTTCTAGAAATTTGGAGAATTCTATTTGGGGTATATAAATAAGTTTATGTAACGCAGTTTAGTGATGTTCATAATAAATAGTCGTATTGAACAGAGCAAGGTAATCGAAGAATTTAAATAAATTGTCTAGGTAAGTTAAGTGATAGTGATAAGTGAATTATAAGTTAGTTAAGTGTATTTATAGTATTTAAATAAATTCGCTACGTAAGAGACAGTGTTTATTAATACACGTCACGAATAAAAAGAGTGTAAATAAATACGAAAATCGTTACAATAATAAAATATTGGCATCGTTTTAGCCAATCACTAAAATTTTCAATCCCAAAAATTGTTTATGTAAACAAAATAGGAATAAAAAAAATGAAGGATTATTTTAGAAAGACTCAATTCCTGAAGATATGTGTAAGATCAATATAATTTAATACGTCAATTCTCGACGGTAAATTGATTACGAGACGAGACAATTTTATTGGGATTCTAAAACAAAATTTAAATGCCAAAAATATTTGTTATTACTAGCTCAATAGAATGATTATTCTTTATAAATCATTCTTTATGTAAAGCAAAGTAATGAAATTGTACTAAATATTTTATTTTTATGAATTATTGTGAACGACAACAACCTAGAATATCACACACATTTTATTTTTTCTCTGATTCTTGAGATATTGGATAGTAATAGACTAAACTTTTTTAGATAAATATCAAAATAATTTACCTGTATAACGTGTAACCAACACATAAGCGGTCCTTTGCCACAGCCCACTCCATTACCATAGAAATAATGATTTTTTTCAGTTACCGTCCATGGATCAGTTTCCCAATGTTTATCTTTAGGATCAGGAACATCTGCATGCATATACACAGCTATCTACAGTTTATAACAAAAATTAAATAATGATTTATACCAAATACTCTAAGAATGTAACTTAAACCAAACTAATTTCAGTATCGCTGTGAATACACAGGGTGTTTCCAAATTTTCTTTTGGGTGATTCGCTGTACTTGTTGTCAGCGCGAGCGTAAGAGTTTATATATAAAAAAAATATTTTAATCATAAGTTTATTCCAGTAAGGACTCGATCATGCGCGATATGAAAATTGGGTTCCAACTATATCAAGATGAAGTAATGAACAAAAAGTTTTACGTTCCAGCAACAAATTGAACTTGTTCCTTACTAGTTCTAGGCGAACAACAATATTTTGAATAAATTTTGAAACATATAAATCCGCGCATGTCAACACATATCTACGTCATGTATCGCACTTTATCAGTAAGTAAAATATTTTTAAGTGAATGGTTCAGTGAAATTATATAAAAACTGGAGACTGGAAGACTGAGTCGTTAACATTTGGATCCACAATGTCTCACTTGAGTTCGGATAAATAAAAAATAGGAGGGAGAGTCGTGAAACAGTGTGGAAGGTAGAAGAACGCGGCTGTGTTGGTTTTTCTTGAAACGTGCTACCAGGTATATCTGATGGCAACTTGATATTTCCTCGACCAGGTGTCGAGGAAACGGTCGAAGGATGAAAAATGTCGTAAATGAAAGTGTACAAGACATGTCTGTTCTCTAATATCGTGTGCATTTGTCACTATTCTAGAAAATCAAACCCAAAGACAGATGATCTAAAAATTGAAGATAAACAAATAACAATTTGTTCTCAGTATTATTAATGGACTATTCTATGCATATGAAAGTGTCAGTATTAAATCAGATGGAACGATGGAAGGTTTGAAATGTCAAAAAAACACAATATGGATCCTTGTCCTCACTGTATCACTGCCTATAACCAAAATTTAACCGATCTAATAGATGAGGGAATTGCTAGTTATAATATAGGTGGCAAAAAAGGTATTGGTCTTTATTCACATTGTTATTAATAATAATAAAAGTCATTTATCTGCAATTGGTACGAGGGTCAATCAAATACAAACTAGCCTTCAGAAGAGAAGAATAGGGAAAGGTGTTTGTGTGCGTGATTGGGCATTTGGAGCGCATTTCTCGTATGTCAAAACTTTAACAAGCCAAAGTTTCCCGCAAATTGGCTTGTTCCAGTACCCTTTTATGGTCAAATGAAGCTATGAACGTCTTGCGAATAGTGCAGTTCTTCGTTGTCCTTCACCGAAGTGATTTAAAAAATGGCACGTTTTCATAAGCTTATCGAACGGGAACGAGGACGCTCCTCAATACTGTAAATTTTAAAACAACTTATGTCAGTTATGGAAGTGACCTATCCTCAAAAATCAGTTTGGCTTCAGAAAAATCTCAGCACGTTGGGTTCTAATGTTGCTAAATGATTATAAAAAAACCCCACGAGTACGTATTGCTTCGAGCTCGTTTTGAAGAAAAATGGTAAGTTTTGTTGCTGGGATGAAACACACATCATTATACCCCCGAATCAAAACGTGCAAGTATGAAATGGAGAAACAGAACTCGTGTGCTCGTGGGAGAAGCGTTGAGTTTAGTTTTTCACGATTAGAGGGGTGTCTTACTGGTAGATTTCTTACACGGGAGTCTCAAAATCAAGCAACCTACCTACTACTACGGTCTCTTGGATAAAGTTAGCTTCAGAATCGACAAAAAGGGGGTGTTGTTTCTCCGGAACAGCGCCAGGCCGCGCAAAAAGGATGCAACGCAAGAGAATTTGGTGTGAACTGAACTGGAGACACTTTTATCTTCCAACTCACAGTCCGGTCGTATCGCTATGTGATTTGAACATGTTTAAACTTATCAAAGACAGAAAAAGTTACCATAACGTTTGGAAAAATATATAATAAAAGAAGGAGATTTAATACAAAAATAGTATATAGGAATGAAATAGATTTTGTATAATACCAAAAGCTCGTTTATATTTGATTGACCCTTGTATATATTACTTAAGAGTTTAATACAAATGCTCTTTAGCACGTATATCATATTCTTCTTCACTTCTATAACTTTCGAAACAGTAGTTCCCGTGCTCTAATCACTAATTCGGAAACTGATATTATACAGAAACAATTCTTACCGTATATTTATTTGGATCATCTCCTAGAGAAGCCAAAATAATTGGAGGTATTGGTACTTTTCTATCACCGATGTCATAAAACCCGATATTGAAACATTCGTATCTCAGTTGTAATTTTCTCATCCAATCTTCTAAAAATTTCGTCATATTCTTGCAATCTTCTATATACTTAATTTTGGTAGTAACAGATCTGGTGAACAATACGTTATTATATATTAATAGAATGATTATTTGATAAATATTCCGATAAGCTATTAGGCATTCTAGTATACCGAGTCCCACAGCACTGTAACGTCTTAGATCCTTATTAGACGACGCAGCCAAGTTGCGCAACCAGTCTTCGAAGGCTGTCGAATAGAGGAACAATAGAGCAGCCAGAAAATCACCAACTTTGACCAAGTTTGATGAATATGATGGTCCGGATGAGAGATGTATATTTGCTTCAACTGTCGCTACTCGTAAAAACAAGGAGACGAAAAAAAGAGGAGAATGCATGAATCATAAACTATGTGCAGATGACAATAAGTTTTTTAATTACTTTCACATGTCTAAAACCAAGTTTTTTCCACCTATTAGACCTAATAATAGATACTCAAATGAGAAAATGTATCACATCAGAAGAGAAGTAAGGCCTGCTAGCAGTTTTCTTCACAAGGTAGCAAAGTGAATATATAATAACATATTTTTATTCTTCTAAATGTTCTTGATTTTAGGTCTCTTCCGATTTAAAATTAGTTTTTTCCATAATATTTGAAAGACAGATGAAAATTTGACGTTTCAACTTCTTTTAGTCTTTATCAAAATATGATATTTTTAGATTACTTTACACGTAATCCAAAACACCAGAAACCATGATAAACAGCGTAGCGATACTTACTCCCCAAATTATTATCTTTAACTGAGAGAATTCCTGTGTGGCGAAGGCCAATTGGCAGCCCAGTGTTATGAGATCCATATGCTATACAGGAGCGCAACCAGACGCAAACAGCCTTTGGTTGCTGATGCTTTTATCGAGCTGAGCAGCCAGTCGGCAGAGAAAACGTGGCTGAGCGACTGGCTGCTTTCGTGTAGTAAGCTCTATATGAAGCAATGCCCAGAAACCGGTTGCGCAACTTGGCTGTCTCGTTTAATATGGGTCTTAGATATTATTGCTAGCTTTAGATATCACTTACCGAATTCTTACAGCCTGATCCAAGTCATTTATAAACTGTTTTCGATTTACATCAATATATTGAATTATTTTCAACAACGCTGGCGGAATTCTTATTTTTACACTTTTTTGAGCCAAAAAGTAAGCGCCGTAAGAACCATTGGTAGTTTTGGTTTCAGTGTGTTTGGTTCTGTATGAATGTGGATACATTATATATAAATTACTTGTATGACTTATGCAAAAATGGGAAGTTTATTAGATAATCGGTATAGAAAAATGTAAATACGTAGAAAATTGTGACAAATAATATTTCTAGTGACATTTTATAAATTCATATGTTTTATACCAGTCATCCATCTATCAAATTTGTTTATTAAACTTAAATACATTTCACCCGGTATATAAAAATTGGATTGAGTGTATACCACGACCTCTATTAGTGAAAGGCTAAAGTATAAATTACAGCTACGTTATTGAAATGTATACAGTTATTTGTATTGGATAGGAGTATAGTAGTATACTTTGACACAATTATTCTTGTTACAATTTGGAAATAAAAAACGAAGACAAAAATTGGTAATTTTCATACAAACATTCAATTTTTTTATTTATGATGTGGACATTGATGACATGTCAGTTTCATTTATTTTTATGGTTTATTTTATAATTTTTTAAATACAATGTAAATCCAAAAATCATAAAATTGATATTGATATAAATATTTAAAGTCACAATATTCCATTTTATAAACTCCACACGGTATATTGAAATAATATAGAAATATATTTTATTTTTGTGGATTGTATTCATAGAAGTATATATCTAGCTCTATGGCCGCATGACATTTACATTGTCATTATTTTCATGACCATTAATGTCAAAATAAGAATGTTTAAAGTGTAAAATAAACAATTGTAAATAAAATAATAACATGATACTCCAGCAGTATAATAGATTATAGCATGTCTCTCAATTCGGCACACGATATTTTTGAAATCACACCCCTTCTAGAAAATATAAATATTAAATTGTGTGCTAGATGTGAAAATGGGGTGAAACAAATATTAGCATTATTAACCAGGTAAAGTTTTGTTGGAAATAAATTTATCAGTACTTTGAAAATAATCGATTGATTGCAGTGAAGGAGATATTGTGCTATATTATATTTATGGGGAATTGGCACCTGTGTTGAGAAGAATCCCTTGGTTTAATGATACTTTTAAACAAATTGAAGCTATTTGTTTTGATCCATCAGCGACTTGGCTATTAGTAGTTTGTAAGTAAAATTATATGCATACGATTATGTTTTCGATTTTATTGTTTATTAGGTAAATAATAGACAAATGCCAGTTTTTCCTAAACTTGGTGTTTATGTTATAAACATATTAGTTTAAATTATAATGTATTAATTAAATTATAGTGTAAACTGTGGTCAATACTCTATTATATATTATTAAAGTTATTTTCACAATGTTCAAATATATGTTTAGCATCATAATAATTATATCGCACTCCTATTTTAATAGTGCCATATGACAAAAAAATTTAAAATTGACATTTTCCGTTCAATGTATACTTTAAGCTGTAGTGCCATAAGCCACACTGATTTTTATAATATAAAGAATCTTCAGATTGCAGATTAACAACAACTTTGACAGAGACATAAATGGAATACAAGCTTCATCTTCAAATATAAAAGTCGTAAGGTATGAGAAGGAAGAACCCTTCTTCTTTCATGTGAAAACCTCTTATGACAGTAAAGATTTCCAATAGGTGCTTATAAGAAATAAGGGAAGAAAAAATGATCCTAATTTGGTTCTGATCCAAGCCTACACAACTAAGCCAAAAATTGACGCAAACAAAGAGAAAGACTTATTATCTTTTGTTAAGAAATTAATTAAAGTCCTCCTTCCATTTTGCCCTACATTATTTTGTTTTTTGTTGTTGCTCTTTCTTACATCAAATGAAGATTTACTTAAGTTTAAACAACACTTTTGTTTTCTTATTTTTTCACATTAAACTCAAATACAATTAAAGTTATATTTTACATCACTAATCACTAAAGATATCTTCAAACTTATGTGCACCGAATTTGGTACACCTAAGTACTGAATTAACTGACTCAGAAAACATTTCATTTATAATGGTTTTTGTTTTGGCTTTCCTGTAAAATTAGAATTTATGACCTTATGACACTATTGAAATAGGGGTGCGATATATTATTTAAAAAGTTATTTTCACATTGTATAAATAAATTTTTAGCCTAATAATGATTCATTATTTGAGGTGGCCAATTATATGAAATGTGTGAAACATACAAAACTTCTTAATTTTGGTGAAATATATTTTTCAACAAATTACTATTTTTTTAGCACTGGATTGTTCATTCTACATTATTCCAGCTCTGGGCCTAGTTGACAAAAAGCAGAAAATTGATTGCAAATGGTCTTTAAATGACCTGACATATTTTCCTAGACCAGTTCAAATTCCAGATTCCAAACCAACTAGTGTGATATGGTGGCAGACACTAGATTGGAATCAAAATGCACTAGTAGGTTTTGAAAATGGAACTATAGTGCTTATAAGCTTAACTGATGGAAGGTGTTTGGGTAGTTGTAATATTTCAGAAGCTGTGGAGGCACTAAATATTTGCCATGAAAATAACTCTGAAACTATATGTTTACTGGTTGGTATATTATATAAATAAAAAATTATTCAGTTATTTTCACTATGAAAAGTTATTTGACTAATAATCTCTACATATACACCACTTAGTATCAAATAGTTCATATGTATACATGTAAAAAATTCTATTACTGTTCTTCAAGATATTGAAATTAATATTTACTACACTTTTTATTTCAGATTAATGGTGTTAGTGGCCAACAATGGAGGTTGATATTAGAACAGCGTTCAACAGGGTACTTATGGCCTCCAGAGGCACATACACAAGTAATTAAATACAAAAATTAAAAAATATTTGGGGGGAAATAATTCCCAATACTTATATATGTCTATATTTTTCTTTATTGGTTATATTTAACCCTCTGTTGTTAGTCTCGCTGAGACTGGCAGTCCCAAATCCAAAAATAAATACTTAAAATGCATTTTATATAATTTAAGGTACAAAATACAAGCACTTAGCTAAAAACGCATTTTAGGGAACAGGAAATAGAATATTTAATTTTATTTAAAATTAACAGTTTACAGATAAGAAGATTAGAATCGCTAAGTTCTAACAACACCTATTTGCTATTTTTCAAGAAAGAGAAAAAACCGTAAATTTTTTTCTAATATTGAAACAAAAATTCATTAAAAAACACTATAACTAACAAAAAAAGAATTTTCCAAATGCATAATGCTAATTTTTCTTTAAAATATTTTCTCAAAATTTATACCAATTTTTATGAGATATGTGGGGTTGGCCTGCATTTTTATGTGAGACACATGATATTAGGGGAGTTTTAAGAAAGAAAACTAGCCTAGTTTTGGAAAACATTCTCTTTGAACTATCAATAAAAACATTTGTTATAATATTGAAAATACGACATTTATTAATAAATAAGTTACTACTTTTCATAGGGCAGAGATTTGTAAAAATCATGGTAGTCTGCAGGAATAACAAATTTTAACGCCTGTAAATGTTTCCACTAGCTAAGAGATAAGGGAATTTTTTTCTTGAACAGCTGCAGATTTTATGGAACGTTTTTGGGTCGTTGGGGGAAATCTTTATAATTTTCCCTTCAGGGCAATACTTAAAACAGTGAACATCTGACTTTTTTCCTGGACAAATGGATCCATAGTAACTTATGTTGGAGAAGTTGATAAAAATTCATGGTTGAGGTACATACCATCATAAGAGAAAGGATTTTGTCGAGCTTCTCTTATGTACTTGACATAGTCATAAGGTATGAACTCCTTCATTGTGTGTGTGTGTGTGTGTGTGTGTGTGTGTGTGTGTGTGTCTTTGATTAGGTATTTTTGAGTTATTTCCAAAGTCATTTTGGACAGCAAAGTGAAGCAGGGCATATGCCATGAATTGGATTCAATTTTGTTTTGTACAACCATCAGTATATATTCTAATTGGCAAGCGTGGAGTCAAACAATTTTGTTTCATATAATTTGTCGAACGTGAGGTAAATGTGTTGGCAGATAGATCTCCTTCGATCTCGTTGAACCAAAAGCATGTGCAATGCTTGTTAACCAAGTTGTATACAGTAGAGTTGTGAGATCACAGCTTTATTTTGTTATACATGGCATTAAACTTTGTCACTGGGATCAACTTAACAGACTCGACATCAGCTGGTAAGCTACTGCCCTTTTTTGTCATTATCTTTTTCCTCCCGGGCTACATCTTTCTCGATGACATGCTTATTATAAATGTCTTGTGAAATTTTTCCTGCTTTATATGCATAACACGTGTCACATTGGACTTTTTTCGGTTTAAAGATTTTTTTCTTCAAACACTTCTATTATGTGGTTAATAATCCCCATTGATTTTGCATAATTTCTCGAATCTTTCAAATCCCAAAGTGGCTCCGAGTAAAGTTTGGAAGAACTCCTACAATAATGCAAGAGAACTTTCACTAGAATGTCTAGCCACTCATAAACAGGACTTAGATGATAGTTATATGTCTCCGATCTCGTACTTTTTTTGTTTTCCTATGTTAACGTTTCAATATGCTTCTTTTCAGTTGTTTTATAGACTTGGTTATATCTATAGAAGAGGTCAAAATCGATCTATCGCACAATTCTCCGCCCGGTTGTCATGTACGCTAGCGAGACATGTACATGGGAGTGAAAGATCTTACGCCGAATATAGGGATCAGCTCTATAAAGACCTCAGTCTGGTGATAGAAGTCCAGAGGGCAAGACTCAGATGGCTAGTGTTCCGGCAGAAGCCCGAGGGCCAGCGACTGCGGAAACAATAGCTGGATGATGTCGAAAAGAATCTTCGGGAGCTGTGTTGGACCATGATGACTGGAGGAATATGGTGGACGAGGCTAAGGCTCTTTGAGGGCCGTATTGCCAGTGATAGTACTAGAAGAGGCCCAAATTATTTCAAGATATTCTTTCTTTCTTTTTTTCTGTGCATTTCCTCTTGACCGTACACACTCTAGAATTGCTAATTGAACTCATCTTCCTCGCTTCATGTTCTTGCTCATATCTCTTTACAACTACTTTATCGTCAATTTTTACTTTGTTGTTCCCAATATATTTTTTCCCTGTAATAAATAATTTCTTGTAATTTCATCTGACTACATAATTAACTACTCCTTACAATTCGATTAAAATATTGTGTGGTCGCGACTACGTTTGTCTCCAAGGCGCTCTTCTTCATTGGGTGCCGTCTTTAGCTACAGATTATTTTTTTCAAAAAACAATTGACTAAGGTAAAACATTTATTTACTCATACAATAACTATTATCTTCGTCTTCAATTTCTTCATCTTTATCATCGCCATCGTACTCAGTATCAGATTTGAAAGGCATAATTTCGACGTTATCTTTAGTGTCCTTATAATCAGTTTCTTCTAAATTATCCTCAGACAACAGAATGCTTACATTAATTTCTTCAAAAGCCAATCGATTTATTTGATCAACATCATTAGGGTAATCAAGTCTATAACGTCTTCTATTCACACTTGTACTGTTTATGGCATAAACCAACCACGCAAAATCGAAAATACACCGAAATGCTTGAATAACGTACAGAACAGAAATGAGACATATTTAGTCTCGAAACAAACATTCTTTTCGGATTTGTAAATCAATAAAACTAACCCCATTTATGAATCTCAAGTGTAGTTCATAGAAAGTCAGTTTGTCCATATCACACAATGCTCTAGATGTAATTACTAATATAAATTGGAATGGTACTGCCAGTCCCATGCGCGATTAACCGAAATCATATAATTTTATTTCTTATATTTAGACTGAAGATTCCACACGCTCTCGTCTCTACAGCCTTAAACAACTGGGAGTTGACAAATTAGCTTCATTAAAACAGCGTCTTACAGAAGCAAGAGGTGTACGTAGAGACAGTAATAGCGATACTGCCAGTGAATCATCAAATACCGAATCTGTTACTTCCAGTCAGTCAGTACCAGAACTATTACCCCATTTGTGTGACACTCATTTTGCACCTCAGTATGCCAGGAAACGAAATTTATTTACAGCTTTTTATAAACCTACATGTTTGTTAACTGTGAGTATAAATAATTTTATTTTTCATATCTTTTTATTGTACTTTTAAAATAAAAATACCGACAGTAATTTAGTATTACATTTATTTAATGATAGATAGATTTGTATGTGTGTTTGCTCATATTTCAGGTACATACTTTAGACGTAGAATCTGCTCCTCTTTATGTTCACAAATTACCACAAAAAACCTCTACCATATTGTTAACAGATCGATTGATATATACGGTGAATGAGGAATTAAAAATGGTATCGATATTGAGTTCTCACCTATCAGAATGTCGTTTGGAAGGAGAAACTGTAAGTTTTCTTCCATTTTTTTTTTTATTTTCTAATTTTAATGACTTTCTTAGATATTAAATTCCTAACTAATTGTTTTATATATTATACTTTGATATTAATCTTTCATTTAAAATGCTTCAACTAATAAACATAAGATAGATATATTTGCCCTGTGGAATAGGGCAGAACGTTGTGTTATGGTCCAAATAAACTAATTATATTTGATTTGAAAAAATAAGTAATTCAATTCAAACAAATTACAGTGTATTTAGGACATAAAAATAAAAAACTAGAAACTTGGTTATTTCAATTTTTCACATGAATTTTAGGTTATGTGAATACAAAAGTTGTGGATCTGTTTATTACCTACAACATTGCCTTGTGACTTTTTTCCATAAGACTTGTAGTTTTGCTGGAAATCGAGATAAACCCTTAAAAACTCACCCCCTTCACTTTTCCAACCTCAGATCCGCCATAAATTATTTTTCCTTCCATTTTTATCATATTTTCTTCCTTTTCCAAAAGGTTTCATCCTACTATTATTTTTTTGTTTCAAAAATTATATTATAGGCCCTGGTCTATGGAGGATAAGATCATGGTGGCCACAAAACTGGAAAACCTGGAAACATCAGGGAATTTTCAATTTACTGGAAAAGTCAGGGAATTTCTCTAAAAATCTGAAAAAAATTTTCATTTAGGATTATTTAAAATTATTCAACTACTAGAATTTATCGTTTCCTTAGAATGAGATTGAAAAATTGGCGCCTATGCGATTGTCATACCATCTAGCGTACTTTTTATTGTACTATTTAGTACCATCTGTTGTATCTTTCGGAAATTACTTGAACGATCTCCAGTAAACTACAAATTAGTGAAAGGAATTTCTTGCTTAGATCCAAATGTCGCACAAAATTTAAGATCATTCTTTCAAGATGAAATCCTAGATGAACTAAATTGTTTGTGGTTAGATAATTTTATAGCTACGCCAGATGATTTTAAACAATTGACCAAATACATAAAAATTATTTTTACATGTTTTCATGCTAATTCATCTCTTGAACGAGAATTTCCTATTAATAAAGATTGGTTTATTGAAAATCTTGAAGAAGATTCGCTCATCGTCCAAAGATTACTTAATGATAAATTGAGAAATGCTGGCATTGAAAATATTGAAATATCGAATAGTCTGATTCAGTCGTTCAAGAATGCAAGAAGCCGTTATGAAGGAAAACTTAAAAAAATGAAAAAAGATAAAAAATTAGATGACCTTGATAGTAAGAATAAATATTTAAAGAAACAGCAATTGAAAAATCTTTTAGATAAAAAGAAAGCTCTAGTCGTCGAGATATGTCATCCATAGATGATGAAATTGAAAAATTAAAGAATAAATGAATAATTATAAGATAAAGAAAAGAGTATATATCTATAACATATGCTATTTAGTTTTTTGCGCTAAAAGTGTTAATTTTTCATATGTATTTAATAAATATAAATAGAATAAAAGTGTTGTGGTAATTTCTTATTTACTACACTTTTCCTAAGTAATATTCTTTAAATACAGTTTTCTATTAATCATACATATAATCGAATATTTTTAAACTTAGGGAATTTTAAAATTAGTTTTCTGGAAAACCTGGAATAGTCAGGGAATTTTATCTGTGATCACCATGATAAGATGAAATATAAAGTACCTATTTCCTAAAGGTCGTCAGAAAAGTATGGTGTATAATACGTATAGAAATTGGATATATCATAGATGATAACCTCTAGATGCAAGTTTGCATTTTGGAAAATTTGTATGAGCTGTCAATGTGGAAAGGAGGAAATATTATAGAACCTTTTATTCTCCCTATCATGTGAATTTTAAAATCCAATAGGTCCCCATGGCGGTCGAGGAAATCTCGATAAAACCCATACTATTATACCATTGAATTATATTTTTTCTTTCAGGAATTTAACAGCGACGCATTAATAGCGCAATTCTATATTGAAAATGGTAAAATACTCAAACTGTTTAAATTATCTGATTTATCTTTTTCTCGTTTAAAAAAAAGGGATGATAACAGGAAAGACAAAACTTATGAGTTGCCAAAAACTGTCGATGATTTGATTATAGAAAAACCGAAAATTGACACTTGTATTATTATTACTGATTCCTGTGTTTATAAAATAGGCGTTTGGTAAGACATTAATTCTCAAGTTATTTCAGAATATGTTCCCAATTACAGCTTGTTCCTTTTCAGTTGTTCACCGATTAAGAAGTTTGTGGATTACATAACAGAAGAAAATGACTTGGAGAAAGCTGAACAGCTGTCTCGTATCTTCGGTTTAAATATTCAACAACTTTTAGAATGTTGCGGCGATCTTTTAATTTCACGTGGTTCCTATCATTCGGGCATTATTCTTTATAAGCAAGCAAAAGTGCATCTTTTGAAGAGGGTGCTGAAATTGGCTATATCTGCAGATTGTCGAACGTTACTCAAATTTGTGCATTTGTGTTTGAGTGCTAGTAAAGTGGATATGTCCGTTGCTACAAAAATACATATTGGAAATTTGGCTGTGATGGCGTACACTGAATTGATTTTAAGATATGGTGGACATCAGAGAATATCCAATAGCAAAGATTTTATGTAAGTAGAACTTTAGTATCAAATATGAGACACAACCTTCCTATTATTGTTTTGATTCACAATTGAAAAACTTTAACCCATTAATGCCCTGAATTATGAACTCTCCTTGAGATGATTAAAATAAGTATTTTTTTGTTAAAGGTGACCTAAAATATGCCATAAAAAATTAACATAAAATTTTTTGTGTTTTAGTTTTTGATTTTGAGAGTGGGTCGCTAGTGACCCCTTGGGTTTTTTATTCAACAAAATAGAAGAAATGAACTATTAAAATTTTGATATGTTGTGGAATTCATCAAAACACTTATCATGTAGAGGAATTTGACAACTCTGGCATGCTATAGTGATTTTATTTTTACAAAGATAGCATCTCCGTCTTGTTTGTTGACAGGCCATTAGATATCGTCCTTCTGAAGAGGTACGATATACAGAAGCGCTCTTGGGTCCAGGCATTTTCGACTAGTTCCATATTTTTTTAAAAGGTACTGCGCAATCTCTCTCCTAAAATGGAGAATGTCTTTGTCTTATCCATAAGCGCGTGCCAATGACTGTCATTAGCTACGCACAAGTCGATCATCCAATACAATATTGGTGTGTACCATTTTTTGTCATGGCAATCCTGTAATTGGATATATTGTTATCCATTTGGTCTACACCTCCCATATATGTGTAGTACCTTTTGATTGCATGAGGTTGCTACACATCTACTTTCATTTTGTCTTTGACTGAAAATCTTTGGCAGATTCGCATGGATTCTACACCATACTCATTCAACAATTCAGTTACGACATTATTGTCTTTCCATCTTATGCCTATAACACCAATGTTCTTATCTACCGCTCTATCCATAGTTCCCCTTTTTCTTCTCTCATTATTTTTTAATCGTTCAATTTATATTTAATAGTTCTATTTTCCTGCCGTTTTTGTTGCTAATAGGAAATCATATATTCATCTATGGATAGGTTTGGCTGTAAATGTGCATATTGCAATAATTTCTTACTTAAAACATCAATAATTAGTCGAAGTTTAGCCATTTTGTCCCCTTGATCTAAAGGGGTGTTATCTGCCGCATGAAAAAACCTGCATATTTCATCAAATCGATTACGCCTCATTGACTACGACACACCAAATCATTATGCACATCTTCAGCTTCTTCCCAAAATATTCTTCTGTGTGGTAAGGGAACATAACCACTAACCAAAAGAATTCCAATAAACACATACATCTCTCTGCTTGAGAGCTCAAATCTGGGAATATCTTTTTGGATTGCGTACGTAACAGTATATTTAACGAAGTCCTCGATAAGTGACTGGCTCATATACAGCTCAAAAAATTCAATAGAGTGGCTATCTTTACACAATATTAAAGATGGTACAATCTAATACGTTGAACGTGTTTACTACTTGATTGATTATTATTGGATCTAATTTCTTTCTTTCGCTCAAAATTTCAAGCGAGTTGGATATTTCTCTATATTGTCCACGATTTTGAACAAAATTCACTTATTCTCTCTACTGTGCATAAGCTGTCCTTCTGCTTTGAGTTGCTGGCTACTCGAATGATTTGGATTAGTATCTTATTCGATTACTGAGGCTAAGTCTGTATTTTCGCCATTATTATATCTAGATACTGTAGCAATATGGTTAAGGAAATGGCAGTATATAGCTTTAAGAAACTAATTATTATAATAATAATTTTATTATCATACGACACAAACAACAAGCAAATCCATCTGGGTGGATAGCTACTGACATTCCAATCAAATCATTAATCTTTGCTAAAGATTTTGTTTAGATAATTATTACGTAAACTTAACACCCTTTTGTGGCCATAGGCTACAACCCCTTGATGTCAGCGTGTATTATTCATTGAAGAATGCTCGTGATAAGACTTCAAAAGAATGGATAGCAGAGCATCCACTATTTATGACCTCTCTTCCTTCATTGGAAAAGCTTTTCCAATAGCTTTGAAGTCCACAAACTTCTTGAGTGGCTTCAAAAGTACGAGAATATTACCATTAAATCCCTACTTCCCCCTTAAAGATGAAGATTTGTTGCCTTCTGCTATAACTGTTCGCCCAGAACCTTTTATTGAATTTGAAGAAAATGCGATACAACCATTGGGATCAGTTTTAGATGCTTTTAACATAGCCGAAAATATTCTCGAAAGTATCTGTAAAGCCTCCAAAAGACACGATCTGCGGGACTAATATCATCGCCAGTATCTGAAAAAAGTGGGGTAATCTTAGCACTCCAGAACGATATTGCGGAGCTCAAGTGGAATAATGTCATCCTCATCGCCAATTTTTGTTTTACCTTACCCAAAGGCAGGATTGAGGAAACGAAGAAATAATTAAAGAGTACTATTTTAACTGAAACACCAGATAAAATTGAATTAGAAAATCTATTAATAGAGAAAAAAGGAAGGTTGAGAAATGTGAAAATTTAAAAAAATACTTTATCCAAGCTAAAGAAATTTAGAAATGTGAAAAAAGGAAAGAAAAATGTATTTTCCTATTACCACTTATAAAAATGATAGATTGCACACACTAAGAAAGTAGCTTATTTCACACATATACTAATAAATAACAAAACATACATATATTGAAAAGCTTCTTTTTATGTTATAAACGGTCTCGAACGATAGAGGGAATACGCGAACACTATATGAATCCGGCTGGGAACCTAAAGGCAAAAGGCCAAATTTAAGAAGACTTAAGAAGACAACATGATTATATACTTCTCATAAGATATTGTTTAATTGATTTTCTTATTGAAATAAACGTTGTCGTTAAGTTTTTTCGTGGTCATAGGAAAAATATTGTACACAATACGTTGGAAAGAGTATTTCGCACTCGTTACGTTTCAGCACTTGCCGCTACGTGGAGTATTACATCATCCCAATCTAGCAATGAAGACGTGCCTTGTGTTGAATCAAGTAGTTCAGGGTATAAAGAAGCAGAAGAATTTGAGCTGCTTGAACCAGTTAATGTGGGAAACTTTAAAAAGGATAAATTTGTAGTTGTTGAGTTCTAAGGTGGCACAAGACTCATTTGTCTATAGATACCTGTGTCTTATTGAAAATGTGGATGATGAAAATAAGGAACGTAAAATCACCTCCCTAACTTGCGTAAATGAAAATAAGAACACAATTTCATTGGTGGAAAATGATATTAGTCGAGCAGATATTTGGTACAACACGAGACTTAAATATTTTCCTGAAAGGGGAGAGGATGTATTATAAATGAGAAATCGATAAAATACTAAGCAATGAAAGAGGTTGAGATTGTTTGGCCACATTTAGAGAATGGAGGATAAGCGAATGCCTAAGAGAATCATTAATGTCAAAATATACAGCAGTAGAGAAACAGGCAGTCCCCATATCAGATGGACTGATCAAGACAATTGAGAACATTGGTGAAGAACAGACCAGAGAACTGTCTTTGTCTCTTCCACTCGCTCAATATAACAATAACAGTCCACAATCATATGTGATTAATAAAAATTTTATCTCTTTATTGTAATGTATTTGTTTTGATGGATTGCTTCTTCCAGGAATTTTCTATCATTTGAAGAATATTATGATCAGGTATTGGCCGTAAATGTTGCTTGTCAAGCTGGACATTGGAACATAGTTACATTGTTAGCAAAGTCGAGAGGGCTACAACCAGAAGTTGTATCAGCTCTGGGACAAATTTTACAAAGTACTAGAGCTCCCAAACCAACAGAAAAAGACTTCCTTTATGCTCTCTCAGAACCATGTCTGACTCAGAGTATATTAATTTTTGGACAGTGCTCTCAATATATATTTCAATTCATTAGGTGAGTAATTGAAATATGATAAAATTCTGAATGATATTTGATTAATTAATTATTTTTTCTAGGTTGAATATAGAAACATTTCCTTTGGATATTTTACGTCGTCTTACGGTACAACTTGATCCTAGTCAACCATGTGCCATTCCTCTAGTCAGTAGGTTGTTCCATACTACCAAATATTCCTCTAGTCTCGATTCTACGATTGATTCGGTCGATTTTGAAAATACTGATAAAACGTTAGTGACCATAAAAGATCTTATAGATACATTCCTTGTCGTAATTATTCATTTAATTCGGAAGACTGAAAATACAGGGTAAGTCCACACAATAAACAACTAGTGTATAAAGCTATCAGTCGCTTGATTACATTTTTTATGCTAATTTTATTTTCTTTGTTATAGTTTTGATTTATCGTTGTTGGATACAATAGAACCGCCTGAACTTCCTTCGCCAATCATTCCTATTAAAAAGCTTCCCAATTTACATCCTCTTAGCTGCGGTTTTGAACATGCTGCCATTGTTCGAAACAATAATGTTTATACTATGGGAGTATCTAATTCTGGTTGCCTCGGTTTGGGACCGTTATTAACCCAGAGTAGTCCTGCAAGGCTTGTGCAAACGCTTTCTGAATTAAAAGTCAAAGTTTTAAGTGTCAGTTGTGGAAAAAAACACACTTTGGCTATTACAGATTTTGGGGTAAGTACAAGGTTTGTTTTCATTGCAAAATGTTCTGTAATGTATTTTGGTTTCAATAATCCTACGACCATACTCGACCCTTTTTAATATTAAAAAGCTATTTTACAAAAGGCTATAAATAATTATATGTATGGTCGTTAGAGTCACATCGATATAAATTGAAGTAGGTAATTTGATACTTTAATAGAACTTCAAGTGTTTAAAGAACACTTGAAGTCAATTAACTATGATGTGGGTCCGCATTAGAGCATTAGAATCGTGGACCATAAATCTTAATAAACATAATAATCCTTGAATTACATACCTAAGAATCACCCAACCAGATGATTAACAGATCCTAATGGCTTCCATCAGGTGGTGAGTCAATTTACACACAAGAAGCTGTATCTCTGTCTGGGTTATATTCATGCTATGTTTTTAAAATTGAATAATTTTCAATAGAAAATTATCATGTGAAAACAGTTCTAATTCTCAATGTGTTCGTACAGATTCCACTATATTTTGAATCTTAATTGAGGAAATTCATTGATTGGTGTGAGTCAGTTGTAATTTCAATGTTTCAACTTCTAATTTCACAACTTCTGATTTTGATTGGTTATTTTCCTAGGATATACTAAGACGAAATGTTGGAAACATTGATGTCAGCAATTAGGGGTCATCCATAAAGTACGTCGCACGAATTTTAGGACTTTTGAACCCCTCCCCCCGTCCTTGTCACAGGTTGTCACATTTTTATAACCCCCCCTCCTGATGTGACGTCACACATTTTTTAAATTTATGTATGTAATTAAAAATAATCGAGAGAAAACAGCTATTTTCATTTTTTACTTATTTTTATTAAATAATAATCTAATAAAATCAAGATAAAGTCCAACATTTCATAAAATTTTTTAAATTTTCAATTCACATCCAAACTTTGCGTTTTAGTATTTTAAATTTTAACATGTGACGTCACAAAACTATTAACCCCCATGCCCCTTGTCACACGATGTCACACTTCGGTGATACCCTCCCTCCCCATTAACGTGTGACGTACTTTATAGATGGCCCCTTAATTCCAACAACTTCTGTAATAGAAATGTATTGATAACTACAGTTTTATTTCCAATTATAAAGACTGATACTCTTCTTTCCGTATATTCCAACTTTTTTATAATTTTCTCAAAAATTTTTTGACTTCTTCTAATGTATCTTCGGGCTAACCAATGATGGTTGATCATATTCTTTGTATTCAAACATTAAAACTACGTTGGAATAAACTATTTATTAAACAATAAAATAAAATAATTAGTTAAACCTGGTTTCAATAATCCGCCGACCATACTCCACGATTGCCAGCCTATTAAAAACCTTGTATCTGTTTACAGACCGCTTTTAAATACTAAAATCCTATTGTACAAAAGGCTATAAATAATTATATGTATGGTCGTTACAATCACATCGATATAAAAAAGTACGTAATTTGATATGTTAATGCAGCTTCAAGGGTCTAAAGAACACTTGGAGTCAATTAACTATGATGTATAACTTTGAAATATCCATTTAAGGATATATTCTTAAGGATCTAAGCTTTAAAAATATGCAAGAAATCGATTTTTTCAAATTTATAGACCTTAAATGTCATTACTTGATCATACCCCTTTTAGTTCTTTGATTATATTTAAATAGAGAATATACAATGTGTGGCACATCATTATAAAGGCAGGTAATTTAAGTATAAGGTTATAAATACTTTCGCTTTTTACTGATAGAGAGCCTTACTTTATTTTTCGAATAATTTATGCTAGTGTTGTACTTTGCCGTTTGTCACGTGATACTGGTCACATTGACGTAACTTAAGAAATAACTAGAGCGTGATTTTTATTAAAGCTATTAGTTGTGAGTTATTTTCAAACAGAGTGCAGAAACGAACATTTTCGGCATCTCTCACTTTTTTATTTTCGTAAAGGAAAGTTGCTGCGGCTCTAAAAGAAATATGGGAAGTTTATGGTGCTGATTACTTAACGCAGTGTCAAAATTGATATGAAAAATTCGGTTCTGGAGATTTTTCCCTCAAAAATGAGCAGCGTTCTGGTCGGCCTACTGAAGTTGATGATAACTGTTCGAAAGGTTGCGAAAGTGATACATGTATCGCACACAACAATTGAAATTATCTTAAAATGTCTTGGGCGAGTTAAGAAACTTGATATTTGATACCTCACGAACTGAAAGAAATTCGTTTAACACAAAGAATAACATTTGCGTTATGCACCTTAAACGAAAAGAAACCGACCCTTTCTTGAAAAGAATCATCACTAGTGATGAAAAATCGGTCGTGAACAGTAACATAGTTCGAAAACGATCATGGGGAAATCACGATGAACCAGCACAAACTACATCGAAATATGAAAAACAACAAAAAAAAAAGCTTAAGCTGTCAGTTTGGTGGAATTACAAATGTGTTGTGTTTTCTGAGCTGCTTCTAAGGAACCAACCTATCAATTCTGATGTTTACTATCAACAATTAATGATACTGGAGGAAACAATGATAATACAAGGCCTCCCATATCTTTGGCAACACGTGGGAAGCTATTAGAGCTTGGCTGGGAAGTGATGCCACATACTCCATACAGCCCTGATCTGGCACCATCTGATTACCAATTATTTCGAAATTTGCAGAATTCTTTGAATGATTGAACTTTCACAAATGACGAAGACCTTCAATCGTATCTGGTTCAGTATTTTGCTTATAAGGACCAGAAATTTTGTGAGCGTAAAATCATGAAGCTCAAAGAAAGATGCCAAAAGGTCATTGAGCGAAATGGAAAATATATGATTAAAAACTATTCTTTGATAAATAAAGTGTTTTATTTTATATTACAAAACCGAAATTACTTTGTTACCAACCTATATTTAGACATAATGATCGTCAACGATTTTTTTCAACGCTTTTGCAAGCTATAACTTAAAAGTGTCAGACATCTTGAAATTGAAACATCTATGGTTTTCATCTTAGTTAATAAAAAAAATAACTATGAAAATAGAATTAGGACTGAAACAGTGGACGTAGCAACTTTCAAAAAATGATTCTACAATTTGTATGAAAATCGACCATTTGAACGTCTAATTCATTAATTCAAAATGTTTTATTCTTCTTACTTCTCAGGTAATTTTTGTCATACCACCATTAATAATCTTATTGTTTTTTTAAAAATTACTTCAATTTACTTTTATGTGACAGAAGAAATTACATATTAGCAGACTATAGAAGTTACGTTTCATTTTTAAGGGATGATACTCCATACCTTTTTTATGACTGTTACGTATTGTATATTTCCTATTTAAAATAAAGCGGTGGAAAAATAGAAGAGAAAGGTTGACATATTTGTACTATTTAGACATGCTTCAGCTCTCATTCAAATCTACTAAAGATTGCCACATATTGTGGTTGTATTGTGTATTGTGATGGGATAAAAGGATAGGATAAAAGAAACTAAGATCTCATATAGGAGAAAAGATGAAAAAAGTGTCTGAATTTTTAAAAATCAGTTCAAGGACATATTTTTAAGGGTCTAGCTTTAAAAATATTCAAAAAAATCTATTTTTTCAAATCGTGCTTCTAAAAAAGCTACTATTAACCGAGTTACTAAATAGTAATGTTACTTTACCAGCATACATTTAAAGAAAATAATATTCAACTAATCTCAATTGATGTTGTGAATAAAAAGTTATAAATTTTACCATTTAATATAATTAACCCAACACACAATAAGTTGTTTTGTGATATTCATATATGCTAAAATTACACAAAATACACGTGACATCGTATTGTGAAAATCCTCAACAGCTGGTGTTCGTTCATGGTAAAATATAATGCTGAAACATAAAAAATCTATATAATAATTTTTTTAAATGTATATTTAAATAAAACAGAAAATAATCCGAGGGTGCTAAATCTGATGAATAGGGTTCACGAGGTTGCAATTTAAACTAAATGCATTAATTTTCGCCATTGGAATAACGGAAGTGGAGCTGGTGCATTGTCTTGTTGAAACAACACTTTCTTCTTAGAGAAATGAAGTCTTCACATAATAATCGCTGTTGATAGTTTTTCCTTATTCAAAATAGTGAATGGAAATCATCCCACCCAAAAAACCGATGTCGTGACCGTACCTGCAGATGGAACGGTCTTTGCCTTCTTTAAAGCCGGTTCTCCCTTTTCAGTCCATTGCTTTGATTGTTCTTTTGTTTCGGGTGTGAAGTGATGGACCCACGTTTCATTCATGGTTATGGAACGGTGCAAAAACTCTGCTTTATTTCTGTAAAATATTGCCAAACACTCGATGGAAACATCTTCAGGACGCTGTTTTTGTTCCATTGTGAGCAAACGCGACACCCATCTTACGCACAGCTTTCTCGTGTCCAAATTTTTAGTATAAGAGAGTATGAAAAACTGGGAGCCTGATCCTCCATAACCAAGTTCATCTCATCAACGAATATATTCAGTGATATCATTGAGAAAATTAAGATCGAAAAGAATTTACCACGATGGTAAACTCTGGAAACAGCAAACTAACTCATGGCTAGTTCACCGACTCACTGTTGTGTCTTTTCAGGTAGAATTCTTGTTTGTGGTTCCTGGAGGCTGGCTAATTGATAGTGGTAAATCATGTAAATAACCTTTTATAATAGTCAGTTACCCCTAATTAGCACTATTGTAAACAAGCATAAAAAGCGTTGTTACCCATCATAACATATCATTGGACGTGAGAGCAACAAATATTATAATAATATATATCATTTTGAAGTTAATGCAATTAGCTCTAAGAAAAGTACAATTTATTGTCCAGTTTTTTTGCAGTGACTTGCAATTGCAAGGGTGTCGAGTCGATTTTTTTACTCACGAGTGTACTATCTTGATGTGAACCTAAATTTATTGTGAATTGCTCATGCTTACCTCAGGATCGTCATCATATAAACACTTGGCGATTTCAAGAGCAGCTGTACATTTATTGTCCGTCTTAACTGCATTTTTACAGTTTTTAATACTTTCAATAACGGGTGTAGCAATATTAGGAGGAGCGATAGTCTGCATAACATTTATACCTTCTTCCCAGTCAAATGTGTTGTCTTTTTTTATCTGCAAGTAAAAATTTTTGTTAAATTCGTTTAATTCAGCAGCTTTAAACAGACAAAGATACTGATGAATAAATAAATATTCTAGAGTAAATCAAATATTCAAAATATTTTTTACACGCTAAGTACATTTTCACAAAATTCGTTTGTTGTTTTTATTGATAATAATTTCATACTAAGTTTGTAACACATCACCCAGTAAGTCGTGAGACTTACTAAGAAAAACACATTTGTTTTGCCAAAATGGATTTTATTCATCAATGTAATCACCTTCAAGAGCAATACAATCATTCAAACGCTTCCTAAACTTCTCGATGACGTGCTTGTAGAAGGATTTATCTTTTGCCTCAAAATAGGCTCCAGTTTCAGCAATTACTTCTCCACTTAATCTGAATTTCTTACCGACGAGCATTTTTTTGAGATCAGCGAATAGCTAGTAGTCACTGGGGGCCAGATCTGGACTATACTGTGGATGAGCAAGCAATTCGTTCAATTTAAGCATTGATGAAACAGTGTTTTTTGTTCGTTTTTCCTTGATTTTTGCATTCAAACGATCCAACAATTCTATGTAGTATTCGCTATCGATTGTCTCTGCCTTTTGGAGATAGTCGATAAAAAATATTCCATACGCATCCCAAAAAACTGAAGCTATTACCTTCTCAGCTGACTGTCGTACCTTTGGACGCTTCGGAGTGAAATAGTGGATCCATGTTTCATCCATTGTCATATATATCGACGCAAAAAATCTAATTTTTAATCAACTGTGAGTAAACGCGGTACCCACTTTGAAAAAATTTTCTCATGTTCAAATGTTAAGCATAATTGCAAACATATCAGATATCTCAAGCAATTTCAATTTACGATTAGATATTACCAATTTTTATCTCTTTTGGTGTTTGGTGTAACCACCTTAATTGGACGATCAGAAAGTTTACCATCATAGGTCTCTGTGCGACCACGTTTAAATTCAGCAAACCAATAACAAATAGTTCTTTTAAATGGAGCAAATTCGGGATAACACTTTTGAAGCAATTGCTGAGCTTCTACAGTATTTTTTTTCCATTAGTAATGATATATAGCTTCACCTAAATGGTTGTCACTTTTTTTTGACCAATTGACGTCATAAACGTCATAGTATTTGACAATAGCAGCGCCATCTGTGTGTCATTTACACGACTTATTGAGTGATGATATATTTAAGAAAAAAGTTGTTGAGATGGAAACGATAAACAAGAAATCAAAAATTATATTATTTTGTAATTTCTAAACAATGACAAACTAAACATCTCAACTTAGTGCACTATAATATATAATATAATATACATTCGTAAGTAAACAAATCAAGTCACACTCTCGCGGTCACAGGTCATTAATCTTAGCTTTATAATGAGTGGTCTTTGTTGTTATGAGTTATTTTTTTGGTGAAAAAAAAAAATATCAAATGAAAAGGAATCCTTAACAATTAAAAAGGAGTTATAATTATCAGTAGAGAAAATACAAAGTTACATTCGTTAACATAATAATTTATTTGAAATTAAGCAATATTTAGTGCTCCCTCCTATGGCCCTAATAACAGTTTTTTATGAATAAATAAGTTTCTTTACTCTTGTTCTATGCTATCCCATTCTTCAGTGACCGCCGTTTTCAGGTCCAATTTCGTGGCTTGTGCAGGATCTTTGCCCGAGCTTTTCTCTTAAGTTCATCTTATAAATATTCAATTGGAGGACTAGTCAATTTCGAATTGTATTATATAGACAGGTATTGTCATGCATCAGGATTAAGTTTTCGCCGATGAAACTGATGTAGAAAACAACTTGAATCTTTATCCAGGTCTTCTGTGGAATCGTCCTCTTTAACCAAGCAGGCACACTCTGCTTTCGTCTGAGAAGATAACGGAGTTCCATTGTTCGTAAGTCCAATTAAAGTGTTCTCTGGCATCGTATACGCGCTACTCTGTGAGCTGGGGTTAATTTGGTGCCAGTAGCTGGCCTTCTTGGCTCAAAGCTAGCCCCCTTAAGTACAGCTACTCCTCGCGTGTCTCTGAATACCAGTAAGTGTCCGATTTCTCACCGATGTGCTGACAATGACATCTCTCTCGAATGTGCACATTTTTCTTCCGGAACCGCGTCTTCGATGAAAGTTACTGGTCTCTTGGCAACAATGGTAAACTCCGGAAACAGAAGAGTAGCAGCGGTCTGTCCACTACCCGCTGCCTCTGGCCTTGTCGTAATAAGGTGACCGCTTGAGCGGTTTCATCACTTGTTGTGTCTATTGTCAGGTAGGATTCTTGTTTGTTGTTAACAAAAATCCGTTGACGTTTGATGGCTAAGTGATAGTAGTGGCTCAGGTAGATAACCTTTTATAAGGGTCATTTACCCTTAATTTTCTCTATTTGAAACGAGCATAAAAAGGTTGATTAGCGATCATAACATATTATTGGAAAGTAACTATTAGTTTTAAGAAAAATATAATTTCATGTCCAGTTTTTTTTGACAGATACTTGTGATTGCAGGGATGTCGCTTGAATCGATTTTTATGCTAACGAGTGTATTTTCTTTGAAAAATCTATCGCTTATAATTCAAGACGTTCTGTACGTACAACATAAAATTATTAAATAAAAATAGATAAAACGGATAATTTACTTACATAATTATAGACTTACCAATTTGTAGGTTTTCAAAACACAATGCATATAACACTAAAAAATGGTCAAGTCATTAACAAAATAATATAAAATAAAATTTGTAGTTTACCATTGAATTTTTATCTGAAAAGTCGAACTCTCCCTTATGCATCCCATCTACTTTTTCTAAAAATATAGTAACAATCAATTATCTCAAATATAAAATGATTAAAAACGGAATAGGTTTAAATAAATCAAGCTTATGTAAAATAAGAAATATATCGGCAATCCATAATTAATTAAATCCAAATTCAATTAAATCCCATTCTCAAGACTATTTTAGACACATACAGGGTGTCCAACGACTAGTGAAAACTATCTGTATATGGCAAAATACTTATAGTAAAATCATAAAAATTTCTACGTATGGGTTTTCGTATACGATTTTTTTAACTAAAATATTTTCAAAGATGGCCGGTTTCCGGTAGAACCGTGTAAATTTGTTATTTTAAATGGAACTTCCTGTATGTAAATACATTTTTGAAATTTACGTAAAATTTTAGTATATATTTATCAGATTTGTTCGAAAAATGCATACTTTTTGAGTTATTAATTTTTTTGTAAAAAATTTGACCGTTGCAGACCTTTAAATTATTTTTTTACGAGGATACCCTTAAAGATATGAAAATAATTTCTATTTGGCTGCTTTTAGCAAGGTCAGATGTATTTGAATGTATGTTGAAAAATGTTTCAATTTATACAGGGTGTCTATAAAAAGTGTTTAAAGTTTAACTTCATAAATATCAAATTTCTTTATTTTTTCAAATAAAACCACCCGCTTTTTTCTTATTTTAATGTATTCAGGTGTACAAAATAAATATATAAATATACTTTCGTATACCTAAACCTTACCGTTATCCAGATATTAAATGCTTTCTGTAAATTTTTAGAGATGCAGGTGTGGTCTAAATTTTATTTTGTCCCGTTGATACTAGCACTAAGAAATAAAAAAGTATTTTTCTTTATCTTGTCAAAGTCTGTAAGAAAATCAAATCAAATTATATTTACTAATCCTATTCCACTTTAGTCATTTCCGAGATATTTGAGTTTCTTAAATTTAATAAATAGCAGCAAATAAAGTACATGTTCTTGTAACAACTTGTCACATTCCCCATGTATTAAAAGCAAATTCACATAATCTTCGTTATTAAATTATAGAACGAGACATTTTAACGATTTTCGAAAATATCAACAATTGACTAATGACAGTTAAATAAGTATCATATATTACAAAGCCTACTAAAAGTATACATGAAATATTAAAACTTGTTAACTAATACAATAATAATTGAAAACCTCAAATATCTCGGAAACAACTAAAAGTTGGCCTAGGATTAGTAAATACAATTTGATTTGATTTTTTTTTACAGACCTTGACAAGATAAAGAAAAATACTTTTTTATATCTTAGTGCTTAATGAAATTAAAATTTAGTTTTGATTTTTATATAAATTGATGCTTAGTTTTTGACGACAGAATAAATTTCAACCTTTCACAGGATTCCATTTTTAAAACTTACCAGGAGCTACTCCCTGCTTATTTATGCAAGTATTTCTAATTAATTTTTTGGTAGCCTCAATTTGTTTTTCGGTCATCTGAAAATTAGTGTCAATAGACATCTCTTTTTGTAGAATAAAATTTTAAAACATAAAGGACACACAATAAAAACCAAATTTATCACATTCTGATAACCAAAAGGTTTAGGAACTGAGTCACAAATGTCGCCACCTATACGGGTGCGGATATAGGATCGGACCATAACCCAGTAGTCACCGACATAAAAATTAACCTTAAAAAAATAACAGTAAACCAAATCTCATATATTCTGTAAATAAAATATGACATGAAATAGTACTGAATATAAATATAGATACATGGACAGAGCGTCACCGGTCAACTGAACCCGGAGCTGAAGTCTGGACACTGAATGCCGCCACAGTTAACCGTATAGAAGTATTTAAAATGGCATGAAACGGTCTTAAACAGGGCTTTTGAACTTTTGACACTATTTAAATGCCGGAAACTAACATACCTCGCTCATGTCTTCAGAGGAAACTCTCCCAGCCAAAAAAATTTATTATTTGCGTAAATTCAGAAATAGCATGAAATTTTCTGTCGAATACACTTTAGGCAAACCATTTCATAACCATGAGAGAAACATTTATCGGTTTTTTTAATAATTATTAATTTTTAAACATTTTTCCGGCTTTGCAAATCCACACAAAACTCGCGTTTTTAATTCTTATAGTTTTGAACTATCAATTTTCATATAAAAAATACATGCACGGTATGAGAGGACTTTTCAGATTGACAGCTCCTGGACTATCAATTTGTCATTCCGTGTGACCTACCATATCAAAGTGAGAACAGGTGGGCTGATGATATCAGCCCCATTTAAAATAAATCAGATCATTTACAAAAGAAAATTTATTAAAATTGTTCTGATACTCGAAAATAAAAAGCAAAGTAAGAAAAAGGAAAGAACAATTTAAGGACTTCATGTCGTAATAATAGTAACTGAGAATTTTTTTGGTATTATGCAATGTAAGGCAAATCTTTATCGATGTATCAACTAGAAGTAGATAATTTTGTATCTTTAACAATAAATGATGATCTATAAAATTTATATACAAATACTTACAATTGCCAGAACGTTTTCGTATATATGAAATAAACATAAAAGGAGAAAAATATTCTTCATACTTGTCTTATCTTGTAAACACAAGAAAAACCTAAATGGTTTGTTCTTTATAAAACGTTTTATAGTGAAGAATATTTTTTAACTAATAATATATTATTACTAATTTTTCATAACACATACATGCAATCTATGAATTAAAATTAGAAAATTGAAGGTTTAAAAAAATTCAATATTTTGTTATATATACAGGACGTCCTCAGAATGATATCTGGAAATATTTTCAGTTTAACAAACGATGTAGTTGAAAATTAACAAAATGAATATTTCATATTGATTGACTGTTTAGAGGAATAATTTATTATAGGTTACGATCTATATTTAACTGATGACATCAGCAGTTTTTTTCTATAATCAAAATGTATCTCAATGTTGCTATGGTTGCCACTTAAGTTTAGAGATAGACAAATAAAAACAAATATTTATAATTGGATTTGGTTTTATTGTTCATCAAAATATTATATATTATTTACTTTGGGGTATATAAAAATATTCAAAATGTATGAACTAGTGTTATTATGAAGATACAATTTTCCTTTACATTTCTGTACCTAAATGTTCACAATGTACGTGTTCAACTTTATCATTATCAGCATCCATTATTTGGATTATTTTTGAACTCCAATAATACCAAGATTCACTCGAAAATTTATATTTTCAAAACATTAGAAATAGTAATGTTGTTTTCAAAAAAATAGGCCCGCAATGAAATTTCCTAAGATATAAAAATACGGCGTAAATTAAACGAAGATATAACTGTTTACATTTTTCTGTCAGAATTTCAATATTAACTTTCTAAAGTTTCTTGTTTGTTCATATACTTCTATGTCATATATCTCCAATTCCACATTGTTTTCGTTAGCTCAATACATTTTCGCATGCATCCGATTGAGGTATTTCCAAAACATGTGATTTGAAAGCATCAACCACTTCTTTAGGTGTAGGAAAACGTTGACCTCGCAATTTATTTTTATTTGCGGAAATAAGAAATAATCATTCGTGCCAAACTAGCACTGTACAGCGGATGACCCATTAATTCGATGTTTTCACCGTTCAACATGTTTTTGTTTGAACTGCATTATCGTAGTGGAGTCAATTTGTGTTTAGTTTCGAGTTCATATGCATCGGTATATAAGATCGTCACCTGTCACGATCTTATAGCATCTTTTAAAGTATCGCGATTTATTTTTTTCTGAATCTGAATCTCACGGTATGTCACATGACGATCTTGGAATATCAGTTTACGCACAGCATCAATGTTTTCTGGCACAACAGCCGATATTGGACGACCTTCACGAAATTCATCCGAAGAGTTACATTAAATTACTATTATGATGAAAATGACTATTTATAAGCCTTCATTCCTGTATAGTACACACTATGAAAACAGAGAAGAAAAGTAATTATATATTATTGAAATTATTTGAAGGTGGTCACTTTGAATGATTACTTTAATAACATAAAGCAGCGTTCATCACAAAGTAGATAATTATCGTCGATAGCATAAAAAATTATGTATGAGATAATTATGAAAAAACATATTTTTAACTCATACTGACCCAAGTTTGCTGTTGAGTAAGTATCGGGAAAAATCTTAAAAGTCATACTAGCAATCGGATCATTTTTTAACTTTAATATGTAGATTCTGTGTTTACATTATGACAAAAAATTGATCTGTTAAACACAAGACTACGATATACGAGGATATATTGAAAAATTTTTAGCCTACTCTAGAACCAAACAAAATCTCATTGTCAAAATATTTTATTACTCAACTTATTCTCCTCTTAATTGGATACATTTATTACAACGAACCTGCAGCATCTGTAGACCTTTCAAAAAAAATGTTTCTTCTTGCTCTGTAAACCAGATTTCCGCAGTTTTTATTACCTTCTCGTTGGAAGAAAATTTACGACCTTTTGCTTGATGATGGCTCGATACTGCAATTTTTCGATTTTCACTATTTCAGTGGACATCTTTTTTCTTTTAATTTATTGCGTAACTCTGGTTTTCTTTTTTGACGTCAAACTTTACACTGACAATTTTAATAAGTTATTGTTCGTGGTTATGGTAACGCAATATTTTGTTTATGGATGGAACTGGTATAGGCTAACTAGATATCAATACATCCTCATATAACATAAAACTGTGATTCAATGTTTTTATATTATTATTGTTCCAGGTGTATTCTTGGGGGTCCAATACATACGGACAATTAGGATTAGGTCACTCTGTTCAAGAAAGTCCATATCCTCAAATGATAACCAGTCTTTCTTCTTGCAAAATTATAGATATTTGCGCTGGACAATACCACAGTGTAGCGTTGACTTCAGCTGGTAAGGTTTATACATGGGGTTGGGGAATTCATGGACAACTTGGGCATGGAAACTGTGATAACGAATTTATGCCAAAACTATTAGACTTTCCAGAACCCATTAAACAGGTAAAAAAAGTTCACTGTTCTATGAAGAAGGGAATAATTATTAGAGTGTAGTGTGGAGTGGTATATCAAGAAGATATACCAATAAATTTTCTTTTGGTTAATGATAGAAATTAGGCAATTAACTATATATTAACTTTTATACAACAGCACAACGCTAGTGTCTTTAAGAAGATGTAGTTGTAGGAAAATGAATAACTATCCTTTTTCTTTGGATCTACCTTTTAAGTACAATCCTACAGATAATTCTTTTGAGTACAAATTAAAAAATTACATGGAAGCATTTTTAACTAGAAAAACACGGTCTTGAAAATAGTTTTGGGGCCATGGTAATGAGAATGAAGGTCTGGTATTTAACATACAGAATTTAGGGTGATATCAATTTTAAGTACTTACATACAATTTAAATTCAAAGTTTTACCATTTAAAATGCATATTAAAAAAGTAATTCAAATCAGTTTGATGGACATTGTGGGGAATTTTATGCTCTCCGAAATCGATTCAGAGTTTTTTGTGTAAATCGCACTGGTTCACCAATATCTAAAGCGATTTCGAATTCCCCACAAGGTCCATCAAACTGATTTTTATTATTTAAAAAAAATGTTTTTTGTATTTTATAATTTTTTTATATATAGATTAATATTTTGCTTGAGTACCGAAAAAAAGTTTTTTTAGATTAATATTTTTTTCGGAAATGAATCACCCTAAATTACACGTGCTTGAACGTTTCACTTCTTAAACCTTTTTATATATATTTCGTAATGTTGTGTCTTGATTTTTTCTTATAAAATCAGTTCAAACTTTTAATATAAAAACCAATTATCACAAAACACACAGATGCTTTAATATAATTGTGAAAGTAAAATATTTATTTTCCAATTGAACATTAGTCCTCTCCTTCTTTCTTCTTTGTTAATAACGTCTATTTCTTTTTCGATATCTTTCCTAATCTTGGCTTTAGATTGTCACTCCACCTCTTTCGTGGTCGACCTCTACTCCTTGTTCCAATTGGAGATTCATCCCTTGCTATTTTTATCAGTCATTCGACTTGTATGTTGGTTCCATGTTTGTTTACGCTATGATACCGAGTCGTTACATAATCGTCTGATGTTTACGCTTCTTTCTCGGACTAATAGTTTTTTTCTCAACATCCGCCTGACAATTTTCATTTTTGTGGTCTCCAAGAGTTTTTTCTTTTTTGTTTCTTGTCATGTTTCTGATCTATAGGTCATTATGTGTCTGATTGACGCTTTGTAAAAGCGCGCCTTTGTTCCTTGTCTTAGATGTTTGGTCCACCATAATACGTTCAGCATAACAAATTTCATAACCTTTCTCTAGTCACACCTTTTTTTTATGATTTCAACCATTATTATATTGAATAAGACGAGACTAAGCGAGTTTCCTTGTCTGATACCGCTGTTGACTGGTATGGGTTTTTATTGTTTACCATTAATGCGAACCTAAACTTGATTGTCGATTATATGTTTTCGATGGTCTGGATTATAATGATAGTTATGTATCTATTGTACAATAGGTGAATAATGTCTTACTCTTTAATACGATCAATGGCTTTTGTGAGGTCAATAAAGAAATGCTGGTTTGTTATATTCTATGAATTTCTCAACCAGTTATCGTAGGATAAATACTGCATCTATGCAGGAACTTCCTGATCTGAATCTTAATTTTTGTAACGAGTTTCAATGTTGTATCCAACAAATTTATCCACCTGTAGTTGACCGTATCTTGTTTATCTCATTTTTTAAACATGTTCGCCATCTATCTGGTATTTTGCAATGTAGCAGAATGTTGGGCACCGTACTTCAGCAGTTCATTATAGACTCCATCATGTATTCAGGTCTTGGTATCCTTATTAAATGGCGACTTCCACGTTATTCCTTATGTGCAGTGTGTTGGTTGTCTTAGTGTTACTTTCTCCTTCCAATAGCTCTGTTAGGTAGTCTACCCATTTGTCTTCTGATATTTGACTTGATTCGCAAAGTTCAGTTATTTCTTGCCTTTGTCCTATCACTCTTCATATTGTTTTTGAACGCTGTAGAAGTCTACTTCAAATTTTTTCGATGTTCACTTTTTATCTACCTAACTACTAAGTTAGTCTCGTTTCTAATCAATTTATATTTGTTGTAAGCTCGTGGTGTTTGTAACGTTCTATACGCTAAGAAAGCTTCTTGTTTTTGCTTACATTTGTCTTTAATTTCTCGAGTTGTATTAATGTTTTTGTTGTTTATTACGACTATGTGTGTGCCTATCGCCTTCTTAGCAGCTTCTTCTGTGTTTTTTCTGATTTTGTCCAAGCTCTCGATTACATCTTCCTCTGCGTTCATTGGTCTTTCTTTTTTTTCCCTAGTTTTTTTTTTTATATAAATCCTTTATGTCACAGGAAATCTATTGTCACGTGCTAACACAGGGTAAGTCAAAAATACGAATTTTTCAGGAGAGCAAAAAAACTGTCAGTGTTTGTATATCGCGAAAATTATACATACATATATTTTTTTTTTCGAAATTCATAAACATAGATCGCTTTCAAGATGTTTGTGTCAGTTATCTAGAGTTGTCTATCGAATGAACACAAAAAATCAAAAAGACATTTTTTGGACATACGAGTTGTTAGAACTTAAGCAACACTATGTTCTTTTTTTTTCATTGTTATTTCTACCGGTTCCTTTCTCGGTGACATTTGTATTCGTATTTTCGCTAATACAAGACTGTGACTGTGTGTGCATTAAATTATTCTTTTAAATATCTACATAATAATTTCTGACTTTGTATTGTTACAATTAATGTTTAACTAATATAGAAAATAATAGCAAAAAAACTCATCACCTTTTCTTGAGTTTTCTTCTAAAAGAAAGTTTACATTTCATAAATGTCCAATATTTGTTTTATATAACTATGTTGTTAAAGAATTAGCATCCTTTTTCTTATCCAACCTAACCTAACCCATCCAACATTTTCGTAATAATTGTAAATTTAAAATTTGTATTTTAGGTATCAGCTGGCCACGCACATACGCTTATTTTAGGTTGTGATGGTAAATTATATGGTTTTGGTTCCAATGTTTTTGGTCAGCTAGAAGGTAGTAATATAGAAGCAAGCAAATCTGTGAAACCGGTCATGATAATAGTACCTTCTGATAGTAATACGCCTATTGAAAAAGTTGCTACCGCTTATTTTCACAACGTGAGTATATTTTTTAATAAGTATAGTTTCCAAATTAAATGAATTGAACATTCAATCAAAAATTAATGACTTTGATAAGAACCAAGTGTGTTTACATTATGAATAAATTGAAAGCTTCATATACCTTCTGTTTCTAAGAATGCTAAATGGTTATCAAAACGTGCACGATGAAGAAGCAAAAAATTTATCATATAATTTGTTATTTATTTGGTATACTTACTTTCTTATCCGCAACCTCTTCTACTAAGGGTGTAAAGGTGATATTTCCGGATAATACTATCTTGTACAGTCTTTTCTTTCTTTTTTCCAGTTTTTTACAATTCCAGTTTCGGTTTCCGATATCACTTTTAACTGTTCAGTCCTCCTTTATTCTCACTATGTGCCCAAACGTTCTCAATTGTTGTTGTTCGATTTTTTGCACTGTACTCACTACATTTAATACACGTCTAATTATGTCGTTCCTCACTTTATTGAATCTTTTCACCCCAGCTATTTTTCTCAGTACCTTCATTTCACATGTTATTTTTTGCTTTAATTTGTTGGTTAGCACTCAGGATTCGCAACCATAGATCAACTTTGGTAGTAGTACTGATTCGTAGATTCTTGTTTTTGTATATTTTATTATGCCTTTTTTGTTTAAGAATACCTGTATAAGGGCCACATATGTAGATATTTTCATATTGGTCTTACGATTGTCCCTAGATACTTCAGCCTGTTAACGCTGTTCTTGTATTTGCAGTTATTTTTTTTTGTTTGTTTGATATCTATATTATATCCGTCTTTTGTATGTTTATCTGCTTCATTTCTTCTCTCCACTTTTCTATTTCATATTGCAGCTTTTCTTTTGCGCTAGCGAATATTAGTAGGTCGTCCGCATAATAAATAAAATTGTTTTCACTTAAAATCACATGATTTTCCTGAGATAAACTTGTCGTCTTGGATCTTTAAAATGTGAAATTAACTTATAAGACCATCAACTATCTAAAATAATATTTTTTGCATAGAATATCGCATTACTCTTATTTCGTTCTAGATTGCTGTACTTAGTAATCAAGAAGTTCATACATGGGGAGCTAGTCCACAAGAAGTACGAATATTCCAGTCAAAAAACAATCAGAAACAAAATTGCGGCTCTTTCAAATCTTCTGATTCGTGGAAAGCCAGTACACACATATTTACAGGTTTTAACAAGAAGCCCATCGAGCAAGTTGATGTCGGATATAGGCACACTGTAGTTCTACATAATGGCAAGGTGATATCTTTACTATCTACATAATTGTTCTAATAAATGAGGTATTCATTAAAAATCGTCCAATATATATAAACATTATTTATTCTTATACATGTGATACTTATTCTTAAATCCTAATGTGGTGCTTAAGGTAGGTAGGAAAGAAAATAACACCAAAAATATTCTATCTTTACTCACTTGTATACGTTTGTTTTTTGATCATATATTAGAAATATTGTTAAACCTATTGTTAAATTCCAAACTAACTTGTTAGAGTGAACACAGTAATTTTTCTTACATTAAATAATAATAATTACATTTTACATGCACTAGCATTAATTGTATGGGTGTTGCACTAATAATTTGTCATTATTTTAATTACTAATAGACTATGGAATAAAAATGTCCTCTCCACAGCTTTTTCACGAAATGTCAACTATTGTAGATTCTATGGACTAAAAGTAGAGAAGAAGAATTATGTGTTCCAAAACTTGAACAACAAGAAGGCATGAATAGTCTCTTTTCTCAGAGATTTCTACATGTATCGTGTGGTTTAGAGTATACAATGGCCATAGATCACACTGGAAAACTTTTGGCTTGGGGTAGTCAGTCGATGGCACAGGTAAATTAAAGCTTAGTTAATTGTGTTTTGTGGTGATGATATTTTTTGTGATTGTTTTATGTGCTACTTTCTCAAGCTGGGCTTTAGTCCCTCTTATATACATATCTTCCACTGTCTTTTGTCTATTGCCATTCTCATCAATTCGTCCAAAGCATATCCTCATGTTGTCTCCTATTCCTCTATTTTATGTGTCCACTTCGTTCTTGGTCTTCCCCATCGTTTATTAATAAAGATTTCAGCCTCCATTATTATTTTCATTAATCTATTTGTCTTTATCACAATATCTAATAATTCAGCTATTTTATTTTAATTATCTTTTTGTTAATGTCTTTTATAGGTTCCATGTTCCTATATCCAATTGTTGTACTACAATGTTAATATTGTCTTTTTATGCTCTTGACTATCTTGTTCATGGTAAGTATAAAAAGCAGTGAGCTTGAACTGCCCACTTGCTTTATTTTTCTTTCCACTATAAACACCTCAGATATTGCCTGCATATTTTCTTTCTTACCTTCACTATTCTTATTTCTGCTTATTATATTATTCATTATCTGTTTAGGTATTTTCATCCATCTGGTATTGTCCATATGTCTTTTCGAATGAATCACTCAACGGCTGGTTTGGAATCAGTAAATACTAGTAACATTTGTCCCCCTTCCTCTATTAGGTGTCTTAAGTTTTCTTAAGAAGTGCATTAGTCGTTTTTTCAAAAATTTTGTTACTTGTGCTAAAGAAATTGTCCTGTATTTATCGGATTAAGTTTGTTCCCCTTTTTTCATGTATAGTTCCTATCCATTATTTTGTTCCAATTTCAGATATTTGGTCTATTTTTCAATATTTTCTAGCTACAAATATTTTTTTTGTTTGTCCAAAATATTTTGTTGTGATATTAATTTAAATTCCAGACAATTTTGGGAAAACCTATGGACGATGATAACAGAAAACTTGAGAGTAAAGTAATATTTTTCAAAAATACTAGAAGAGTACTGAAATTCCCAAATCAAGGACAAAGCAACACCGAAAATTTACCTATAGAAATACCTGGTCTTCCATCTATGGCAATAACGTTCAATCCCAGTGACCAGAAACTTCTATTTTCTAAGAATTATTCTCCTTACGGTATACATAAAATTGAAAACAACGAATTACCTCTAGAACAAAATAGTTCATCATCATTGGACAGCATATATGAAGCTCCCAAATTTAAATTAGGTCACAAAACACTTCACTATGTTTTAGAAACTTATCATGGGTTTTATGATACAGATAATATATTGTCTAAGTGTCTTGAAGTTCATAATTATCAGGTAAGGACAGTTTTTTTATTATGAAATGAAAAAACAGAATAAGAAACACTCTGGAAATGTCTTTCCGAGCATGTTTACTCTAAAATTAGTACCACTAGATTCAAATATTTTAGCAAAAAATGACGATTGCAGGAAGGAGAAAAGTTTTGTTCTTATAGTTCTAGAATGTATAGTAATTACAAGATGGTGTTTGTTGAAACCCTAGAGCTGGAAGTAGAACTTGGAATTTTAAAAACAGCTCTTATAAGGGGTACAATAAAGTGTACTGCAATGTAATATTTAATTGCACTTTCCAAAATAACATTCTATTCTGATACCATCAACATGTTCTCAATCATGAAATTTCGTTTTGTATGAGTTTGTCTTGTCAATATTCAACAATGCAAAAATGTATGAAATTATTTCAGGCAGCAGCAAAAATAGCAATATTAGATGGTCATTTTGGTGATAGCCTCGGTTTCCAATTAGTAGCTTTCAAAAGATATTTGGAACAGTTGCATCTGGATTTAAATGTTATTCAAAATAAAAAGAATCCAACAGATACTAAAGATTACATTGAATTAATAGTAAGAAATATACAGGATGATTTTAATGAGAAAAATTTGGTTTATTCTAACAATTCACCGGCGCATATCTTAAGCACTAGTTCATCTTTAGATAGTATTCGCCAATGGGGTGATGATTTAGAACACCAAGGTATTTATGACACCGAATATCCAACTGCAAATTTTGTATATCAAACTTTTCCCCATTTTATTGTTTTATCCTTAGGTGGCAGAGAAAGCCCATGTGAAATACCTGAAGTTGGAGATATTAGACAGAATATCTCGCATTATGTACAATCATTAGCTAATAAAGATAATTCACCACCAATTTCTAGTGTATCGAAAATGGTATCAGAAATTGATAATGTGCAAATTAAGATGAAACAGGCTGACGTCGAATTTCAAATTAAAGATAAAAATGTTAAAGAAATTATTGATGCAGCTTCATATTTGGTTGAGTTTTACATAAGGTACGTTAAGATTTATGGATTAATATAATCGAATTATTTACTAGAGCCATTATTGATTTATGAAAAATTCAGTCTTATATCATAAAATTGAATGTGACTTAATAAATCAGTACAAATATACTGCTTATTCAAATCAAAATAATTCATAATATACCATCTTAGATGCAAAAAAAGAATACATAAATACAATCTATCAATTTTCGCGGTTATTTTCAACCTCTAGTTGGGGGAACCCCCTAGTGCAAAAGCATACGGCGTAGGGTAGATTTTGCTTTTTGAGATATTCTCTACATGCTGCCAAAATTTCATTAAAAACGATGTAGGTTTATGGAAATCGGGGGTGAAAACCTTGGTTTCCGGGACTATTAGTAGAAGTAGCCAAAGAATTTGTGAAATCAGCCAGCTAATATAAGATGAAACTAAAAATTCGAGAACGTTATTAATTGTGAAATTTTAGGAAATATATTATAATGATGTAAACAGGAGATTTCTAGTTACTGAAATATATGTTCAATTTTACCGAATGTACAAGGCCTTTCGTCCAGCAGCAGGAAAAGATAGCCGTCTGTTTTATGCATATAACTATGGAAAATGTATCAATCCGGTTGTGGGTGAAAAATATTTAAACAAGGTTCGCGAAACAGTGGCTAATTTTCTTCAACTTGAAAATGTACATTTCGAAGATCGTCTGCTATACGTTTAGTAGAATCTGGGGGAGACTTGATTGCACTAAAGGGTATGGTGATGAATCGCTAGCGCACAGGACAAAAATAGCTTATAAAGTGTTTAGAACGTGTGGTCGTGCACAAATAACATAGAGTTTAGAACCAAGTAAATCAACGGGGGCTGTGACGGCAGGAAGAAATATAATTTCAACACAAACAAATTCGACTGCTCTACTCAATAGTTTAATGAACGTGTCATTCTTGCATTGTCCATTTATAGTAATATAAAGTAATTTCATAAAAAGTGACATAGTGTCGAGATAAAATGTCAAATTTTTTTCTACTGTCGGGACAAACTAGAATTATTATTAGATATTTCTGAATATTCGGTAGCACTGTCCAATGTAAAAGATTCCAAGATCAACTAATAAAAATTGATAAAATCAAATAAAAAATATCCATTGGACGGAATTGTGAATTTAAATCAGGACTCTCCTAACTTTGAAGCCTTTGGGCCAGAATAATTTTTTCGGTATGCTCCAAGGGCCAAAACAATTTTAATTTTTTTCATGTTTCAAATGATAAAAAAACGTCCGTACAGCATGGCACCAAACAAGAAACCCAACAACACTGTTTCGGATATGTTATATATATATTTAGATATTTAAACTTATATAATACGTTATCCAAATATTTCACTAAATTGAAATCGAAAACACCAAAAAACAAAAGAATTAATATTATATATAAACTGCGTTAACAAATCATGAAATATCAAAAAAGCATTAATTCAATTATAAAGATTCAAAAATTCTTGGAACAGAATCTAATACACGAAAAAGAGAATGTTTAGAAATGGTTCACATTCATAGAAACGAAAAAGCTAAATAATTTAAGTAAAATTTATAGCTCTATTTTGTAAATTCTAATAAAACTACATATAATTTGATGATTAAGTACTGCTACATCTTTGAAATGTAAGGACTAAGTAAAAATTCATTTTTCTTATTATAAAATTTTCTATTTTGATTTTATTCTTATTTTGATGTTTATGATGTATTAATCAATATAAATACGCAAATTGTGAGTGTCAATATCATATTTTGATAAAGACTTAAAGAAAAGCCGAAACGTCATATGTTATCTTTCCTCCAAAAATTATTAAAATAAAAACTAATTTTAAAACAAAAGAGACCTAAAATCAAAAACATTTAGATGCATTAATATTTAGAAATATAATAGAAAGTAATACTAGACTTCGCTTTTAATAAAATTCGAAATATTAGAATGAGATAAGAAGAAAGTTATGATAGAGCTATCTCTTTCAAGTGTTCCTTTTAATTTCTTGTATCGTACTCCTACCAGCGTTATATTTCTCTATTTCCTTATCTCATTTCACCGATCACCGCATATTGAAACAAATATAACAGCTCTACCTTCGACCAGAGGCTGTTTATTTCTAAAATTTGCACAACTTTTCAATATAGAAATTATATATACAGCAGTCTAGAATTACGAGTACTATGTCTATGTTTGGAAACGCAAAGCTGCGCACAATTTCGTGGCTAAACTGAAACAACGTTAAGCGGGGTCTTACTGAAATTTTAAATACATTGTTAAAAAAATGTATTAATTTTTTTATTTTTTGCAGAAAAATCTATATTTCAGAAAACCACATCTTGATGCAGAACATTTTGTTAAAATGTATAGAATTTTGGCTTTCTAATAATCTACCTGTGCCAGTTCTAGAAAGTATCCTGCTGAAAAATATGGACAAATACTTCTATCCGTTGTCAATTCTCCTTTTCTGTAAAAATTTTTGCAATCAGGACGAAGACGACGTAAAACATACTTCTTCGGGCTTTTTGAAAGAATTCTCGACCAAGTTTTGCCTTCAGCTATGTTCGATGGTATTAGAAAACGTCGACAAGGTTTAATCATTAGTATGTTACAACGTTAAATATTATTTTTTATTAGAGAGTTTTTTAATGTTAAGTCAGGATGGTTTAAAGAACCTTTAAATTAAACGAATTTTTTTTTTTTTTCGGAAAATAGAAACCACCGATATTTAAACCATCTTGAACATAAACTAGTCAATATATGTTTCCATAGATCTCACTAATTTCGATTTGTAATTGGCATTTTTTTTACTTGTTTTATTTTTTCTGACTAGGTCTTAATTTTGTAGCGTTGTTTAAAAGTAGACACCTTGTTGTTCCAGAATTAAAATTAAGTAGTAGAGAGAAAGTATGAAATTGGAAAAACCCATTCCAGAATATATATATATATATATATATATATATATATATATATATATGAATTGTAAAGAAGTCTGTCAGCTGTATCATGAGTAGTTTTTTATTGGGAACGTGGCAAGGAAACACCAAAGTGGACTAACTTCAATATATTTTCCGAGCTTTCGAATACTTATGTATTCATCATCTGGGAAATAATTAAGATTTCCGCTGATTTTGATGTTATTAAAGCTTGTAAAAATTTTAAACTCATGGAATTCAATATTATATATCTATCTATCTATCTATATATATATATATATATATATATATATATATATATATATATATATATATATATATATAATACCAAATTGGACTAACTTTTATATATTTCGAATACATAAGTGTTCGAAAGCTCGGAAAATATATTAAAGTTAGTCCACATTGGTGTTTCGTTGCCACATTCCCAATAAGAAACCGCTTATAATATAGCTGGCAAAGACTTTTACCACCTTCGACAATTCCTCCAAAGTTTTTCTATTTTTTTTGTTGTCCTCTGTATTTGGCTTCTGCATTTCTTTCTTGTCCTTCCCTTTTTATAGTGTGTTATATTGATGATCTTTTAATCTATTTTCTAAATACTGCGATGCCTGTTGGATGTGTAGACAGCGTCACTTCTTTTGTTTTCGGGTGTTTTAGAAAAATATTTTAAGTTTTGTTGTTTTGTTTCTTAATTGACTGTTTATCCTTTTCTTGCATGTTTCTTCTCTATTCAAAAAGACAAAATCTGAAAACCACAATTATTCAAGTGATGTAATAAATATCTAGAAAGTATCCCATATGCTGGAAACTACTTGTGTGTATCACAATTTCGTTGATAACTCATCTGATTATCCTTTTCAGTAGCTACAACGACGGTGCGTATAGATAAAGATACTTTGTAAAAGTTAATTAGAATCACATTTTTCCAGACGCATTTAAGACTAGAGCCACAACAGGGTCATGAATTCAGTTATTTGCAGTTCTAATTGCAATGCACAAGTTTTTTATTTCATTTTATTTAATCATTATTTATTTTTCTTCTAAAAATCACAAAACCACTTGAGATGAATTGACAAGAATAAATGAAAAATGAAATAATGGTCGCATTAAGCAAATGAAACTGTTGTACAAATCTAGCGGAATTGTTCGGTGAAACATATGTTACAAATTCAACACGTTCTGGAGCGGAAGCCATGTTTCCCACGTTTCGGAGCGGTATTAATTTGTGTTAGATAGAGGTAGCGGAATTGAAATTTATTAAGTACATAAATAATTCTCTATAATTTCGTGTTGAAATATAAAGACAGTTTTTATATGCATATACAAGTGGATATGTGGAAATGTGATGAATACACCTCGTAATTCTTTCAAAAGTAACTAGACAAAGTACCTCCACACTTGTCAAGTTCAATGAAAGCAACCAAAATAGCATAGGTTTTGAAAATATATCTGTCATAAACAAACACGACACAGAAAATAAAAAAGTGTTGACAGCGAACGCTCAACATGCAACCATTTATTTCGCATTCAGCTACCGGAAGGGTAGTGATCGGGAACGTGTTGAACTTTCGCTGACTAGCCGTTTTTGACTTATGTAAATTGTTAATTTTTGATATGTGTTTTTTATATTTTTGTTTAGTGTATTCAAACGAAATTATTTTTATTAAACTTAACGAGTGTTCATTATTTGGTGGTGCTTTGTCTATTTTGTTTTTGAGAATTACGATGTGTATCCAGCATTTACTAACTTTTATGTGTATATAAAAACGGATTATAATTCAAAACTAAATTATACGTTTAAATATGCAATTAAATCATCTCATTCTCTTGGCCGAATTTAATAATTTTTCTTCTAAGAACTTAACGTTTGATCACAGAACACAGTTGATTTAACAAATTTCTTGTTTTGTTTTGTCTCAGTTTTTGTTCACTTTTCTCACATTTCAGCTCCGCTACCGTTACCTAGAACAAATTAAAAGCGCTTCGAAACATGGTGTCCGATCCAGAACGTATTGAGATGGTAGCGTATGTGTCTCAGAACTAGTCTGCTAGGGTTGTACAACAGTTGCACTGTTATTACATTGTTGGTATTCAATTGAATCCTCCTAATATAATAGGTAGAACGAATATGACAGAAACTGTTTTTAGCTACTGTATATAACTTTTATACTTTTTCTCTCACGCTTATATTAAAATTATAAAAAATAGTTAGGGAAATCTTCAGCACAAATAACTTACATAATCATTTTTTTTTTTCAAACGAAATACCTGTCAATTTCTCAAAATTTTAAACATTGAATGTATGTCTACTTTAGTTGTAATAAATATTATTTAAGAATATATTTTCTTATTTAAAAAATGTCGGAACTACGTGAAAATGTCAAGTTTTGAAAATTACTATTGAATGTCTTTAATAGATATTGCTTGGGATTTCCTCATCCTACTACAATGCCGTTAGCAGTTTTCCAAAATTTTATAAAATATTTTACTTCCATTAACATACGAGTTTGTGTATTCCCATGAAACATTATTATTTCAATAAATAAATTTATAAAATATATTCTTGAATAATGAAACACAAAATATTTCAATGAAATGCATTTTATGGATACTGAACACACAGTTTATTACCACTATGTCGACACTCACAATTATACTTTCTAATCCTTCCATAGGTTGTTGGTTCATATCCAATTCGAAGGACTGGACAGTGTTATTGTGTAATTTTGAGTGTTCTTATAAGGGTAGTATGAATATTACTAACTGTTTCAAAAACAACAAGTAAGCATTTCATGGACTTTATACTTAACAATATTTTCGGTACAGTATTGGTTTAGTACTAACAGAAACATATCAACTAAATTTATATCCCAAATTAAACAATTTGTATAAGTAACCTTGTCTATTAAGTCATTACTGACTATCAATCGCACATAACTAAAATTTATACATAAACAAAGATAATACATTTGGGATATACATTTATGATGATATTTACTCCAAATTTAAAGTTACTTGTGTTCAATCATATCCGAAAATAATTTAAAATTGAATACTTTATATAAATATGTAGAATGTTTCTAAAATAACTTTTCATCTAGACAATTTTGCAAATAACTTATGATGGATATTTTGAGAAACACGATAGCCCTTACTATAAACTAAATATTCCTTCTAGATAATTTGTTAAGGTAAGTGGTTGATCAAACAAATAACTCGTAATGCGCATGAGCTCATCCACATATACAAGAGATCATGCACTCTCCGCATAACGAAACATATGCGTACAAATATAAATGTAGTACTCTCAACATGAATACTTGTTGCTTTGTAGTATGTAGTGTTTAGAAATATTTACATTTCGTTAGTTAGATATGAGTTTTTGACAATTAAGTGTTTAAAAACAACGTTTAAGTATCAATAACATTAGAGTGTTTTGTAGACTCGTTTTGGCTTTACAGCCACTCTGCACCTATACCTTAAAGATATTTTATAAAAGACTCTCAATCTTATTATTCTGCTTCCAAAACACGTAGACTCCTCCCAAAGGTTTTTGTGTCCCACTTCCCAAGGTATTAGTACTACTCCTTCGAGGTACTTAAGCCTTTTATCGAAATGGACAGGATATTCGCAGAGTAGATTCTCCACTGTTTCCATGGCTTGCTCGCAGAATCTGCAGTTGTCGTCCTCTGTCTTGACTATCGTCTTAAAGTTGTATTTGACGGGGTAGTAACCTGTCAAAATACCGACCACCAGTTTCATGTCGTTTCTGGTCACCACGAGAAATTCTCCAGACTTCTTAGCTGATATGCTTATTTTGGATTGTCTCAGACCTAGATTTTTTCTCCGGAAAGATTCCACTTAAAAATATTTATTCTTTATTGTACACTTGAAAAACTTAACACACAATAACTTGTACATATACACGTACATATTGCCATCTTTTCTTGAAGATATCCAGAGGAGCCCTACCACGCACGGAATGAGGCAGCCTATTTATATTCCATAACCGTGGTGAATGATTTGCCGTAACAGCTAGAGGTATGTTGAGGGGTATGACGCAAAACTCCGCAAAAGTGTAGAGGTAGAAACAGATAAAATACATGGGTACGTTTTTATAAACGTGCCAGTCCGGTTAGGCGATCTTCAACCATTGAAGATCTTAGCCACGAATAAATTCTGCGCAACGTAGAGATGCTGCTTCCTGGTATCACCTGGTGGCCATATTAAGGTTACTTTTTTGTTAGCTAATGCTTTTAGAGTTTGATTACACTCCCACACTAGATTGGACGTGCATTCAATAGCTTTTAGAACCTTTAAGTTCGCTTGGCTATCTGAGAGAATGTGAATGTGCTTTTTAAAAGGTTTCTATTAAAGCACTCCTTAGCACATTTGTTCATTCCTAGCAACTCTACCTGAAAAACTGGTGAGTATTCCTAGAGTCATTATTGGCATTCGTTAATTACCACTTCTAATGGGATATTTTTGTCCAACATGCTATTCATTTGTCTCATTGGTTTGTCCCTGCCTTCTATCTTTATCAGAATTCTTAAGCGACCTGTCAGATTTTCTGGCTTTAGTTTTACTGAACGCCTCTTTCTTCACTTTAAGTTGAAGAGGCAGGTTCAGTAACGCCTCTAAGGCTGTGATGGAGCAGGTCGAAATTGCTCCTGTAAGAACTAGACAGATTAGCCTTAGTGATCTTGTTCAGATTTTTTCTGAGCTGTTGATTGTTCGGTTAACAAGCACTGCGTATGTGATCATGGATTTGTTGACTGGTATGTTCAGTATACCATCTTAGGCTTTAGTCCACATGTCTTGCCAACAAGCTTGCAACAAGTCCATACAGCTGCAGTGGATTTTGAAATTACCTTGTCTAAGTGATTTTTTCAAGTAAGTATTTTATCCAGGATGATATTAACATTAAGTATGAAACTCCTAAAAAAATTTGAACGTCTTATATATTTATTTCTATATTTCGCTCTAGAATTTTCTGGTTCTCATATCTCAACGCCTTGTCTCAAACATACTGATCACCAAACCAAAGCTGTAATTAATTCACTTTCAGTAACTGTTGCTCCATAAATATGTATTTTCTTGAACTCAATCAACTGTTGCTGGTTAGTACAGTCATCATATACAAGTTTTCCGCTCAGCAAATCAAAACTGTCTGCTATTACTGAAGTAATACCACCAGGATGATGCACGAAATATATTATAAATTATTTTCGGATGATGTACAAACACTCTTAATATTGAATAATTGATGCGAGTATAATTCCAATTTTTAGCACTGAGTTAGGTTTAAATGTGTGATGTTTTTTAGCTATTTTATCAAATCTTTTTAATAGAATTAAAGAGGTTTATTTTGGTGAACATTTTATGTTTGATATTAAGTTTGTACCTGCTGTATTGTTATTTAAATTAAGTACTATACACAAATTGGATAGTTGTATTTTTAAAAATAAAAATTATATACTCAAAGTATAAGTGTTAAAACTCTTGGATAAATCGCTGACAAGATTCTCTACGCTCCATTATCATTAAGCAAAAATATTTGTGAAAGGAATTTTGTCGATACTACCTAATAGGTAGGAGAAAATGTATCTTGTTAACAAGAGTCTGACGGAATACAACTTGAATATCAAGATGTGGATAAGATACTTTTTTAAAACGCCCCCACACACAGTGGGGCGAAATCTCAAAAAGCTGACCAAAACTAGAAAAAAGTTTTCAGTTACGGATTTATCTGTTATAAATTGGTAAAAGTGATTTCTAGTGAGATTGAATCAGACGATAATAGGATCCCAACTGGAGAGTACCAATGTGAAAGGATCTTCTGACTGATTGTTTCGAGAAGAAAAACGGTCCCTCGTTTTCAAAAACGCACAAAAGTTTTTAATTAAACAAAATAGAAACATCATCTAAAAGGTTAGTAGAATATTATAAAGTTAATTTAGTTACTATTTTAATCAAACATTCATTTTAGATAATCTTACATAATTAGTTTTTGAGTTCAAAAAATTTCTGTTACAATGTAAGTATCTAAAATGTTCCGCTATGGAACGATGGTTGGTGACAAATTGAAGTGTAAGAAATTAACAAATAATTCCAGCCTAATATGATAAAAATGGTTAATTATAGTCTTGCTCAAATTTTTTGTGAGTTTTGATAAATTTGACATTTATTTCGTAATCGAAAACCTTGAAACTTCATGGTATTATAAAGTACAGGCTTAAATGCAAGTAGATGGTTATTAGGGGGTAAAAAGGGTAAGTAACTGTTACTCAAATTGTACCGGGTGTCCCAAAAAAATTTATAACAAAAGTGACCTCGAGAAAAACCTGGAAATTATTTAACAGAGTTGTAGGTCCACCGCTAGAGAGCGTAATTAAATACCAAAAATTATAAAATGAATAATTTACAAATTTTGTCTAATTAAGATGCATTTAAACTATGATTATCGTATTCTTCAAGAAATTCAGCATATATTTGATTTTACAAGTTTTAGTTTATCTCTTCAAATAAGAGGTGGGGGGGAAGCGGGAACTTTATTATGAAAAAACGTCTGTAATTCCAGTTCTACTTAACCTATCTATGCAAACTTAGTCTTTTTGAAGAGATCTCCTTTCTACCAACGTAAGAGTTGTGATTTCGAAACAACCTAATGAGTAACGTATACGCTAGAGGGCGCTATTTATTTTTTTTTAAATCTAGCTATCCTTGAAAAATGTTGAATGGAAACATAGTTTTAATTAAGGAATATAAATTAGCAACAGAATAGCGAAAACCGCATATCGATATCTTTTTCGTATTACGAGATATCTTAAGAAATGTGTAAATTTTCAGCATTTTCCTTTAAACATAAATTACTCCGGATTGACTCAACGGATTTTAACTTGTTTGACTCCTCAAAATTGTATTTCCTTGTTCTATCAATAATAGTTCCAATTATTATGTCAATATTACTTATGCTGTCACCGGGAAACTGCTTTATGGAAGTTAAAATGGAAATATAAAAAAACAAGTAGTGGGCCATGAAAAAAACAAAACAAAAATATATGTCTTCAGTTAAATTAATTGTCATTGCGGTTTGTGTGCATTAAATTCGATATATTCGATATAAAATTTACTTAAAAGTTACTACAAACGAATAAGCATTTGATATGATAGGCATTTACTTTGAATGAAAGTTAAAATCGAAATATAACTTAAGGTACCTCGCTAGTGACGACCTAAATGTTTAAATTGTCGCCCATTATTTTCGATATAAGCGTTCATTCTTTGCAGTGTAGATTGAACAGCAATCTCAATATCTGCTCTCGATCATGTTATTTCTAGTAGTGGGTCTAGTTGCACAAACAAGGTCCCAGAGATAGAAATCTAAGAGGTTAAGTCTGGTGACCTGGCTGGCCAAATAAATAGGCCTCCACGTCCTATCCACCTATCAGGGTAAGCATTATTCAAAAATTCTCTTACTTGTCTGTAGAAATGCACCAGACACCCATCGTGCTGAAACAACATAGACCTACGATTTGCTAGTGATATATCTTCTAGAAGAAGTGGTAATTAGCATTCCCCGTTAATTGCGTTGTCAAAAATAAAAGGTCCAATTATCTGACCATCTACAATACCACACCATACATTCACCGACCATCGCCCCTGAACTGAACTTCTTCCATCCAGCGTGGATTATTCTGTGACCAATAGTGCTTATTATGACGGTTACCGTACCATCACTATTAAATGTAGCTTTGTCTGGCCACAAAATACGTGACAGTAATTGAGGGTCGTCATATACCATATGTAGTAACCAGTTGCAATAATCCAACCTTCTGTCGTAATCACTATCAACCAATTGTTGATGCAGTACTATATAATATGGATGAAATCTAAAAGAAATATAATGTCCTATTAAATATCTTTTCGGAATGATAAATAAATTATTATGTTAACATATAACCATGCCCACAAATGATATTATGCGGGTATATTTTGTTTAAGAAACATATCTTTTCACATCATAATTTACCTGTGTCCTGTCAAAATACGTTGTGATATTGTATACATTCAAAGTAAATGCCTATCATATCAAATGCTTATTCGTTTGTGAGAATCATCTTAGATATAACTTTTAAGTAAATTCTATATCGAATTTAATGCACACAAATCACAATGACAGGTAAATGAACAAATTACTAGGTTTATTAATTTGACACAAGACATATCTACTTGTTTTTATATATTTCCATTTTAACTTTCATAACGCAGTTAATAGAACAAGGAAAGACCATTTTGAGGAGTCAAAAAATGTCAAAATCCGTTCAGTCAACCCGGAGTAATTTATGTTTAAACGAAAATGCTTAAAATTTACACATTTCTTAGGATATCTCGTGATACGAAAAAGATATCGACATGTGGTCTTCGCTATTTTGTTGCTAATTTGATCTACTTTTATATTCCTCAATTAAAACTGCATGTTTCCATTCAACATTTTTCAAGGATAACTAGATTTAAAAAAATAAAAAAAATAGCGGCCTCTAGCGTATAAGTTACTCATTAGGTTGTTTTGAAATTATAAATCTTACATTGGTAGAAAGGAGCTTTCTTCAAAAAGACTAAGAACTGGACTTACAGGCGTTTAATATCTTGAAGAATACGATAATCATAGTTTAAATGCATTATAATTAGACAAAATTTGTAAATTATTCATTTTATAATTTTTGGTATTTAATTACGCCCTCTAGCGGTGGACCTACAACTCTGCAAATAATTTCCAGGTTTTTCTCGAGGTCACTTTTGTTATAAATTTTTTTCCCGGAGCTGTACTATAAACGGTTCCAGAGATATGGCAGAGAGCCATTCTTATTGGGGCATCCGGTACAATTGGAAAGAAACTATTATAGTAGTTTAATAAACAAAGGAAAAATTATGTTATTGAATTTTCTTATTGACATTAGCTTAATGCCTTATATATTAAATTAGTCATTTTGGTGAAATATTGCTACTATACTAATTAAATATAAAGTATTTTTCATAAGACTTAACAAATATTTGGTATAACCATCAAATAAAAATGACATTATGTTAACTGGAAAATCTGGTATAACACTGCTACTCAAACCAGAAGTTAACCTATAAGTAAGTCTTTTCAAAAATTTTATTTTGAATTATAAATTCCAAAAACTCCATCTGTTTGGTACTGTTTTTAGGAAATAAATCTAGAGTTGTAGTACTTTAAATAATGATAATCATTGTTTCATCTTTTGTGTACATTATTTTTAGAATTATAATCAAAAACAAAAGAAAATAAATCTTTAGACACATATTTTCTCAACAATCTGATACAAGAGTGGGTATCCAATGGAAGAATCAAATATATTGGGAAGCTTTATTGAAATTTACACTGGTACACAGTAATTGATATTTTATCACTTTTCCTACGTTCCTCATTGTTTTTTTCTAATACTGTATATGTACTATATGTAGATTACTAAGCCGTTTTTATCAAGTTTTAATAAAACACTATAAAACAGGTAGGAACAATTTTTTTTTAAGTATAGGATTATTCTGATTAAAATAGGTAATCGGAAAATTTTTAAAATGTGAACTCTACAAAAAGATATATTACAAAACCAACATTTTTATGTCCCATAGAAAATTAAAACTCAAAACAGTTTTTCAGTCACAAAGCAAAACTAACATTTCTGAAACTATTCAATAAGATGTATCAAAGTCCTCAAAACTCTGCATTTGAGGCAATTCCACTTCAAAACTCTCATCCAACAACATTGGCACATCTATAGTAAACATATTATTTGGTACCAATTCAAGAAAATCAGAATCTATGACTGGTTCCATTTCTAAATAATCAAAATCAGAATTGACAGAGGGAGGAGGTGAGTTTTTTGAAAATGAATAATCTCGCAAAATCTTTATGATTCCTTCTTTTCCAAGATGTAATGGTGGCCATACATCATCATACAAATCTGAAAAAAGGAAAACTTTCAGTCTAGACAAATAATTAATTTTTAGTGTATATAATCAAAAATAATAATTGAATCTTCATTACTTGTTATCAAAACAGTTTATGAAACATATTGATACTGCACTCAAATTCATTTTTAGTCCTCTTTCAAAATGAGTAGAGCTTAATTTTTGTGAGATTGTTTATGTAAAACAACAAAATATATACTTACAAAAAATCTAGAAAACTAAGCTAAAATTAAATTAAAGTGAACAGAACAATGTAGATCATATATCAAAAGCATATAAATATGAAAAAAAAATAAGCCTAAGAGTTAAGGTTTTTACAATTAAGTAAAACTATTGATATGGTACAAGCATAAGATTATCAATGTAAAATCACTGGATAGTTTAATCTTTCAAACAGAACATGTTAGACGGATATAGTTTACAGATTTGGTACTAGATCTCGCTAAGGAGTGAGTAAAGGTGTAGGGGTTTCATAAATGCCTCAGTCTAACCCTACTTTTAACCAGATACCAGATGGTCGCCGCCTTTCACCAGACCCTAAGCAGATTTTCTTATATTTAACTGATAATATTTGCTCATGTTACCATTTTAATTACTTCTTTGTCATATTTGGCATTATTTTACTTATTTCATTATATTTGGATGATAGTAATTACCTATGTTAAATATTTGTTTTAACATGTCCTTTTATTAGTTACTTCTTTGTAATATTTAGCAGAGGCGTCTCTACTTATGGTGCAGGGGGTGTGTTGCTTGTGCCCAGTGGCCCGGAAATTTTATAGTGAGTAATAGTGAGTATCCTATCGCTACCGAAAGGTGCTTACTGGCATTGGTTTTGATTTTTTTGCAAACACGCCTATTATCGTTGAGTACTCGACTTTTCAGGAGTAATAAATAGAGTTGACATTGCCTTATTCAAACGTCGTGCGTGCGGCATTTCTAAAAGGACTGTATGTGTGTGCCGCTTCTTCTACAATACCATAAACCATAATTTTGCGAAGGAAGCCTTAACGCAATATAGAATAAGAAACAGTTTCTGGTAACTTGAAGTGCTAGTTGTATATATTCCATTTCAACAGTGCTCAACATGCTTAGGTACTATAGGGTGCTAGGGTGATTATTGCACCTGGCCGCAATGTGAGCTAGAGACGCTTCTGATATTTATTATTTTTTTGTTATACTCTATGTACTATACTACATACTACTCTATACTACATACTACTCTATACTACATATACTCTCTTATGTTTTACTGATAAACAAAAAAGTAAGATGGGGTAAATGAATGCCAAATGACTTAAAATATTCACAAAAAATCCCGTATCCGTCTTTGAGACGCATGTTCCTGATAATGCAAAAAAAATCATATTTTGTCTGAAGGGTTAAGTCCAAGTAACTAGTTACCATATAAATAAAAACCATTACAATGTGATAACTCTTTCTGTAGGAAATAGTACAAAATCACTATTTCTAATAGGTTTCTGATGATCTGTGTATACTTCCAAATAGTTTTTTAATTACCTATAATATTTCAATCTACTCACCATCCACATCTTTACCAGAAAACATAAAGTCTTCTCCATTCAAATCTTCTTTTGGAGAAACTTGAGACAGGGAAGCTTTAGGTGATACTTTTTGTTTAAATACATGATCTTTATTCGTGGTATTTTTTGATTTCATTATTTTGTCTGCTGGAGATTTTCCATTCACGGATCGGTCAATAAAAGGTTTTCTAGTTAGTTGATGGGGGACGGGCTTCCTCTGAATGTTATTTTCTGCATCTACAGTATTCACATTTATAAGATATTATAAAATATAGAAAAGTTAATATAATATAATACAACATACCAAAAAATTAAATAAAATGTTCAAAAATTACTACTTACTTTCTGATAAATATATTTGTACAGCAGGTGAAGAAAACATTTTGATATGTCGTCGTATTTCGTGTGTATTCAGCAAAAACCTATTTTCTTGTAATTCTATTTTTTGTAATCAATTCAAAATGGTTTCAACGGTCACAGATTCAATTCAATTTTTTATTTACTTGACAAATAATTTGTTTTTCAATATATTGCCTCGACTATTTAGTCTTCATCCACCATTTATTTTTTGTTACAAATATATTTACATTTACTGCTCATGTATTAAGAAAAATACATTCTAAGAAATGCACTTTATGTATCTAAATTAAAAAATAAGATAGTAATAGTCATTAATAAGTTCCATATATTTCACATTTGTATAGTAACTTTATAAGAAGAAGACTTTAACATATGTCAAAAATATCAATTATTTTGAATTACAATACATTAATTACTTTTATAATAACAGCAATTAGACATATCTACTTTTTCTCCTAATATAGTTGAAAATTCATTTTGTAAGAGTTCATGTAGAGTTTTCATATCATGTTTATATAACCAATATTTTCCTTCAGGTACAAAATCATATCGTTTAGGGCCGGATTTTGGTGAACTCAACCAGATTTGTTTGTTTGGTGACTGTCTGTTTATTACATAAGTACCATATTGTCCTAAATTTATTGTCAGTATCCCACTGCTAAAAGATACATCAGCTGATTGAAATTTTTCATTTGATTCTATCAATTCTTCAAAAAAATCTGTTAGATCTTCTAATGTTTCCTCACACACCTTTTCAAATGTAATATCATCTATTTGTTTAAAGGTGAATGTACTATAATGTGAATAAACTGTGTTTTTACTTGGCAAATAATGTTCTCTTGTAATATTTAATTTTGTACAATTTGGAAAGTACAGTCTTCTTTGATAGTTACACTTTAATCTTCTTGGTCTAATTAATTTAAATAATCTTAACATTGCAAATATTTTCGTCAATAAATAACCACTTTTCTTCTTCCAATAGTCCACTACAACTTCCTTTCATCATTCAGTTCTCATTGCTACTGGCATTGTCTTATAAGATGCTACTGTGTTGATTGATTTTTCATGTTGAAAAAAGAAGATTAATATTTCCCCTCCTTTTATGTTATTTCTGTAAATATACAAATTGTTATATTATTCAAATTTACGGCGGTTTAACAATATATTATTTTAATTTTCACCTTAGTTTAACAGTAGCACTTGTATATTCAAATTATATTAACTAGTTACAAGGAAATCGCTTTCCAATGTGTGATATATATCATAGATTGAATCTTTTTTGCATGTATAGATCTATGGTTATACGTAAAGTAAATAAACTTCAAACATAACCTAAGATTTCAAATTTGTATTTTTCCTACGCTTTAAAATGTATTCCAGACCTAAACCAGGAGAAACCGAGGAGGATTTGTTAAGATTACAAAAAGAATTTGAAAAGAATAAGGCTCAAAATAAAATAATACCAGCAGCGACCGTTGTTAGCGACAAAACTAAAGGTATACCTCGATAATTACCAAATTCATTATATGTGAAGCTTGGTTTATGTATCCAAAATTTGAACTAAATTAAAATTAACATTGAAGTAAACTTTCTTGTTAATTTCTTGGTTTATGCAGTAAATTAAGTATTTATATAGATTAAGATTAACCAATAGAATTTCCCCCTATGGGTCCTATTTTATACAATTGTCTATCAGTGTTCCATCCTCTATATGACATTGCTAACTTTCACATATTCCCATTTCTTATTTTTTGATATCAGTTTTAAAAATAAAATACCACGGCAGAAAGTGGCCCAATAATGTGAATAATATTTCCATAACCATAGAACAACGATGTTGTAAACAAAACAATACTACCAATGCAGGCTGATCTAATGTATTTTGTGCTCATAACCTCACAAAATTAAGGAATTAAACTTGGAAGTTGAAAGTTGATGAACTCTTAGTTTAACTTTTAATCTAATTTGTTAGTTTAATGGTAATTTGTAATTTTGGCTGCATAAACATATCTCGTTTAGTGTAGTACTTGCTTAAGGTTAATCTAAATACATATTATTTGATGCGTTTTTTCAGAAAATATACAACATGAAAAAGAATCTGAATCTACTGAAGTCATTGACATCCAAGAACAGCTTGCAAATACATTTGAAGCAATTCCAAGTAACATTAAGTTAAAAGGTATAGTGGAAAATAAATCTGAAAATATACAATCTGTTTTCAAATTTAACAAAACAAGTGGATTTCCAAAAGCAAAAAGACGCAATGTAAGATATTTTTTATTATTTATTTATTGGATCTAAAGATTAAAATACTGAACAAATACTATAAACTTGTGGATAATCATATCAAAAGCACTAATAATAATAGTAAACTGAAAACCTGATTGGCTTGTTGACAAACTTTATGAAATTAATATGTATATGTATCTTTATTTTCCAACCATACTTTGGTTATTTCTCAGATTATTTCAGAATAAGATTATTGTGTTTGAATTAGGTAACAACTGATACTGGTAAAGGGAGTCTCTTTTCCCAACAAATGAAAAAGACAAAAAAAGAGGAAGTTTCAATGGAAATGGATAGTATTCCAATTATTGAAAGTAATATTACCATTAAAGAACATTGTGAACCTTCTTCTAGTGGTATTAGCATCAGTAATCATAAACCCGAAAGTTTACCAAATCAGAGTTATATTCTAACAGGAGATGATAGTCAACAAATCCACCAAGAAAATGTACATCGCTTGAAGGTATTCATGCATGTTTTACATTTCAATATGATAAAAAATATTTCACAAATTAATTTTAATTCATCACCTGAAAAATAGTTATAAGCTGAAATATACATTATTATGTATATTTAGTTTTTATATTCAAATTTGTAGAATATGACTGAAGAAGAAATAATAGAAGAAAGAGAAAAATTATTATCAATGATGGATCCAGCAATTATACAATTTCTAAGGTCCAGGAGAAAAAAGGAAAATATAGCAACTAGAAATCCTCCAATTAGTGAACAAAACAAAGCAGCAGAAAGTGTTAAAATTGAGGAAATTGATACTACATTTGAAATTTTAACACAGCCAAAAGCTGATAAATGGTTAAATTTTGATATTGTTGAAACAAATAAATTAGCTTGGATGAAAAATATTGATATACCAAAAATAAAAAGTGAGAAATTTGAGGCAAGGTAAGTTAACTATAATTTTTGTATACTTTTAAATTTTAAAACTTGGAGACTAATTTTTCTTTTCATATATATCAAAATTGGGCAAGGGCACTCAGTCGTAGTTTTTTTTTCAATTTAACAAAAAATTTGAAATTGTTATGCTGCTCCTGTTTTTCATCACACATCATCTTAAACTGCTACTGCACAAATACTATAATTACTGAAACATGTTTTGGGATGTGCATAGACAAGATATCTAGATACCCATCGCATTACTCGTTTTTTACCCAACCCGTTTTTTACAATGTTTGGGGCATTTCATTTTTGGATTATACAACCATACTATTTGATTAGTGGCCACACAGAAGCCTGCACTCACTGTCGTGGATATCTCCTGCGCGATTTGTAGGTTTGAGTTTTTCACAAAGATATTTTGGCAAATAATGATTGTAGAAGTTTTTTGAAATTTTTGTTATGAAGTCTTTGACAGTGGGTATGTCGGCTATATCATGCAATCATGAGGTTCTAGGAAGTTTTGGATAGCATAAATATTTAATAGCCATTCAGAGGCACTTGTTTTGTATAACCTGCAGGGCGTGGGATTTATGATTGGTTCCTGTCTAATAGACTGGGACTGCGTATGTTATAATTGGTCTTGCGATTTATTTGTATAGTACAGTAACCTTGTTAGTGAAAAGTGGGCTGTTGAACTGAGCGGAAGGGAAATCGTTAGGGAATTACTATGCTCCTAACGAAAATGCTGTGGATTACAAACGCCTGGTGCTCCCTGATGAGGTTTTCTGCTTTGTCCACACCTACCTTACTCCTGGTGAGATAGTTGTGGTCTTATCAGTGTAATATCAACAGCCTATTAGAAAGTTATGTTGATTTTAAAAAGGTGCTATAAATTTAGGTACCAAAAAGTATAGTGATTTCATTTCAAATTCAGGATTAAATTAGTTACTTTATCTAATGTACCTCAAGATATAAGTAGAAATATCAGTTTCAGCTTTAATGTACTTACAAATATTTTTCTTTTGAAGGTTTGATTTTGAAGGCTGGATATTACCTTATTCACAATCAGAAATTACTGAAAAGAATAGAGCTTTGTACCATCATGGAGACGAACCTGGTAGACCTGGTTACACCTTACAGGAACTTTTCCAACTTTCTAGGTTGGTATATCTTTAATCATATAATAATTTTTAAAATTGTATCACAAGAGAACTTTTTGGAAACTATGATCAGGTAGTGATGTGGACGGAACGGAACATTTTCCAGAAAATTTTCAATGTCAAAAAAGCAATTTTTTAGAAATTTTTAATAGGACATGTATGAACTTTCCATTCTTTTATTAGTTTTCTTTTATTTGTCAATTTCTGTACCATTTAAACAAAAACTATAGGTTATAATTCTAACTTTGTAATCCACATGAATTAAATATTTGATTCTGTTTTACTTAAAATTTGTCCCATTGTTTAATTTAAGTCACCATATTTCATATCATAACAAAAAAGCACTGGAAATGAATCATCCATTTCTTTTGTTATTTGATAAAATAAAGTAATTAGGTAGTGACAAAAGCCAGAAGATGCCACCACTGCTATAAAGAGAATTGTGTAGTGGGACTAAAGCAAAATTAATCCTGCTCTCTGTGAAGAAAAATGGGTAACCAGAAAAAAACAAGTGTGTGGAAACATTTTGATGAAGTCCATGAAGGCAACAAAATTATTGGTAAATGTAAATATTGTGATCAGAGATATGCAAATAATGCCACAAGGATGAAAAAACATTTATGTGCATGTAAAAAATGTCTAGAAAGAATAAAATGCATTTTTCAAAAGTTTGTGCAACATAAGACAGGAGAAACTTCTTGTGGAAGAAATGTGCTTCAGATATCACATGTAAGTAAACAATTTTTTTAATTTATTCTTAATAATAGTATTAAACCATAGTTATGTGGATATAACTTAATTTTTGGCTGAGTTATTCACTTTTATTTGCCAGTAATTTGATAAAAGGTATAGATATCTACTGAATCAAATAATAATAATTGTTTTAAATTCTTAATTGAATGCACCTTCTATATTGTTTTTAAGTACCTTTCCTTAAAAGTATATCCTTTATAAATATAACATGGATTACAATATATTCTATGAGAATGAGAAATCTATACAAAACATTTTTACGAGTGTTGAATTGAAAGAAATGGGTATAAATATATTTTAATAAGAAAATAAATATAAGAAAACTGATGATGTGAAAAAAAATATATATTTAACAGGTTTACTATATATGTTGTTCGAGAATTATATTCTCAAACCAATGAATGATCATTCGATTTTCGAATCGATGATCTTTCAAACAATTTACGACTACCTGATCTCAAAAAAAAAAAAGATAATTTCTCTTGATGAATTAACATAGTTCTTTTATTCAATTTACGTTTCAAGTGTTATTTACTGTATTTGGGCGCAGGACAAGTTTTGTGTTTAACATTTTGTGTAGTGTAGTCATATTTTATTATAACTTTTTATCCTGAAAGTGTCTCAATTCATATCGACAGAAGTCAATAAGGCACCACTACTGTAGCTTTACGACCTAAAGTAGTTGCTAAATAAAAGATTACTCATAGTGGCGTATGTCTTTTAGCCTTATACTAAAATACCGTTTTGTGCTACCAAAAATCAGCAACTGCTACAGTCTAAGTGCTGTACAGTTAACAAGTACGTGCAGCGCTCCTCACGCTTAGATATAAATAGGCGTGTGGGTAAAGTGGTTGAAGAACACGGTCATTTTCCAACCATATGTTTTTAAATCAAAAACAAAACTAGTAAAACCCAAACTTATTTAATTTATTTAATTAATATTTATATTATATTTATTATATTTATATTTATAATATTTATATATTTAATTAATGTAAAGAATATTATGAAGTTGAAGAATAAGTTTTCACTAAACAAGTTTTTATTTCTTTTCATCAATGCTTAAAAAAAATTGAAACCAAAACCCATTCAAATAAACAATGAAAAACAAAACCTTGCTCTTCGAGTTTCTCTGAGCTAGATGTAGAAGTAAACCATGCACTACAGCATGTAAATTTGATCTTTTTGTCATGCATTTAATTTTAAACATGAGACTTTACCAACTCATGGATTAAACCTTTTGGCAAAAGATATAATAAGTTTGAATTCAATTCGAACAATATTGTCAAAATGCAAGGCAATTATCAAATTGTTTAAGAATCACCACATTGAAAATCAAACATTGAAGGCAATCCAGAAAGAAGAACAAGGGAAAGAAAGTTCTCTTATTTTGCAATATGAAATCAGATACTGGATAATGATATATTTTGGGTGCAAGTTCAGACTACACACAACCTTCTTTTACCTATTTCTGCAGCAATACAGAAGTTAGAAGGTGATGCACCATCTATTTCAGAAGTTACAGTTATATTTAAAAAAATCGATGCAAAAATAATCGAACAATGCCTTTTTTACCCCTGACCAAAGAAGAAGACAAGTCCGTTAAATCATTTGTAACTGATAGAGACAATTTCTGTTTTCACCCAGTGCACTTAGCTGCAAATCTTTTGGATCCACGATATTGTGGACATGGTCATTTGTCAGAAGATGATTTAATGACAGCTATTGAAACCATAATTGAAGTTGCTAAAAACACTCTTGGTATCAATGAAGTTACGTAATGTCAGATATAGCAGAATACAAAGCAAAACAAAAGCTCTGGAGTAAAGACATTATTTGGAAAGCTGCCTGTAAAACATCTCCAACAACTTGGTGGAAAGGTTATTGCAGTACAAGAGAACTATCTAGGGTTGCAGTCAGAATTTTGAATATTACCCCAACTGCCGCTTCATGTGAACGCAACTGGAAGGCATTTAGCAACATTAAAACAAAAAAGAGAAATAGATTGACAGATGAACGCACTGCGAAACTAGTATTGGCTTCACAAAATCTTCATTTGCTAAGCGATGACAATGTCATGTTTTTAAATTTTAATTATGATCATGATCTGTTAAACGAAAACATGGATGCAGATGTAGCAGCGATTCTGATTTAAGTCACTTTGTGCTTTCCAATTCTGAGAGTGACCTAGAAAGTTAGGACATCAACATCATAGAATGTTGGTGCTTTCACAGTTAGAAAAATGTTTGTAGAAAAAATATGATCATAATCATATTATGTTTGATTTTTTTGGTCATTTGTTTCGATTTTAAATACACTTTTGTAGTAATTCAGCTTTTTCATAAAATCATTAATAAAAAAAGATTCATTTTTTCTTAAGAGAAATATGCGTTATTTTAAAACATACTTTTGTTTTCATTTTAAAAATTCATTGATCAATTTAATAAATAAAATATGCTCCAATATTGTATTTAATTAATCACTGAGATATTATATATGCATAACAATTATTATAGAATTATTACATTTTATTTTTTCAGCTTTATACATGATTAAAAATTTATAAACCACGATTTCTATGCTTTGATAAGTATTTAATTTTGATTTTTTTTTGTGTTTTTGTTTGTTTGTTTGAAGAGGTAAAAGGGCATCATATCCATTCCACAGTTGATAAAAAGCTCCAATTTCATTTACTTGCAGTCTCTAATGAACTAGAGTTTAATTTTACAATACCATATTAATTTAGTTGCTTGGAAAATTTTCTGTTTCAAAATTTTCCGGAAAACCCATAGTCGGAGAGCTGGTCGCCACTTCGACTAAGGTACTTTCAAAAGGCTGAAACTTTTTCTATATGTTATTTAATATAGTTAAAGTAGAAAAATCAACTTCTGGCAGGGTTAGCGCGGTTGCAACGATATCCACTGTTTTTTGCATATTGCAAATTTTTTATTTAAAAAAATGTATTTTCACAAATCTAGCTTTCGAGTATTTTTTTAATTAGACAATTTTGAATAAAAAAAAAAATTGCCAGATGATTTGCTCGGTTGCAAGTATCTGTAAAATGGACTGAAAGTTGCTAAGACGGGTAGTATAGTATTTTCCTCACAAACGTCTACCGACCCTGTCGACCCTTCAGCTAAAGAATTTTTACCTGAATATAAGATTGACATACAGGTAATACATTCTTAGGTAGGGGAGTAGGACATTTTAAGATAAATTTCCGTTAAGTTTGTCAGTTGCAACGCTGCTTATTTCGGAGCAAGTTAACTTACATAGTTTCGTCTAATTTACTAGCGAAATACACAAAGAATTGCATTTTTATATGTACTATTTTTGGATACTTGATTGTTCAATATCCGTTTCTTTCCATATTTGAGTGTTTTTAGAGTCAGTTTTCGACTCAACTGTATATTTTTTTCATATCTCCGCTACATTATTGTGATCAGTTGTGCGTAATAATTTTTTATAAGTGAAAAAAGAGAAAAGACTACTTGTTTTCATTATTGAAGCGCAAGAAGTGATCTGTGTGTTTTGTAAGGAAAAAAATGATAATAAATTGATTAAATTTAAACCTCAGATTTTATCAAAAAGCCATGAGGTATTGAACATTAGAAAATCTTTGAGACAGTGATATTGTTTTACCTGATGAAATAAACGATACAGCAGGATATCATAGTGAATGTTACATTTTTTTTTAATACTTGTTATATTAAATTTTTTTATTCCTATAAATTATGTGATCTCACATATTTAAATTCATTATTTCTTGAAATAGAAAAATCAATGATAGCACAATAAAATTAATTTTAAAGAAGTTTAAAATAATTATTTCATTAGGTTGAGTTCATTTTAAAAACTGAAACTATACATTCATTGTAGGTAATCCAGGTATTGGAGGCACAGAAGGCAGATCTGAAGAACGTGGAGACTCTGCAGGGCCATCAAATGAAGATATTGATAATCTGTGTTGCTTTTGTAATAAAAGAACAAAAAAAGTTAAAGGACGTTATCTGCCCTTACACACGATCGAAAGAATCAAATTTCTTGAGTCTCTAAAAATTTCAGTCGATAATGAAATAGTTAAAAAATTGATGAATTTAGCATGTACTCAAATAAAATATCATAATCCTTGCCGACTAAATTTTCACTATGAATGTCAAGATAAACCCGAAAAACCAGCATCATCTTTCCATAATTTACGAAATTACCATAAGCAGACGTTCATTGAAATAAGCGATTTTATAACAGAAAATATTATTGAAAATAAAAAGAAACTTACTTTTGATTACATATGCAAACATTATATAGCTACTATAAAAAAAATAGCAGAAGAGGATAATGGACATTATGACAACTTATTCAGTACTCAACATTTTGAAAAGAAAATATTGGACCGGTTTGGAGAAGATATCGATATCGTGAAAAAAGGCAGAAAAAAATATATCGTCCCGAAAGACTTTGTCCTTGAAGACACTTTGTGTGATACTCTAGAAGAGAAGGAAATCTTACAAAAAGCTGCATTTATATTACGTGATGAAATAAGTAAAATCGAAAAGAAATCATTACCTGAAGATCTAAAAATTGCGGATTTATTAAATGGAGAATGTGACGTTCCTGAAAGCATAAAAGATTTTTATTTTATATCACTTGGTGGCTTTACAGACACTTGCAACCGAGCAAATCATCTGGCAATTTTTTTTTATATTCAAAATTGTCTAATTAAAAAAATACTCGAAAGCCAGATTTGTGAAGATACATTTTTTTAAATAAAAAATTTGCAAAATGCAAAAAACAGTGGATATCGTTGCAACCGCGCTAACCCTGCCAGAAGTTGATTTTTCTACTTTAACTATATTAAATAACATATAGAAAAAGTTTCAGCCTTGTGAAAGTATCTTAGTCGAAGTGGCGACCAGCTCTTAGACTACCACAACTCTATGATCAGGTTAACCCAATCATAATCTAAATGTAGAAAAATATCCTGGATAACATCCATTGTTATTAAGAATCTGTTCAAGTAAATTTGGTCGTGGTCATATGATAGAATCCATTCTACCGTGAATGTGGGTAAATACTGTCAACTGATGGGTTGTTTCATTTGTCTATGGTTTTTTGAATTTCAAAAATTATTTATTCCTCTTAAATGGCTACCTTCTATTAATACTCATAAACAGTGTCATTGATAGGTTTGCGTTTTTATAATTTTCTGGATTTCAGCATAAAAATAGCTTATTAGTATTGTACCGGGTGTCCCAATAAGAATGGCTCTCGATCATAACTTGGGAACCGTTTATAGTACAGCTTCGGGAAAAAAAATTTATAACAAAAGTGACCTCGAGAAAAACCTGGAAATTATTTACAGAGTTGTGGGTGCATCGCCAGATGGCGTAATTAAATACCAAAAATTATAAAATAACTAATTTACAAATTTTGCCTAATTAAGATGCATTCAAACTATGATTATCGTATTCTTCAAAATATTCAGCGCATATTTGATTTTACAAGTTTTAGTCTATCTCTTCAAATAAGAGGTGGGGGGAAACGGGAGCTTTATCATGAAAAAACGCTTGTAAGTCCAGTTCTACTTAATCTATCTATGCAAACTTAGTCTTTTTGAAGAAAGCTCCTTTCTACCAATGTAAGAGTTATAATTTCAAAACAACCTAATGAGTAACGTATACGCTAGAGGGCGCTATTTATTATTTTAAACTAGCTATCCTTGAAAAATGTTGAATGGAAACATGCAGTTTTAATTAAGGAATATAAAAGTAGACCAAATTAGCAACAGAGTAGCGAAAACTACATATCGATATCTTTTTCGTATTACGAGATACCTAAGAAATGTGTAAATTTTAATCATTTTCCTTTAAACATAAATGACGTTTGGAAACTGTGATCTAAATCTCGTTGTGGGTTAGGATTTGTAATTAGCTATTAGGTGATCTACCTGAACCTGGTTTATAGTTTCCAAAAAGTCCTAAACTGATATGATTTCTATTTGAATATCAATTTTCTTATTTTTCTAGATCAAGTATTATCCAACAAAAAGTATTAGCCCTAAATACGATAGCTAACATTTTATCTTTGAATTCCACAGGTGTTTATGATGAAATTATAGATGTCCCCATAGAACAGATATTTTTTGTAATTCGCTTTTGTCTAGATGATAATACACCATCAATTTTAAATGCTAGTATCAGAGCTATGCGAAATCTAATTTACTCCCAAGTAGATGAAACTTGCTTGGACAGTCTCTTAGGCTTTGGCTTGGGACTTATTCAGCCTGTTTTGGCTATTGATAATGAGATGGAAGATGATAACACCGTTAATGACCAACAACTAGCAGAAAAGGACATAGTTAAATGTTTGGCAAGGACAGATATACTAACTAGAATAAGGTAACTAAAAATGAAAATCATTTTGTCTCTACACATCCTCTTTAATTTGATAAGTGAATTTTGTCTCTTTGTACCATTTTTAATGGTTAGTAAACAAATTATTACACAAAATATTATATTTTGTGGCTTTTACAGTTGAGTTATTTGGGAAATTGCCATATTTCTCAATAGGGATAACAGGAACTTATTAAAATAGATGTGAGAACATACAGTTGAAGTTCATCATGTATGTTCTTACTTCAACTTCTTACGATGAGTACTGCCATGTGATGGTCAGGATGAGGGCTACCAAAAACTCTGAGGGGATGAAAAAACCTTAACTCTTCTATTTTGCTTTATAATAATTACTTCCATTTTTTAACTTTTTATCATGACCAGTGGCGTAGCTACGCGTGAGAGAAGTGGGCTCTGGCCTACAGCCTCGCGCTTAAAGAAGCCTCGTGATGCCTACAAAATCACTATTGAAAATTTTGTAAATAAATCCACGAATTTAGGGAAACGGCTTTAATGAATGTACTGCAAAAGCCTACGAATTCATAAAAAATAGCAGTTTTGTGATTCCAATGACATTAAAAGAGAAAATGCTTTACATAAAAAGAAAATGTTTAGTTATGAAGTCTATTGTGCTGAAATTAGATTCAGAATTGATTTTTTTATTACCTTGGTTGACGCCGTAATATCAGACATTAACACAAGATTTACAGCACTCACTGAATATTGAAACAATTTTGTACAGCAAAAATAATTTAAAATCTTTGCAAAATATCGAACTTTACCACCAAACTCCATTAAAGACGCCAGTCAGATGATTCAATACATAATTACAAATGAACTGGAACATATCTATCCTAATGTTTACATTGCTATTAGAATTAGGTTAACTATGCCCGAGAGTACAGCTTCAACAGAAAGAAGTTAAAAATTATTAAAAACTGTTTACGACCACTCATTTGTATTTTTTCACATCATGAGTAGGAAAGTCATATCAATGCATATTTGCTAAGATAAATTTATTAGGTAGATCTTGGGAACGAAAGAAAAGAGGCCTCGCTGTTGCGATTTTGCCAAGTCTATATTAGCCCATGTTATGCCACTGATCATGAGTGTATATCTGTGTAACTATGTTACCAATAATCAAACATTAAGTATTAATATCAGTCTATGTTATTCACTCTGCTTTTGATATTTATGTCATTCCATTTTTGCAAAATATTGCATCTTCCAAAAATGTTTTGTTTCAACACACAACTGGTATCTATATTATAATTATTACGTTTTATTTTTTCTAAACTTATATATTTCTTACAATATAATTTACTGTGAAACATATTTTAAGGTATATTATAAATACAGTTCAACCCCCACTGGAATCATTAGTTTATTGTATGGATATTTTAATAAGACTCAGTAGAGATTCAGAATTTATATTGCAGAAGATCATGGACTGCGAAGACCTCATCGACAATATAGTAAAACATTTTATCCCCAAAGTTTTTGGAAAAGGTATAATTTCAAAAATAAATTCATCATTTTAATTACTTGTATATGAACGTATTTAGGTACTTCCTCTTCACCATATGGTTTGCCATTACTTCAGGCAATTAAATTATTAAGGGTATTGTCATCTAGAAGTAAAAATATAGCAAACAAATTTATAACGAAGTAAGTGGTTTTACTTAGAACATGAAAATATTTATCACCATCAATTAGAACAATAATCGTAAATGGTTTTCAAATATTTTGTAGGTACAGAATTTTGGATTCTATAATTTTGTATCTTTCAAATGATACATTTTCTTTGAATGTTAATGGATTGAAACTTCAAACAGAGTGCATGCATTTTTGGAATTTGTTAGTTTATTATGGATTAACTTTGGACTATTTCAGGCAAGATTTTTTTATATTGCTGTTAATAGAATTCTTGCTTGTTTTTCTAATTGATCAATTAAATTTATTTTATTTTATTTTTGTAGTATTTTGCAGCCCACTTTGCTCAATTTACTGGATTATCACTATAAAAATACAAATCTCGAAATGACAACTACTTATATACGATTAGGTCATGTATCAGCCTTGTTGATATTACTGTCTAACGTTGCAAGACAAAACTATCCTCTTATTGCACCATTTCTAACACTATTTGATTTATGTTTGTGCAAATGGAGTGCTCAATTCTGTAATTTAAAGGAGTATATGGTGAGTATTTATTTCTTATTTGAAAAATTATATAACTCATTTTTTTCTACTAACCATTGATTCGTCTATTTAAAAAGTGCCATTCCACTTCAATTTGAAAAGTACCATATGTAACTTGCAAAGTTTGCAAAAGTATGCTACACCACACACTCATTATGTAATACTTTAGAATTCAACTTGTGTTTAAAATCAGTCATAAAATGTCTCTTAACCCATTAAAGTCTGTTTTCTTCTTTGTGATAGTTAGTTTTTTGTACTTTTTAAAATAATTACCATAAGAAAATGTATATTCCGATTTTTTGTTCTTATTCCTAACTTTTCGACATACAGGATGTTACAATATGCTAATGCTAAGCGCCTTGACGAATTATCTTTGGTAGCTTAATAAAAATACATTATTAATAATTATTGAATCTCGTTTATTGATTTTAGGCAACTAATTTGAAATAAATTCAGTAAAGTGAATAGTCAAATCTTATTTGTAAGAAAGATAGAAAAACAGTCTATACAGAGGCTTACTTGACACTTTTTACACATTGTTTTGTCTGACGACAAACAAACCAGCACACCGACGCCGCTTATTATTAGGAATTCTAACAATAAAGTGGTCTTTTATGTCAAACCCGAGATCATCGGAAACTCTTTAAGGAAACTGATGTAGAAATTGCAGTTGCGTCAGACTTCATTCATCACCTCCCATATTGAAATTAAGGGTGCCCACAACATGTGGTCGAGATACTTGTATTATTCTTTTCCCAGTACTAGAATATAGACAGACTGTTGTTTCATATGTGCCTCTTGATTTGTATTCAAAAGTATTGTTTCCAGTTAGGGGACACTCTTAGGGTAACCTGTTTTTAAGTAATGTACCTAAGAACCACTATCTCGAAGATATTTTAACAGTCTAACGCCAGTAAAAAAGTTGTCAAAATACAGTTTATATGGGAAGGCACTTTTTATCTCCTAAAGTTCGTCCAACATTTTAACTGTTGAAGCTGAACCTTTTCCAAATAAAGTTTCATATTCAACACAAGGCGTGATTCCTTTTCCTGGTACATTTCAAAATTTACAAGGTATCCAGAAGTTATGTTCATGCACCACATTTTAAAACCAAAACGAACATCCAATTGAGTTAATAACAATTTGATTTTACATGCCACATTCACTGCCCCAATAATACTTCTATCCCATTAGATCACTACACCCACTAAGTCATATCATTTCGTCTATGGAATTTTGGATAAGGACAATTTTTAAACAATGAATTCAATGTCTTCTCAATAAGCATATATGAAACATCATCATCTATAAAAAGTTCCAGCCATTGTTCATGAGAAAGTACGACGGTTCTGTTTATTGGTAGTTCTTTTTGTAACGATGTATCTTTATTTCCTCATTTACAATCATTTCTTCCATTCTGCTGTTCTCCGAAAGTTTAATTTTTAGCCGGTGCTGGAAATTGAGCACTTTAAACGTTGTTCACACAACCACCTCCAACTTCGTCCCCTGAATCTTAATAAGGTTAGGATGCCGGTATCCGGTGGTTTAGTACATATCTGGTCAATATCCTTGCTGTAAGCAATTTCTATGGCTTCTTTTGGAGCTTAGCCTCTTCTGAAGCAAAAAGTTCTTTTATTAAAAAAAGAGGTGGTTTATGCGTCTAGCGTTATCAAATGGTAACACATGGCGGCCGTTATATTTTGAATATTTGCTTATAAGCTAAGAACCAACATTATCAAAATAAAAAGGTGTATACTAACAGAAAATTTGGTTCCATGGAATTTCTTTTAACAACAAAAACTAGCTCGTAGTTGTTTGACGCCGTCTATTCTATATGGTTTTGTTATATTTGCTTGTTTAAACTATTTCAAACAGAAAACGAACTCCATCTCGTTAACATGGTGTAAACTAAGGCTGCAGCGAAAGGAGTCATTGGAGTCTACATTCGTGTCTATACGGTAACGCTAGGCGTCAATGGGTTATTCTGCAGAAGCAACTATTGGAGTCAGTAAACAATGCCGTAGCTGTAGGCGATAAAATTTAGGCAATTTCATTTGAAATAATTTATACAGTAGTAGGAAATATTTTCCATAACACAAGAGTTTCAATGTAAAATCTTCAACCAACTCACTTCCAGTCTAGTAAATTTCAGTAGAATGTCGCGATAAATTATTGTAGACTTAACTGATACATTTACTTCCTTCTCAACTTTACCAGAGCGTAGTTGGAATGTATTAATGTGGTGTCTTGTGCTTGCCCTTACTTATTAATTTTAAAATTGAATTGTCATAAGCCGAGATATTGCAAATGATGGATTCAACGCTCCCGATATAATCGTCCGCGGCTTTTTGAAATCATGTAGTTTGTAATAAATCTTTTGCATTAATAGTAACATTTAATTCTACATGTATTCCATTGAAAGAGCGATAAAAATTTTGAGGGCGTTAAGCGAAACGTACTTATTGCGATTCTAAAAACTATTATAAAAGATGAGAAAATGGTTACTGTAGATTAAAAAAACAAAAAACCCAGGAATTATTTTGGCTTATGTTTAACTTACCACCAGATACAGTAAAAGGTAACAGCCAAAAATAGTAAATGATTACCAAAATTAAAACTGCATTTTAATGTGGAATTATAACCAAAGTTTTTACATCTTACCATCCTATTAAAGTAAATAACTCCAAACAAATCATTGTTAACCCAAAAAATAGTTAATGAACACCAAACTATTAGCCACATTTTAATTCAAAATGTCATGCAAATATCTAACATATCGAGTAAAATAAATTATTCTAGGTTAACAATTAGTTACCCAAACATAGTAAACAAACTTCTAAAGTTTGACCCTGTATTATTATGAGATTTTTTACTAATGCCGAGCTTTTTATGTCTCTAAATTATTTAACCACTACCAAAAAAAAATTATTTTCTTGAGCGTTTATGCAACCAAAGATTAAAAGATTTCAATAATCCTTTATTAAAAACAAATGTAAGAGTAAGTCCTTTTAAAACTAATATTAATTTACAGCGGAATTTATGCTTTCTTAGCTTTGGCTGGTCGTCCTCTTTTTCGTTTTATGCCAATTGGAATAGCTGAAAGTGGTTGAACATGCTTAAGCCGAATTCCCAATACAACGAAATGCTTGCAACTACTATCTTTGAGAAACTTTGGGCAGTTATATGTGCCGTGTAACAAAGTTGCTTTTTCTCAAGGCATTATTACTTCCTTCTCGCTAAAATGTTGCTCTGTATTCGTCAAAGGTCTCCCACGGCTTTCATAATTTTTACAATCCAAATCAGACCAAGCTGGAATTCTGTATGGCTAAATCATCTCAGTTTTAATCTTCGTTAGCACCTGCTTCGACAGTTTTGCCTATTAGTAACTTTCAGTCCACGTCTTTATAGACTCTGAGGGCAGTGTAGCAAACCGTCTTTCAGTATTAATTGTGTATTCATTAGACCAGTCTTTGACTATTTCAGAAGCAATTTCTAATAACCACGCCAGAGGATGACAGCCTCAAAACGTGCCACCATATTTTATTGTTTTATTAAAGCATTGTTTGTAGCAGACTTTTTTGCACACTTTGCTCAACTTTTGTTTGCATCTTCTTTTTCGCATGCGCTCAGCACATTCTTATGACTTTATCTGTTCCAAATGTGCGATCAAAGGGAGTTTGTATTGCCTTGGCTCCATCACAGACCAAAATGTTACAAGTTAAAGTGTATGAGTAGAGGGAGAAAGCTGCTTTTTTCAATGCGGAAAATAAAAATATAAAGTCGCCCGTTCATTCTGCTGTTGTCACAGCTAATCCAAATTGGTGAAAATGTTTATCTTTGTCTGTATTTTGAATCACAAGTACTGGAAACCATTGTTAAAAATGAGCTATACGTGGCATCCGCGTGGAGAACAGAACATTGGCGTAATAGACCAATTTAATACTTTATCGTTAACATGAACCGGAAGTTGTGATTTAAATCATCTTTGGAAATTTCATAAGCTATAATAACAACTTCGTGATCATCATCAGGTATTTGAAAGCTTTCTTTTTAATTCAAGCTCTCTCCAGCTTATTTCTTCTGGCACGTACTTTTCTGACGTATGATTTCAAGATAATTGTTTAACACTGCAACATCCATTAATTTTACTTAAGCTCTTCATAAAAGATTTAGGTAGAAGAATAGTTTATCTATTTCCTTTTTCGTTGCCTCATTTATTTCTCTAGTTGACTGACAGTCATAATTGGGACATGTTTCAGTACGGAATAATAATATATCGTCACATGAGGTCAAATAAAAGATTAATCGCAGCAGTACACTGAATTTCAGCCCGAAGCTTCACTTTGTTACAACGATAGCAACGTTTTACTTCTTCTTCAGTCTTATAAACTTTATGTATTGACCAGGTCTTCTCATTTTTGATAAATTCCTTTCAAAATTCAAGCTTTTCCTTGCTTTCGACGTTGTTTAGCATGCTGCGTGATTTTATCACAGTCTTCATCTGATTCCGTTGAAGAATTCAACTGTGGATCACAAAAACTCGGTCCCGCTAAGTTTTCATTCACTATTACAGAGAAGAAACAAAACGAACCCAATGAATACAAGTGCTCGCACGTAACTGACTGAAGGTCCGCGAGAGCGCGGTTGATGTTGATCATAAATTTTTGGTAACACAGTTTAGGATCCCGAAGTATTATTTGGTGGTTATTATATTTAATCCCATTGTTTTCAAAGGACGATATCAGCCAGTTGAATTTATATTATTATGTACATTATGAATCAAAATCTTAATAAACCTGGAAAGAACTTTTAATAATAAAATTATTTCTTTCCGATGTGCGTTCAATGGCTTCCCATTATAATTTTTTGTCGTTATGTTTTATTATAATTCTATTTCCAAACCTTTCAGTGTGGAAAACTGCAACTCATAGCATCTTTAGCACATTGTATGACTGCTATAATACAATACATGAAGATTGAAAATGTGGACAACCGGTTTATACAAGTTATAAATTCTGAAGGCTTCAAAGTTGTAACTAGTAATATCAAGTAAGTATATTATTTAACTATAAAAAAATTAAGTTCTTATTGATCTGAGTAATTAACATATATTTGTGCACTTCTTTTCTAAACAGTATAAATATTAAACATTTCTATATACTATATGCATTTAAACAGATATTTAATGATGCTCAATTCGAAATGTACCAAATCGCACTCTTTCGAAATTATATTTTTAAAAAACTTTATTCACATAAAAACAAGTTACAATTTTAAACGTGTTGAACGAACTTAATTCATTTCAATTATTGAACCAACAAAATTCACTAGATGAATGAATTCATAAAAATTCATTAAAATGGTATTCAATTCAACAATTCCTATCTATATTGAAATAAATGCTTATTAAGTATTTATGAAATATAATCGTATATATATATATATATATATATATATATATATATATATATATATATATATATTATGTTTTCTGGATTTATCTAGATGTAACTATCGTGAAAGTTTGAGTCTTTAATAAGTCCACACGGATCCTCCAAAACTGAATCCTGTGTCGGTTGCGCAATCACTACAAACCACCAACATAAGCTGTTTCCGGTTATCTTCGACGTGTAGTGTTTACACTGGTCTAACTATACAGTATCTTTCAAGTTTTAAAATGTATCCCCCCTCCTCATAAACATATCGCCATATGTATTTACTCTCTTTCATCCATACAGTTAATTAAAATCATATTCACCGACCATCCAATAGTCCTAAACATTCACGACATCTCTCATTGATTCCATCGCACAAATTGATTCTCTCATCTGGTTCCATCGCACACTGGAATCAGTGGAAACGAATCTACAGATCGCAATGCCAAAGAAGCCGCAAGGAATCCTCCTGAAATCCCAATACAGCTTGCCAATGATCTGAAGACTAACTTCAAAAACCTCATTCAAGTATCTAAAGTTGTCACGTTCCTGTGTGCTAAACACACCCTCACTGACTGCAGAGAATACTCTACCGCATATCATCACTTTAATATGAAAACCAACCTCAAGGAGAAACTTAACTGCCCGACATAAATGAAGAAAATCCTAGAGTTTGCTAAAGCCAGAGAAAATATAATTATATTATGATGTAGTAGATTTTGTAACAATCCTTTATTTAACTTATGTATCATATGATTGGTTTTGAATACATTGACCTGCGCTGTCAGGGCACGTTAAACTGAAAAAATAATATGAAGGGTGTATCGATGCGACTATTGATTTTTTAAGAGTAATCTCATTTTTTAGTCAAAACTCATCAATTATCAATCTTAAAAAATTTAGCGATGTGTATTAAGAAAATAAATGTGTTGGAAATAAGCTCTCTTAGCAAATTAATGTAAAACAAGCCGTTTCCTTGTAATCGTACCTTACACATTTTTTCAATTTTGCAGTTCGACTTTGGATTTTTTTAACTATGTACCAGAAATATCAATATTTTCACGATTCAAAATACTTGTTTATAAAGGAAATTTAAGACTCTTCCACTTGTTTGTAAAATTCAAATATTGAGAATCAATTTTTTTTTGTTGGACCACTAAATTCAAAATCAAAAATAACAGAAAATTATCATCATTTTTTGCAGAAATTTCTTCCAAGGAATGACTCGAGAATTTTGGGAGCTACGCCAAAGGATAATTATACTTTTAAATGTCCGGGTGTAATGAGTCATGCTCGTTGGATGTCGAAGGCGATTTATTGCTTAAAAATATTTATTAAAAGTTATTCTCAATATTTGAGTCAAAAATTTTTCAAACAAGCGAAAAAAACTCATAGTTAAACACACTTTTCATCAACACTCATACTAATCGATTCATATTTCAATTACCTAGTTATCCTCTTCAGAGACTGATGGTACCAATGGTGTGGAGGTAGTGAAAAGAGTTTTTAGTTTTAATCTGTGTTATTTTAGAAAGTAAATAAAAAAGGGGATTTGTAACGAAACACTTTTATCTATCCACTTCTTCCGCTTCCTTGCTTTTTCTCTCCAGCTCTGGATGTTTTTCTGTCCAAGGTCTTGTTCACCTACTTTCCTCCACCGTTTATTGGTCTACCTCTTTTCCTCTTGCCCTCTGGTATCTTCCATGCCACACGTTTCAAAAGTCTGTCTTCGTCCATTCGTTCTAAGTGACCTAGCCATCGTCTTTGTAAACGCGCTGTGGGTGACTCATTGAAAAGTATGTAAATTCTATGGTTTGATCTTCCCTCCCATCCTAACTCTGCCTCCTTTCCTCCAAAAGTTCTTCTTAGTATTTTTCTCTCACAGGTTTCCGATTTCTGTTTAGTTTTAGGGTGGGTCTCAATACTGTCTTATAAGTGGAACTTTCGTAGATTTCCTCTTCTTCTTGGCATTTATTATCTAGTTTTACACCCAAATATATTCCTAATTCTATTAACGTCCCATCATGTTTATGTACTATGGAATTGTTTTTGTCCTGCTTCAACATTTATTCTTTATTTCCATAAATTTTATTTTGTCATTATTGAAGTATTGGTCTATCTCTTCTGTTTCTTGCTATCAACGTCAAATCATCAGAATAAGCTAAGCATTGATGACATCTGTTAAATATCATGCCCTTTCTGTTGATACTGGCTCCCAAAGCTAGATAAAATTGAGGGTTGATAGGGTGTAGCCTTGTCTTTAACCTTATTGTTAAAGGTTTACTTTTCTTGTTATTAATTTTTAGTTGAATCCTCTAATCTCATCTTAATTAGTTTGTTGACACAATCATAAGCTCTTTTGAAATCAACAAAAAGGATTTGTGCTGGTATCTCATATTCATAACGGCTGGTAATCAACTGTTTTATCATAAAAATTTAGTCGGATGTTCCTCTGCCTCTCCTTGGCATTCTCCTAATAATTTTCCTGCGTATATTTCCAATATTCTTTTCAAAATTGATGCGAATATTTTATGCTTATATGACGTATAGCAAAGCTATTCTTCTATTATTTTCACACAATGTTTTGTCTCCCTTCTTGTATATCTAATGGCTTTTCTCCATGCTTCTTTCATTTTCTCGGTTTTCCAACTCTAACAAAGTTTTATTTGTTCTTTTGTTACTTCATTATCTCCCGGACTTTTATTGATTTTCAGCTTATTATCACTTCTCTGTTCGGTAAAGCCTTCGAAATATTCTTTCCATTTTCTTATGTATTATATTACATAATAAATATCACTTTTCTGTAGGAGTGGTTCGATGCTTTTAAACAATTATGAAACCCACAAATCGAGCAGCAATTTGAAAACTTTGGATGTAGCGGCTTGGCATACCATGGACCACGTTGTACCTTTAATACAAACCAACAGTTGCATACCTTTTCTCTATTCGATATCTTTGTATGTAAATACTACGAATGATAAAAAGGTAAATATTATACTCTTAACTGCTAAAAGATATTATATTTAGTGTTCACACTTCTTAAAATGCAATATTCTAATTTTAAGTCAAGATTACATACTAAGAATATTCTTAATATATTAATTTATAAAAATATCAATTCAACTGAATTTAGTTGCTTGTGAGTAAAAATTTGCAGGTTCTCGTTTAAAGAAATGAAATCTTCTTTACTTCTTAAAGCGGTGCACAGAATGAACGCGAACATGACGCTGATTCGCTACTTAGAACATAAAGCAGTAAGGAAGGATTCTTACGTCAAGATCAGTTAACCGAGATAGTTATCCCAAATGGCTGCCTCAGAACTTATAAGTGGTAGGTGTTTCGACTAAGTGAAACAAATAGTGTACCGTTCTCACTCTCTTCCGAGCTCTTCTGTTAGTTCTGAGCATCTTTTGCGCGCATGAAGCATGTGCAGAATAGATAAAGAGTCTCGAACGAGAGAGAAAATGAATATTGTCAGCACCGTAACGTAGGGACGTTTTACCTTTACCAACTGTCCTCATAGGAGTATTTCTTATATAAATAAACCATAAATATAATACTTCTATATGGAAAGTTTCTATAAGTGGAAGCTGTTCCGACTAAGGAAGACAGAATAGTAACGGTCTCTCTATACTCCGAGGTTCCAGCTCGGTTCTACGCATTCTCAAGCATGCGCAACCTGTACGACCTTAACAGTGGTACATTACTTTTCGTTTAAACTGTCCAAATAGAATTATTACATATATGAAAAAAAAAATAATAAAAAATAAAATAATTACTTTTCCACTTACTACTTGTATCTCAAAAATTACTCATAACCATGACCAGGGTCGGGTTTAAACTTAATGCTGCTCTTGGACACTGGAAAAAATCCGCCCCGAAACTGGGATTATACTTCATTTTATAGTTTATATATTTTAATTTTTTAAAATTAAAATAACTAATTTATTGCAGAAACAGTTTTATATGTTATATAATCTAAAAACTTAAATAAATATAAATTTATAAATTTGGCCTAAGGGTATAATGACTTTTTGAATTGCGAATTGGTCAATTAAATCTTTGAAACCTAAACGTTGAGGTAAGTCGGATTTGAAGCATAGAATAGCTAAGCTATTGAGACTGTTAGCAGTAATTGCACAGTGTGTTTCAAAAAAAGGTGATCCCGTCTCTAGAATAGATAGAAAACTGAAAAATATTTGGGGTTTGCTCGGTAAAAAATTTTCGTATCAAGATAAAGGGTGTTAAAGAAAAAAAATTACACATTTATTACGATTTTGCCGCAACTACAAGCAAGGAAATTTTATATGAATATGCTTTGGAAGCTGATACATCCAATAAATTTGTTTTTATGTCTGACTCTCATAGAGGACGCTAGTTCTATATTAGATTTATTAATCAAAATTTACACCACAAAGGTACTCTTCATAAAACTTTATACTGTGCACCGTTTTCGGAATATCTTGATTTGAAAATTATGAAGTAATAACCGATGCTGGTATGAAGTAATGATAAATGTATTAATTAAAAAAAATTATAAGATGAGAATTTAAAAAAAGGCTAGTAACATAAAATAGAATACATTTAGAGGAGGTGTTCAAAATGTCCTCCGTTTTCACGAATACACAAGTATATCCTGTTTCTGAAGAATCCATTTATCTTCTAAACAGTTAGGAGTCAGCTATGAGGTAATTAGATATAATGTCATGATCTATTAATTTGTTACCTAAAGTTGCTGCCCAAACATTAACTTTAAATGAGTGTTGGTAATGTGATACCCTTTTGACATGTGGATTCTCATCACACCAGTAGTGTACATTATTGGAGTTGAACATACCTTGTCGCGTAAAATTAAAAAAAAATTGGATTGAGGGCTGTCTTTTTTTAATGTTTAACATAAATCCACTCTAACCGGTAGATCATCTGGCAAGAGCTTTTGGACAGTAACTGTAATGATAAGGATTATCTGTGGTGCTCTTCAAGTATCCTCAGCCCCAATTTTTTTAAATGTATCCATTTTATAGATGGGATCTCATTTAAGCAACCTAAAATTTTCAATTCACATAATGCTTACTGATTAATAATTATTATTATTATTATAACTTTATCAATACTTTATAACAGCATCCGTTATTACTTAATAATTTTCAAATCAAAATATTCCGAAAACGGTACACAGTATCGAGTTTTATCAAGAGTAACTTTTTGATGTAAAATTAAATGATGTTTAAGTTCACTTGAAATTTTCCTTAATAAATCTAATAATGAGAAAGTTATGTTTAATAATATTTGGTACGAGCCGTGTAACTAGCGCCCTCTTTGAGAGTCGGACATAAAAACAAATTCATTTGATGTATCAGCTTCCAAAACATATTCGTATGAAATTTCAATACAATGTTGCCAGTAATTGCGGCAAAATCGTAAAAAATTGTAATTTTTTTTCTTTAATACCCTTTATCCTGAATACAAATGTCGTTACGAAAATTTTGTACTGAGCAAACCCTAAATATTTTTTAGTTTTCTATCTATCCTAAAGACGGGATCACCTTTTTTTGAAACGCCCTGTAGAACGTAAGAAGTTTTTAATGCTCTTCAAACATGAAAACGATCTATCTGCGCTACAGTTTGTTACAGCTAATGTTATGAATATTCGATAGGCGATTTCCACGTTTGTCTAATTTGCCAAATTCAGTGATAACTGATAACTTTTCCTGATTTTTTGTACATCTTTTGCGCAGTTCAGAATACATATTGTAAAATAGAATTTCCGAAATTTTTTCATATATTTCAAATTCATTTCGCGTATTAGCATCAATTTTGATTAAACCATGATAATCGTTGATCACTTCAGCAACTTTTTGCAATCTTTGGCTAACAGCATTAAAACTTGAGAGTAAAAAATACCAAACTATCTGAATAAATGCTGTCTCAATTTGCTCTAATTGAATTCGAATCCCTTTAGGTTCTTTTCTTTCAGTCGCATTTTGTTCGGTATGTCCTTTAAGAATAATCAAAGTCTCAATTATTTCTGGGGATTTGTAAATGAGTAGCGTCTGACGATTTTTATTTATCGGATAAGGTTATAACATATGTTTATAAATAGAATGATATATGTTTTCCATGTATTGTTTCACGTAGAATAGAATGGAGTTGTTAGTTTCACGATAAAACCTATATTATAAGCGCTTGGAGTGGAATACATAACGTATCTGAGGCTTGGATAGGTCAAAACCGACATTTTCGTTGCGGAGCCGTATTTTCCGAACAGGGCATTTTGGTTAACTGCTGTGTGATAAAACGGTATGTCAAGGGTTTCTAAAAAATATATGCAAAATTTGCGCCAATTAAGGGGGTCATAATGGCGGCCGTTTGAAATGAGTGTACCACTTGAAGTGCTTACACAGCATATTCACAACGTAGACTTCTACATAACCAACAGGTCTCAAAAAACGTTTTGCGGAAAAATTAATATAGAATGATATCCCAATGTTTGAAAAAAATCGAAGACATCGATTTTTTTGTTAGGTGAATCCATTTAGAGTTAGCCTTTCATTAAATCATATATTTAAATTTTTATTTGCACTGACATTATTGACTCTTAAATTGAATGAGTATTGTTTAAACTCACCTAATTTTTTAACATTTCTATTTTAACAAGTCCACGTCGATCGACCGTTCGTCACGCCACACGCCTTTGAATAAATGGCAGGTCGGTGAGGATACTTCATCAAGATCTTCGATTTCACTTGTATAACATAAAGGTTGTTCATTCTCTTTACCTGGGTGATTATAAGCAGCGTCTCAGATTTTGTGAGGTTATGCTTTAGAGGTTTGAAGAAAATGATGACTAAATTAACAACTTGTGGATGAGTGATGAGGCACATTTTCACCTCTCCGTTTTTGTAAACAAACAAAATTTCATGTACTGGGCGGAGGAGAACCCCTGTTTGCTTCATGAAACACCTCTTCATGCTCAGAAAGTGACAATATGGTGTGCAATGTCGGCAAATGGAATCATCGGTTCGTATTTTTTTGAAAATGAGGCTGAAAATGCCTGAACTTCACCGTTTCAATGGAAACACGCTTTTTCAACAAGACAGTGCAACAAGCCACACAGCAATGAATGCGGTGAATGCTTTGTTACCAAGGAGTGTCGTATCTTGAAACGGGGATAAAACTTGGACCCCTCGGTCTCTCGACCTTACTGTCTGCGACTTCTTTGTATGGGGTTATCTAAAAACGAAAGTGTTTGGAACTGATCCACTCAGGACAATCTCGGTCCTCAAACAACGAATTCGTCACGAGATTGCAGCAATACCTGTTGATATGCTGCGAAGAGTTATGCAGAACATTCAGACTAAACTTCATGAGTGCATAGGTGTCAACGGAGGATATTTGGCAGATGTAGTTTTCTAAAAATACTCTTTTATTCCCCATTAATGTATTAATATTTACAAAAGAAATATTTTTTATGACCACTTATGAAAATGATAGAGTTTTACCTAAGAAAGTAGGTTATTTCACATGTGTTCTAAAAAATAACAAAACATACATGTATTGAAATGTTAGGGATACCATAAATGTAATGCAACATTACAAAATCCACTGCAATTTAACAATTGTTATAATAATAACTTTACATTTAACTTTTATAACGTCTCAGAAAAAAAGTAAAACAAAATCATTAATATTTTTTTAGTTCTTGTTAAGTATCTAATATAGTTACAATAAATTTATTGTTATATTGATTATTTTTCTGTTGTTTACTTATAAAATATTTCATACTCATTATGTAATATAATATTTTTCAACAATAAAATTATTTACGAAATCTTCCCGTTATTGAAATCAGGCACGATTTGGGAATATGCATTATTACTTAATGAAAAAGACTATAAATGGGCTTAACAAAGTGCTTAATATATTGGAAAGCAACTATTGTGTGCGTTATCACACTTTCTCAACATGTTGAACTACCTTTGACATTTATGAACGTCTAGAGTGGGTCATGCTTCCTTTCATTCTGTTTACCGCTTAACAATTGAGAGGACACAACCTGAGTTAACACAATTGCTGTAAAAACTTGTGCTTTGGACGAGATATTGAATTTATTCTCATTTGCATTGTAAGATTGTAAAATATTAGTTGATATATAGAAATAGTTTTATCAGGTATTCCAACCAAGAAACTAAAATTACCCCTTAAGTTAATTAATATAATTTTATGTATACATATAATTGTGATTTTAGGTGAAAACGACATTTTTAAATCATCCAAACATTCGAAATTACCTAATTTCATTACAAAAACTAGAAAAATATTACCTAACAAGTCATTGGTTCGCTAGACCAGAGGCAATGTTCTTAATGGATATTTTGAAGTCTTCGGTGGTGATTAAAAACGAATTGGATACTTCTATTTTTTACGATTTGGCAGTAAAATGTTTGTGCGTTTTTAATTCCGAACAGAAGAATGATATTAGGTTCATACTAGCGAACATCATATTTTGTTCGAAATTTTATCCTAGTGAAGTGCTTATGAAACATTTAGATATTGGTCTAAGAAATGTCAGTTTGGAGATTTCATTAAATAATCTAAATGAAATTTTAAAGGTGTACACCCAGATATTAGGATTGCAACAAGTAAGTATATATACACTACCGGTTAAAAGTTTTCGTCCATCCTATAGTTTGCGAGATATACAACAAATAAAAACAATACGATCGATTTTGATATTTATATTTCAAAAAAGAAATACAGAGAGGGTTATAGTAGTAATAAAACTGTAATCATTACATATTGAAATTTTTTATTCATCGATGTAACCCCATTTTGTTGTTATTAATTCAGTGCACAATTTTGGCACTCTCTGTAACAATTTCGACAAATAATCGTCGTCTATTTGGTTCCATTCTCTGATTTCCCTGTTCAATTTGTCCCACAACTTAATCGGATTGAGGTCGGGTGACTGTGACGGCCAAATCTTTACTTTCAGTACATTTTTCCTCCAATTCTTTCCAATACTCTCTTCTCTTAGACCCAAAAACCTCAAACTTTGACTTATCTCTCTATACAACTCTCTCCCACTATTCATGCGTCCCATTTTTATGTTCCTTTGCCCACTGCAACCTATGGATTTTATTTTGAAGTCTTAAAAGAGGTTTCTTTACTGCCCCCCTTCCAAAAGAGCCAGATTTTCTCAATCTCGTTTTATCTATAGAAGTACTCAAAGGCAGATCCCTAGATTCATTGATCTAAGCTGTCATCTCTGGGCCCGTAGTGGCTCCTGGTGAATTCGGCGGAATTGGTATCGTGACTTTTGCCTAAACTATTAAGAATTTCGATTAACGCACGCAAGTCTGAATTTTCGAGAACGAAAACAAACTTCTCAAAAAGATATCTTGATGCAAAAAGTATAAATTACAGCACGTTCTTGCTTCTTACTGCGCTAACTGGGACTAAACTACAATGATAAACACCAAAGAAATAATTCACAGTTAAAGAATAATATATAAATCAGCTGGTACTGGCAAGTTTTAACTTGTCGCTCTGCGCTTTTATATAATGAACAAATAACGGACACTATTATTTTTATTTGTAAGACATCGTTTCGACCTTTGCTTGACAATATGAAAGAAAAATTTATTTTATTTTGAAATTTAAGGAATGGATTATGGGGTATTTTATTTATTTATTTAATTCATTAAATGCAAAGTAATCAATTAGATTATTTTTTATTTTAAATGTTTTTTCATTTGGAGGTTTACCCCCATTCTTAGGATTTGTATCTAAATGGATTGTAATCAACAATTTAGTTTTAAATCAAACATACATTTCAAGGTAATTTTAATTATTACAACCCAACCTTAATCACCATCTACTTTTATATATGATTGACATTTTCTTCATTATCAATTTTAATAGTAGAAAACTTGATTAAATCTACAAATTTTATTCATTTTATTTTTTTATTTCTAAATACATTCACTTTACTTAGCTTATACCTTTGTACTGGGGTTTCAAATATCCTTTAACGATTTAAGTTAACCTTCAAAGTTTAATATAGATTTTGTCTAAGCCTTGAAAATTATTTACCTTTAAATTTGCAATTTTATATTATACTTGAATATAAGACCTGCTAAAAGAATAATATTATTCGTAAATAAATTTACGGTTTATCGCTTGAACTCGGTGAAGTTACTAAATAAATAAATAAAAAAATCTGGAATAATTTTATAAAGTTTATTACACTGTTTATATTGAAAAACGAAGATTGTAATCAATTTTCTATATAGTCTTGGCTTTATATACAATAATTTCTATGCACAGGTCTTTTCTCTGAAAATCTGATGCATTGATTTATATCAATTTAATAGAGTCTGATATTATTTTGAGTCCGGAAAGACTTTTGTACATAATCATAAAATGAATAAAAATTGCCCATTCTGTGTAATCGAATGGATCTGGTGGTTTAACAATCTTCTTTTATTCAGTCACTAAGTTTCCATTAGCTGTTATTTTGATTTCTATTTCAGTCATCTTATTTTTCACTTCTGCAGTTTTGTCTTTTTCGATCTTGGCATGTCTTTTCTTTCGTTTATATACACAAATGAATTTTCAAATGCCCTTCTCCACATTGCGGGTTTTATAACCAAGGAAATCAGAGACTCTGATTCTCTCGTTGTAGCAAAAGGAAAACGATCGACTTTTCTTTTCAGTCTTGCATAATACAGCTCCTCACTAAAAATTAACAATTTGGTTTTGAACTGTGTTATAAATATTTAACATTGAACATTTGCAACTTGATAAATAAAAAGTATTAATTTTTTCAATTTAATTCACAGGTTTCAAAATTTAAACTTATTTTCTACTTCTCATTACCAAACAGGCTACCATTCAACGGATTATACTTTTCTCCTTGCAAGCTATTGGAGACGTTTATATACTTTCCATTTAACATTGCTCTGTAATATTTAGATTTTAACGTATAATTTTAATATTTATTGAATTTTAGGGTTCGCCAGATTTTTCTAGATCGTGTTGTTTGAACATAAGTGTGGGGAACGTTATCCCAATGGACTGGATCTACACACCAATACTGGTATTATACTCAAACCAACAACAGAATAAAAAGGAACAAGATGAACAAGAACAAGTTTTTGTTATAAGTAACTGTCTTCGTTGGATTTTAATCTACGAAACTTATTTTCCTTTTTTGGCATCAAGAATAAATCCTACCGACAAATTTTGTAGGCTTGCTTGTGTGTTTTTAGGTAGCGACAATTTATTTTTAATTCCAGAAATTCACGATTTATTGGAACTTTGTTTGAAGAATGTTCTCAAGTACGAAAGAGAGTTGAACTTTGATAAGGAAATACAAGGTACAAGTATACATTATTTTCTGGAACAAAATCAGATGCAAAATAGTATCAATCCAATAAAAGTTTTTTTTTCACACATTTTTTAATATTCATGAAATCACGGAAGTTTATTTTTTTTACTTTAATACTTGTTTAACTGACATAACTAACTTTTAGGTTTAAGTAATTTTCAAGATTTCTACACCCAGTTATTAGAACAATATCAAGGAGTTAGTTATGGTGATGTTTTGTTTGGAAATATAATTGTTGTACCTTTAGCACAAAAACATAATCTGCAATTTAGGAAAACACTTTGGTCGGAATATATGGGTGTTGTTCAGGTGTTTAACATGACTCCAGAGCAAGTATGTAGCAATGTATTAAATGTTTACGATATAAGTGTCGTTAAGATTAATATTACTAAATGAGATGGAAATTTTGTCAAACGATGCCGTTAGGCCGAGTTTGATAACCCATTGAATATCGTAATATGAATTTAAGATACGAATATAGTACATTTTTTTACCTACTACCAATTATGTTAATTATTTACTCAAAATTAGTCAATATTCCATTGTTGATTTATTTTACGAACTGTCAATTTTGACGCGTTCATTTCAGTTTGCTGAATAAACATCACTAATTGTACAGGTGTTGTGTTTAATTATTATAATAAATGAGGTTTAATTTTTTATTCATGAGTTCATTCCACTAGTGCGGTAAAGTATCTCATTACGAAACTTATATTAGTATCGTAAAGTAAATTTTCTGAATGGCTTCAATAACAAATCTAAAATCAATTAACTTCACATTTGACAAATACTTCTAAGCGTGGGCCATGATGAGATTTTCAAAATGTCTACCGGGCCGGAGACCGTATACTATGGACAAACAAAAATGTTTTGTCTGTTTTTTTCCTACCCAAGAAATTTTTTGAGAAAAACGCTAGAAGTGTCATAGATAATAGTAATAATAAATTGTCTTGCTTACTTACATGCGATATCTTTATATCAATTATAGAAAGTGAAAATTCGTGATCATAATGCTTCTGTCTCCACTTCAATCAGTCGGTTAAAATTACAAATTTGTTGATATCTTTAGAATCCATTTGCGAAAATACTGATTTTAGTATGCATAATATTTTTTGACAACCAGAGTTTTTCACTTTCTTTGATTACATTGTATAAAATAGACTTTAAATTTTTATCCATATAATACAAAAGTTGCTACTTGTTTTGAGATATGGCAGCACTGATGTGAATATTTCAAATCTGACACTGCCAACATAAAGTTTGACAATTTTAATAGTGAACATACTTAGAATGTGTTGTCATACGAGTGCTATTTAAGTTGTTTACAGATACTTGAAACATCTGTCTTGGTAAAAAAATGGAAATATATCACCAACATTTTCTATGACTTTCTACGTAAATTAAACCAAAAGCAGTGTACCGATTATCTCACTTACATTCGATATTGCATTGATGCAAAGAGCGGAGATTCAACAGTCGTTTATAAGATCGCAACAAGCGACAAATCATGGATCTATGCATATGAACCCGAAACTAAATAACAAACAATTGTATGGTCGTTCAAGATGAGCAAAATCCAACAAAATTCGTTCGCTAACGAAGCACCTAAATGCAAATGGTCGCCTATTTTTTCGGAATAACTGAACATGTTGCCACCGCTACATTAGAGCTCAAAACCAATGGCAGAAGACAAATCATTGGCTCCCAATGAATTCTTCTTATTCTCGCAGATCGAAAATAAATTGTGAGGTCAATGTTTTTCTACCCCGGAAGAAGCGGTTGATGCGTTCCAATCACATGTTCTGGTGATACTTCAATAGGAATGGACAAAATGCATCTACAATTGGTTCAAATCATTCAAAAGTGTATTGATCTTAATAGAGAAAATTTTGAAAAATAATAGCCCTATCCAATTATAAATATTTGTTTTTATTTGTCTATATTAAAACTTTAGTAGCAACGCTCGTAGTGACAGGACTCGAAATTCTCACATTTTTGCGTGTGTAAATCTGGTTAAATTTAGATGTATAAGTGCCAAACATCTTTCGATTTAGAATTGACAGCCAAATAGGTAGTACTTGGAATGTTACTAATTTTTTTATTTAATTTCTAGTATACTGGTAATATTGATTTACTCTTGGAACCTCAAGAGGATGACATGTCTCTATTAAAGTGCTACAGAAGAGCTATAGTTAGTAACATGGTTAGAAAACATACTATACTGTTCAAAATTGCAAATCATCATGTAGAAAGTTTTATTAAAAGAAAAAGAACGGAATAGAATATATTTGAAATATATTGGTGTTTTGATTTTTACCTGTCATAACATATCTGATTTCAATAATGACTATATAATATCAATAATTGCTGTGTTCCATCATAAAGAAAATGTATTGTGTATTCATTACATTGAATTGAAAAGGAGAAATAATATCAAGAATATCACTGAAAAAAGTATTATTATTAAAAGCAGAGATAGCTTTTACTTCTATTACATACATACATACATATCGATCAATAAGCTTCCTATCTGATATATAGAGATGAATCAAAATCAAATTTCCATATTTTTCCATTAAAGTGAAGTACTGTATCACCCTCGAATGCAATGTAATTTGGCTTTAAAAAACTTCTCTTAACTAGGCTCTAGACTTATTGAACGTTGCTATGCCTATTATATTGAGTAAAAGGGAAGAACATCCACGTTGAAACATAACCGTAATTTGAGGACAACGAAAATGGAAAAGCGCTGGATTGTATAACCCTCGAATGCAAAGTAATTTGGCTTTAAAAACATTTATAATTAGGCCGTGGACTTATTGAACGTTGCTATGGTTATTATATTAACTACAAAGGAAGAAAATCCATGTTTAAACATAAGCCTAATTTGAGGACAAAGAAATCGGAAAAGTGTTGGTCTGTATCACCCTCGAATGCAAAGTAATTTGTCTTAAAAAAGCTTCACATTTGTTATCTAGGCCGTGGACTTATTGAATGTTGCTATAGCTATTATATTAAGTACAAGGAAGTCGTTGAGGAAGATGCCTCGTTAACTTCTTTTATTTATTATTAAAAATAGTAAAATTTGACGCTGAATGTCCAATCAGTTATTTCATCTGACATTATTTCATCATTAAATATTAGTTGGTGAAACACTCTTAATATATTTCCAAATGTTTATTTTGACAATGTCAAAAATATTTTTACAGAAATTCTACAAATAAAACCATTGCAAAATGGCTGTGGGTATGTTTATATTATCCCAAAAGCAACGACAAAAGTTATCAATTATTTTTATAATTTTAAATATTTTTCAAATTATTATGGGATGTGGTATGACTGGATCGTCTCTTTATATAATTATTGCAGTTGCTCCAATACTACACCAAGAAAAATCGGAAATTAATTTCGTATTTGCAGTAACAGGACTTTATGGTACCCATGTAATGTTTCACTGGATAGTTGGAATTAATATTAGTCAAAGGTGTCTTAATAGTGCTGGGAGGTTAGTGTTTTTAAATAATAATTTCATAATATAGTTGTTATACAATAATATTTTATACATTTTTAAAATATATAAGAAATTTTCTTTTGAATAATTATTTGAGATTTAGAAAATAACTTAACATATAAATTTTTTTTAATCAAATGTTGAATTTTTATTCCACATAAACTGGATATCATAGTAAAAACTATCACTAGAATACCTAATATAATTATTATTCTAATTTTTCAGGAAAACTACAAGTAGCCTTTTTCTTTTATGGTCATGTTTAGGTACAGGCACTATACTTCAATTATTAATTTTGTCACACTTTGCCAGAAAAATGAACAAGTACATTTCAAGATCTATCAAACAATCCATAATAACTGGAATGAACCAATATCTTCAAGACCTTTCATGGAAAGAAGTTATAGATAAACTGCAATACAGTCACGAATGCTGTGGATTAATATCTTTTCAAGATTGGCACGAAGAAAAATGGTTGACAAAATATCACATCGATACTAAATCAACTGTAATTAAACAGTGAGTTAATCTTATAATTTTAGATTCATATTTTCTTGTTGTATATTTAGAAGATATCAGAAAAAAAATCTGATGTATATATTTTTTTCAGATTAAGAACAAATGATGAAGTTTTAACACTACCTGTTGTACCTTGGAGCTGCTGTAAAGTTGATTTCCCCATGCAGTGTCTACACGATCCAATTCAGCAGACAGAGTTCACACATTTATGGGTTGCTGAACCAACTTTTGTTACTGATTCCATTAACACAAAGGGATGTTTGAATATATTGAGAAAACCAATTACTTGGACTATTAATGCCTTTGTCACTGTTGTTTCATTTTTAACTATCATTCATGTGAGTAGAAATATTTGACAGAACTTAAAACATTAGATTTTCTACTATATTAGGTAACCTGAAAGTAAGAATCTGTTTAGGTATTAATTTTCATAGTATCCAGACTTTTGTACACATCATCAAGAAATTCTATTTTACTTGGTGATCCAGAAGAACCAGCACCTGGTTGGATATTCGGCAGAGGTGATTGTGGATATACAGGAGGTAAAACAGTTTTGGAGATAATGGTAAGTGTGGTAAATACTAGGTTTTCTTCTTAAATCTTTTTTTTTCTACAAGTTTTTGGTTATTTTAATCTTTAATTATCAAATCCAATGTTTTAGGAAAATTATAGGATAAATTTGAGAAAACATACTAAAAACGATACTGAAGAGACAGACACATCAAATAAAAAATCAGCTTTTAAGATACGTTTTTTAAAGAAAAAAGTAAAAAGTAAAACACTAGACGAATCTATAAAAACTGAAATAACTACCACAAATGATGCAGATACTATTTTAAACATTTCTGACTCTGAAGATAAAACAAAAGGAAAAGACATTTTGAAAATTAATAAGGACCCAAGAGTCATTGAAAACTCTACCAAAACTCCTAAGAAAGAAGAAAATTCTCGCAAAGTTCGCCCAAGAAAAAATGCTGAAAGCAAAAGCGTTAGTAATAAAATATTAGAAGCAGACGCTAAGAAACCAAATATTTCAAATGAAAAAACTAAAATGAAAACTTTGATTAAAAACAGTAAGCCAGACAGCAATAGTAAAAGTGCTCGTTCCATGGAGGAAAAATTGAAAGAATTACAACAATGATGATTATTTTATAATGTAGGTATTAAAAAATATACTGTTGTCTTGTATTGCCATTTATTTCAACTTAGTTTAATCATAATTATTCGATTTATTTTCATAAATAATGTACCAATGTTTGGAAAAGAAAAATGGTGTGTTAAGAATGAATTATAAGGTAACTGCTTAGTTGGGACATTAACGATGCAAAATATGTTGAACTTCCTACTTTCACGACAAATAAAAGAAATTATTTTTAAAAGAAAAATGGTATGTTATAATATTATATAAATATAAATTCTTTTTTAAAGGTCAATATTAAAATACTTTACAGAATCAGTAATCAAATACACTCCTCAACACTTTTTTTTTTAATTTCCAATCTATAATAATTAGTATAATAGACAAATTGTGTGACAATACAATTCAGTTGACATGCTCGACAAGAATCTAGTGATTACTATCTCATAGCTATAATTAATATCTAGATTGATTCTATTGGAATACACTAACATTCGTTAAAACCTATTAATTAGTTCGCATCGATCATGTCGTTTAAGTTTACGCTGATCTGTTGGTTGCACCATCAAGTTACATGTCAGCCTATTTGAATATTTTAATTATATTTATAGCTTATGGATAAGTTTTTTATTTCCTCTTTGACCGATTTCTCTTGAAGATCGCGAGTATTGACAAAATTTGGTACAAACTATGAAACAATTACAATTATTAGCACTTTCTATTTGAATTACTACAGAATTTCAATAATGGAATTGGCTGCTGATCCCTACGGTGAGAAACCATACGTCCAAATGGATTTGAGGATTGCTTTGTAGATCAGTACTTTATTTTTCAATTTCTTATACATTTTATATGTTTGTGTTTCTAAATAATCTTAGATAATAATTTTAGATCTCTCTGTTTTAAAATTAGTTATAATTTTTGAAAGATAGATAAAAATTTTTAATAATTGAGATTTTCTACCTAACAACCATTATAAATCTCTTAGTTTCGAACCCAATTGTTTGCGCTTGATAAATATGTTAGGTACGTGTCTACATATTTGACATCGTTTCGTTGAGGTAGAGTTTGATTATTTAGAGTGACTTCTGGACATTTGCCTTTATGGTCGGTGAACATTACCTAAACATACTTTAATTCGCCGTCATTTTAACCAGTTTGCTACCTTATTGAGTCGAAGTTGTAGTATATTTGATGCTAGAACAGAATCTTTGTATGATATTGATTTGGCGGTCTCGTTTGCTAATACGCCATTGCTATTTGGTACATAAGTCGTGAAGAGGAGACAAAGTAGTGACCCCAGAACATTGCCTTGTGGAACTCCGGAGTTTATTTTCATGGCTGGTGTTTGCTCATCAAGGTATTAATCAAAAAGTAGAGACTTTGAGGTAGGAGTGAAGGATTTGGTAATAGTTAATAGGTGATGTCTAGGAACGATGCAGCACAATATCTTCTAATTTCTAAATTTTCATCTATTTTATTAGTTACACAATGAACTTTTTCGATTTTTATGTGCTCACGTTTAAACCCAAATTAATGATTTGGTAGTAAATTTCTTTGGTAACTGCATTTTTTCGACAAATACTTTTCTAACAACTTGCTTAGCATAGAAAGCAGACTTATAGGTCTGTTTCATTAAAATATTGTTTTGTATTTAAAAGCATATTCAAATCAATTTAATTATAGAGTGCCATTCGGACTTCTTCACATTTTAGTATTCTTGTTGCTAAATATAAAGGCTTCAGTTTTACTGTCGCATCGGTGCTCAGTAGTAGTGAATTGTGTTGGATAATAAGTTCAGGCGTGATTTGAGTATAATCAGGTTATTAGGAATACCTTTTGTGTCTTATTTTTTATTGGTAAATAATACCTTATGTAATTGCAAGTTGCCTCAAATACATTTTTTTAATTTTTTTGCACGTGAATGACAATGTTAAAAACCCGATTAATCACATGGCTTATTTTTTTTCTTATTCATAAAAACAAATTTTGGGGTTGATTTAGCCCCGCTATTTACCGCCCTGGTTTTCAGTTTGCAAACTGTAGTCATAATATTAAATATTCTGGATTTAATTGAAATTGCAACTGTAGACATTATGAGGTTCAATTCAAATTTTGCGTAGTGCATTTTTAATTGACAGCGCTACACAAAATTTCAGCAAAGCGAAGTTGATGAAACAAATTTTTGTCTTAGTGATTGAAGTTGTGAGAATTGGTTATATATCCCAGACCTGGTCTTCTTTTATTTCTTCCCATCTCTTCGAAACCTCTGAATGCTCTAGAAATCGTCGATTGTGCCACTCGTACGAGTGAGTTTTCCTCATAAGATTATGATTTGGGTAAATATCAATCTAGGAATACGCAGCTAGGTACAAATGATTTTGGAATAAATCATTTTTGCACTGAAGCAAATTATAATTTTTTACAGCATAAAGTATGTATATGTATACATTTTTTACTATTTCAAGGAAATCAATTAAAAACATTTGCGTCAAAAACAAAGTAATTCTGTTAAATAAACCTGTAATTACAATTTAACAAACCATGCACTAATAATATTACGAACAAGTTCGCGAAATGGGTCCTTACCTTAAGCCGGCCCTGCTTGGCTACAATGGAATTTTAAATTTCAGCGAAGGCACATATTTTTTTATATATTACGGAATTCATTTGATCGCAAGTTTATTTCTATTGTTTCTTTTGGATAAGTTAGTATAGTGTTTAAATAAATTAAGAACGCAAGTGTCTATTAATTAACCCCACGAATAGAAATCTTATAAATCAATAAGAAAAACATTACAATAAATAAAAGCATTTATTATAAATCAACATATAGACAACAGAACTTATTTCGAATTGTCCAAATATAAAATACTTACACCCTGATGGTACCGCCCTTGGAGGACCGGCAATCATTAAAAATACTTTCGAATGGTGTGGCGGGCCGAGGACTCTCCTCTCCTATTATAATAATTTATTTGAGATACTAAATTATATGCAATGTCTTGATCAAAATGAAATTTGAACAATGCCCATATGCTCCTAAAAACCCTTTCATAGTTTATAGATATTTTCAAACTCCTTGTTGTATATTTTTTGTTAATCTTTGTTTTCTAAAATGTTTCTGATAAGTATAATTGCGATATTGAATTTAGTGCAAAAGCAGATATTGTTTAATACTTTTTTTCACAAATAGTGTAAGCTCCAAAATAAAAAAGTGTGTTTAAAAGAGAAAAAGGAATAGGTTGATGGCAAATACACCTTAAGATAAAGATGACACATAATATACTAAATTTATTTTTTATAAAGTACTAGTTATAATACAAAAACAATCTTATTGTATAAAAACATAAAATCAAGTAATATTTCGAGTCCTCCTTTCAGAATGTAATATCAATCTCATTATTTAACATGGCTAAGTATATAAAACAAATTAAACTTGGAGATTGACATACAACAAACAGGCCAGTCTGTAAACATTCAATTTTTGTTAAGTATTTTATGCTATCATTAATATATAATAAAAATTCTTCTAAATTCAGATCAAATTTTAAGAATGTGTTTAATATTATTTCTCGAACTTCTTGTTTTAATAGTTTCCTAAGTTATTTGTATCCTGATGTAAATTCTCAGATTTCACTGAATCATTATATACTTTCACCAAGTAATTTATTGGCCAAAAAAATTGTAAAAGGTTGCCCAGCAACAAGTTATTTTAGAGTAAAAAAAATTATGACACGCGAAGTATTTAGATTTTTTTGTCATATAAAGAAATACAATTTTATTTGAAGAGCTATATCCTGAATACAAAATTTGGGTTTTTATATCTACCATAGTATTGAAATTTTCTGATACTTTTCAAACTCATCTGTTCTTCTTAAGGACAACAAATCACGTGATATTCAGAGTTTTTTAGATAGTTATTTGGCGTAAACTTCGTCAAACTTTAAAATTGTAAGAAAAGTTAAATGAGTAAAACAGCCCGGAGGTCTTATAGTACGCTATCCCTAACTTCTGTAAATCTTCATGCATCTAGCCATTTTCTACGTGGACGCTCTCTTCTTCTTTTTGCAAAAGTAAATAGATGTTTGAATTTTATGTTTGCGCTTCGTATTATTCAAATGTATGACAATTAATATAGTATTTCACAAGGATGCGAAGAAACATCTTTTGAACAACTAACGGTCTTTTAAATTGTTTTTTTAAGTAAAGAAATTTTGAGAAATTGAGAAAAATTCAACGTGTATAATAATAAATTTTAGAATTATTATTGCAATCATTTAAAATTTGTAATTAAATTCCATCTAGGATGCAGTTTGTGAATATATAATTGTCTTCTTTTTAATAACTTTTCCACAAATTTATAAGGTTGGTAACTAAATATAGCACACAACAAATATAAAACACATTGCCTTGGGCTAGTTAAAAAGCTTGACATTGGGTACTTTACGAATCGAAAGAAATTCATTTAACACAAAGAATCAACATTTGGGATATGCGCCTTAAACGAATTAAAATCGACCATTTCTTGAAAAAAATCATCTCTGGTGATGAAGATGGATCGTTTAAAATAACATAGTTCGAAAACGATCATGGAACAAACACGATAAACCATGGTGTCAGTTTGGTGGGATTACAAAGGTATTGTGTTTTTTGAGCTACTTCCAAGGAACCAAAGATCAATTCTGATGTTTAATATTAACAATTAATGAAACTGGATGAAGCAATCGAAGAAAAACGGCTAGAATTGTGAAATCGGAAAGGTTTAGTGTTCCACCATTATAATGCAAAGCCTCACACATCTTTGGCAACTCGTGGTAAACTATTGGACTTTGGCTGGGAGGTAATGCCACATCCCTCATACAGCCCTGATCTGGCACCATTGATTACCATTTATTTCGAAGTTTGCAGAATGGTCAAACTTTCACAAATGACGATGACCTTCAATCGCACCTGGTTCAGTTTTTTTTCTTATAATGCGCCAGAAATTTTATGAGCGCCGAATCATGAAGTTGAAAGAAAGGTGGCAAAGGTAATTGAGCAAAATGAAAAATATATAATTGATTAAAAACTATTCTTTGTTAAAAAAAGTGTTTTATTTTATACTACAAAACCGAAATTACTTTGTCACCAATCCAATATATTTCTAAACCATCAAGCTAACTTCTTTGAGAGAATCCCATGTACTTGATCGACGTTTACTTCTTTAAGATAATGAATTAGTTGTTGTAAACTGCAGTAAAATAAAAATTATGAGGTTTCAATCTAGAAACAACTTAAATTAAGTATATTAAATTCAACTCAAACCTCGCAAAATGAAAACTTAATTCTAAAATTTTTAAATCACTTATTGACTAAATTATATCACACTGATAACCACCCTTTAGTATCTCCCGAAAGTTACTCACCCAAAGGATAAATGAGATCAACAGAAATTTATTGTTTGGAGAAATGTACTATAATCAGTAGATACAATAGCCTACATAATGCTATGGATTCGTATATGACTAAAATGGAAAAATAATTGTTTGTACTAGTTTTATTGAAGTAGAATGTAAACACTTTGTGTTTACAAGCTGTGGAAAAAAATTATATCTTTAGACTATAGTGAATCTTCCATAGTCAAATTGAAAATTCTAGAACCATTGGTTATATTCAGACTAAACATCCTGTTTACTACTGTCTGATGCTTCAAGCCAAATATAAACCTATGATCATACAGTTTAGTTTTGATTTTTGTATATTTTAAGTAAACAGTGTGATCAGTACCTTTTCTATTCTATTATTAGATGATTTAAAAGCATTAAAATACAACAATAAGTTCTAAATAATCAACAAATTCACTTATAAATTTATTTGAATATAGATCTTCAAACAAAAATGATTTTTTTATTTCCTGGGGAATCAGTTTTCACTAGTACAAATGAATTCTTTTGAAATAGTCAGTATATAAAGTAGCAAATAAAACTGAAATTTTAAAGAAAAATACCTATTTTCAGATCTACATATTCTGTTAGATAATAAAAATTGTGTTAGACATTAAAAAATGATTGTCATATTTATTTTACATCAATAGCCTTTCTGCTATTGAAATAAATTTTTATAAGCGAAAGATATATAAGGTATAATTCCAAAAAATTAGTATAGTATAGTATCACTGAATTTTCGACAAATGTACATATTCCAAAGAAATGAAACTGGATACTTTTGATACAATAGATAAGTTTTACTGTCTTTATGCTCTTTATCTCATGACTAAACGTCTCAGAAGTTCCTGATGTCCACAATAAAATTTGTTGTTTGTTTGAAAATTTTAATTTTCATTTAATTATTTTACTTTTGAACGGAGGTACCGATATAATACTGTCAATATTTTAAATAAAAAAAGACAAATTAATATTGAAGAGAATCAAGCAAGAAAAAGCTTAACAAAACGTACTCTGTAGTAGACAAACTGGCCCATAAACAATGATTTTCTAAACTGCTAAACTCTATATTACACTTGTTTTTTATTGAAATAAACGAGCACAACAATTGTGATATTACAGTCTATTTAAGATTAATTATATTAATATGTATAATAATTCCAATTTTTTTCACTTTCTTATCTGAATAAATTTTTGTTATTCTTATTCTTGTAGGTAGATGCTCTTCTTAAAATTTTCTTGTTCAACCTAAAGCTGCAAAAAAATAGAATACAAAAGGTTTTATCCAAACCAAAAATTATTAAAACAAATCTGTTCAAAAGTTAGGAATAAGGTCTTTATAAAAATGTTATGTCATGTAAAATATAGGATCTAGTCCTTAATTTTCATTTACATTTTTCAAAGTCAGTACTATACTAAATGTAATGAAAACCCATGTCATTAATCAAATTCCATGTAGATTTCTACCAAAAAGATGTTATATAAAATGTCCATATAAAAAAAATTAATGCAAAATAAGTCATTATAATACAATATATAATAAAGGATCGAGTAATAAACTCACCTGCAGACGCTTAACTACACCAAATATATAGTGTTATCGATAAAACCCACCAATACAATAGTATTATGTTGGCTTTTTGTGCAGACAATATTGTTTGTCATAAATACTAACCATTCAACAATAGAAGTGATAAGATTACAACATGCCATGAATATGAGAAACGACTAGGTATAAAACAGAAAATCGAGAACATGAATAATTTTAAGAAGAAAATGCGTAGAGAGAAACATGGTCACAAGTCGATTCGAATAGCTTGGCAGAACTGAGATAACTATTTTCAAGTATACTACTGCAGAGAAAATAACTGGACACTGTCCAGTAGTGAAGAGGAATAAGGACAGTTATATATAGACATAAATACAAAAGTAATTAATGTAAGCAGTCAAATTTAAGAACTGCATAGTAGTACACCAAGAAAATGGAAGGACAGGCCTTACTCCACTAAGAAAAGAATAATGAGACCACGTAGTGACGACATGTGGGACGTAGAAGTTCTCTCTAGAATACACAGCACTATGGGATAAGTTAAAAGACACACTGAAAAGAGTCCCATATATTCGGAATTACTATTGCAAATAATGGAATAGCATTGATATAATTATAGTAATGCTTTTGAAACTTCCTTATTACACAATTACTTCTTAATTTGGTATATATATATATATATATATATATATATATATATATATATATATATATATATTGAAAAGTCTCAAATTTTATTTAATCCTTCATTATGAAATTAGATAATTCATAAATACAGATAAAATGACAGTTACACAGTCGTTATGAAAAGTGCAAGTTATTGTGATAAAGTGTAAATTGAAGATTTTTGATGTTTTCTTCACCTTCAATAAGAATATTTTTGTTGTCCTCACTCCTAGTACCATAATTATTTCATTCAATAAACATAAAATGTTTGATTAGCAGTTTTTATTTTAATAATTCAAATTTCCAACAAAATTTAGATTAATTGGAAAACATACTACCTCAAATATCATTTTTCAAATAATTTAATACGTTTTTCAGACCTTCCAAATTCTATAACAAATTATATTCTTGATTTATGCAATCTTGTTATTACTGAAATATAAAAATCTAAAGTGAATTTTTAGAAGTTTTAATATTAAAATGAGCCAAACCGCTGAAATAGTCACAATTTATTGTAGTTGTTGATGTTAAATCCGTGATTTTTGAGATCAGCATATGATATAAAGTAAAATATTGATGATTTTTGTAAAAGAAAAACTTAACCACAGTTTATTTGAGGATGACATTTATGTTAGAATTCCAAAATTTTCTGAAAATTTGTCATGATAAAATCCTTACCAGCAATGCCCATGATTGCTTCGGACGCTGAATATTTGACGTCCACGTCATTATCGACGTTCAGTTTGTCCAATACGGGTTTAACTTGCGGTTGTATAACAGATTGATCAAGTTGTGGAGCTATTCGTTGCAAAGTTTTGGCAACATTGAATCTGACGTTTGCTACTTTGTCATTTGCCATGCTGAGAACTGTAGGTAATAGTAGTTTGGTTGTTATGTCACTCCCACATGCTTCTGCTAGAACGTTTATGCAAAACAAACACGTCATTCTAAAACAAAAATCAGCATTAAACGTTTTAATGTATAAATAATAAAGGAAATTTAATTTTTTACAGCAGGAGAATTTCAATTTCAGTTTTTATTTCAAAATTTAATGAGAAATGTTAACATACTAAATACCAAATTCTGAGGCAAAAAGATGTTATTTTAGTAAATCTTCCGGAGATATTGCGTTTCCTACAGGTTTCTTGTCTTATCTTTTGCGTATTATTGTTACGACAAAGTATTCTAGAACTGGGAGAGTTCCATTGTTCTCTCCAAAGAATCTACACTTGTAAGTTTCTTACCAAGTACAGGCGGCAGTGGCTTGTAAAGAAGCTAGCGAGGAGGCATAGTTTTTTTTCAGATATAGATACTTTTTGTATCCAAGGCTATCATATTTTTAAAGTGATCCAACCCAGGAAGACACCAACACAGTTCTAAACTTTTTTTCCTATACCACAGAATAGAAGACTTTTTAATTTCTTTTCTGGTGAGTGTATTTCCTTTAATCCAGAAACCCCCACTAAAAAGACTTATTCTTGAATATTTAATAAAGGTCTCTTTTCTACCCACATGTCAGCTTTGATGACATGGGAGCTTATAGCTTTGATACTTAATAGATAACTATCATAATGAATCGCTATGTTACATATTTATCAATTTTCACGTATTTTCAAATTATAAGATGTTCTGCCTGTAAAACTCTTGGGGACAAACCTAGTGATAATGAGTATGTTTAAGCAATCCCAAATACCCAAGACTCGGTTTTTATTGTGGTTTTTGTGCCTGATATGTTCTAGTTAGAGGTATTTCTTTGGAAAGTATTGGTAGTCAACCTTTTCATTTAGAATCATGGTAAAGTTGTTTCTATGCCCAATTTCTTAATAACCTTGTTGGTGGGATATATTTAGATAGGATTTGGACTCTATTCTTGATACTTGATACTCATTATTTTTACCTTGCTAGATAATCTGAAAATGGACTAATCTGTCTAGCACTAAATTAAAATGTATGATGATTTGAAATATCCCAGTTAGACTCTTCTAACTTCAGTGATACTTACTCAGTCAAGCCTTTTAACTTAGTCAAGGGTTTTAATCGTGTTGTTCTGATGAGGTGACAAAAAATTGCGCTATAGGTGTTCATTAAAAGTCCATTAAAAACAACGTGTTGATGATTTAGAGCAGTGTTTGGCCATGTTTACACGTAATAAATAAGATTTTTGTGTCGATATGAAACAACTGATGAATCATGGATCCAATCCTTCACTCCGGAATCACATTGATCTTCATCTGAGAGGACTGGAGCCGGTGAACCACGTCCGTAGCGTCCAAAGGGACAACAGTCAGTTGAGAAGGTTATGGCTTCAGTATTTGGGAAAGCTCATGGAATATTGATCAACGACTATCTCCAAAAAGGAGAGACAATCAATAGCGAATACTACATAGAGTTGTTGGACCTTTGAATGCAAAAATCATGGAAAAACAGTCGATGGCAACGATACTGATGCTTAAATTGAAGAATAACACTTTGAATTGTTTTCCTCATCCATTGTATAGTCCAGATCTGGCTCTTAGTGACTACTGACTATTCGCTGATCTCAAAAAAAAAATGCTAGCCCGTAAAAAATTCAGTTCAAATGGAGGAGCAATTGTTGAAACTGAAGTCGATTTTAAGACAAAAGACAAATCCTCCTACAAGCCTTCTGTCTTGGCTTATCCTTAGATATTCAACTTCAGATATCCAGTCATGTTATTTCAGTTTAGAGACGAAGATTTCATAACTGTATGTTGTGTTTGGGTCATGGGTAAAAGTAAACTATTGAAAGAAATATTGTTTTTTCTGTGGTATGTCTATAGTATGCAGAGGTTTCCCGAACAAAGAAAATGTGATGACAAATTAGATCAAGAAAATAAAAAGTGTGAAATAAGTAAAAGAAAAAGATGTAAAGGAAATCGTATAGTTTTTATAAAGAGAAAATGGAAATAATAACAACTAAAAAATTGTTTAACAAGTAACTAATAAGTTATCACAAAAAAGGGATTGATAAATAGCCGTTTTTAAAATAACATCCAACTTTAGTTTAACGATTTATGAAATACATTTTCATACCTGTATAGATAATTTTGATCCCTAGACATAGCCAAAACTTTAGGTATAATTGTAGTCTCTGCCCATTCAGCTCCAAACTGATCCACTAACTTCCTTAAATTCAATGTGGCAGCTTCCCTAATAGCGAATACATGATCCATTAACCAAGTCATACATAATGCATTCAGTTTTTCATCAAAAAATTCTCTTCCCAGTTGACCTGCTAACAAAGGCATATATTCTATGATGGCTGATCGTACTCGCCATTTTGAATCTTCTGCTAATTCTACAATTGCTGGTAGAAGTGATTGAGAAAGTTGTTGAATACCAATTACCTATAACAGAACAGAAAATATAAATATATGAAACAACTGAATTATTGTCATTAACATAAAAAACAATAAGAATGTAATGTATTCTCACCTCATTTACACAATCCAAATTAGATATAATGTTGAGTCTGACCTCAGGACATTCATCTTTTAATTGTGTCAAAAATAGAGGTAATAAGTGCTCAATAGTATTGTGTCTACCAAGAATTGGACTTAAACCCATTATGACAGATGCTAATGCTGATTTGACATGTTGATTAGGATCTGCTACTAATTCCTTGACACAAGGTAATATATTAGCCATTATAATATTTTCTTGATGAGTCTTATCCAAGTTTTGACAAAAATCTTTCACCTAAAATATTCGGGTTTCAAAATCCAAATAACACGTATATGTTTAATTAATTACCTTATTCGCTGCAGCAGCGCGTACTTCAGCCTCAGTGTCTTTTAATAAACTTTGGAAAGCACTAACCAAGTCAGTTCTTGTGATTTCCGGTCCAACAGCCTTTTGTATTTCCGTAAATTTGTCTGCTACCATGTAGCGTACTCTCCAAGAATTATCACCTAAAACATCAATGTTATTAGACAATCACATTAAAAGTTCATATTTCCAAATGATAAATATGTTTGCGCAGTGTAAATCACAGGTATTCCTTTACTTACTAGTGCACTGTCTAAGAGTGGGCATTACTAGTTGTTCTATATCCTCTTGTTGCAAAAGGGTCGCGATACTAACACAGGCTTCTACAGCGAGAAGTCGAACCGAATCCTAAATATAAAAATGACTATCAAATGTATTCAAACCAATCATTTCATTATTAATTAAAATTCGAGATCAGGTTTATGCAACAGAAATTTTGTATTCAAACTGTAACAACTATGGAGCCTTATCTGTATTTAATACCATAACTAGAATCTACGGAAGAATAGTAAAAGATCTTACAGAAACGGAATGTTAAAACTCTAAGAAGAGGAGTAACAATATAGCTTTCCTGTGGGAAGATCTTACACAGATAATGTGCTCTGCCTAAAAATCGTCAAAGAGAAAAAAGTAGAAAGAAATAGGGTAACACATCTATTGTTCATAGACTTATTGGTGAAGAGACCACGGATCTTGTTTTGGAAAAGAATGAAATAATAAAAAAATATGATAGCTATAGATATTTAGCCACAAACTTTAATAAAGGGACGGATGACGCTGAAATAAAATCGAAAATAAGCAAGGCAAAACAGAGATAAGCAAAAAAATAAAAATGAGAATATATGATACATACATACATGATACCATGAGGAAAAGCACATTAATATATAAATCAAAGAAGTGACAGAAGAAGAGACATGTATAGAAAGAAAACAAATGTTATAGTACATGCATGTTCACAGAATGACAGTAGCAAGATTACCAAAAAAAGTAAGGAGATATATACCACCATAAAACAGAAAAAGAGAAAGACCAAGGAAAACATGGTTGGAAGGAATAGAGAAGACCAAGAAAGGAAAACTGCAGCAATAGAGAACAATGGCAATATAAATATATATATATATATATATATATATATATATATATGTGTGTGTGTGTGTGTGTGTGTGTGTGTGTGTGTGTGTGTGTGTGTGTGTGTGTTCCTATATTTCAATAGAAGCGAAACGTTCACCCCACTCCGCTCCTCCAAGTCCATGATTATTCAAGAAGCTATCGAAATAGACAAACGTCCAAACTGTCTGTCCTCAATTTAACAACATTACTACCTCAAATCAATAAAACAAGTATTTAGGTATGCAAAAAAATATATAACAAAATATTCATACAATATCAATAACTTCATTGACACCCTTAATTTTTGAAATATCTACCAAAGGTTTATTTAAATTTTATCTTTGTAATTATAATTAGAATTTGAACTAAATGAGTACTATTAATACCTGTTCGTCTTGAGCTAAATTTACAAACATTGGTATTAGATCAGATTTCAAATATTCCAACTCTACCACTTGAGCTAATTCGCCAAGTTTGGTCGCCGCAGCTCTTCTAACCATTGGAGTGTCATCTTGACATAGCGCTCTAAAATGAGATCGTAATTCACCCTTTACTACTCCTGAGACTCTGGGATAGCAGACCTGAAAAAAACATAGTGTCAAATAAATTCGATTTTTTAACTGAAATTGAAAACTTACTGAAAATAAACCACAAGCTGATGTCCTAGTAGTAAACCAATCACCCGCTGCCAATCTTTGAACTAGAGGTACAAAATGAGTCTCCAGGTCAGCTGGACTGTGTTGCTGGGCTACAGCTCGTAGAGACTCTACAGCTTTATCTCTGACTACAGTTTCTTCAACTGTAGCCAAACTCTCCAAAGGTGGTAGTAGACAGTAAGCATTTTCAGGACCCCCTACTAGATTTATAAATGTTCCCAGTTGTTCAGCCAATGCCAATAATACTTCATCTTCGTCATATATGGTTTCCGTCAAAAAGGGAATCAATTCTGTTCTTGTGCGTTCTACTCCCAATGCCAAGGCGATAGTGGAGAGTTTTTTTATTGAATTAAGGCGAAGCTAGAATAACAAATTATTTAATAAGAATCAATGAGAAGAGATCAATTAAAAATCATAGGATTATTATTGTATTATTTCTTTAATTATACAATGTTACAATGTAGCTCAGAATTATATATATTAATTTCTAAATATATATATATATATATATATATATATATATATAAATAAATTTTTGTACTTTTTGTAAAGCTGAAAAATAAGGGAGACACATCCCTTTTAACAGTGTGAATTGAGAACCTTATATTTTTCTGCTAAACTTATCTGATTTATTTCAGAATAAAGAAAAGCAATTTCATGTATTCACCTACTTCCTTCCATATGTACACATTGCAGTTCGTAGTAGTAAGTGGAGCTTAAAATTATTTTCAATTACAGTAAAATGCATGTTAACTTTCAAGTTTAAATAAACTTAAAAAAGCTATATCTCTATACTTTAGACCTTGTTGCAAAGAAAAAATTATTTTAAAACTAATGTCTTCAAACTATTGAATATTAAACGAAATGAGATGTGATAATCCTCACTTACTTTTTGGACATACTATCAGCTTAAAAAGTTGATGTACATAATTCTGGATTATCATGTATATTATTTGAGACTTTGGGTAGTTTTTTTTATTATCTTTACAATATAATAATTGGTACGGATCGAATTCAAAATATTATTTTAGATTCAATGTTTTTACCTTTCATATATAGATACTTGCTTTAAATATTGCTTAAAGAAAACAAAATTATATGTATAAGGGAAGATTGTAATCTATTCGATAAAATTAATGTTTGAACATTATGCCTGAATATTCCATTGTTTGTAAATAAATGCATAGTTGAGAAATTGAAATAACCATCAGTTAATTGCAATAGCATCAAGACTTTTTTATTGTTTAAAGAAACCGCCAGAAATAAATCAAATTATTTGAATTATTTTAAACAAATAATAAGCCAAAAAAAAAATTGTTGCAAAATAGTTCAATTCATTGTGGCTCAAAAATTACATGAATATCTTAAAAATAAATATATTATATGCAACAAGATCATTTTTCCTAGTTTTTGTCGATAGTATTTTTATCTTTTTCCATGTATGGGGGGTGGGAGTAGGTTTTTACGCGAATTTCATGATTTTTTGCCCCTCTCTCACTGTCCTTGTCACAGCTGGTCACATTTGAGGGACTACCCCCCCTACCCTAATGTAACGTCACATATTTTGCAAATTACATTTAGAAATCATTAAAGGAAAACAGCAGTTTGGAAAGCAGTTTTATTTCCGTTTAAATCATTTTGTAATAAAATTAACATCAATTCAAACAATTAACAAAACAAAAAACGACTACTTATATTAATTGGAGAAATTAATAAAACAAAAAATTTCAATAAAATAATATTAATTAAAGATATGAACTTCATAACCTTCGGTCCATGGACTTTAAATTATTTATAACTGTCACAGCAGCTACTTTATTCTCGTATGAGTTGTATATCATCATACAGCATCATCGTCATCATCCACACAAAGGACGAAACTTCACGATAGGTAAAACTTTTTGTTGCCTCTTATGTAATTACTTGTGTTTATTAGTGGCTTTGTATGTTGGAAAATATAGTTTACATAAAGATTACATAAATTACTTTTTTTTATTATTTTGAACTTGTTTAATAAGTTAAAAACACAAAATAGCAGATCTAAGAAAGACACTGTTTTATCCACGAAAGTCAGTGGTCAAATGAAATAGAAACAAAGAAATCACTGCTAGACACAATGCATTTGGCGGCATTTATTAAAGAGAGCCTAGGCGGTCGGCACATAACACTAGTAGAGTGTGTGGGTGACAAAACAATATCTTATATTGGGTTGGCGATATAATTTCGGTTTTGTAGTATAAAATAGTAGTAGTATATGATATACATAAAATAAAAAAATAAATTTTCCATTTTGCTCAATGACCTTTTGCCACCTTTCTTTCAGCTTCATGATTCCGTGCTCATAAAATGTCTGGTTCTTATCAGCAAAAACTAAACAATGTGATAGAAGTTCATCATCATTTGTGAAAGTTTGACCACGAGTTGCCAAAGATGCGTGAGATGTTGCATTATCATGGTGAAACACTAAACCTTTCTGATTTGACAATTCTTTTTTCTTTGACTGCTTCATCCGGTTTCATTAATTGACGATAGTAAACATCAGAATTGATTGTTTGGTTCCTTGGAAGCAGCTCAAAAAATACAACACCTTTGTAATCCTACCACACCGACAGCATGAGCATTTTTGAGGCGTTTCAGCTTTCGATGTGGTTTGTGCTGGTTCATTGTGTTTGCTCCATGATCGTTTTCTAACTATGTGTTTCTAACTGTACAGGACCCATTTTTCATCACCAGTGATGATTCTTTTCTAGAAAGGACCGACCAGAACGTTGCTCATTTTTGAAAAAGAGCAATCAACACCATAAACTTTATGAGCCACAGCAGCTTTCTTTACTTTCCTTTACGGAAGTACAGCACTAACATAAGTTATTCATAAAGTATAGCAAGGCTCTCTATGAGTAAAAAGCGAAAGTACTTAGTGACTAACTTTATATTTACACAGATATAGTTGAATATGTTTTTGAGGTTTTTGTAAGGTAATAGTTTAAAGTTCGTTTTCAAGATTATAATAGATTTTAAAATGTGACGGCACGAAATTTAGGACCACTCCCACCTCTTTGTCACACAATGTCACACTTCGACCCTCTCTCGCCCCCTTAACGCGTGACGTAATTTATGGATTGCCCCTATTTTGCAAATAATTAGGCATTACTAATAATTGGTATAAACTCAAAATATAGTCACTTAGAAAACTAGGAATTATGTTGAAAGAAAGTTAGAATAAATTTTGTTTAAAACGATTAGAACATAACAATTGAACAAAACTTTGGATGAGTAAATGTTATAAAGAAATAGAACTACAAAATGACACATTAAAAATGATGGTAACATATGAGGAAGAAAATCTGCATAATTATTTCAAAATCATAATTAAAATTTTCAAATTTATACAAATATTGATGAGGGATAATTTTAACCCAGTAAAAACCCAATTATTCAAGTGAAAATATGAATAGGTGCACTGAAAGCTGATTCTATATTAGTAATGTACGCCAAGGTGTAAAATAAAAAACAATACCATGGGACATAGCTTCAAAGTACACAACAACTACCATCATTAGCAATCATTGACTTTTACTTTCTGCTATTAGTTATTAAAATAAATGATATCCAATACCGATAAAATGTTTTTGATGTAATGATGTAATTTTTAATTACTTACACAAATGTTTTAGATAGTTGAACATAAATAAACTTTTTATCTAATGTAGAAAAAAAGAATAATGTTTTGTCTACCAAATATATATCTACAAAGAGCTTTTGTAAATTGATAATGAGTATTCCATAATGCCTAATAGGTATAATAGAGAAAACAAATGCCAACATTTACTCCATTTGTTTCATAAAACAGTAGTTACAAACTTGGAGTAACTTACTGATTATCTATAAAAAAAATTACATTTCTGCAAGTATAGCAGCCCCAGTTATCCACGGATTTCTACCAAGATTATTCTTTTACAAAGTAAACTAATTTTTTTGCGAAAAATGTCAATAGAGGATACATATAATAACATTATAATAGGCTACATAATTTTCCTACCAAAAATCGAAAATTAAGTGGATAAAATATTTTTGAAGATGTGTTTTTAAACATATATCCCGATTCTGAACCGAAGCCTTAAAATTTAGCCTATTATGTCATTATATGTCTCCTCTATTGACATTTTTCCCAAAGTTTAGTATATTTTGTAAAAAAATATTTGTGTTAGAAATCAGTAGATAACACAGGTGTATAGCAGGGCTAACCCAAGTCTACAACTATGATTACTATCAGGTATCTATAAAAAGTCAACATACATTTAGTTTATTCTAGAAGACTTCTATGTATGAATCTCTAAAGATAAATATGTGATAGCATAAGAAAACACATGGCAATTCAACCTTGGCAGTTTTAACAGCAGTAAAGTAACATTAGTTCAATAATTTAATCCAGCACTCACTAATTTTCCCTCACTTTTTACAGATATTAAGGAAAATAATCATGAACATTTTGTTTTCATTTCATCTATTCTTTTATTATTACAATATGGTTGTTACTGTTAGAACTATTGTTTCCGTATTCACCTTACCAAATTCCCGTGTAATCAAGGTGCACTTTTCTTTTAAGGAAAACAGCCAAGCTATCAAGAGTAAGGCATGCGTGAATAAAACAGCTAATCTTATCTCAACATAGAGCAGGGCATTTGTAAGCACTGGTGAACCTCAGCATTTTCATTAGGAACATACTTATAACCTAATGATTCTCTTTTCGCTCGGGCCAATGACCTATTCTATAGTCAATGGGTAACAGAAAACTCTCTTACCCTTTCACTGTTTTGGTACTGGTGACAGCAGCTGCCTTTCCACTCAGGGAGGAATTGATTTGACTATTACACAGGGTCATATCCAGTTATTACATTTCTCAAATTGAAACAGATTCTTAAGCAAAGTCTTTTATTGTGCAAATCAATTTTATATTCCAGTATTATTAATATTATTTCATTTCCTTAATATTGAGTGAACATTCATTTTTTTAAGCATCATAAATGTTATTGATTATTGTGTCTTCCATTCTTTACTGTGAACTGCCTCCATTTTGTTACAATATATCTTTATCAATATCATGTATTATGCTCCGTAAATCCTTTTATATCAATTAGACTGCACATACACCTGATTACACAATTTTTGTTAATGTTATTCATGATTCTCATATTTTGTACTTTCTTTTTCACTGAACACAATCCTAGGAATTATAAGTTCCAAATCTCCATTCTAGTTCATTTCGACCTTCACTAAATGATTAAGTTTTTTCAAATACTTGTATTTTCATCATTCTCTCTTATTAATTTGTCATTTGATAGGAAAATTCCATCAAGGCAATAAACATATAATGTAATTGTATTATCACTAACAAAGCAATTACAGTAACAAAGAAAGCAAACAATATTGTTTCACATACATTTTTACTAATCAACTCCAGCTAAATTATCAGATATATTTTTAAATTTGCCTGTTTTACATGAACATAGAAATAAAACAATTATGTTGATAGTAATTATCAATAGAGAATCCAGTCAACCCTATATAATTATTCATCAAGAATGGATTATGATATTCCTTGGATTTATTTTATTGCTGATTTAAATAAATTCTTTGTAACTTAAAGGTAAAGAGATAAACTTGGATACTGAAATAGTAAATATTCATCCAAGATATTTTACTTGAAGGATAGACAAGTATATTAATTTGATAGGTTTGCTGCATTGAAAGTCCAAGTACCAAATAATCACTCACTAGATATTATATTTTTAAATTTTAATAACTAATAGGTGCTGATTAATTTCATATATATCCAAAAGCATAATTTAATTAAAAAATGAATCATATTAGTATCTAGATTTTTATGTTATTTATTACTTTTCACAGCCCAATCATATCAATACACACTTCCTAGATTTAATTTATGGGTTGGTCTATAAATAATTTTACGTTACATTTTCAATCTAGGAAGATCTGACAAGAATGATGTCACTTTAAACAAAAAAGGGTTAACAGAAGTCAATGTTTTTGAAATATATTGATATATATAAACCATAGGTGAAAAGCAACAATTTTTAATTACTAATAAATACCTGTACATCTTCATTTTTGAGTTCATCGATTAAAACAGCAATAGGATACAAAGAATCATCGCCTGCTGAATCGCTGGCTGCCATTATAGACCCAAGTCCGGTGGTAGTCGCCGATATCGTCGTTTTTACTCGTTTGTAAACACGTTGTTACACACCTAATATATTAATAAGTTATTTAAGAGTACAAGAGTATTAATTACTATGTGAATAATAGGAGTATATTACTTACAAATTTTTTAAATGCTTTGTCGACTTCCCCAAAAACTGACCTGTGTTTGTGGTTTTCAACACTTTTTTACGAAATGAGAGGCGTTAGTGGCATCGTGTCAAACGTCAACGTCAATTCTCAGAAAGCCAACTGTTAAATGTTATAATTTTTGATTATATTCTTGTTGTGATATGAAATATCAACACAGAAATATTTAATTTTTTAACTATTTGGCTAGAACAATCGAAAATTGTTAGACATTTAAACAATGCAATAATTTCTTAAAATACAGCTAAACCAGAAGAATAAACCTTATTTCAAATAATAAGTTTTGTGTGTGATAGTGAAGCTTCTATCCCAAATATAAAAACATATTGTAAATAATCCATTCAGTGAAAGAAATATTTTACACAAAAATAGTTATGTATAACGTCTTTTGTTCTAATAATTACCAGTCTTCTATTGTTGAAATAGTTGAAATCTGACTTTATTAATATCTCTACAAAACACTCACTCATGTTAATTTTATTTATTAAACAGCACTAATAATACATTTTTAAACCTAGTTAAATTTGTTGTACATTATATTTTGGCAGATCTTCCCTTCAAATACCTATCTACGGCCCAAGAACCCATTTTAACCTTTGCCTGGTCAAAACTCAAATAAGTAAGGTAAACACCCAATTATTTTAATAACAAGATTAGTTACAATTTTATAAACAATATATAGAGTATTTTATTTGGTTTCCTTCATTGGTATATTTGATAGATATTTCAATGTAGATTTGCCATAATAATTTTTCATTTTTTTTGTTTTTTGAATTATTTTCTGGCCCAAAAAAAATTTTACCATAAAAAGCTTATTATTGGCATCAAATTTTTATGGAGAACTATTTATCCACATCCCATATATGGACATTAGATTTTCTTCAAATTAAAAATGTTTAGCCTGTTGAGCTATCTCAGCAACAATAATTATTAACAGTTTATTGAAATAAACAATTAATTTGAATTAAATATTACAAAATACGAAAAATAATAAATCAAACCTAAACTTTAATCAAATTAAAATATTTTTTATTCATATATGATTTCTTTGCCAATAGCTATGTAAATGTTCATGTCACTAAAGTTAGTAGAGCAATATGAGTAGAAAGAAAAAACAATAAGCAGAAAATTGAGGTCTAATTAAGAGCCATAACTTTCTGCTGTGAAAGTTTTTGAAAAATTGGATGTTGTGCTTACAGGCCTTAAAGAGGCCACACAAGTCTATAATTCTTCACCAATGATAGTGTTCTGTTGAAAAACCTCGAAAAGCAATGTCTTTTTCATTAAATACAAAAATCTTTTTGTTTTTAACTGATTTCATGTACATAACTTCCTTAAAGATCCTTTAACTTACAGAGACGTATCTAAAACTTGTTTTATTTCTTTAACAAGAAATTAATCTTCAACAAATATTTTGTTTTAACGATTTCATCACTGTGAATGTGCATATATTTGGTTATCGTAAATAAATATTGAAGTAATGCAGATAGATCCTAATTAACCTTTTAAATAACATATTGACCTTACAGAATTGTATATACAAGACAAAATTTCTTATTATGATAACATTCACTAAATTTAAAGCTGAATTTGACAAATGTAACCACTATCGTTAAAATTTTAGTTATATTAGAGGAAGTAGTAATCCTTCAATTAATATTCCAACAAAAGGTCACAATACATGTTATGATTCCTTAAGCACAGACGTTTGACAACGGTTTCAGAGGACAAGAAATGACTAATCCTTCGTGAACTTCCTAAAAACTCGTAATATCAAAAATTAGAAATTTTATTAGCGGGGCTATTCCCGAGAAATTCAATTTTTAAATCTTACGAGTGACATTTTTTGAGCCATGTTTACTAGTTATTTGAATTTTTAACAAAATATAATCTAATCCACCAAAGAATAGTTCAATGACTGGAGTATGTGATAGGGTATTGTGGGCTTGGGCGATGGCGTTCCAGACGCAGAGTGACCCTTTCCATCTATTCGAGAGAAACTTAACAACATCACTAGGGTAGGAGCTGAGATGATCACCTCTACAGTGTTGCCACAATTTAAAAGCTGAATGTAAAACTTGAACTAGAAAATGTAGTAGATTGTACCAACTTCAAACAAATTTAATATAATTATAGAAAGATGTATAAACATAAGTTTAAATTAAATTCTTTTTTCCAAAAATGTTATAGACTGTGTCAATTATTATTTTAATGCAATGCAGTACAAAAATCTCACGATCTAAATATAAATTAACTTGGCTTTGTTTTCTAATTATTGTTACAATCTAGTACAATTTCTAGTTTATTTTATTAAACGAAAATATAAAATAACTTTATATTTGCAGAAATCAACGATAAAGATAAAAGGTAAGTAATGAAATAAAAAAATAAAATTTCAGACTCAAAAATAAAATTGTATTCTATATTTCATAACACTGAACGCTGAATGAAAAAAATCCCGCCTCTGGTATAGTATATGCTCCCAGTGGGAGAAATTGGGAGGAAACGAACGCAGGGAAAATGTATTAGAAAAAAGGAAAAATGTACTAGCGTATAAAATACACTAAAATGTACTAGCTCTGGCAACACTGCCACTACACCAACTCTCATAATTACACGGTCTGACGCGCGTTTCGATAACCAAGTTGTGTAAACAGTGTATTTCAGTATGAATATCACCAACGGTTCCAGAAATTCCAACATAGTAAAAATGTAAAAATATTAATGGTCAATACTTCAAATTGCTACTAATATATATATATATATATATATATATATATATATATATATATATATATATATATATATATATATATATATATATATAATTGAAACTAAAATTCATTTTTATTGAAACTATTCAACAATCGTAAGATGGTATAATCTTACCCTTAATAGATACGAGGACAAAAATGGTGATTATATTATAGAGGGACATTACATTGGTTAAAAAAGTTCTTTTTTATGTCGAAAACACTAGGTAATGTTTAAAGAAAAGCTCTCAGTACATTTTTTGGCAAAATCAAAACGAGTATCTACGACAGAAACGTATTTAAGAATAATCATTAGTGATGTTAGTTATTCAAGATAAAAGTATGCTATATCGCTTAAATTGACTGATAATTATAATAAATAAGCATATCTTTATTAAAAACCATTTGCCTCGTGAAGGCACGAAACGACGAATCGAAGATTTGTTGGTACATATCTATAGTAAATTTGTATTCAAATAAAACTAGTATTTGATATTATATCATTCAAACATTCTATTCTGGATAAAACAAAAGCATAATTTTCATGTATAACTTGAATTGAAATTATAATGTTCTCCCTAATTGTTACTATTTTTTCAATCTGTTATGGTATAGAATATAGTATAACCATATTATAATATGTGATAGAAAAACAGTCTATATACATTTGAACAGGTGAACTTTTTGCCTCATTGACAGGATAATTTCCAAATATAAACACACAGACAAACTACCTCATTATTATGTGCTTAGTTCATAAACATAAAAAAATAACAAAAAATACTTATTTCTTATCATATATTATTACTTCTTATTTATTCTATTCTGTTTATGTTTACTATAAAGGGGGCTTTTAAGTTTAAATTTAGGTATGATTCGAGTACCTTTAATAAGTTTATAAGATTGAATGGATTTGGAATTTGTAGTAAATCATTGTACTCGTATAATATGCAATGCGACCATAATACCAATACACTCATTATCAGAAAAAACTATTGGACGAATTATCTTTCATTTGAGGAAAATTAAATACCTACTTATGTTTAGTATTGAACATTTGTAAGCAGTCATTTATTCACATTCACTATTTTTTATTCGTTATGAAAAATAATTGTCTTAAGAATAACTTCATGATCCATTTTTGACATCTGGTAGGGTCATTCACAGGACATCGGTACATTTTAATTGTAGGATCTGATCTCTTACTTAGTCCATACTTGAAATGATATACATTTTAGTAAGTAGTTCGCTAAATACACAGTTTTTTTTTCGAAATTGTAAGCTGTAGCATTCATACATCTAGCGCCTCTTATAATTTGAATATATTAACTAAGAGAGTAGTGATTGTAATAATATCCACTTACCTTAAAAATGAAATATATATCCAAGTTCAAAGATTATCAAATAAAAAAATAATCCAAATGCACAACCAACGAATCTCAACAATAACACAACGAACACAATACAATAATGAACACAAATTGCAACATTCATATAGGCACCCAAAATAAGCAACTTTACAACACAGCTTAAGGGTTGAATATAATATTTTTAAATAATTTTGGCGCCATCTGTTATTGGGGTAGTTCGGCAAGCAAAGCTAAGAAAAAATGTACGTACAGTAAGAAAAGACGTGCTGTGGACGCCAACTCTCCACTGCCATCTATTGGTGGCGTTCACCTCGTCAAATGATATCCTCATAAGGTTAACCTACTATCCTATTCTTTATACAATGGTAGCAGTTTATGAGTTGTGAAATAGAGCAACATGAGTGTGGTCAATGCATCAAATTATCCCAGGTACATTAGATTTTAAAAATTTCAAATTTGTGTTCAACTGAGAATAAATGATAGGTAATTTTTCCCTTCCTTTCCTCCAATATCATTCAAATCAGGAATTGTTTGGGGAAATTTTATGAATGCATCTATTATTTCCTGTCTATTGAATATCTCAATAATTTTGTGAATGCATCGACTCACTAATGATTGGGAGATACCCAAACAATAATTATTACGTACTACCAGTATCAAAAACCTTCAATAACTAAATGAAATCATTTCATTTTAACATTTAGAGAGCCTTAACAACTTTTAATATTATATACGTAGTTGCTACATATTTGCAATGAGTTTATGTAAATCAAAACCAAATAAAAAGTAAAACGGTGCTTACTACTGTAGTTTTTACAGGTTTGTCCAGATATATTCTTATTGTGTTAAAACATATCTGAAAGTTTCTTTGGTTAGTGGAAATATTTTTTTAAATTGTTCATCACCGAGTTGTATAAGAGGGTTTCTTAAAACAACTCAATGGGGCCCTGCAACAATTTCTTCAGCTTCTTCTAGTTCTTCCAGCATTCAAATATAGAGATCATCCATTTCTACAATCCCTTTGTATGACTACAATTATAAATTATGTATATTCAAGTATAACTAGGGATCGACCGATATGATATCGATATGGCCATAAAATTTTGCCGGTAATCTTTTACTATAAAAATGAGGTGAAACGGTAAAACTCATTTATTAAACATAACACTGACATTGATAATCGTATTATATTACCTCGTTTTAGTCATTTAAACCTTACTTAAATCAAAAATACTGCAGAGCGAATTAGATCTTCGGAAAATATCACTATGCGGAATATAAATCGATACGGTGATTCCCAAAATTTCGGCTGTCCGATTTCATTCTTTGGTTGGGGATTCCCAGAATTACCTTACACGCTTGGAAACAGTAATTCAATATATTAGTATTGTTCTCGTTTTTCACAAACATGGATCGTTTTATTGGGGGTTCTTAAAAATTACAGAAGTTATCTTTACAATGTGCGAGGTCAAGAAACGTAGTATTGGATAAGAAAAGGAAAAATATGTTGAAAAAAATTTATAGAAGGCGGGAGAAAGTATTAAGAAATGATGATCCCTTAGCTCGGTGGGCGCAGAAAAAACATTTATTCATTGATGTATGGCATTGAAGTTACTTACCTATATAGCATACCCGCCAAGCAGTGTCGCCAGTGAACAATTATTTTCTTCAACTGGAAATGTGTACCAGAGTGCAAGAAATCGTCTTATTGCAGATAGAGCAGAAAGTCTGATTTTATTACAGTGCCGTAACTTAACTTTACATATTAGTTTTTGTACCTGTTACTTCAATTTACATGTTCAAATAACAATATGATATAATAGGTTTTTTTATTTATTATTTGTTTTATTTTTAAGAATTTTTATTTTTATTTACATTTAGTTTATGTCCTTATATTTTTAATAAATTCGCAAAAATTTAAATATTTAGCTATTTTTATTATGCCAATACCTATATAGGCCAATATCGAATTTATCTATCGGCCGATAACGATCGATCCCTAATTATAACATTATTAAAACACTGTTTGCGTGAATTGTCTATTTACATGCGAATGCAAGTGAAAGAAAGCACTCCTATTGCGAGGAGAGGGCATAATAATCTAGACAACATCAAATTTCGATTCTCTCGCATTCAACGACATCGATATCGCTCCAAGCGAGGAGCTGAGAATACCGGCTCCTTTGTAACAACTGTGAATAGGTTCTTGTCGTCAAAATTTCTTATTAACGTGTGGAAACAAAGTTTAAATATAGCTTTATATGAGGAACATTTGCAAGACTAGATACACTTCTTTTCCTCAAAACATTCCAATTCTGATGATTATGTGTGAAAGCTCAAACATAAAGTGACAGTTTATATTAATTTTGGAGACACCGCCTCTACACCATCGGATCTTATTTATCCAGTAAATAAACAAAAGTTGATGCTTTTAGATTGTTAACTAATCGTATATCCAATAAATGCATCTGTTGAACCTTAGCTAATAAAGAATAGATTCTTATATGAAAATTGAGAAGATCTGGATTTAGAAAATGAATACCTACTAATAGTGACCGAATGCAAATATTCATTTTCCAGGCATAACGAGGGGGAAAATATGAACCATTAATTTCCTTTATGATAAACATTGATCAAAAAGTGACGGAATATGGGACAATTTATTGTTTTATTTCATATATTAATGAATAAACAATAAGCATATTTAAATTATTTGTAAATACAAAACATTTTACTTGAATTTAAAGAACAATTGTGAAAGTAAATTTACAATAATACAATGGAATAGTAGCTTATAAACATTGTGAATAATGTATGTGCCTATGCTACTATTCATTTTATAACTTCAATCTAAACCATACAATTTTAATGTTCTATCCATTGAAGTTGAAGCAATAAACCTGGCATGTTTTCCAAATCTCACACCTGTCGCAGTGGCAGTGTGGTCGTTGAAAATTTTTAATTCTTGCCATTGTTTACATAAGTAAATCCTGAAAATAAAATATTATATACTCAATTAAATTTTTCAAACTGCAAGAGAAATTATTTATAACAGAAAATAAGTCAATATTAATTAATAAATAGTGTACCAAGTATGAAGAGGGACCTAAAAGAACCAAGTCTGGTCTAAACACAGTAATAAAATTTCAAAAATGAATCATCTGTATAAATATACAATAGATACAGGGATTTTTTATATTAGACAGACAACGCTCTACCACAGAGAGATCTTAATAACTGATTCGTTTTGATATAGGGGGCCAAGTTACTGAGATCTACGGTGTTCAAAATTTTAAAGCAAAATAAAAAATTCGCCCTAAATCAAGAACGCCTTTAATTTTTTTTTTCAATTTTGGTGACCAATATGTTCCATAATAAAGTAATATGTTGACATAAACAAATTTTGGAAAAATTTAACTATTGGCGCGCTGAAAGGGTTAGTTGTCACTTTTATCCCACTATTTTTTACGCCTCTGGAGCAAATCCTTTTTTTAATTTTGTTTTAAATTGCCTGATTTATATATATATATATATATATATATATATATATATATATATATATATGCATCTAAATGTTCTTGATAGTAGTAGTTTTTATTAACAGAAAGATAAATTTTGACGTTTCGACTTTTCTTTATCAAAATATAATATTGACACTGACAATTTGCTTATTTATATTGATCTATAGATCACCTTTATCATGTAGTATATCAAAATAAGGATAAAATCAACTTAGAAATTTGTTCCAATAAGAAAAATTAATTTTTCCTTGGTTTTCACATCTCAAATATATTAAATTTGTTTCAGGATCATATGTGGTACTCATATGCATCAATTATAGAAGAACACTTCATTATCAATAACTCATGATAATAGACAGTGTAGTACAAAATACAACTTCACATTGTGACATTATGCTGCAAGAATGTTACAAGCATTACTGCCTTCATGTGGAAGCCTAAATGAGCTTTCATTAAAGCTGACAAAATATGGAATTGGATCAAAAAAAAGTTTTTTATAACTAAATAATAATTAGAAATTTGAAGAATTTAACCAAACTATTATTATTTTCAAAATTATCCTTCTGGGAAATGTCAGTTGTATTTTATATTGAAAACATTGGATAATTGGATAATCAAGTAAGGTTATACAAAAATATTAATTCATAGGACCGTTTTGATGTTAGTTTCCTAGCAAAAGGACTAGAGACAACCAGTAGGAATTTTTTATTCATTTTCCTAAATTGATTCCATTTCATTTTGTTAATAATTGATTCCTTTAAATGAATAGAAATCATTTCTAATTCTTCTAGAATTATTGCCAATTTTTTTAAAGCCATTTTCTCACCACAAAAGCACTTTTTGATTATTCGAGTGATTAAGGGAATATAGGGTCGTTAGAGCATCATAGACGTTAGTCTCTCAGCAAAAGGAATGGGGAATTGATTCACACTATATGAAATATCAGCTGAACTTTCTCCTAGAAGACGAAATGTAGTTTCATTCAAATATTTATTATAGAATATACTCACCTAACATCAGTTCCAGCAACAGCTAAATATGTACCACTTTGATCAAAACATAGATCTCTTATTTGGTAACCTTCTTCTAGTTGCAATGTTTTGAAATTTCGCAATCTCCGTAAATCCCAAAGTTTTACACAAGCATCATCAGCAGCTGTAGCTAAATAGTAACCATTTTCAGAAAATGCAATTGTTGTGATTGCCCCCGAATGACCTGAAATTATAATAAATAAACACACCAGAAATAAAATGATAATTTTTTATGTTTAAGTTAATTTGCTTCTTTCACTTAAATATTTTATCAATCAATATATTAGAATCAAACTCCCAATTTAATATTGGTAGCAAATTTTTCGAGATAATATAAAATAACATTATTATCAATTGTATGATGATTATGTTATCATTAGTGTTAGTGTTGATTAAATTTGTATAATCAAAATAATTCTCAACTGTTCAGGTATGCATTTTGAACAGATGTCCCTTTAACCAAGAACTGTAGTACACAAAAGATTTGGTTGGGAATACATAGCACCCGATAGAAGGATTCCAGCATAATTTCGAGATATTGCAAAAGTAGCCAAAAAATTTATTTGGAAAACTATTCAAGTGACATAAATTAGCCTTCAACAAGTTTATTGCACATAAAATGAATAACAATGCAGATTTGTTGCCAACATGCAAACTCTACTTAGCACTAATAGAATCATTGCAAAGACCTATATTTATGGTGATAAAGATATTTGTCTACATTGTTGTCTTAACAGATAAATTTTTGCTGCCCATAGAATTGAACAGTACTTTAAACTATCAGCATGTTTAAAAACATTTTTCCGCCTACCTCTATCCAAAGTATACATTTGCTGGCATCATTTTAGGAAGCATTTGTACTTTTCATTCCTAGAAAGGAAAGTACTTTCCCATCATAGTGAGGAAATGTAAAAGTTACGTCATGGAATGGCTCTAATTATATTGACCTTTATAGAATATATATATATATATATATATATATATATATATATATATATATATATATATATATAACACTGAAAGCAACACGGAGGTTTGAAGTCTTCAAATATCTCTGTAGGATATGTGCAGCAGTCTCTTGCAGAAAAGCGAACAATTTCGAACCAAATTATGGGAATCCATGAAGTAGATGAAATTGATTGAAATCAGACAAGTACAAGTACTTCTGGGGGATACCAGCTAAATAATAATGTTGTTAATGAAAATATCATGAAAACTGTGTTGGCTCCAGCTCTCACTTCTAGCGGTATTCAAATAAACACTGCTCATAATTGGACGTTCAACATTAGTTTTAATAATTACTCTACTACAAATTAAAATTATGTGGGATACAAGAATGAAAATAATGTGCCTGTACTGTACCTACTTCTTAGATTCAGTTATTTCATAAACGTTGCTTGTTAGTTTCATAAATAAATAATTTAAAAATGACTTGTTATTTGAGAGAGAGGCGGAAAAATCATATGTATAACATGGCAGTAAAGTGCCTCTTCCTCCCTGGAATGATTGCTGCCCTCTACTATTCGTCCTGCAGTAAACTTCATCCTCAGGAGGAAAAGTAACACTTTCCTACCTTATTATAGAAATGGCTATTAAGGCCACCCTAAAGTGAAATCTAGAGGAAATTAAAGTACTTTTCAGGTTCAAAGAAGTGTGGAAAAATGGCTGGAAGAAACCTGAAAAGCTATATGGATAAAACAAGATTTGTTTAAAAACAGATATTTGTCCAAAATCTTACAGTCTGGAATATTAATTCTGGATTGTATCAATATTTCCTCTAGTATTTAGTAGATTTACAGTTTTTTTGTTATTTCATCATCTATTTTTTTAAATAAAGTTTGATGCTGCAACACAGATCTTAGAAATAACCTATTCTTTTACTAGTAAAATAATGAACTCTCATTATTGTACTAGTAACACAATAATGAGAAACGATAGCAACGTCTTATTATGGGCGTTATAACCAAGTAGGCAGAAACTGTCATTTAATTTGATGTTTGTCAGTTATGAGAAGTGTATTGTAAAAATGTCTTAAGAAAAATAATTTCAATGTATTATTTTTAAGCTTGAAGAAATAATAGTATATGTCACTGGGAGCAGATGATCCATTATATGTTTCACCCAGTTTGCACAGCCTTGGCAGTGCAAGAATCTGGGCTCAACAATAATGATAGCCCTTTACTCCTAGTAACATAATGTACTATTAATGCCTTACAATTGGTATCTTAATAAGTCAATTACATAATGTTAAATTTTATCAATGAAAAAAGAAAAAATTATTACAAAATTAGTCAATTGTTTATCATGCTTCCCTTACCAGAATTATAAGTTATTGAATAAATTATCTTTCTCACCTGTGAAATTAGCAACATTACTTTGTTCTTTTAAATCCCAGATTTTGACTTGGGAATCTCCAGTACCAGTACCAAAAATTAACCCATCAGGATGTAATTGAGCTGTTGTGAGTGGTACATTTGAATTATCAGAAACTTTAGTTAATAAACGACCAGTTCTGATATCTGAAAATGCCCAGTGTTGATCTTCTGACGTCGATAATACAAAGTCTCCTGTGGGATGAAGTGACAGTCCGGTAACAGGTCCATCATGAGCTCTCAGCAACAGAGTTGTCTGTGATGTTGGTACATTCCATATTCTGATTGTTGTGTCAGGTGAAGCTACAAGAAATAATAGATAATTCATACTAGGTATTAATTCCCCTAATGTAATAATTTTACAGAACATCCATATCAACAAATTACCTGTCAATACCAAATCTTCATCTGGATGATATATAACTTTTGTCACTTTTTTGGTATGTCCTTTCAATATGGCAACTACTTGTTCAGTATCTTTATTGAATACAGTGGCATTTTTGTCATTTCCACCAGTCAACACTTTGCTAGTGTCAGACTGATGAACGTCTAATGCTAATATACCAGGAATACTAGCTGAATGAAGACCCTAAAAGGAACAAGTCAGATTATATAATATATTGTAACATATTTCTATTAGAAGGAAAAATCTATCAATTAGTATCAATTTTATATTGTTCTTCTTTTATTTATCACTCCCAACTATTTCACGGTCAATCTCTATTCTGTGTCCCAATTTATATAAAATTCTATTGAAATATACAAAAGTACATTGAAATAGAGCTGGTTAGGATGATAACTCACACTTTTTTATTATTATTATAAATGTATTTTTACCAATCCTACAATTTGGTATTTGATCATTATCAAATACAAAAATTCAAATGTAGGAAAATTATCTTTAAAAAATAATGTACTATAAAATCAATAGTTTATTTATAAAACTAGAAAGAGTTGATGAAACAAAGGAGTTGCTAGCAAAATTATAACTTACAATAAGTGAAGATAATGTTTTGAAAGCTCTCAATTGTTCTTGAGTAGTCAATTCTTCTGGAACAGTCTTGCCTCTCTTCTTACGTTCTTGAGTTAGTACTGTAGCTTTCTCTTGTAATTTTTCTATTACTTCCTCACTCATGCCAGCTTGTTCTGTTGGTTGATTAGCTATTCCCGCTGCTTCTGCAGCTACAGCCTAAAAATATAAGATTTATATGCTGTTGTAAATTATAATACCTATATATAAAATTGAGTACTTACTGGTTGAGGTACTGTTGTAATACCAGCTTGAGGTTTCAGAGTGGCTAAAGCTTCTCTGGCTGCTGTAACTTCCTTATTAAGTCGAGCTATAACTCTACAAGCAGCATCATGTTGATATAAAGCGTGACTTAATTCCTGCCTTGCAGTTTGCAATTGTTGTCTCTGAGTAAAACTGTATAACATGACAGCATCCCATTCATCTTGTAACAATTTTAAAGTGGCTGGAATACTAGTTGCACTAGGTGGTTTCGGTTTTACAATTGGTGGAGCTGAAATGTAGGTAGTAGTAATTATTAAACATACTATTAGGAGAAAACCTACTTTTTATTTCAATAAGATCATCAGTAGATAACTCTTTGCCACTTATTGGATCGACACCGTTTTCTTGGATGTATTTTTCTATTATTCTTTTTTCAAAAATAGCACCCGATGAAGGAGACACCACTGGGTGTTCGGGAACTTCGTTCGAAACTGAAACACATTTTCACTAAGTTGTTAAGATATTATAAATATTCACAATTATACAAATTTATCATAGGTATTAAACTAAGTTTTTAAAAATTTCTATTAGCTTGAATATAATTTTTAATGTTTAAGAAATATTAATTCAAAAACTTACTGGCACAACACAACGCCATTTTTTACTATAACCATACCAATACTACAACAATATATTGACAGACGACAGAAGCCGGCAAAAATTGAAATAAATACTATCTCTTAGTAATGAGCTATTCATCCACATTTGATTTATATATTCATGTTTTGTACCAGGTATAATAACACATAAATAAACATATACTATTTTTTTAGACATACAGGTCATTATTTAAGTGATATTAATTTAAAACAAATCAAAAATTTATTTTCACATTCGTCATATCAGATTTAAATAGTATTAGAAATTTTCTATTTACGATATTGGATAACCTGACATATGAATCTACATAAATTTCAAATTCAAATCTAGAATGCTTCGAGTTGCCATTTTGTATATTATATTTTTGTAGTTAACAGTAAATACTTATAATCTTGCACGATATATAGTTAATTAATGAGTTTAAAATGACTGAGAGCACTAGCGCCTTGAATATTTTAAACACTATTAAATTTTGCAATAATATTAAAGATCACCAGAAATGGGCAACAGAAGCATCCTCTCAATGTAAGTCCTCAACTACATATAGATAATTATATACTCCCAGAATAACTTTAAGATTTAATACCCAATAGACATAAAAATATTAGCTGAAACTTTATAATGTTCTAGTTTTTAAAATTGAAATTGAGAAATTGAAGATTACAATGGAGTATTTTGAGAAAGAGAAAGCAAGAGTCGAAGAAGATATTAAGAATATCACACCAAAAATAGAGATTTTGGAGAAATATTATAAAACGTAAGGCAATATTCTTCTTCAATGTTTAATTAACATTATTAAGGTTTTTCTTCTTATTCATCTTCTGATATCCATTTATGATTAAAACCTTTTGAATAACATTCAATTGAAAAAAAAAATGTGGGGTTAGAAAATTACAAAAATTGCTCAATAACTATAAATATACATTATCATATCAATTTGTATTATGAAAACTAACTACAATTCATAATCTTCATTGAATAAAATAGAATTTTCTTGATGACATACTATAGAAAATGAGCAATAACATGAAAAATGATTGATGTCTATTCAAAACTAACCTGGTTTTCAAGATCTTGAGGAAACTATGATTATTAAACATGGATCTAATAACATGAAAGTAGATTTATAAGTAATCAAAGTTAATATGGTTCTCAAGATTTTGGAGAAACTATGGCTGTTAAGCATTGAGTTTTGATTCTTTTATGTTAAGTAGATGATTGCATTACTACTATATTAAAAATATTGAAATATCATTATAAAAACTACAATTCACAATCTAAATTGAACAAAATAGAATTTTCTTGATGACATAAGAGGATGGTCCCAGAAGTACCTGGCTCAACAAAGTAAACAGAAAAATTTTCAAGGTTCAATAAGTTCGATACCCTTTTTATGATAAAAATAGTCAAGCTTCTCATAATAGCCATTAATTGCCGATAACACCTTCTTCTAGAAAATCTTTGACCACCGAGTCATTTTTTCGAGTTTAGAAACAGAAAATGATCCGAGGGGGCTAAATCTGGCGAATAGGGTGCATGAGGTAGCAATTCAAACTTTAATTAATTGATTTTGGCATTGCAATAACAAATATGTGAGCTCATGCATTGTCTTTATGGAACAACACTTTCTTCTTAGTCAAATGGGGCTGTTTTCGCTTGATTTCTTCATTCAAATCAATAAGTTTGCATAATACTCGCCGTTGATAGCTCTTCCTTTTACAAGGTGTCAATGAAAATTATCCCTTGCCTGCAGTTGGAGCAGTCTTTGCCTTCTTTGTAGCTGGTTCTCCTTTTTCAGTCCAATCTTTTGATTGTTTTTCTGTTTTAAGTGTGAAGTGATGGACCCACGTTGCATCCATGATTATTATTTTATTCCATTGTCATCAAAAGCAGCACACATCTTGCGCAAAGCTTTCTCATGTTCAAATTTTCAGTTGATATAAGATGTACCACATTTTTGAAATGCCTACTATGTCTGCTAGCTCGCGCACTTTTAGTCGATGATAATCCAGTACCGTTTTGTGGATTTTCCTCAATATTTCTGAAGTGGTCACCTCAATTTGGTCGACCATTTCGATGCTGGTCTTCGCAGGTCGTACGACCTCGTTTAAACTCCGTTACCCAATATTTCATCGTTGATAACGAAGAAGCAGTCTTACCCAGAGTAGAATCTAGTTCAGGTTTCATATTTGTTGGAATAATGCCTTTCAAATAAAAGTATTGTATCACTTAACGATTACCAATTTTTTCCATGTTTACAAATTCCCTGAAAAAGTTCATTATTGATGGCTGCCAAACAAATACTAAACAACGAGGCGTCTTCAAACTTGAAACTTATGCTGTGTAGATTGTGTAATTTCTAATACAATGTCTTTTTTCAAGCAGCTACTGTCATCTTTAGATCAGACCAGGTTTTTCTGAGACCATCCTCGTATTATAGAAAATGAACAAAAAAATAAAAAGCAGATTAGAATTTATTCAAAACTAACCTGGCCCTCAAGATCTTGAGGAAACTATACAATTATTTTATAGTTTATGCCGCTTCACATTTTTAAAAAATGAAGTACTAAGGAAATTTATTCCGGGTCATTTAGGATGTTTTTGTAATTAGGCTTGAACTGAAACTTTTATCTTTGGAGGTATATTTACATCATTCTTTCAAAATGTGGGCCTGGGAGTAGAAGACAGTAAATATCTCAATTGGATGGTTCTAATTCTTCTTACAATGGTTAAGTCTTCTATTAAGAGGCCTGCAAGGTTTCTTGGATGAGGGTGTGGTATCGAGTAAAAGTATCAATGTTTTTTATTTAAGTTCTACTGTTACGTTACTCTGGGTTTTCTTTCGAAGTGACTATTTAAATCCTTATTGTTAGTTATATTGTCGGAGATGGTGTAAGCTGAAGCACTTTTTGGCTGTTTGTCTGCTAGTTCGTTACCTACGACGCCAATGTGGGAAGGTAACCAAATTATAGTAACAGTTATTTTTTGGGATGTGAGAGGTTGGTAGGAGTAGAAGTTGTATTGTAGTTATAACGGGGTTTTTATGTTTTTCAGATTAATTGATGATTTTCGCGTAAATGAAGATTCACTTTTTTATCAAAGTTTGCATTTGAAGTGCGTCGTAAAATCAGTAATAAAACACAAAGAAAAGGGCGAAAATTTATTAAGAGAGTATCGTGACGAGGCAGATAAATATAGAGAAAAATTGGAAGCGAACAGCCCAAATTATCAAATATTGAAAGAAAAAACTAGTAACCTTCTAAAGATTAAGTTCAATATTCAAATGTTGCGGCACAATGTGAAAGAACTAAGAATGAAAAATCGTATGAAATCGATATATAGCACGAAACTATTTCACAAAGATTTTATCGATTTTGCCGCAGCTTGGCTGGAAAAGAAAAGATACGTTGAGGCGGTAAATAAATTGGATTCGTTAAAAAAACTTCAAGCGGAATTAATAGTAGAAATGATTGGAAATAAATCTGGAACAAACAAAAAATATTTCAAACCTAATATCAAGGTTCGTATTAACAGATTTTGTTTATAAAGTTTCTCGAAACAGTTTAGCCAATCGACGAGGAATTTCTTACGACTTCAAACCGTGTTAATTTGAGATATTTACTTAGTTATCCGCAACCTTTTCTACCATAGGTGTAGAGGTGATATTTCTTCCCCATTTAATTGTATATTTTCCTTCCTGTTCCGATTTCCCATATATACTTCAGCCTGTTAACGCTCTTCTTTTCTAGTTCTTGTATTTGCACAGTTATTTCTTCTGGTTTGTTTGATGTCTTCATTATTTCTGTCTTTTGCAAGTTTTTTCATTTCGCATATATTAATTAGTTTATGTAGATTCGTCTCAATCTGTGGTATTCTATGCGTGCTTCGATTTCCTTCTTTGCTCACTTTCTTATCTAAATCGTCCATGACTAGACGAAACAGTAACGGGCTTAAAACGCCTCCTGTCTCACTTCTCTATAAGATAGAAAACTTTTCCCTGTTTGTACTATCGAAGGTTTTTTCTAAATCAACTGCTGAAACATAAAACTTACTGTCTGTGTCTGTTATTTGTCTCAAAGTGAATATCCAATCTCGTGTTGATCTATAGGTTCTAAATGATGTCTGCGTTTCATTTAATATGTTGTCTACGTCCCGTCTTAGTCTATCTATCTTCAAGCAAAGAGCTTGTATGTAGTATAGAGTAGCTATATCCCTCTATAATTTTTGCAATCGTTATAACTTATAACTTCCTTTTTTGGGTGGTTGCTGTTATTGTGGTCTCCACTCCTTTGAGATTATTTTGCGTATTCCACGCTACCAGTAATATTCTGTGTAATAATTCCGTACTCTTATTTCTTGGGTCTTCCTGGTGCTTCTCGTATTTTTAGTTTTTCTATCTCATTTGTCACCTCACTCTTTTTTATTTTTGGTCCTGGCTCTGTATATATTGCGCTTTTTCCTCTTGTATATCTTTTGTATGTCTTTTCTTTCTGACTGTTTTTCGTCTCTTCCTGCTTCTATATGTCTCGTTATTAGTAACTTTTCGAAGTGTTCCTTTCATCTGTCCAATATTTCGTTTTATTCACTTATAATTTTACTATTTGTAGTTTTTAGGTTGCTTATTGAATTTTTCTTCCCTTTTCTGATTGATCTCAATATATGTTACAACATTTCTCCATTCCAAAACTTAGCATCAATTTCTTTTACTAGGTATTTTACTCTGTTCCTCTGTTTATTGTGTATTTCGTAATCTTCACCCATTTTATTATTGTTGAGGTATCTCTTCCATATTTTTCTTTTATCTCCATTCTCATTTCTTCTTTCCACCAGCTTTTCTCTTGGTTTGTTGTTTTACTTGTTCCACGTACCTCATTAGCTACATTTCCGAATATAGCTTTCAACGTCTTCCAAACTTCTTCGATATTTATTTCAAGGATCTTGTCTTCTAATTCATTAATTCTCCATCTATTCTCTCCTCGTATTGTTTTAGTGTGTCTTCTATTCTTAGCTTATTGATTCTTATAGTCTTGTATTCTAAGTTTTTTTCTCAATATTCGTATTTCTTTGTTTCTCTCTTTCCATCACGGTGGAGTTTAAAGTTTAAAGAAACTTCCTATATTTTACCCTATTTTTACACTTATATTTTTTATCTCTTTTAAGGTGCTTCTTTCAACTAGGTACAGGCAGATGTCAATGATAGATTTTTCGTTTCTGCTGGTCACCTAGCGTGTATATATATATATATATATTTATGATGTCTTTATGTTCGAAGAAGGTGTTGCCTGCAACCATGTTATTCAATTTACAGAAGTCGATCATTCTTTGACCATTTCTGTTTTTTGTTATTTCTTCGAATTTTCAATTGCTTCCATTCTCTTCTTTTGCATTGTTTCCTACTTTTCCGTTCATAGCGTCTATTATTATTGAAGTCTCAACACTATGTTTCGTTTCTTTTTGTATAACTTTCCTGAACGCTTCGATCTCTTTCTTATTTGTTCCCCTATACTATCAATGTTGTATATATATTTGTTCCTCTTTCTCAATTTCTATTCTTATTAGTCTTTCTGAATCTCCTCTCCACTTAATAATTCCATTTTTAGTACGTTTATTGATAATTCATAACCTCCTACATATTATCAACTTAACTGTATATCATCAGATGCTCTCCTTCTAGTTCTGTGTATCTTTGATTTTCTTTTACATTTCAATTATCGCGCGGACATTTAATTTGCTCTCTTCCATCTTATTATTTAATTCTCTCTCTCGTTTCCGCTTATTCCTCTCACATTTAGTGTTACCAAGTTTCAGGTTTCACCTATTATCCCTTCAAATTCTATCCTATTATTGCTTTTGTTTATTATTTTTTTCTGTTTTTTATCCCCTTATCTTGTTCTACATCTACGTCATCCTTATTTTTTAATCCTGTTTCTCCCTTTATTAGTTTTTTGGATAATTTTGCTGCGTTTGTTTTATCTTTTGTTTCCTCTTGTCTCATACCCAGGATAATAAATTTATTATTATTTTTTATACCCCAGCTTTGTTGTATTTCCGTTGTCTCTCTCTCTTATTTCGATTTCTTTTAGCTGTCTCTGCGTTTATTTTTCTTGGTTTGTGAGATCGTTATTTATATATTCTTCTTTCAATAATCGTAATTTGCTTTTTGATCTCAATCTCTTAACTTTTCTTCCCAATTTTCCATTTCAAGCATACATGTTTTATTGTTAATTATCCTGGCTCTCTCATTTTCGATTCGACCCTCAGTACCTACTTCTCTGTTGAATTTTTTCGTTTGCCTTTAGAATTTCTTCCATTTTCTGTTTATTTTCTTTTGTTCTTTTTTATTTGCTTAATTTCTCCCATTAACTCTACATGTTTTTAACTTCATTCATTTTTACTTCTTTTGTTTTGTCTTTGTTCTTTATTGGTGTTCTGCTAATTTTCTTTTTTCTTTTGAAAATATTCTCTTGACATACTATTACTAAAATTATGGGGATTTCAGAAATCATGACCCTCGATTATATTATAGACCTTCTATTAGCTGGTTGCGAATCACGTCGCGTTCAATTTTTGATTGAAATTTCGAATGTGAAACATTCGATTTCGATTAATTTTTCTTGCGTTTATTTTCCCATACTATTGATTAAGTTTTATAATAGATTCTTGTATTGAACGAACTACTCACATTTTGCACAAAAATTTGATATTAATAAAGTATTTTTATGTTGGAATGCCGAAAAGTATAAAAACCGCAAAGCTCAGTAACATATCAATTATGCTGCTAATGAGAAGTAATCATCTACAACCGTATCAATAATTTTTGAAGTTCCAAAAATCATCGCAGAATAATGATTGATTTTATAAAAATATCGCACATTGTTAGCTTTATTTTTATTTGTACTACCAGAAAAATACTGTTTAAAAAATTTGCATCCTTCAAAATAAGTGAAAAAAGGGAAAAAAACGTATAATGCTAACAGAAAAATAGTAGCTTTTGATGAAATCTTGAAGTAAATAGCTTTGTTTTAATTTTTAACATCTAATTATGTCAAATGTTCTATATGCGCCCCTATAAAAACCGAGAAATAAATAATTTTTCAAGCGAAAAACCAAATACTAGTTTTTGATGGTGTAAATTGTTAACAAATGTTTTTATAAGATAATTAACTTTTTACGCACAATGATTTCGACATAATTTCGCATCGAGTTAGCTAATCCACATAATTTAAGTAAGTATGTCGAATTAACACCGATTTGAACTTTAGACTAGACTAAATAATTTTGAAAACCTTCTTATCCATAAAAAATAAAAGTTTTTCATACTATTATCATTTTGACCAAAAACCAAATTTTGACACAAATTATGTATAATGTAATTTTTTTTTGTTATTTCTATTTTTTTTTACAATTTATTCACATTACACAACAAACACATTAATTGAAATTCGACACGCAGGTCCACATACACGTGCAACTCGAGTGTCTCGAATTAGTGCACTTAGCAATATGGAGTTTTAAGTGTCAACAGCTGTTACATATTCAATACAAACATATTTAAAAAAAATTGAAAATGTACCTCACAGGAACAGAACTAGGCAAACGTGTTCTAACTTCGTCTCACTTCGTGCACTTTAGTTCGGGCGTAAAAGCCGATAAAGAAGATGAGCGAGGCGAGGCGATGTTACACGAAGTGAAGTGTGTCTCTACAATATTTTATCCTGTTAACTTCGATCGACTTCGCGAGTAGTGTAGTAGAAGTTTTACGGCCGGTTTCATAATCCTACTCCAACTGGCACTTTAACTCAAGATTCCTTTGGATCAAAAGGCCCTTTAGTTAGTTGTTAAACTAAGGTTGTTCAATAATCGAGTAAAGGCTACTTTAGGACGTTAAGAGGTGGTTAACAATACTCTGTCCTTTTCCAATATGTGTCGTTAGAAAAAGAAACACAACGAAACGTAGTTATTTTGGCGCTAATATTTTTTTTGGCTTGATCTCTAGTGGCGAGCTGTTGTGTTTTGTATTTGCCAATTTAATTTTTCAATTCAACTTTTTATTGCAATTATTCTATTGCATAATGATTTTTATCATATTTAATCGTAGGTGTTAAAGATTTTACATAATTGATGCACACTTTTATTTCTTCGACGTTCTTTGTTTTATAATAGATTCATTGTATTTAGTGTTTGTATTCACGATACGGGGTATCTCGGAATACGATATCCGCTGTCACCCACTATAAAATGTCTTCCAGAGTGTTATTTCTCAAACTGCTTTGTCAAACCATCGAATATAGTTGTAAATTTAATGCAAAAAAGCTTTTTAGGCTTCTAAAAATTTCTGAGTCTTTGCCGCCTGGTGATTGTATGAGAATTAAAGTGCAATCGATTGCCCCTATTATTGACGGGAAATTGGCTATTTGATTAATCTCGAATTATTAATTCGAAATCGTTCGAAAAAATCCAAGTTGTTATATATTTCCAAATAGTCGATATATTTTTCGTCTTTGGATGACCTTCAATTCGAACTTAATGTAGCCCAATATCTAGCCATTATGCCATACATTTTTTATTTTTTCAATCTTCTCCTCCTGTCTCACCTTAGAATTCAAACACAGCTTATGTTTGCATTTGACGTTTGCCGCTAAAGGAGACTAATGTACTAAAGTAAAGCATTTCTACCTTTAAGTTGAAAGAACATTGAGGCAATAATAAAAGTCAATTATGAAACGCGCGAGTTAATTTAATGGGAACCGGCCGTTACTCTAATTTTATTTAGTACTTGAAGGTAAATAGAAAGGCAAATTTTTAACTACAATTGGAATATTTTACAGGAAAAACAAAAATTTGTCAGAATGGATATTTCGGAGTTACCTGTTTTACCTACAACCGGTAAGATTTTACTTTTTTGTCACTATTGTATTTGATTCCATTCTCTTCAAAATCCTATTTTAAAATCCCATCAAATAATTAAAGCTTGAATTACTTATTATTGGTTGATATGTAGATGCATTGTATTGGGATTATGGATAATGTTTATTTATGTGAAAAAAAAACTAGAAAATTATTTTATTTCTCTTAGAGTTTCGAAGGTATGTCCTCAGGGCCGGATTAAGCTAGGGGCTTGGGGGGGCTATAGCCCCGGGCCCCAGGTCCAAGAGGGCCCCATCATTTGGAAATTCTGTATTTTTTAATATGTTGATACCACAAATCTAACGTATTGATATTATTTTGTGAATTTTTTCGGGTTTTCGAATTCCTTAAGGGAGCCCCGTCATTATTTTAGCCCCGGGCCTTATAAATCTTAATCCGGCCCTGTATGTCCTTACAATGTTAATGATCGGAGAGAACTAAACTACCTACTTCCTAAACTTAATAGATTTTGGATTTTATTATTCATTCTATACATAAAGCTATACCTGGTTTTATGACCTGTAGCTTGAAAACCTTGTTTTTTTCTTTATTTTAGGAAATACCAAAATATATTCTTTGACAAGGTTAAAAAGTGTTTAAAGATGTTTTAAATTAGAAAACCTTACTTCCAAAAAATCATATTAAAATCAATATTATAAAAGTATGATATCTTAAAAGAGAAGAATTTTTGCATTCAATATTCCCATACATCGTATACTTCTTTGAAGAGAAGCGCTCCTATACTTCATCTTTCTATGTCTTTTTACCCTCTTTAAAATATTACATAATTTGAAACTTTCCTCAAAATATACTAATTCAATAATTTTGTTCCATTGGGCTTAATCGAATTTAAAAATATAAAAAAAAATGAAAACATTGCTTGTATGCTTAATTATGGAAAAATAATTCTCAATATAAAAATAAGATGGATACGTTGGTCATGCATAAAAAAACGAGTACAACTAGGCAGAGGTTAGTAGCTCACATGTTTTAGTATTATACATACTATCCTTGCGATATAATTCGAAGGTATGAGGCTGGAGTAATTGGTCGGGCAAAAATCTTTGTCGTAGTCTTTCGGAGAAAACACTATCATTACGAAAGACAATGACAAAATGGCGTTAGTAATAAGAACGTATAGAGAAAAATGAACGGGGGACTCCAAGCCAGTAATACTAAATAATATAGCTGTATGATATACAGATGGCTTCGGGATTAATTGCTTGGGCGGAGCAGATTATTGCGCAGAACACTCCAAAATAAGCAGATGTTTTGCGCTTGTTGAACACGTTATAGTCTTCCCAACCAAAATTTCTACTGTGATGAAATGAGATGGGGTAATCTCTATTGCGTAATACGGTAATTTCGATCTGTTCAGTTCATAACTGGTGTTCTCTAGACTTTAGTCCTACATAAACTGGAAGGTCTAGCTCGTTTGGATTTTCGGTCACTCGTGTAATTTACAGACCTAAAATGTATATTTATCTAATAAACTTCGACTTTGATTCTGAGTTGACCATACAACTGAGTCTAACAAATGTTTGAAATTTGAGGAAGACTGTTTCAACGCACGCACTTACTAACATTTCTAATAATTATTTTTTATTCCGATTAATAATAAAAGCATGTTTTTTGAGTTTTTCTCAAACTATAATTAATTTCCTTAGAATAGCGAGAGTAGTTGATTGCTAATGTGGCCGTACTTACAGCTTTTTCATTCACCTTCTCTTTACTATTTCTTCTCGTTAGAATATTGTGATATTGTCGGTTATGATAATATATCAAACATTGAACAATATGTGGAACGGTTTAACATTGAAAAATACTCAGACTACATCCGCATTGACAGGCGACTTGCTTAGTGCCTAAAATTAATATTCATGTCCTGATTATTTGGTGTAAGAGTCAGTTTGCGTCGTATTAATCATCGTTTGTTGACATGCTAACGAAATGAGTAATAAATCACGATGAGTTTGAGTTACAGCGCGTTTAATGATCTGTATGAACAATAATTGCATTATTTCAATTGATATTTCTTTATAGTTTCTTTGAGGCAATTGCTTTTTAATGTTTCCCAGTTTCATTTGAATTCCGAGGGTTGTTTTTTTTTCAACTTCCGATTTCACAGTATAATGGTTAGGAATGCAGCAGATGATAGATCTGCGTTAGAAAAACTCGAAAGTTTATCATAAGTGAAATATCGATGACAGTTCCGAGAGTTTTAAAATCTGCCCTGTATTCTAACGTTACGTTACATTTTATGGGGTGGGTATTGCGAAGCTTGTTAAGATATGACAAATGCCTTATAATAAGCTGTATTGTACCTTAATTTGGATAATGAAATCTTGTTTGTATATTTACCCGTATTTTCTTTACAGTCCATCGGAGGCTAAAAATGAAATAACCCTCATATTTTCATATAAATTTCATCCATTTCTCATGTCTAGTTACCAAACAACACGCTGGGTGACTAGCGAAATCGCCGAGCGCATGGTACGATTGGTAGTTAAGAGTCACATTAGACTGTAAGAAATAAGCAAGCCATCTGTCAGTCGGAGAGCCGGCTGTATAAAAGTCCTATGGATCAGATACATGAATCATTTTTGGGGTATGAACAATAAAACCATAGGTCTAGAGGTCGACACCCCTGAAGTTGCTTGATTTTGCCCCCATGCAAAATTATGACGTCACTTCTGGTTTTTATTTTAGGTGTAATTATAATTTATGAAATACATCAAGAAAATTTATGTCAAACGAAAGTTTTTGATGAGTAGAATAGAAATGTCAAGGGTCGACAAGCTCTATTTATTCGCTACTCTGAGTCGACCTCCGTTAAAAATTATTTTTTTCAAATTTATCTTAAGCCATCGAATACATGGATTTGCTTACGATTTTCTGAAACTAGAACCTCTTCAATGACTGAAAAAAATTGGTCGACACCTTTTATTTGCCCGGATCTAACTGTCGACTTAGTTTGAAGAATTAAAGAGCATATGCTTATACATTTCATCTCTATGTATGTTTAATTATTTAATTATCTGTATATCTCTTTCAAATACATTAATAATTTTTTTTTAATTAATTCTGTAACTCTAACATTACTAAAAAAAATTGGTTGACACCTTTTATTTGCCCGAATTTGACTGTCGACTTAGTTTAAAGAATTAAAGAGCCTATGCTTATACAATTCATATCCATGTATGTTTAATTATTTAATTATCTGTATATCTTTTGCAAATATATTAATAATTTTTTTTAATTAATTCTGTAACTCTAACATTACTAAAAAAAATGGTCGACCCCTTTTATTTGCCCGGATTTGACTGTCGACTTAGTTTGAAGAATTAAAGAGCCTATGCTTATACAATTCATCTCTATGTATGTTTAATTATTTAATTATCTGTATATCTTTTTCAAATACATTAATAACTTTTTTTTTCATCAATTGTTGAAAATTTCATTTCCTTGAAATACTTACTGTCCATTTCTCCATTTTTTACCACATATATTGTGAGTTTTGGTGTTATTCATTAATTCCTGTGAGATGGAACAAAAGAAATTTAAGTCTTAGATAGTGGAGTTAACACATGAATGAGTTTTATTACATACAAAAATGATATACAATGATTAACTATTAATTTTACATATAACTATCGTCATTAAAATCTACATCATTATTTACATCATCGCTATAATTCGGAATATTAACATTATCGTCATTATTGTCTACAATGCTATTTCTATCATTATTGAAGTCGTCAGTATTATCGTTATTACAGAATTCATTGCTACTATCAGTTAAAATGATTTCTTCTATTTGAAGTGGTGTAGGGCTGCCATTAAACATATTCGGCGTTATGGTAATATTATCATGATCATATATCCAACCACAATATTCGTAATTCATTACAATACATTGTTTATACAAAGAATTTTGCCACATCGCATTAACATAAATTGTTCTAAGAATTTTTTGTTTTAGCGGTTCCTAGCAAGGTGGCATTAGGCTGGAATCATAATTCCTTACTTCATGCAAAAACGCCTCTTGAGTAGAAACAGCAGAAAAATTATTTTGAAAAATGATTAATCGTGATAAATTAACATCCGTGCAATTTTTTATACCATAAATTTCGCATGTATACTTTTGAATTGTTTCCTTCATCTCCTTATCTTCGATCTTACCAAGATTATTAAGTAAAGCAAACAGTTCTTGATATTTTACATTATTCATTAAAATATTGAAAGGTCTGGCTTTACCTTTTTTAAAGAAACTACAGGTATAGTCACAACCTGTATACGCGTGAAACCCGGTGAAACCCGGGCAATGCGTTGCACATTTTTTCACCTAAAAAGTTTGCTAATTTGGTACAATTAATACATTCATCACCGTCTTTACTGTTTGTTGAACTTAAGAGCCAAATTTCAAAACGCAGTAATTTAAAAATATTTCCTAATAAAATTATTAAAACATCTGTATCTGATGATTTTATCATTATTTTAGAGTTATCAGCGCACTTATTTATATGGTAAATTATCCAAAAAGGTGTCGACCAATTTTTTTTAGTAATGTTAGAGTTACAGAATTAATAAAAAAAATTATTAATGTATTTGCAAAAGATATACAGATAATTAAATAATTAAACATACATAGAGATGAAATGTATAAGCATATGCTCTTTAATTCTTCAAACTAAGTCGACAGTTAGATCCGGGCAAATAAAAGGTGTCGACCAATTTTTTTCAGTCATTGAAGAGGTTCTAGTTTCAGAAAATCGTAAGCAAATCCATGTATTCGATGGCTTAAGATAAATTTGAAAAAAATAATTTTTAACGGAGGTCGACTCAGAGTAGGGAATAAATAGAGCTTGTCGACCCTTGACATTTCTATTCTACTCATCAAAAACTTTCGTTTGACATACATTTTCTTGATGTATTTCATAAATTACAATTACACTTAAAATAAAAACCGGAAGTGACGTCGTAATTTTGCACACGGGCAAAATCAAGCAACTTCAGGGGTGTCGACCTCTAGACCTATGGTTTTATTGTTCATACCCCAAAAATGATTGATGCATCTGATCCATAGGACTTTTATACAGCCGGCTCTCGGATGAGCTGATTAGCCTAAAGCCCACTCTTTCGAATGTGTCTGCATATAAACCAGTGTAGCCGTGTCCTTTGTTTCTGTAGGGGCTTTTTTGTTTTGCCGTAAAAATGATCGACGTAAAATAAAGCAACGGATTGGAATGAAATTTCACATGAAAACTAAAACTCATAATTTACAGAAACAAGTGTATTGCAATGAATATTTGTAGTTCCTGGTGTTTTTGAGTGATAGAAGATAACCTACAAGATGAGTTATGTTCCGGTCGCCACGACAAATACGGATGAAAATATTGGTAATGAAAATTTCAACAAGCGAAAAGTGTGCAAAACTGGTGCCTCAAATCCTTACATTTGGATAAGAAGCTCGAAAATATTTGTATTGACATTTTGAATTCGATTGAATCTTGGCACAATGCGACTTCTACCTTTTTCTTAAGGTCAAATAGGAATTGAAAGTAGCAAAATTTGACTCTATTGAAGCTGTAAAAGAAAAAGTGGCGCTGGTCCTGAAGGAGTTGACAGAAAAAGACTTCGTGCACTGTTTCTATTGAAGATTCGCAGGGAGCGATGTAGGGATAGAGGAGAGATATAGAAGGCGATAACAAATACATAATATCAAAATAAAATATTTCTTATCACCCAGTTTGTTATTTAATGGCCCCAATAGGTACTCTTTAATCTGTGCATTCTTCAATCTTTCTTTGAGCAATCGTTTTTCGAAATAATTTCACGTTCTTGAAGGATTTCTCTTCACTTACACAGTTAATAACATTAGACGAAAATAAAATAACACTTCACTTCAAAAATTTTTTCTAGAACATTTATCCAAAGAAGAATCCGTCATGTCAACGTTTGGTGGTAGAGCAGCGTTGAATTCATGGCACAATTCAAACTATCTAGCTGACAATCAATTTACCACCGTATCACCGAAAGTAAAGATAATTGAAAATAAAGTCTTGAATAATGCTCCGGAGAAATCGTTCGTAAACACTATTATGGAACAGAAAACAAACGCTATCGATATGAAATTTCAACAGCTGATGAGAAGCTTTGAAAGATTTTCCTCGGAAATAGACAAAACGTCACCAAAAAGGTCTGAATCCAAAGAAAAATCTGATAAATCTCTAATGGAAAACACAATTGAAAATATGAGTCAGAAGGAAAGAGATAGAGCTTTGGAAATTAAATTGAAAAATATCGTTAAGAATTTCAAAAGACCCCCCTTGCAAAAAAATAAAATGCGATCACAAAATTCCGTTTCGGAAAAAGTAACGAAAATTATAGGAGTCAAAGAAGATTCTGCGAGTCCTATGGTGAGTACTTCCTGATTTACTGATATGTAATTGAATTAGTACTTTATTGTCGAGTAAAAAATATATAGTAAAAAATAGAAGCAAACGTTTCAAAGAAGGTAATTTCAAATTATTATCGGAATTTCATTCGATGTCCTCGACACAAAATTTGAAATTTTTCTCTAGCAGCGGCTGTTTTCTCAAAAAAAAAAAAAAATACACTGTCCGATTCATAATTTTTGAAATAAAAACAATAATAGTAGGCTGAAAAAGGAGGAGAATATGATTAAAATAGAAGTAAAAATAATTTACGGCCCATTTGAAGTCGGTAAGGGGAAAGGGGTGGGTTTTCAAGGGTACAAAAATTTCCAGCAAAAGTCCAGTGGTAAAAAGTTGAATAGCAAAGTTGTAGATGATGAAAAGATCTATAACTAGTATATTTGTACTTTCATTACATAACCTCAAAATTTTTGTAAAATATACAAAAGATCAAATTTTTATTTTTTACATACCTTTTAATGTTCCAAATACACTGTAATTAATTTGTTTTGAAATATTTATTTTTCAACCTTATTTTTACTTGATATCGAAAAGCACCTCAATTTTCAATCCAAAAACTCTTCCGTTAAAATATCAGCTATCAAGTTATTGAAATTTTTGTTCGTTGAAATGTCTACTTTCTGATGGTTTGAAAAATATTACCATAACCATGGTAATTTTCTCAGAAAAGGCAAAGGAACTCGTATTTTAAATTTTCTTTTTAATCATTTGTACAATTTTTGATTATTTATTAAAATTTTACACTCTTATTACTCGATAAACGTTTGATTAATTGTTACATTGATAAACATGAGTAATTTTAATAAATATCTGAAAATTTTACTTAATAGTAAAAATTTATGAATACGGGTTTTTTTGCTTTTTCAAAGAAATTTAGCATTGTGATGGTTCTTACACAATCAGAAAGGAGATATTTGAACGAACAGAAAACTAACCGACTATTTCCAAAAAGCTGATATTAAATATGATGAAAGAATGCATATTTCAAATCAAAGAAATTACAGTGTATTTGGGACATAATAAGGTAAGTATTCATCAAATTTGGTAAAAAAAAGGTTTTTTGTAAAAGATCAAAGTAAAAAACCAAAAAATTAGTTTTTTGAACTTTTCACATAAATTTTGAGGTTATGTGGAAAAAATTTGGATACGAGCTGTAGATCTTCTTATTGCCAACAACTTTGCAATTAAACTTTTTTCTATTGGGAAAATCGATATAAACAGTTTTTTATCTCTAAAAACTCACCCTCTTCCTCTTCCCGACCTCAGATCGCCTGTAAATCATTTTTACTTCTACTTTTATTATATACTCAAATCTGACATTGAAATAAGTAGTAATGATTTTTGGAACACAAGTACTTTTTGAAGAGTATTTTAAGAAAAAAATAGTTCTACGCACGAGTGGCCATGGAAAATGGGGAAAACTCTAAAAAATGGTATTTTGTCAATAACGTGGAAGGGATTGCAAATTTCGATACAATGGACCCTTGGTGCGAGAGTCGTGACGCACATGCTCAAGTTAATTGGACTGTAACTGTGTGGATTCGAGATTTGAGTATGATGAAAACAGATTTTTATAATAATTGTTAAAACATGGCATCATAATCTATATCAAAGTTGATAGAGGAGGAATTTTGCTCAACAGAACATGCAGTACTTGGCCTACGCTTATGACATTGATCTACTCAGTCTTGTAGAGCGGGGCTCACCTTCCACGAATCCAGAACAAAATACATGGTTATGTCAAGGAACAGAATAACTCTCCTGGTGCCTCTCGAAATAGGCCGGTATAAGTTCGAAAATATACCATCGTTTAAATACCTGGGATCAGTAGTAACCGAAAATAATGACATGGATGGATGGAAATAAGAGAAGTGTGAAAGTGGGGAATAGAGCATACCCCAGTCTGCAACGACTACTAAAGTTGTTGATATTCGAAAATAAGAAGAAGTCAATTTGTACTGTTTCTACTTAGTTTAATAATACGATGAGCAACAGCCAAATGGAATAAATTTGTTTATGAGAGCGTGTTAGAAAAAACTCTTGGACTCGTCAATTTGGATCTTTAAATGCGCAATTAATAAAATTATATGGGGTATGCTATGTGACATATCATCAATTTATAATATTATTCAGTTAAAAAACTATTATCCGAAAAACTCTTGTCTTTTTGGTATTGAATAATAATTTGAAATTATTATACCCAACGACATTCGAATCTTATAATCAGAAGGAATCATTTCACGATCATGATGTTTTATTGTTTACCTCAAAAATTAAATTATATACACTCCTGTACACGTCTAGGCATCGACAAAAGAGATTGTCGATGTCTGTTGGTGGTACCTTGTTTATAGTAACTTTAACTTTGAGCGTTATACGAAGCTTACAGGCGCCCATTTGGATAAGGGCACTACATTGTGTCTATAGCATTGTGAAGAATTTTCACTTTCCTCTCACTATTGCAAGATTCAATCCTTTATTTGTTTATCCTCAGCATCTCATAATAAAGTTCACGTACATTTCTTCCTTCTCGTATTTTCCATACTATGTCTTGACATTCCTCTTTGTTTCCATTCGTTCATAGAATAACCTAATCATTGTGGTCTTTTAGATTAGACTATTTACGGTAATATAGGCTCATTCAACTTGCAGATTTATTTCATTGTTCACACGCCTTAATCTGGTTTTTCTCTCAATAGACTCGTTTTAGCATCTACTATTATCAAATAATTCATTCATCCTTATGCGCCTATTTCCGAATGGCGGCTGCACTCCCAATTCTCAACAGCGATTCTAATAACACGTCGATCTTCTTAGAGGCGTTAAACATTAACAGAATTACATCTCTCAATCGGTTTAAACGTTACCGACAGTGGTTCGCAGGGATTAATCTTTGGCTATACGCATAATATCAGCTCTACCTAACTTGGCAAACAATTTATCAGTGATTATATGTAACAAAATAGTCGTTCAGCGATATTTGGTGGTCTGACATAAAGATGACGCTTCTAATATTAAATCCATATGATTTTTAGTCAGCCCTAACCTTCAAAAGACACGTATATAAATTTTACAGCTGTCGTACTATTTTGAGTGAAACAACTTTTATCAGTTTGAAAAAATTGATAGAAAGGTTTATGTTATAAAGCATTGATTTTTGGAAAAAATACTATTGAATCAAATGCTTGACCTGATAAGCATTATGCGGAATTTGTTCCTGGAAACATTAAACGTTGGGGATGGTTAAGTTTAAACGAGGCGAAATTAGAACATGGAACATTACAAGTGGTAGCAAAAAAACAAAATAATTTGGAATGACCATAATGTGAATCTGATTGAGATGTTAAAGGAACGTGTTGGGCATAAATATTTGGATATGCGAAAGCTTTATTCAAAGTGGGTAACGCGAGCTCCCAATCGACTAACAACAACGAATTAATGATTCTGAGTTGTTCAATTGAAATAAACCAGATCGATTTATGACAATGGGCGGAACATTTTACACCAGATTCTAATTGACAGTAAGCCGAGTGAACTGTACGTGATGAACGAACTCCAAAGCGTGGAAAGACGCAACAGTCGTCTGGCAAGGTGACAGCATTAGTATTTTGAGATGCATATGATATAATATTCATGGAATATTAGAAAAAAACCATAAAAAGAGATTATTACGTAGCGTTTTTGGAGCATTTGAAGGACGACATCACGACAAACGACCCCATTTAAAGAAGAAGAAAGTCATATTTTATCAAGAAGATACACCGCAATTTGATACAAAAGATGGCAAAATTGCATGGATTGAACTTAAAATTGCTTCCACATCTACCGTATTCTACAGATCCGGTACCGATATACTTTACGCCGATTAAGAGATTACCACCGAAACAGAAGCATGTTGTGAGGCTAAAGACAAATTGTACTAAATAAATGATATCGAAAAATTGTATGGCCGCTATAACCATTGTATCATATTCAATAGTAAAGTCAAATTATTTAAATAAAATATTTTTTTATGCTAGCCTATGATCTTTTGGTGAAAATTTTATCGTCTTCGAATGTTACAACTGTTTTTTTAAAATATCCGTATATCTTCTCTCATGTGAACAGGTTTCTTTAGAAAATACTTCTTTTTATAAACATTGTCAAAGATAAAATGTTGATATGGTTAGCGTATCCTGCTATAAATATGCTCATGATGTTGTCAAAAAATCAAGGTCAAGAACTTCTTCCTTCTGGTTATAACTGAGTGTGTCACTGAGTATATTTGATTATATTCTTTTGGCTCTAATTTATTCAGGGCAAACCATCGGCAAAAGTTAATGATGACATTTCTACTGAGCAAGATACACAAAATCATTTAACTCAAGAAAAAGGTGATGGTGGAAAGTTGCTTTCTCAACAATCGAATAGAAGCATTCAAGTAAAACCAGCGGAAGTTCAGCACGATCTAAAAGAAGTTCATATTGATTATGAAAACTTTCCAATTCAGATGAATTCGATGCCAACGCCCAAAAATATGCAACAATTTACCATCAATAACAATTATAGACTAGAAGAATCAAATAAAGACAACAAAGAAGATAAACACGTAGATATTAAGAGAAAGATTCCCGAACAAAAGAAATTTGAGAAAAAAATTGATAAGCCGTTGACAAAATTACCTCAATACCTCGGAAAAAATGAAACTTATGCTATAAACGAAACGAAATCGTTCGGAATCTTTGGTAAAAGTAGTAATATTTCTGAGCAAAGTATAATGAAAAGAGGATCGGATTATCACAACAACAACAACAACAACCATGCCGCTCTTTCGCAAACAGAAAAAAATTTTATTAATACCGGCTTCACGACTGATGAGAATTATGTCCACGGATCACCAGGTAATTATTTTTTATATAAAAATTTTTTCAGCTTATATGCGGTGGTGCTGTGGTGATGGAAGGGTCGCCATATTGTTGTTGTTGTAGAAGGGCGAGGAACCTCAATCAGTGGGAACCATATTTTTAAATCATTGGTATATTTTCAACTTACACATTTAATAACGCTTATACTATACTATGTTAACTGATCTTGGACAACACGTTGGTTAGCATTGATAGCAATGTCACTGTACATGTGAGTCTGTGTGTATCTATTTTGATGATTCTCAAATATATTTTTACAAATATATTGAAAAATTCTTAGCTTACTATAGAACTAAACAAAATTTCAATGTCAAATATTTTATTACTCTTCTCCTATTCTTTCTTAACTGGATACATTTATTACAAACCTACAAAGTCACTAGACCTTTCAAAAAAAATGTTTCTTCTTGCTCTGCAAACCAGACCTCCGCAGCTTTTATTATCTCTTTGCTGGAAGAAAATTTACGAGAGATTATAGTCGGACGGAGCCAAATCTGGTGAATAAGGGGGGTGTTCTAGTAATTCAAACCCTAGATCACGAATTTTTTGCATGGCAACATGAGATTTGTGTGCAGGGGCGTTGTCCTGCAAAAACAAAACACCTTTGGATAGTTTTCCGCGTCTTTTCTCTTTAATTTTTTCCCGTAGAGTGGTCAGTAATGTCGAATAGTAATCTCCAGTTATTGTTCTACCCTTATCTAAAAAATCAATCATGATTACTTCATGCCAATCCCAAAAAACTGAAGCAAGAACTTTTCTAGCAGATTTTTAGACACGAAACTTCTTAGGTCTTGAAAAATCAGAGTGTCGAATTCCATCGATTGTTGTTTTGTTTCTGGATCGTAGAAATGTACCCAAGTCTCATCCATAGTAACAATTCGGTTTAAGAAGTCTACATCGTTTTCAAATCGATCACAGATCGAACGCGATGCTTCTACCCTTGCACGCTTTTGGTCAACATTCACACATTTGGGTTTGCAGCAATTTTTTGTCCAAATTGATAAAATCATGTCATGAACTGCATGGATATTTTCGGGGACTGACACAAAAACTGGCCTTCCCGATCGATCATCATCTTCAATGGAAAATTTACCTCTTTTGAAGCTTGCAGTCCAATTTTTCACAGACGCATACGAAGGACATTGATCATATATATATATATATATATATATATATATATATATATATATATATATTGGTGTAGCTCTACATTCACTTTTTGATATCGATTGCTCCATTTATTCTGTTATCACTATATGCGCTTAATAATTTCTTAGATATTTATTATGTCTATCATTCACAATATCTCTTCTATTTTAACTATTTTGCTCAAATGTATCATTTCTCGTAATTTTTCAGATGATTTCAATGGTGAATTTTTAATGAGTCCAATTTATGATCCGCCAAAACAAAATGAAACCGAAGAGCCAGCCATGCTTTTTCCAAATAGCAGCTTCGCTTTCCAAGGAATGAATTTCGGTTTCAATTTTTGATTGAATTTGGTTTTTGAAAGCATCAAAACCAGTTATATAATTGAAATTTTGTTTTTGGTTCATACTAATGTTAAATAAGAATCTAACGTGTCATTTTCTATTTGAGTATTTATAATGTTAATTTTCAATTCAATAAAATCATAAAAAAATATATTTTTGTCTGATAACATTAACCTACATGATTTTCGTGTCACAGATCAATGATTTTTATAAATAAAATTGTTATGAACTCGTCCACTGACAAAGACTGACAAAGTTTGGCGAATACCCCAACTTTTTTTACACATTTTTAATGTGACGGATAATTCCTTGTATTTTTTATGAGCTGTTTATTTTATATTCTAACACTTTTTACAGAGACAATTTCTATGCTCTTTTTATTTACTCACGTCAATTTAGAGATTTCCAGGCAATTGAAGATTTTAAAAAGTAAGTGTCGCAATTAACACATAGGGGCAGTAAAAGTTAAACCGAACGGTGTAAAATAATCCCTTCAAGGTGTGATTTTATAGAGGCAATTCTAAGAAGACCTTTATAATTGTTTACGGTAAATTAGAGATACCCAAGAAATCGAGCATTCTAGAAAGTGAGATACTGCACATAAAAAGCCGGAGTCAGTAAATGATTTGTGTCGTCGTAAGATAGCGGGATGATAAAAATTAAGCCAAACGATGTAAATTAATTTCTTCTTTAAACCAAGCGGTGTAAATTTATCCCTCCATTATACCTAATCATGTTAATTCTTCCTTACGATTTGTGAATTTATAGAGACAATTCCTAAGAAGGTCTTTATATTTGCTTACGGGAAATTAGAGATTTACAGGAAATCGAAGATTCTGGAAAGTGAGATAGTGTATACAAACTAGTTTTAACATCTGGAGAGTAAGTAAATCAATTGATGTCAACGGGATTGTAGAAGTGAATTCATCTTTACGATTTGTGATTTTATAAAGGCAATTTTTAAGAAAACCTTTTAAATAGAGATTTCCAGGAAATCTAAGTTTATGGAAAGTGATATAGTGTATATAAACACCTGTAGAGTCAGTGAATGGCATCGGGGTAGTAAAATAAGACCAAATTGTGTGAATTTATCCTTACGATTTGTGACTTTATAGAAGCGATTTCTAAGGAGGCCTTTATATTTATTTATTAAATTAGAGTAAATTAGAGATTTCCAGGAAATCTAAATTTCTGGGAAGTGAAATATTGTATATAAAAAAGAGTCAGTAAATAATTTGATGTCAGGATAGTAACAATGAGACCAAATGATTAGTGATTTTATAAGCAATTCCTAAGAAGATCTTTCATTTCTTTATTTCAAATTAGAAACTCTAGGAATTCGCAGTTTCTGGAAAGTTTTGTGATTTTGCAGAGACAATTTTTAAGAAGACAATTTTATTACGTCAAATTAAAGATTTCTAGGAAAATGGAAGATTCTAGAATGTGTAATAATCTATATAAACGAGATGCTAACAGCCGGAGAGAAATAATTTGATGTCATCGTGCATACATCGCGATGTAGACCAAATGATGTAGATTTATTCCTCCATTAAACCAATAGGTGAAAATTTATTCCTCCATTTTATTATTTTACAGAGACACTTTCTAAGAAGGTCTTTCAATTGGTTCACGTCAACTTAGAGATTTCCAGGAAATCGAAAATTCTGAAATATAAGACAATGTATATAAACGGGTCGTTATCAGTAGGAGAGTGATTAAATAACTTTTGTCGTAGGCAATCGGGATAGTGAAAAGTAAAACAAACCGTGTATTCAATCAACTTAGTGTTTAGTAATAAGTGTTAGTGAATAGTTCGGTGCATAGCTTAGTATATTTAGTGTTACTAAATAACATAAGTAAAATTGTTAAAATAAATCAGAACATTGCAATATATCATTTGTTTTAAATAAAATATTACACCGTATTTTTTTATCTCTCCTCGTATTCACTTGGAATAATACGTCAAATAATGACAAGTTGAGGTAACCTAACATAAAACGGTTAGAGATCCTTCTTTATCCACTTCTACTATCATATTAAATTTATTTGACAGATTTTTCGAGTGATATTTTGACATTTCAACAGTTTTTTTTATATCATAATGTCAACTGAGCAAAAAGTGATTAATAAATTAATGTATTTGAATATGTAAACGAATATTGATGGGTTTGATATTATCAAAGTGAGTACTTATTCATATAAAAAATAGTTAAGTTACTTTTTCGTAAAATACATTGAGAGGTCAATAATTATCCAAAAAATTACAAATTTCGTATTACTTGTGAACATAAAGTTATTTTTGAAAAGACTCTGTATGTCCAGAACCGATATCCATTTTAAAATCATCAAACGGTTTCTATTTAACTTAAAAAAAGAATTTCATTGTGACTGTTGAACTATATCATTTCAACTTTTTATTGGGACATCTTTTATAATATATATAAAGAAAAGAAAAAAAACAGGCGAAATCCTCCACTGAATTAAATCGTTAAAATATAACTACACCAAGAATAATAAGCCCTTGTCTATCCGAAGATGTATGGTTCAGTCCCTCCTATTTTTTATTATCGTTATTGAAATTGGCGCATTATTTCCTGCTATAGTTATTGCTTGGTGTCATGTAGTTTCTGGTCAAATATTTCTGCCAGATCTTGATTCTAGGATTTCCTTACTGCTTCGTTTCTTATTCTGTCTTTCCATTGATTTTCCATTGATTTACCTTCATTCAAGTTCTTCATATTTATTTATTTTTATTCTGCTTTTTCACTGTTTCTCAGTACCCAGCTTTCACTTTCATATGTTAACATTGGACGGTATCTTTTTTATATATCGACATTTTGGTTTTCCAGATTTCTTTTTTGTATATGAATGATCTTGAAAGTGCATGAAAAAGTTTCGATGCACTCGATATTCGTTTGTTCATTCCCTCGTCGTCTTGTCACACCTAAGTGTTTGACCTTCCTCTTCTATTATTATGTTCATCTGTCTATTTTCTTCTCCTATGTATACTGTTTTTAAATTCCCAACAAATATCTCTTATTCTTCTTTAGGTCTCTTCACCATATTTTCTTCTTCTCTCATTGCCTTAACAATGCTATTCTTATCTTGTTTAATGCGTTTCTGAACAGATCAACGTATGACACTACAAACCACTGGCGTAGGCTGTGCAACAATGAATGCTGTGTTCTCCGAGGTCTCCTCTTACTAATCACTTTGCCTTGGAAAATCAATTGCAACAGATGGTATTTGTCATGTCTTAATATGTAGCCATAATACTCCAGTTTTTCAACCACAAAAACGACTTCCTTCTGTTTCCCTAGTCTCTGTACAACTTACATGCTGGTGATGTGCTCCGTCCAGGATATTTTCACAATACGCCTATATATCCACATTTTGAAAGATTCCAGTCTCAAGCCTCTATACCATAGAACAAAACAGAAAATATGTAGCATCCGACTAGTTTTAATTTTACTTGTGTGTGTCTACCCGATCTATGTCTTGAGCGTTTATCGTTAGACGCACTGAATGATATTCACTTTTTCTAATAATCATATGTTTTGTTTTTGATATAATCAAGGAGAGTTGTTGGTTGCTATAATTACTGTGTCGTCGACATATCTAATGTTGATTGCTTTTCGTTGATTTTGATGACATATACTAGTTCTCCCAGTGCTTTCCTGAATATTTGAATGAGAGACGTGACAAAATGCAACACTCTCCCTTTGATAATAATTTCTCCGTTGAGTGAATTACCATTTTTTATTTTTGAGTTCATTACATATTAGCGATAATACTGATATATTTTCCGGCAATGCCAGTGTTTCTGAGAACCTAGATGATAAGTTTTTCGTATTTGATGTTATAGAAATCCTCAGGGAAGTCGATAAAGCACCAGTGTGTGTCTTTGTTCATATCTCTGCATCTCTGAATGAGAACTTAAGGATAAAGATTGCTTTCCTTGTACCTACCCTGTCTTCATGAATCTTTCATCTATCATAGATGCTGTTTAAAAGGGTGGTCAAATGATCAAGAAACTGATTTTCTGTTTCGGACATCGTTTTTAATTTTCCACCCTGTATGTTGTCAGAACCTGGTTTTTTGTTGTGCTGTCTATACCTTGGATCTGAGACTTGAAGGCCCAGAGACGTCATCGTCGCGTGTGTATTTACTTGTATGTTCATCATCAAAAAGTTGTTTTTTGTAAGTCTCCCACATCTCTATGTTTAATTGTGAATACATAACCTTGTACACTGTGTCCGTTCCCAACCCTACCTTGGACTATGCCTATTTGATCCTCAACTATTGCCCTTAGCTTTTTTTTCTAGTATGTTTTCATATACTTTGGAGACAATGCTTTATAAAGTAAAGCCTCTATAATTTGTGCAAATCTTGATGTCACCTTTCTCATGTATCGGACAAATAAAACAACAATATATAAATTAAGATATCAAAGCTTTTTAAAAGATTCTGACATGTCTTAAACAGTTTTGTAAATAGAAAGCACAACTCCAGTGTTTCGATTTAGTACAAATAAAATAAGTAAAAAATATTTTATAAAAAAAACTCTTTATTCATAAATAAACGAAAATTAATAAATTATACTATACAATTATACAAATTACAAAGTATTTTCAATAATATTTTCACTAGATCCTAGATCCTTTTCAGGAATAATTTGGGTGTTGCCGAAACTAGCTCCTAAGTGATCCATTGAATCATCTCTCATTTCAAGTCCTTTTTGTGGCGACGGAATCCTCCAACTATCTCCTACTGTATCAGCTTCCCTCATCATAATTTTATCTGTTTTTTCCATAAGACCTTGTGAGTTATCTGTGTTTTTGAAATTAGCCGTTGCTAAGTGATCCCAATTTTGTAATCCATGTTCTCCGCTATCTTTGTCCATTGCATCATCCCTCATTTCAAAGGTTTTTTTTGTCGGTGCCATTCTCCAATCACCTCCTACGGCTTCTCTCATTGCACTTTGATCTGCTGGCTCCTCGAGACCTTGAGGGTGTTCTCCACTATCTTTATTCATTTCAAAGCCTTTCTGTTCTGATGCCATTCTCCAGTTACCTCCTTCGGGTTCTCTCCAAGTATTTTGATCTGCTTTTCTAGCTTCGGTATCTTTGGAAGTCTGAATTTCACTTGCCCAGTGACTATTTTCTGCGTTTTTTTCCGAAATCTTTTCCATCGTCATTAAAGTATGGGCTTCTTTGTCCATTTTTCCTGCAATTTCCAAATGCTCTTCTCCAGCTGTTCTATATGCTGGAGGTGGTACATAAGCTGAAGAATAACTAGAAGGAGGCTTGAATTCTGGAGCTGGAGTTTCAGGTGGAGGGGAGTAATATGATGCGGACGGTTGGTAGTTTGAAGCTGGTGGGTAATTTGTGGGTTGTTGGTAGTTTGTCGGTGGTGCTGGTTGTTGTGCTTGAGATGGAGGAGATAGTGGTAAAGGTGCAGGTGGTACTTGTGGTTGGTATGCAGAATATTCATTGGTCATGGGGTGAGGGGTAGAGATGGAAGTGTCTCCAGACTCCATACCTACTGGCTGTTTGTAGGCATGAGAAGGTTTTGAAGAAGTGGATGGATGGGAATAAGGATTTGAATAAATGGGTCCTTTGTATATTTGAGCTTGAGGTCTATATACTGGTCTTGGATTATATGGCTTATAATTACCATATTGTTGAGGTTGAAGTCTGTAGGGTTGGTAAGGTCTTCCGTAACTTGCACTGGCAGATCTATAGTTGTAAGTAGGGACGCCATCTCCGTGGCTAGAGCTTTCATGATAAGATCCTGGAATGCTGTGAGCATAGCCTGCTAGATTAGGCTGGCAAGTAATAACCAAACCACTATGTCCATGATGAGTTGGAGTCACTGGTACCATAGATGATGGACTACCATATCCAGATCCATAACTGTAAGATTCTTGATGATGAGATGTTCTCATTGAATCCGATTCCTGATCTTTATCGTTAGACTCTTGATTTTTTCGAACCGTAGAATATTGGGTTAAAGTTGGCATTACCTCTGACATTCTGTCTTGTATATTTACAACTTTATCCATAATTTCTGCTTTGGATGCCATTGCTGGATTCATTTTTTCAGGTTCTTCTTCTCGTTCTGGTTTGGTGGATCTATATGTACCATACGCGGGTTTTGAAGCGGTACTAGATCCAGAAGATTGATAGGTTTTCACTGGTGCTAAATAAGCTGCTGATGCTGGTTTGCTTTGAACGGAGGAGCCGGAGTTGAAGGATACATCTGATTTTGAATGTTCAAAACCGCCATTTTGTTGAAAATACGGACTTGGGTTGCCGTAACCTCCTTTTTCTGTCACTGGTTCACACACTCGATAAGGCTTTTCATCAGCAGGTCTAATTTCTACACAAAACGTCGTTATGGTCGATTTCTTCGCTCGTGTATTTTCATCCAATTCATCTTCTAAATATTCTTCTATGTTATTTGGATATTTTTTGGACGTTATTTCGTTCAGTTTGGACACTTCGGGTCGACCAAACACTGTTAATATCAAACATAATGATATGTTTAAAGTTATCAAAACGAATCGCATGTTGGATCACTATTATTTACATAACTTAAGCAATAATGTTAGATTGAGATTTTATATGCTCTGTTAACATGTTTGTAAATTCAGTTAGTTTGTTGTTATGTAAACTATCATGTTTATATTAATATACAGAATGTCACAAGAGTTCCCATAATTCATATAGTTATCATTAAATAAGGATTTTTATAAATGTATAACAATTTTTGATTCAACTAATAAAGGGGTCATTAGAGGACAACCAATATAATGGAAATTAATAACAAGAAAAGTGAACACAATAAGGATTAAGATAAGGCAATTTCCTATTAACGGTACTGTTTAACTTTGGAAGGCATAATAAGAAGAACCAGTATCAACAGAAATGGGATGATATTTAACAAAAGTCATCAATGCTTAGCTTATGCTGAAGATGCGACGTTGATAGTAAGAAACAGAAGAAAACTTGAAGAAACAACAAAACAACTAATAACAGCACCAGAAGATATATGCGTACACTTCAATAATGACAAAACAAAGTACATAAAAATGATGGAACATTAATAGAATTCGAGGAAGTAGAAAATTTCATGTATTTGTATTTAAGAATTGGCAAAAGATGTGCAGGCAGTTTTAGAAGAATATTAACATCGAAAGAGATATCCAGATCTACGGAAGTTCGAATTGGAAATGTGGGAGAGAAAGAAAAGCAGACAGAGTTAATAATTTGATAAAGACTTAAAGAAAATTCGAAACGTCAAAATTTATCTTTCTTTTAAAAACTATCAAAAAAATCTAATTTTGAAACAGAAGAGACCTAAAATCAAGAACGTTTAGATGCATTAATATATCAAAAGGTCTAAGAAATGAGAATATATATATATATATATATATATATATATATATATATATATATATATATATATATATATATATATATATATATATATATAAATTCATCCATGTTGATATTGATGTCTTCTGATGTCTATTAAAGTCGAATTATATCAATTCTTATATATTCAGGTGAATTGGCGTCTACTCGTACTTTTGTCAGATATTCTCGATTAACATCTATTGAAGCCGATTGAGCTCTATTGTCACTTTACGGTGATTGATGTCTTTTGATGTATATTTACCAGGTATTTCGTTGGTCTTTTTTGTCATGATATTCTACCTCGAAAATCTCCGAGTATGAAAATTTACATCATTTTTGGCAATATTTTCAGAGGTATAAATTTTGAATTTTTTAACTATTCGAGATGCACTTCCGTTTTCCTCTGCATAAATGTAATTTTCATTTCTAAATCAATATTTTGGTTCAGAAGGTTTCCTGATGCTCTTCCCAATCGGATGCATTTTGTTGCACCTTGATCCGTCTTAATGCTCAGAAAAGCTAAGCTTTGTGCTTTATTCCCTCGACTATAGCGTTAGCCGCCGTCGTCAGTTGCTGTTTGTCAATTCAATTTTTAGAAATATTCAAAAATTGCCCTTGTTTATGGAATACTTCGGACAACGGTATGAGAAAACTAACTCTAGTTTTCTCTCAGTTTTTCTAATTAATTTTCTCATCAGTAATTTCATTCTTATGCCAAGAATTATTTTATTATTTGACATTTTTACACGATTATTTCTGTTTATAAAAAATAGTCCATTCTGTATTATCCGAATTGTATATACCTGTGAGTTTGAAATACTTTATAAACTTCATCAATTAAAATATTTGAAATAATATAAACATCAATTGTAATTATTGTTTATAATTTCTTCCATATGAATTAAATGCGAATTGAATAATGCTGAACGTGAATTTATTTTATATCGTTATAAACACGTGAAAACGAAGTAGGTTAACCTTATACAAACTATATCAAATGAAAACTTTTTATATATTATTCAAGCATACAGTGTATCTCATTTATATTTAAAACACATATAACCTTAAATTCCTCGGCAGGAAATTCTTTCTCAGGAAGTGATATTCAGCTTCAATTAAAGTAAATAAATAATAGGTACTCAGATGAGGTGAACGATTAATATAAAATTGGGCGCCAGCTTTTCAACAAACGACGTTAAAAACTAATAAAAAGGAGGAAAAGCTGGGAACACCAATTAGAATAAAAATTAAACTATTTAAAACTATCAACTAACAATAAAATTAGCAACAAATAAATCTATTGAAAAAATCAATAAACTCGCATTAGCACAACGAATAAAAGCAGTTATAAATGAAAAATCATTTTTATTTTTGAATTAAAGGTAAGGCAAAGACTTATCTATGGAAATCCGGAATGGTTGCAGCCCTCAACTAAATTTCCAGATGTTGGAGAGAAATTCTTTCTCAGGAAGTGATATTCAGCTTCAATTAAAGTAAATAAATAATAGGTACTCAGATGAGGTGAACGATTAATATAAAATTGGGCGCCAGCTTTTCAACAAACGACGTTAAAAACTAATAAAAAGGAGGAAAAGCTGGGAACACCAATTAGAATAAAAATTAAACTATTTAAAACTATCAACTAACAATAAAATTAGCAACAAATAAATCTATTGAAAAAATCAATAAACTCGCATTAGCACAACGAATAAAAGCAGTTATAAATGAAAAACCATTTTTATTTTTGAATTAAAGGTAAGGCAAAGACTTATCTATGGAAATCCGGAATGGTTGCAGCCCTCAACTGAATTTCCAGATGTTGGAGTGAGTTGAATTTGTAGTCTTGTGGTTGGATTCTCGGTGGTTGAAACTACCAACCTGACAGCTATAGAATCACGGGAAAAAAATAAAATGAGGAAGGAAACGGGAACAGAAATGGAAATTACGGAAGAAGAATAAACAAGTAGAAAGAACAAATTTGAACAAAAGAGGCTAATGCTCATATAAAAAAACTGAATTTATATTCTTTAAAATATAACCAAACAGGAATCTGTTCTATTCTATTTGTTCTTTTGCCCTAATAAATACAATATGGAAAGTGTCTACAAAATTCGCTGAAAACAAAAGCATTGTTTATAATGGATTTACACATATTTATATATTACTTTTGGGCAGTTTTCTATAAAAATCAATTTTATTTGATAATATAATAATATGTAAGAATGTAACTCAAATACATGTCACGTCAAGTCTATATGTACATTTACTAACTAATGTTTTTCTGATTTTCTTACCAGATAGTCTCTATTTCAATCTTCGTATTTCTTATTCAAATAAGATAATCTCAGTTTGCTTCTTTTTCTATTTTCTTCATAAGAATCATCTAATCTCACACAACTGAATGTTTTCCTTTTTATGTTCCCATATATTTTATCACAACATATTTGTTGTATCTGTGACATCCAGTTCCAACATACCTCCTTCATCAAAGTCATTCCTTTCATCCCTTTTATATTTTTTTTCTAAAGTTGCATCATTATTGTGTCTCTTCTTAATATCTGCTAATCTGATTTTTTGATTTGTATATTTTCACTCTCCTGTTCTCCAAATTTATTCTAGGATCGTCTGCATCAGAAAATTGTGCAATATTGTCAGACTCGGAAATATCTGAAATTATTGTGACATCATGGTTCAGAGCTTCCATTAATAAATTCTCCTATTTTTCATCACAATTTTCAGTTGACTCTAGTAGCTCTGGATTACTACTTATTTGATGTGAATCATTTGTCACAACAAACAAATCAAGAAACACATCGTCAAAAACACGATAAGACTTTGGACACGACGCACACTATTTTCTGAATACTCTCCAAAATTTTTATTTGAACAACAAAGAGATATATACTTTAACAGTTTGTAGCTACACAATTTAGTCAACAGAGAATACTATAATCAAATTTTCAAAAAATATTTAGAGTTATACACAGTCGAAATGATCGACAACACGAAATTTTAAATGTTTATTACAATTTTTAGTGCTTTTTATGACACTTTTACTTTGTCAAAAATAAAGAATTATTATTTGTTTATAAAAAAATATATATCTCACTTCGGAATGCTTCAAAAAAGCTGCCTCAAAAGGTTCACATAAATTATCTTTATTAAAAATAGTTGAAATAAACCAAAATAACAGCCGACGTACTAGTTACTGAGGGTGGTACAGAACTGTATTGGAAAGCTATCAAAAACTAACTACAACCTTTCTAGAAACTTTGGTGTCAAGAGAAAAGGAAATAGCAAACAGGTAAATGGAAAATGTTGTCATGAGTAGACAATACATCTGCCTAAGTCCCATACTCGATGGTTTTTACAGAATTTTAATAGACAGAAGAGCGCTGGACACAGTTTTATAAATAAATGGCTGGAAATGCCACATAGTAAAACCATCCAAAGTATTGGAACATAGTCTCATCTGACTGGAAAGAAATTATCTGAAATTATCTGACCATTGAGTTGATTACTGGCCACCAGTATGCGGCAAGACGTTGGGCGTTATATAGATATGAGGGGGAAACTTTATTTCACGTATTGTTTAACTGCACTCCTCTCTGGAAAGAGATCAAAATCAATTAGACAGAGATATATGTAAGCTTTTTAGCTTAGCTTATCACACCAAGTAGATCTCCATAATCTGTTCTCCATATCCTTGAATTGCTAAGTATTCGGCTCATTCAAAAGCCAATTCCAAAAATGATCATAGAATGTATGTTTTAATTTCTAAAAGCTTATGAATGTTTGTATTTAGAAAATTCAGTTGTTTGAGGTTAATTTCTATTAATGTCTGTCAAATTCTTGTACAAAGTATACTTCTGTTCCTTGGTCTGGTATTGTCAACTTTTTGTGGGATTAGTTTCTAGAAAAAGTAATCAAAAATCTTTTTGATTTTGATATCTGGTTGACGAATATAATGAAGAGCACGCTCCGTGGGCTCAGTTTGTATTCGTTCAACAATTATCATACAGTTTGGCATATTGAACTGAACATAGTATCCAATTTTAAACGTTGTATTTTCTGAAATACCAGTATACGAGGGTTTTAAGATATGTCAAATCTGATGTTGCAATCATAAAGTTTTTCATACGAGTGCTATTTGAGTTGTTTACTGATAATTGAAACATTCACCTTGTTCAAAAAATGGAATTGAATCTCACACATTTTCGTGCGATGATTTTTAAACCATAAACCAGTAGGGCTTAGGAATTTTTAGGAGTAATTCTCAACTGATCGTCTATAATATAATTTGAAATAAGTTGTTCATTACTTTTATTCTTTGCACAAGATTAATTTCCAGAAGGACTTTCGTCAAATCCTTTTCCACTTCAATCATTGTTTCTAAAATACGTATAGATGTTGGATGGAGCATCCATTTTCTGTCCAACTGCCGCCATCTAGATTATTTTGAATTTGCCTCCATCAGTACAAAAGACCTAGCTCTGAAACAACAATTGCAGAAAAACTGAAACTTGTCATTTTTAAGTTGCGATTAAATGAATAAATGACGAAATGGTTTTTTCTGCAGGGTTTATGGTGCTTTATATCAATGAATAGACTCTCATTTCAACTAGTACATTACCAATTAGATTATGTCCATCAGATAGTGAATCTCGGAAAACTTAACTACTGAAACAAATAGTTCATTGTAATGTATCTGGTTATTCTGGATTGCGCTACAATACATCGGTAGATCAACTGGCAAGAGTTAGAGAAATAACCTCTTTTATTGAATCAGAGCCATTCTGCGGTTTCTCGGTCAGACACCAAGCTATAAAAGTTAAGGAATGGAAACAAAAGAGGAAGATTGGAGAATGATCGAAGAAAAATATACGTTTAGTTATTCTTTTTCTACTTTACGAGCTGGAGTGAACAAATATTTTGTAAATGGGTCACGAAGGTATATGTCGCTTCTGCCAAGAGCCCAATGAAGTATTGAGCACATGATCAGTAATTGTGAAGATGTTCATAGAAAAGGCGACACCTTAGCTCGTGTTAACAAGTAATAGACGTAATACTCAAGAAGGTAGGGGGATTTATAGCTACCCGAATACTAAACAGTAACGGCTTGCAGAACAGATCATGAGGTGTTTGTTATAAAACAGTAACAATTTCCATGATTTAAACATGGTATGAATATTTATGAGTCCTTCGATTTGTAGGAGCAGATTTATCAAGCTTATATCCTGTTTTCTAATGAAGCAAAATTCATTAACCAAAAAAAATATCACAATAGTACTCAATACTTTATGTACATATCAAAATAATGAAAAAATTGAAATTTCAATAGGTACTTTTTTTCTAATTTGGATAAATATCAAGATAATCCAACAATTTTTGCAACCTACTCCTATATATTTTCCTTTGATTTTACACATATCAATTTTGGAATAAAAAAATAAATAAAATTGTATTTAAAAATTTGAGTCAGAATGTTTTAAAAAAACAGTCAGGTTTACTATGAATTTATTAAAATATTTTAAATAGAAGAAATGAACAATAAATAAATAGACTCACAAAAATAAATAAATGTTCAGGTATACAACAGTAACTTGTTCATCTAATCACTATGTTCGTTTTCTTTCTTCTTCTTCTTCCTCTTTTTCTTTTTTTCTCTCTTATTATTGATCTCGGCATCTTCACTCATCTGGTTACTTCGTGGAGTCGTTATGGCAGCAGTAGAGCTGAAGATTTGTGTATCCAGGGGTACATCCGTTGGAGAACTTGTATTAACAATGTTTTTAATTGAATTTGGACCTAGGGGGCGTTCTAAAGTTTGTTCTTTTAGATTATCTTTTTGTTTTTTTCGATGTTTCGAATGCTTAACTGTTTGTTTTTGAAGTTCTTTTATGTCCGAATTTACTTTTATGGATATAATTTCAGGTTTTGCTGTAGTTTTCACTTGTTTGCACATTTCTCTACAGGATTCTTTGAACTCAGTTGTTTTTCCATTTTGTGGGGCTTCAGAGTAGCTTTTATTTGATGATTTTTGCATAAAATCCCTTAGTTTATTGAAATATTCCAGGAGTTCTCGTGATTCATACTGATTAAAATCAGAAAGTGGTACTTTCATTTTACCTTCTCTGATATGATGTTTGTCTTTCTGTTCTGTAATTGGCTCGTCTTCAAATTGGGTGAGTATTTGTTGCATTGAAGGCTTGTCTTTATGAACAATTCGATTGTTCGACAGTTCCTCTTTATTTTTAGAAATATTATGTTTCGTAACATCATCTGCAGTTTCATAACATCCATTTTGCTTCACAGAAGTTGTTTGGTCTATTAAATCATGCTGTTTGCATATTTTCTTGGGAACTAATTGTTCTTGTTTTGTATTAATGATATTTTGATATTGATTATTTGGAATATATGACAAACCTGATGTCTGTTGTGTTATCGATTGTTGAATCAGAGGCGCATTTCTAATATTTTCATCATCTTCGTCTTCTAGTTCGGCTTCTGCTACAGATAAATCGTCATGTTGGTCTAGGTTTGAGTCTACAATGATCGATTTGAATAAATTTGGGGCATACCCATGAGGAATAGGTCGATCGGTGGTTCTTATGACTTTACTTAGAACTACCGATGCAGCTGGATTGAATTCTCTGTGTGTATTTGTAAAATATTTTTCGTCATCTCCAGAATATCTCGTGTGCCTTGTTTCTTGAGATGGGTAATGTTCTTTTTGAATTGGGTTTGATATAACAGGTGCATCTTGAACAACGAATCTTCCAAGCTCTTTTTCTTTTTCTGTCAGTACACGAGAAGCCATTTCATCTACTGGTTCTTCTGGTGTTATTATAACGTCTGGAAGCACTTTAGGTGATCCTCTATATGAAGACATTTCTTCCATTTTCCAAGGTATTATTGGTTTTCCTGTATTTATACGAGCTGGTTTTGGTGGTATGTTGATTTCTTCGGAACTCATATCCATTAAATCACCCAAGTGTCGTATGGTTTTGTCGTTGTCCAAATTTAAGAAGCCATAGTTTATATTTTTCATTAAATTTTCTCTAGTTGGTGAAAAAAATGATCCTCGGCACTGTGTTTTTGGCACTTCTTTCACATTGTACTTATTAGCAAAGAAACTTTTGCTATTTAAAGTAAACAAATACACGGGTGTTAATATAAACGTTAATAAAATAATGGGTCTATGACCCTTCATGGTGCGATTGAGACTTATTTTCGAATTTCGTTTTTGTCGCTCTTTATAGTGTACAATATTTTGAATTATGATATAACTCTAATATAAATATGAAATTCGGTATTTCCATCTATGAACGTGAGAAGTTTTGTAATTAAAAAAATAAAAAAAAAACTGTTTATTTTCCCACGTAATGGATTTTCCAATGTTATAAGAGTATTTTATGAAACATTGTAGGTCGCTGGAAAAACTATATTTATTTAAAACATGCGAGGCTCTTAAAAACTACATTACACATTATAATATATACGAGGGACTATTGAGTAGTTTCTAAACTAAAGTTGTGAATTTTATTAATTGAATTTATTGATGTGAAGAAAGCTTTTGACAAAGTACCGATGGATTAAAGATGGGAAAGTTAGGAAAGAAGAACATTGGATATGAACTTATAAAATGTAATCATAAGTCTATATAAACGAAATATCAATCATGTAATTAGTAAAAAATCGAGATCAGAGCCTCTTCTAATCACAGAAGGAGTAAGATAAGGTGGCGGCTCAACATATTTATACATGATATAATAAATATCTGTTCAAACAATCCATAACATGTGTGTGTTCGATATAAAAACCTGCAATTAATGAACATATCTGAGGGAGAATATGCATACCAGATCTACAGAAAAACTTTTCTATAACAACACACTGAAACCGTAAAAGACTGCACTTAAAGCACTCAAACAACAAACAATGAACATAAATAAAATAAATAGAAAGATAGATGCAAAGATTAAATACCATAGGCGTGTGAGAGGAAACAAGATCTGGAAATTATGACACCCGTGGAATTTAGCAAAGACAATTAAATTGATGGGCTCATTTAGTAAATACATAAGATTCAAGAGCCGCAAAGGGAGTATAGGAAGCAAAATTAAGCAAAAACAAAAAAGACCTGAAGACAAGGTAATTGGTATTATACTTGAGGAGTCATAATATGGATAGGAGCAAAAAGAACAGCAGTTAGTAAAAAGAATGGTCAGTTGAAAATTCAACTAAACCTGATATCGATCATCATTTCCAATATATCCCAGCCTTGGCCTGAGCTTGGGTAATCATTGGTATGGCCGAAGCTGAGTTAAGTAGCCTGGTCCATGCATGGGTCAATACAGGTACGCCGAAGCTAGGCTTCCCAGGACTGGCCCAGGATTGGCCCCGTTGTCAGTTTTGGGGTTTCCTGTTTGGGATGTGACGAATGAAGAAGCCGCTAGAATCATTGCACTCATATGGCCGCAGTCAAAGATACGTCTCCGGGGTAATTGGAGTTCAACAAAGCACCATATCCAGAGTTGTTATTCGCTACCAAGAAACAGGGCAACTACCCAGACCCGGACAAGGCCGCGGAAGGGTAACTTCGGTAGTAGATGATCGTTATTTGAGGTTAACGGCGTTAAGAATACCACCGCTCGAAGGCTGCAAACAGATCTGTTCGTAATGTCCGATTAAGCCTACAAAAAGTTCGAAATAGGCTGAGAGAAGGAGGTATACGAGCCAGAGTACCAGCTATAGGTCCACGTCTTACCAGAGAACATCGAGTAGCAAGATTGGAATTTGCTCAAGAGCACGCAAATTGGAATATTCAAGATTGGTCCAATATTTTATTCACGGATGAATCAAGATTTTGTCTGTATTATATATATTTGCTTTTGTGAGAGCACATTTTTCGGATGATGTCCATTGTTTCGATTGTATTTTTGTTTAAACTGTATATTCATATATAAAAATCTGAAAAATATTCTAGACTTATTCGATTGATGTATTTACTTTAGTAGCAACGTCAAGTACTTTTATTGGACGGTGGCTACGTACAAGGGCACCGATTTTAAGGTAAATGTATGGAAGTGGGGTCCACTCTATTTTTGTTTATAAAGAATCGAAAAATTAATATTTGGGATAATTTTTTTCTCATTTTAGGTGAAAATGGAAGCTTGGAAAACAAAATTTCAAACCTTTTTTGGCCAATATAAATTCTAAAAACTATAAATTCCCCGATTTGTCTCATAGAACTTTTTTCGTGTTTTCTGTCGAACTCACACATTTCTTAAGATATCTCGAATAGCAAAAAGATATCGACATGCGGTTTTCGATATTTTTATCTTAATTTATATTTTTTAATAGCTAGTTTTAAACATTTATTTAATTTTATCAAGAGAAATCACAATATCAAAAATATATTAGCATACTTGACTAATTAAATTGCTTAAAATTTATATATTTTGTATTAATGGAAGCTGTACTTGTAATATAATCCCTTTTTGCGATATGGCGAGATGGCCGTTCTTAGTTGCCCGCCCGGTACATACCAAAACGAATAATTAAAAAACCATTGATATCATAATTTTAATATTTTAAAAATTATTACAAACCTTGAAAAATTTTATTAATTAAATTGATTAAATTTGTAGAAATTGTTTAAATTATGATTTTTCGGAAAAAATACTGAAATGTTCAAACTTATCATTTTTATCTTAAATTCACCTATTAAATAAACAAAATGAAAAAATATATCAAATATAATTAGTATTTCGAATAAAAATAGGGTGAACCCCACTTTCAAACAATAATTGTTTTTTTTTTTTAATTTGCTAAACATAAAAGTATTTTTTTTTTACTAAAGTATCAGATTTATGTGAAATTTTGACTTCTCCGTCAAACAATTTTCTATGTTCATGGAAAAAGATTTTATTTTCACGAATATTTTTGATTTTGTAGGAATTCACTACATAAGTTTGCAATATTTATTTATATAATTTTTCAGTCAACATTTTATACAGATATTATTTAATTACGGAAAAAATAGACGACTATTTCATAAATTTATCGACAATGTTTGTGATTATAACTGTATATTTATTTTTCCAATAGCAATCACCGTTGAAATATTTGATACAATGTAGGTTTTTCATTTCAAAATTGTTTAATTTTTGTGTACATTTCATGTGCATGAAATATTCATAAACATTTTTATTCTGCCATTATTAGTAATCGTGACGAACAGAAAAGAATTTAATAATATTCAATACACAAAAACCTTGACTTATTCAAAACGACCCAATTTTACAAACAAAATAGCCATTAAATATTTTTAATTAACACATATGCATTATAAACTAATAATTTCAATTTTATTTCTTGATGTATGTTTAAAATATTGCAACGTTCGCATTCATAATACCACATGTCCCATAAGATTTTGAATTTTAAGGAACGTAAATAATCTGAAATAACTTTTGTGAAACTACGCGGTAACATAAAATTTGGATTTATCTTAGATCTATGACTGGAATTATGTCTGGAAGGCTTTTTTCGGAATGGCTTTCATCTGCTTTGATGCGGAAGAAATGGTGTTCAAACGTTTCCGTGTTAATATGTTTAGTTTTCGGAAAGAAACAGGAAGATATTGAGATGAATCGTTTCGCAAACGTTTCCAATGTCGAAAGATTGTTCCTCTATCTTATTTGAAGTGTTTTCCACATTTAAGAATACTAATTGTAAATATAACCATAACCAAGTTATCGTTTTTAGAGACTGAAGGTATCACCAGAGACTGATTTTAACATTCCATGGGATTTTTGACACTTTGTTTCACTTAATGAGAAACTAGACTGTAGGTACAACTAGAACGACTTCAAACTTGTCAATGTTTCAAAGAATGAGGGTATGAGATGCTATAGAAGTTTCGTCTTACAAAGTATAATGTAAATGCTGTTGAAAATCGCTGAAACTTTTCAATTAAACTTTGGTGGACTCCATCCAAATATTTATAATGAAGATTTGTTCGTGTATTTTATGATAGTTTTGGAGAGAGCCGCTGCATTATCGATTATTAGGTATTACCCATTTTTCGTCTTCAGTTGATTCGGTTGATTGTATTTTTCTAGAACGGATTATGGTGCTAATTCTCTTGGATGGTCGAAGTTGCGCAGTCCTAAGGAAAAAACACTTTATTTTTTTTAAAATGCTGTCGCTTTTTGCAATTTCTCCCTTTACCATATCAAGCAATGCGTTGTAGTTGCCTGTTATGGATTTATCTTACTAAAGTTATTCGATCAACACATTTCCAGGTCCATTTGCATGACTACCATTTCCCTGATTTAAATGCAATAGATTCCATTTTTGGAGATATCTTAAAACTTGGAATATGCAACAACGGTAAACACAAAGAACGAAATGATCGGTGGAAAAAACTCCCAATTTGACGGGGCACAAGGAATGCCCTTCCAAGTTCAAAGAAATATTCTCCGTTGTCTCCGGAAGTGTGTAGAAGTGCGAGTTGCCCACTTCAAACATTTATTCGTTTTTTTTGGTTTTGGTTTTTTTGTTTTTATTTGAAAGGTTGTAGGTTAAGTAAGTAACATGATATTGGACAGTATGCAGTTCAATTAGAAATGTTTGAATGTGTTTTAATAAATAATTACAATTTATGATAATTGGCGAACAAAGATCTAAAAATATAAATATCTCCTAAACTATGAATTTGGTCGATGTAAGAGTACCTTTTTGTTTGAAAAATCGATTGAAAAATTTATTTTTGCTATCTTTAGATTATACAGGTTATTCATGTGTTACGGTGTTACAAAAATTTTTTCATGAAACAGCAAATAATTTTCACATAATCTACTCACTCCCTAATTATTTACATTATTTGCATCGAGTCACGGAGTAGTCTGTATAAAGATTTCGAAATAAAATTAATGTTTTTAAATTTTCTCTTCAGTTTGGTGACCAAATTAATAGATCTGGTAGGGATTCTGAGATTATGACTCAATGCAATCATTATGAAAAACTGCTTCTACAATGTTTTGTATAATTTCCAGGTTTAAATCATTAAATTTCCCGTGTTTCGGTAGCAGAAAACCATTTATTACGAGCGAAAGTTTAATAGCAATCAGGCTAATAGTTTTAGCCCTCAGGTCAAGTAAGTAAGTAAATTAATTTCTAATGATACTATCTCGTTTTACTCTAATTTTAATTATCACAACTGTGTCTTTGCGCTTCGATTTATATGATGGTTTCCTAAAGGATTTTTCGATTAATTGAAAATATATGAGGACATAAATCAGTGGCGGATTTATAGCTTTCCCGCTATTCATCTTTTCCGCTTCTACTGACTTTTGAAATTCGATACCTTGGTCCATAATTATTTAAATTACATTTTTCATCAAAAAAATTTCAACTACAATTTAAAAGCTGAAGTTTCGTGTAAGGTCCTTGATTAGTTTCACGGCAAAGAATTGTTAATAAGTTTTTGTTTAAGCAAAGAAAATGAAATTATCTACTACTTTTAAAGTAAAATTAGATAAAACTATTCAAAACTCATGTCTTGAATGAATAACGTGATTATTTGTGTAATTCTCAGGACTTGTCTATGGTAAATACAACAAACTTTCAAAATTTCTCTGAATTTAGGATCATAAGTCATTAAATACTTGTCTAGTGTTAACTCAATATTTGTCCCATGAAAAATAATTCCCTTACAGCATTACCAACAGTCGATAAGAATGTATATTTTGAGGACTTTGGTAATACTCGCATTAGTTTTTGACAGTTGGTAGTACGGATAGTTGTTCAGAATAGCAAATTGATTTCAAGTAATTGTTGGAGAAGATTTCATTGTAATTTTTCAAAGATTACATTTTATTCAATCATGTTATCACAGTGAAGAATAAAAAAGATGATTATAATAAAAGTAAGGGGATGATGGCTTATGAGGTAATGACATTCAGACTAGATCGATTCGATTTTCGTGCATTTTTGCTTTTTAATTACCAATTTGCTTCATGTTATAATTTGTAAGTAATTATAACCTAGTCCAACTTTAAATATATTAATATTAAAAATAAAAAATACGTTTTCATAAAAAATAAATATATCATTTCCTCACCTCACTCTTCATTCCCTCACATTTAAATCGTCAAAACTCATTTATTCTGAAGAACACGATATTTTTAGTACAAATACTACAAATTTCAGGGCAATAAAGATGAATTAATTCAAATAATTTCCATGAATTTATTGATAGGTAATTTCGAAATTTCATGAGAATTATCCATATATGTTTTATCATACTTCAGTTTAATACAATAAAATAAATATTTTTTCTCAATTATCTTCTAGTATTACAGTATTACAATTATAAAAACATTTCAATAAATTTTTGAGGGCGTTTGAATTCGCAAAATAATTAATTATATCGTCATATGAAATCTTGTTCATTAGAACTGACTTCATGCATATTAGAGCTGAAACAAGGAAACGTTCAGCTTTTCTTGATTTATTTTGAAGTCTTTCTAAATGGAAAAGCTTCTCTTAATAACAGAACAATACGAAGTGATAAATCAAACTATGGATAAATTTATAAATTCTTTAGCTAGAAACGATGGTAAAAATTGAATATTATGAGAAATAAAAACTCTCTCACCAAATCCGTTATACGACTCGAATATAAATCTATTTAATACAACGAAAAACCTATTGACTCATTAATTGCAGCCGATCTAATATCGTCATCAGGTGTTTTATCAAATCCTTTTCTTGATTATCTTTTTTCCGTTTCACTAGTATATTCTTTCTGTACGTTCAATTCCATGGCCTTTTTTCGAAGCAAGTACTTAAAATTCAGTCAATCGTAAAGATCAGCAGAATTATTTTTTTTGTAATTTTGTAAATTGAAATAAAAAAATTTAAATAATGGAAATGAAATTTGCTGCCTCTTGGAATTTGCCGCATTGGGCTACAGCCTACACAGTCTGGTGATAAATTCACCAATGCCGTTAAATTTATTTATTTATGAATGAAAATTATTTTATCTCCCATTACAGTTTTCTGTGAGCTCTATATACTTTATCTAGAGTTTGTTCCTTTTAAAAAACTATATTTATCGGGGCCGTCAAAAGAGGTGTTGCTTTTTTATCATTTTCATGTTGTAATTTCTAGAAGTCACTCAGGGCTAAATCTGATTAATAGGATAGATGCGGAAGCAATTCCTCGAAGAAATGCGGTTCATTTTTTTTGCAATTTTACATTAAATCGACTCAAAAAATGGAATAATAATCGCCATTGATTGCTTCACACAGTGTTGATTGTCATAACTTGGCTGATAACCTCACTTTGGCATTCATTTACCCTGAAATATGAACTGTTTGGACTGGTTTTTTGGTCTCAGGTGTACTGTAGTAGATCCAAGGCTACTAAACGAATCCATATTACTGCTAAATGCTCGGAAGATGTCACATGATTGTATTCGTGGTTGATTTTAAGCAACGCGCATAATATTTTGGAGAAAGCTCTTTTATACCGAAATAGTGATTCAAAGTTAAAAACACTGTAACACAAAATATGCTCATGGCTTCTACAATCTTTCGCTTTTTTGATTCTCGATCTGCTAATACTATATTATAAATTTTCTGAATTGTTACAGATGTAGAGACCTTACTTGAACGCTCAGAACGTTCATCATTCTCCTGTATGGTTACAACGAAACGAAATTTCATGTTTGCATACTTATCAAGCTTAGTCTTCTTTTCAGTTATTAATGAAAAAGATAATAAGAATAATAATGCCGAAGACAATACATTTCCTTTTTTCCGTTTACTGCTCAAATGTAGTCCACTATCATGCACCAACTGAATAACGCAGCTGGTTCAAATTTAGACGTCACTACACTGATTCTGCTAGGCAAGACCAGTGTTTGAAATTCTATATTTTGTTATAATAATATTTTTGATTAAATGTCAATTTTTTTCTATTTAAAATAAACTTCTCTTCTCAACAGAAACTAAATTTGTGTATGAAAAATTTGAAACTACATATAGACGTCTGGAAATGAAACGGGTGAGGTATTTGGTGATAAGCGAAAAGAGCCCTAAAAAATTGAGTGAATATTGCACATAAAGTGCAATCACTATTATTAACTTCAGCTTGGAAAATAGTAAGGTATTCTCGACCGCAAAGGTGACAATCTCGTGGGCAATGATAACCTAATTTTCTCTCGTGAAGCGGACTTTATTACTTTATTTCTTTCCACAAAATAAATTTTTTATATCGTTTCTAACAATTTCTTGTACTTGTAATTTATTATCACTGGAATCGTCTAAATTGTTTGGTTTCCATGCTATAATAAACACCAAATTCCATTTTATCGATAATAAATAGACAATATCGATAAACAAGTCGTTGCTACGATAATGAAAGCAAAATAAATTCCTTGCCGGCGATGAATAGCGCACTTTTGACCCGCACTGTAGGAACAAAAGCTTATTGTTTTATGGACCCGTATTATCATATTTCATAAAATTGTTTATTTTTAGATATTCAAGTTATAGCAAATGGTTGGATGTTTAGACCTGAAGTCGGCCTTCATCAAGGAGTCGTTCAAGAATTAGTGGAAAGCGTAGAAAGTGGAGATATAAGATCTGTTCAAAATTTACTTGATGCAGGTTGGAGATTGGAAGCGTCACAAGCTATTTACACCTATTTGACCAGATTGGTCGATCCTCTGATACCTGCGGAAATACAGGCATTAGTATTGGGTATAGTATTTCGAATTTTGAAATTCAATCAGGGATCCGACGTTCCAGTCAGGAACTAAGCTAATATTACCCTACTTGAGAGGTCTGTCATGGTGTTCATTAGTGTTCTATATCATCATATCAGGTAGCCGTCTGCGTTCTTCTGTCTTGTACAGCATGATCTGGATGATATTTTCAGAGGTGCTGCTCACTCACCTCCCGAGTCTCTTGTTCTTTATCCTTCGCTTTTGTGTCTGTCGTTTCCTCTCTCTCTCTCTCTCTCTCTCTATTGAGCGACTTAGAAGCTACATTGACTTTTGTCTGCAAAGCTGCGTCGACGGCTTCGGGAATTGTCTTGATTCTATTTTTGACCATCGTATTCCCACTTTTTTGTTTGGCGGATGCCTCATTCATTCTTGTTGTTAAATTCCTTATGTACTCCAGTGGCTCCATGCCATTTGGTTCCTGTTTTTTTGTAACTCATGTCGCCAATTGTGTGTCAGCTATCGATGAACCTCTGGTTACGGTGTCAACGGTGGATACACTGTTCATTGTGTCGACAACGAGAAGTTACAGTGCTGTTGTCTTGTTTTCTTTTGTCTTCTCCGACACTCTGAATACACTGTTTACACTAACACTCACAATTACATTGTCTGACGCGAGTTTCGATAACCAAGTTATCGTCTTCAGAGACTGAAGGTAAATTAAAATATAATGACTTAACTTACCTGTTTTATACTAAATTTTTCCACCAATAAACATTCTCCCGCGAAAATTAATTCCAGAGGGAAAAACTCCTTGGCGAGAATCTTCACATTGATTCCTTGACTACTAAACTATGGAGTGGGCTGTAAGGAATTGGCCCTTTGTCCCTATTTAAACTACTTTTTCATCCAGCAATTTTAATGCTTTCAAATACATCCAACAATTTATTATTGGATACATTTCTTAACAATTTTACATTATTAATATTTATGTCATGATTGTGACTGGCAGCGTGATCGGCAATATCTGATTTTCCGGTCCGTCCAAATTTTAAATGAGCTATGTGCTCTTTAGATCGGACGATAACGGATCTCTTAGTCTGCCCAATATACTTTCGGTCACAATCACCACAGCTAATTTCATATATACCACTCTTTTCCAAATTTGGTATTTAATCCTTAGGATTGCCCAACAATTGTTTTAATGTATTGTTTGATTCATAAACCCATTTAAAACCCATTCTATTGAATATTCCTTCCAATTCTTTTGTATAAAGAGGATTGAAAGGTATCAGAGCAAATTTTTCTTGTTTTTCATTTTGGGTTTGGAAAAAAGTGGTTTCACTTAGAGATTTCTTAAACCTATGACGATTGATTAGCCTATTTACAATTTTTTTATCATAACCATAGAGTAGAGCTAAATACTCAATGAAAGTCTTTTTCTTATTGTATCTCTCGATGGTAAGTAGAAAGTGTATTAACCGATGTACCAGGAAATGGGAAATGGCCATCTTATGTTGGATTAAATGAAAAGAATGTACCTACACATAGCACCTATTACTATTCCTAATTATTAAAGTATCTAAAAATGGTAACAGTTCATTATTTTCATTTCATAGGTGAACTTTATAGATGGATAATCTGAGCTCCAAAATGAATTTGTCTATGTTTGCCTTCTTCGTATTAAATATTGCGAAAATATCATCTTCCGGGAAAATACTGAAGCTCTTGACTGATTTGCTTTTCAAAATGACGCATGAATAATTCAGCCATAAACAATGATAGGCAGGTTCCCATCGCTGTTCCTTCGTCTTGCTTGTAGAATTCGTTGTTGTACTGGAAATAATTTTGTTCCATACATATTTTTGTTAACTGAAAATATTCTTCTATTACATCAGCTCCCAAATTTATTAGATTTCAGTAAGTTCTCAAGGTAACCGAAGGTGTGTGGGATGGGCACGCTGGGAAATAATGATCAAAGGAGATTGAAATTTCCTCATCCTCAATTTCTGTAGTTTTCACTTTGTTGATAAACTTGAACGAATTATTCATTGGTAAATTCTTAGGTTTGATGGGTAGGTTTTTAAACTCCTTCGTTAACTCCCTGGAAATATTATAACTAGGTGTACAAATGGTTGAATCTCATTGCCTTCCCAGGTTGGTGAAGGCAATAGAGCTTTGACAATGTTGGGTTACCTACGGATAATTTAAACCTGAGTGTACCGGTGACAAGGTTCTTACAATGTTTAAATGTTTCTTTCAGATTTGTGATCATTTTATTCAGCGGATTCCTTGATATTTTTGTGTATGGTCCTGTTTTGATAAAGTTGTCCACTATGTCGAAATAGTCCTTCTTGTCCTTTATAACATCTCCATCTCCGACACTGTTGAGTTATGTTTTCGTGTTTGGGTTGGGAGCTACGTAGTTTTACTTGGAAGTGTTATGGACAATGAGTCTCTCTTAAGCTTAATGGGATGTGATTTTGGTCTCTTTTCCGCGTTTTTCAGTCAAGGTTATTCCCGCAAGTAGCAAATAACAGAGCTTGGATATTATTATAAGGTTAATTACGACCAAGAATTCTGAAGGTTATCCTTCATCTAGAACCCGGTATTATTCAATGAGTTAAATCCCAGTACGTTAGTTGATTTGAGGTTATTTGAGATGTCTGTGCTGTTATATATAGGCCTCAAACATCAATTTCCTTGTATTCTTTTCGTTTTTCTTTTACTTAAATGTACTTTTCATTATACAAGGTAAATATTAATATGATTAAATCAAAAACTCACAAAAAGTGCTATTGAATTTTATATTCACAGATGAAAATGGTGACGTACCCGTAGAAGTAGTCGCAGCAGACGTACTTGGATTAATTAGACAGGAACTACCAGGAAACCATCTTCAATTGATTGCAATGTTATTACATCTTTTGGATTTTGTTATAAAATCGTCACCAGCAGATGAGCTACGAGGGAATACTTTGCCAATATCTATGTTACCAATATTTTTCAATATACAGGTATATACACCAGATGCATTCCTACTTCTTAGTTCTATACTGGGTCATATATCTATCGTTAAGAACCAACAGAAAATATAAATCCCATGAGATAATTTATCCATCCAGCAACTCTTGACCGGTGGTGGAATCATGTGCGATCTAAAAGATCTATTGTGTTTCTTTTTTTGCTACAGTACTATTGATGTTCAGTAACCCCACTCCAGAAAGTGGTACGGCTCCATGTACCAAAAATGTTATGGATACTAATATGGATAGAGGTTCTGTTCTCTACGTAGCAGAATCTGATAAATCCTGCGCATTTACATATCTATAGCTTTTTTGATTAGATTAAGTCGCGGTCACACGGAAGGTACGAACGATCTCGAATAGGAAAATAGCATTGAATCAGCCAGTTTCTATTAGGACAAGAACAAACGGCACAATCACGTTGTTTTCATACGTTATATTCAATTATGGCCAATAATGGACATTAGGTGTTTTTCAAATGACCGACTCAATTTCGAAATACGGTTGATATTGGAGAACAATCTAATAGAATTATCTGATTATTGAGCTGTTCCCCCCTTCCGTATTATCAGTTATTATACGAGGATATATTGGAAAATTCTTAGCCTACTATAGAACCAATGAAAATTTAAATGTAAAAATATTTTATTACCTCCCCGTTGGAAGAAAATTTACGACCTTTTAAACTTTTTTCAGTTAAAGAAAGAGATGATGTCGGACGGAGCCAAATCTGGTGAATAAGGGGGTGTTCTAGTAATTCAAACCCTAAATCACGAATTTTTTGCATGGCAACATGAGATTTGTGTGCAGGGGCGTTGACCTGCAAAAACAAAACACCTTTGAATAGCTTTAGAGTAGAGTGGTCAATAATGTCGAATAGTAATCTCCAGTTATTGTTCTACCTTTATCCAAAAAATAAATCATGATTACTCCATGGCAATCCCAAAGAAATGAAGCAAGAACTTTTCCAGCAGATCGAACCAGAACGTAACTTCTTAGGTCTTGGAGAACCAGAATGTCACCATTCCATCGATTGTTGCTTTATTTGGATTGTAGAAATGTACCCAAGTCTCATCCATGGTAACAATTCGATTTAAGAAGTCTACATCGTTTTCAAATGGAGCACAGCAATGCTTCTACCTTGCACGCTTTTGGTCAACAATCAAACATTTGGAGATCCATTTTGCAGCAATTTTTCTCATGTCCAAATTGACATGAACTATATGATGAACGCGTTCGTATGAAATATTTAGTGCTTCAGATATCCGTTTTAGCCCAATTCGACGAGTTGATAAAATCATGTCATGAACTGCATCGATATTTTCAGGGACTGACACAGAAACTGGCCAGTCCGATCGGTCATCATCTTCAATGGAAAATTTTCCTCTTTTTAATAGTGTAATCCAATTTTTCACGGTCGCATACGAAGGACATTGATCACCAAGGGTATTAAGCATATCTTCGTAAATCTGCGTAAATTTATTGCGTAACTCTGGTTTTCTTTTTTGACGTCAAACTTTATACTGACACTTCTAATAAGTTATTGTTTGTTGCTATGGTAACGCAATATTTTGTTTATGTTTGGAACTGGTCTAGGCTAACTAGATATCAATACATCCTCGTAAGTAGGTTTATGCGAGTACGATGAATATTGGCTTATCTGTACCCAAATTTTCAAAATTTGATTTCATAGAAAATAGAAATGTATGCTATAATAAATTACATGTCACTTTCCATTTATTATGTGATGTGTATTTTTTAGAATCAACATATAAATGAATGGAGAAGAATAGCAGCAATATTTTTAGAAATAATTAGGCAATCTACTAATTACTTAGACGTAACTTTGTACGATGAAGAAGAACAGGTAAATGTATATATTTAGTTTTATAATACAGTTTATACAATATAAAATTGATTCTCCTAATTAATGATTGATCCTTTTCAAAAACAATACCAATTATACACATTGAAAACTACCTTCCCCAATATAATGGTTGTTGGTTATACCAACAACATGCCCTCTCAGCATTTTTCTTCAAATATTTTTCATATTTCGTTGTTTATTTATTGTGGCTCAGTAATCATTTCTATCTTATTATCACCTTCAAGTTCAATGTCGATTCTAAAACGTCCTCTATCTATAAGTTTGTGTTACAAATATTCCGTATATTCGCAGTTTCACAGCTGCAAGCTGCAATTATGCACCCATGACATCGATTTATCAATTTATTTTTTTTTTTCGTAGCAGAAACACTCCTCTTTGGATCCCCCTGCTTTAAAAACAACAATTCTAAATTTACAACTAAACATTACTAAATTGAACTAAACTATATTTTATTTTCAGGGGTGCGATGATTAAAACTATTTATTGAAAGAAAAGAAGAGCCGAAATAAAACATTTGTTTTTGTTAAAGTTTAATATTTAGATAAGACATAAAATATAAAGTAGATATCAATAAAGTCTTTCTATTAATGTTTTCGAAAATATTCTTCAGATATTCATGGTAGGGGCTTTGTTTTCAAGGAATTTGATATCAGCTGAATTTAATACGGTGCGTCCAAGACACATTCCTATCACGAAATCGACCATAAATCTCAATACCATCGTTGGGTGCGTGTATGGGAGGCAGCGATAATCGTGAAAAAAAAAGTTGTTTTATCCCAGGAAAAATTGTTCTCATACAAAATCGATGTCAATTAGTAACGAAAACAACCGTCATTAGTGCGACAGACGGCAGACGGGGGATAATGCGTTAAAAGTGCATGTATATAAAAAAATTTGAATTATTTATAATGTATTATATACTTACTTTATTGTATAAAATGCATGGAGAGGTGGATGAGACCCCTCAATTTAATTAGAAATATCTACAGCTACTTCAGTGAAACATATTTTAAAATGAACCAAATAGATCCAGACGAATTTTTTAAACATAAACAGGTTTTTACGATCAACTTTTGAACAGGAGCAGAGACTTAACACAAAACCTGATTGTCGATTAGATCAGGATGTTTTGTTACGGAATTTTCAAATGGGAAAATGATTCTCTATACTCTGTCAAGTTTCAGTTTTCTTTTATCCAGCCGACTCTTGACTCATGAGCAGGTATAAATTCAATTAGCTTTTCAGTCAGAGAAGTCATTTTTCAGGGCATCTGCAACTATAAACTACACTAGAAAAGTGAGGTTATATTTTTGACGTAAAAAGTAGAAAGTTGGTTAACTTCGACGTCAAAAGCGCGTACAAGCGCGATCATTGTGTGGCTTCAAAGTTTCTCAACATTTCGAACTATCTCTGACATTTATGAACGTCTAAAGCGTGTCATGCTCGTTTTCATTCTGGCTATTGCTTAAGTCGGTCAATCAGGGTGACGCGAGGAATTTCATATCTATAGACTGACGACTTACGGTCAATAGACACAATTACCTGACGGTTATTATCACATTTCTATTTGTTAAAACTATAATCTGTAGCTTCATATGACCTTTTCACGATGTACCCAAGATATACATGATACATTGTTTGTAAAATATAGAATAAATATATTATAGTCCTCGCTATATAATAAAATATGTATGTCTAAAAGAAAGCTTCAAAATTTAAAAATCTCTCCTTCCAGCGTGGAAGGTACAAGGGCTTTTGACATTAATTTATTGTTCAGTCGTGAATCATCAGTTGTTACGTGACATTTTTAATCAGTGCACATGAACAATATTTTGAAAATGCTATGGCGTAAATGAAACCATGTTTTTTGCAATAAAAAGAGCGAAAACTGAACATTTTTACTGCTGATAATAATTTGGCATTTAGTTATATCAAAGATAGGCAAATGATTACATGGCACCATGGATCAGTGTAAAAACAATTATCGTCATTCACCTGGAATGTTGTAAATATGAAGTTATTGTTGAGCAGATCACGAAGAAGCAGACACAAAAATTATTTTTCATGTTTGTCACTTGAATTCTGGTATTCAAATTACACTACGCTGCTCTTATACATCGGGAAGAATTTACAAATCTCGATGCATGTTGAAATCAAAAAACAATCAAGAATTTCTTGACATCACCAAATTGTATGAATCAATGGGTACAAATTTGAGTTTTGCAACACCAAGATTTCATATTTTCACGAACTGAGATTTTAATTCAGCTTTCTACCGTAAAGAAAAAACCAATTTGAAATTCTCCGAATGTCTCGAATGTACACTAAGCATTCAGCAACATATCACAAATTCCAAATTGTAAGCAGATCATATGCACTTAAAGGAGTTAATGATATTAAAATGGCTTGTGGCCACTAAACTTGGAAAAAAGAATAGATGGCTCTTTATTTCAGTTTTGTAAAGCTGAACTGCAGCAACATGTTGTAGGTACGGAATACATCGCTAATATTTGGAACAATGTTTATGTACCCGTGCCTCCTACATTATTGCTTACTGAGTATGGATGTGAGGAAAGCAGTGATAAATATTTATTTGAATGGTTTGTGAGTGATCAATAATTGCCACCTTCCATCAACAGCATTGCTAATTTAGACGTAAGTCCTGAAGGTAGAAATAATGGTTTTTTTCCTTAATTTCGGACAATTTATATTAAACAATATGATTTTATATTTTTAATTGATAATATTTTCGCGAGCGACGATGGAACAGAAGCAGATAATAATTCCCAGATAATTCCTATGATAATAGGATGATGATTGAGGATTGTCTATTGAGGATAAAGAGAAAGATAAAGAGAAAATTCTGCGCGCCACCCTGACTGATGGTCTACCCCCACTAGACTGGCAACTGACGGTCATTATTATATTTCTGTATATGTATGAAATCATGTATGAAAATTTCAAGTGGGATAAGATAATTTGAAATTTATATTTTTTTGTCAAATTAACACGCTCGACAATCGCATCATCCCCCGTCTGCCGCACGATTGATAGTTGGTTTCGTTGCAAATTGGCATAAATTTTGTATGAGTACAATTTCACTTGGGATAAAATAACTTCAGAAAAATTTTCTTTTACGAGCACCGCAGCCTTTTTCGCACGCAGCACCCGCGAGACACACAGTATTAAGGCCGATTCATGAATTTGACTTTCACAAACATTGAAATTCATAAGACCATTCATAGTTGCCGTTTTGGGATTAGTCTGCCGTGGATGACTTTCAACATAATTTTATGTTTTCCCTTCGGCCCCCGTTCGAAGCAATAGAAAAAAGTCAATCATATGCGTTTGCGTTTGTTACGTGATTTATCTTCCTGTCTGTTTGTTTATGGTGGTCTTTTGGCTTTGCTTGTTTTCCCTTCATTATTTTCCATAATATCTTCCATAAATACCGAATTACAAACAAAAATACCACAAAAACAAAAGAATAAAAAAATTATTAGTTGAATGATAGCAACGTCAAATTTATGAATAGGATGTAGAATTTACTACGAACTTCAAACGACAAACGTCACCCACGAACGGCAACTGCAAACGGAATATTAAGTTTATGATTCGGCATTTAAACTCAACCATCTTTGAAAAAAAAGCCACTGCTTCCCGGACTATCACTATACACTCTTTCAACTTTGTTACAAATATAGAAGTATAAAAATGTTTTATACAAAAATTTTACGGAATCACCTAGACTTTTTTAAAATGATATCATAAGATAAAATATATACAGGTTAGTTATTTAATATTTGAAGTTTCAAAAGGATTTGAGATATTCAAGTGCTTCAAAGTTCAAATCAAAGTTGTATCACGAGATTTAGAATCCACTCACGAACAAAAAACGAAGTAAAGTGAAGAAAAGAATGTAGAAAACATTTCAATATTTCATAGAAAATTATTAATTTAAATACGTTTAATTCAAGTACACAGTTTCTCTATAATCTTTTTTAATAACATCGCTTATTTTCTCTCCTATAGTTGCACAGGGAATTGTGGAATGCCCCGCAATATTATTCGGGTATACACTGCAGTCGGCAACTCTTAAATTATTGACTCCAAAAACTTTCAAATTCGAATCAACTACGGCTCCTTTGCTAGGGTCAGTACCCATAGCACAGGTACCCACCATATGTAATCCAGGTATAGCATTTTGTTTCAATGCACAATGCCAGTACTCTCTTCCTTTACCTTGAATTGTTGAACAAGCCGGAACAGGAACATTTAAAGATTTTAATTGATATTTTTTGTATGGTCCGGAATTAACTAGCTTAAAAATGAACTCCACACTTTGATATAAACCTTCTAAATCTTCATTATGTTCATCAGAGAATCCGTTAGGATTTATTAAGGGATAATCATATGGATTATTACTTGCCAGTCTTACCGAGCCAATAGATTTAGTGGGAAAATATTCAACACCTAATATCAATAACGTGTTATTGGAGTATTTTGGCTTATCTTGCATTAAAGCTTTCAAGTCTAAGCCAACCAATGTGAAAAATTCCAGATCTGGTATACCAGTCTCTGTTTTATTCAATTGATAAAATCCTACAAGTTGAGGTAACGATGGAGGAAATGATAAAGCACCAGTACCATTGAAATATTCTTTCAGTTGTTCGCGGAGGGATGGTTGATAGTATTTAAAACTAGACATGAAAGGTAGAACTGCAATTAAAGTATCTTGATAGTTATCTCCTACTGCTAAATTTTCTATTACAGGTATATTTAGCTCTTTCAAATGTTTCTGTGGACCTATGCCTGAAAGCATGAGAATTTGAGGACTAGCTATACTACCAGCGGATAATATAATTTCTTTAGTAACTTTCGCTCTATAAATTTCACCATCTTTGGTGAATAAAACGCTCTCGGCAACTTTAGTAACATTATTGATTTCTATTTTGATAACGTAACTGTTTTGAGTTACTTTTAAGCTGGGTCGTCCAAGGAACGGTGTTACAAAAACAGATCCAAAATCTTGTCGCTTTCCATTTTTAATGAAACGTTGAATATAAGAAGGTCCTATCATGTTTGGTCCATTATAATCGATTATCTCATATCCCATTTCTTTGTTCGCCTCAAAGAAGGGTTGGTTAAAAACGCTATCTGGTAAACCATGCTCATTGTGTAGTAAACCCACTTGGCCGTGATAGGATAAGTCTATTGGTGCTTTCGTATTTCTCCAACTGAAATGCTCGGTTTTTTTGAAGTAAGGTAAGAGATTTTCAAAATTCCACGAAGGGTCATTCAGTTTACTAGCTAATCTATTGTATTGTTCGGAAGGACCATGGCTATATATTATTTCATTAACAAGAGAACCGCCCCCTACGCCTTTTCCACGACTTATTTCACATGTTTGATTCACACTACCTAAAACAAAGTGAAATTTTATTATGTTTGATAGTTATTCCATGTTATTGTAGTGTAATGTAAACATCCCATATTTCAGGGGTTGTAACTATATATCTTTGAAAATAATATACATTGTAACGTAAAAAAAAGCAAAAACACTAGCTAACCACTTAGATTTGTGCACTTCTGCCAACATTTTTGGTACTCAACGTCAACTTGGATAAAAGTATCGTCGAGACCTTTCTGAAAAACTGTACAGATAATCAAAATCACCAAGCGTCTATTCCCTTTGACACAAACACATATAACACATAACCCAATTACTATCGATTGCTTTTATACGTTTAGCACAAAAAAAGGATAACAGACCGGATACATTTCAAACAGTCACAACAACCGTACGCTCCGATAAAAATGCCGGTTTGGCGTTAGTTTGTTGCCGGTGTGTGGAATTACATAATGATTGAGCCAAGGTTTACTACCTATTTTCTCTGATTTCATTCTGCTCTTTTCAGCTTAGCTCAAATCTCTTAGTAACTGGCTAGCCTTATGTACATATAGTTCATAGTTGCACTGAGCTACCAAGAACCGTAGCGCACACATGCTTTCGAGTAACCCCGTCGTGTCCCACTTGAAACTACTAAAGGCGGATGTCATTTGAGAAGCTAATCGGACCCTTTGACTTGAACTGTGAGGGTTACCCAAGTGTTTGAACCTCGTACGTGTGAGTGCTGGGCAATCACCGATGATATGGTCTGCAGTTTCTTTCTTCTCCACGCACCAGTGGTATTCCCGATCGTCCATAATGTCTACAGTGTGGAGATGGCGTTTTAGATGACCGTGTTCGGTTCACAAGTCTGTCACCAATCAAATTTGGTGGCTCGTTTCATGCCATCCATCTCCGCTGAGCCTAATTTGCGTGTAGATTGCCATTTTTTTACCATACCAAGCATGAGTTCTAGGCTATTTGCTGGATTTGCTGAAACCAATCTGGGAATCGACTCAGTCTCATCGTTGTCTTTGTTGCCCTTGCACCTAAACGACATAGACTTACAGCCATCACTCCCCAGTTTTTGTGGAAAATTTTACGCTCTAGCTCAAGCTGTCCTTATATACATAAATTAAAAGTTTACTGTTATATCTAAAATCAAGATTTTCACATAAAGGAAAATCTATGTAATTTTTTTCACATAATTTCTTCATAATATACCTACCAAGGCACATATTTTTTTGCGGCACCGATGGATATTCCCAATTATATTTAGAAGATTTATGCTGTCGCAAAAAACCTGGGATTTGAATGAAGCCCCCATCACTATAATCTCCGGCTTCTATTAATAAAACTTTCCAGTTAGTTATTTCCGACAATCTATTTGCCACCACACTGCCGGTTACTCCAGCGCCAATTATGACAAAATCGTAAGTACCATAATCTAAAAAGTGAAGAAAGTATTACATCATCATCAAAGTGATGCAGTTCATAGTGAAACTGTAGCTATACCAAGATTATATATATTCAACAAAACCTTATTGAATCTATGGATTAAAAGTGAAGATGAGTCATAAGGAAATGTAGGTCATATTTACTGCCAAAATAGTGGTGTATAAGCTATCACCATAGTTTCGTCATTTTCTTGAATTTTTTTGACCGTTGATTTGTATAAATATAAAAAAAAATAACTTTTAATTGACCTTGGCACTTGAAATTTGAACTTCGCTACAAATACTAGAATTTTGAAAATTGAAAAAACACTCGTTTCATGACCAATATGTAGATATTTCTAGTGATAAATTAAATAAAGATATGCAGCTAGAACTTCTTCATACTTGAAATATTTTTGTCAATTCTTTATTGGGCTCCAACTTCTTCTTCTGTAAGCTGGTAACTCTCATCATATTTTCTCACTCTTATTTTTTCTCAACATCTTAGCCTAGGTATCTCTCATTTTCCACAGTGTCAGGTATCTACGATGATGATTTGTGATCTATTTCATTATGAACTTTTCAAATTTATTGTAATCCTCTAGCTTAGATCACATTCTCCAGCCATATTTTTTTTTAAAATCTCTCAGCTTAGAATCATAAAGTTCCTTGCTGATGGCTTTAATATGACTAGTAGTTGGAGCTCTTAATACCCATTTCAAGTACTTATTATTTGAATATAAAGCTTTACCATTTAAAATACATATAAATTTTTTTCTTCTTCAAATTTCTAATACTTAGTCACTTTTTATAATAATACAACTCAGTTCGATGGACCTTGTGGGGAATTTTATGCTCTTCCAAGTCGCTTTGGAGTTTTTTGTGTAACTCGCACTGGTTCACCAATAGGAGAAAAAATTTTCCTAAAAAAACTTTAACGCTCCTATTGGTGCGAGTTACACAAAAAAACTTGAAAGTACTTGAAATTGATAATAAGACCGCATTTTTTTTAATATGCAGATTAATATTTTGCTTAAACACCGAAAAAATTTTTGTTGGAAATGAATCATCCTACTATATAGTTTTCTATATGAAAGACTGATTCAATATTATTTCCAAATATATACTTTCTTTTACGGGTCTTAATGTGAAAGAGTTTTGATGGTTATATCAAATTTTGAAAGAGCCAACCATTGGTAAGTAAAGTAAACTGTTTTTTTTAAATTCTCCAATAATAATCTGTAGTTCAACTAGGTTTTAATTTGGGCAAAATCCTTATCAATTTCGATTTTTATATTGTAACAGTTTGTATTCTTATAGACAACCACAGTATCATCGACTAGGCTGCTGATTTGCAAAATTTCTTTCCTAATATCTACAATGTAAAATTCCTATACAAATCAAACACTTACTGAAAAATGAAATTTCTACGATTATAAGAATGATAGAGAATATTATTTGTACTCACCCTTCACTTTATCATCTTTTGGTTTATATTCATATGCATTCGTAGGAAATTTGTAATTTGAAGATTCTTTGATCGATGTATTTATGAGGTCTACAAAATAATCCAAGGTACTTTTTTGTGCTTCACATATATTAATGCGAGATGATATGAATAATGGTAATATTAATAAGTGTATTTTTGGATAACCCATATTGACTAGTGTCATAACTAGGTCAACAGTCTTTTATATAAACGATTCGATTAAAAGTCAATTTTTGTACATTGTTTTACATCCAATTATGTAAATATTTCATACAAAGCATAGTTGTTGGATTATACAATTGATTTAGAATAATTATGACAATTCATTTTTGGTTGAAATAGTTACAAAATGGAATTAGTCAGTCCCTAAGATATATTTAAAATTGTTAAATGTTTAATATTACCAATAGCAAAACGAAAATAATGGGGTTTGGGACAATTAGGACAAAGAAGCACTGCAAAACTATGACGATGGTACAGAGACAAGGTGCGCTGAAGATTGCCGGTACCTACGGTTTCTCCACAGGCTGTCCTAGTAATAGCGGGATTAATTCCCGAGGACCTCTTGGCTTAGAGTGTCAGCGCTCAATGAGATGGTGCATAATGCGACTATTGCGAAGAGAGCCAATCAGCACCTTGACGCATGCTTCACTGAATTCCGCATCCACCGCGAGACCAGAAAGTGACAAACGTCATATCGTTTAGCGTTCAGTTTTTGATGTTCGGTGTATAATTTTTGTATTTAACAATAAAGGCTAATATAAACGTCCCTAATATATATATATATATATATATATATATATATATATATATATATATATATATATATATATTATACTATTATACCTAATAATACTGATAATAAATAATAAAATTATATGTTCCACGTCTATGAACACGTGGACAGAATGACTAGAGAAAGATTAGCAAAAATCGCACGAGACGGTAAACCAGGGACACGACGACTTTTAGGAAGACCTCCAACAACATGGATGGATTCATGGACATCAACATCTCAAGGATGATAAGCTGGAAACTACAGGCCTACAATACATTGAAGAAAGAAGAAGAAGAAGATTATATAAGCATATACATAAAGAGAAATGTGATTAGAAACTTTCTGTGATTTGACAACGTTTGATTTTTGTTCCCAATCAATATCGACTTTCGCGTGCTATTGGTGTAGAAAGAGAAGTAAGAGGGCGTGCGAGCAGTGTTTCTTGCATCGCTCATTATGTACGACATTTGATGTTTGAGTATTACAGAGAAATAACGTGTATATCATTTTTCACTATATCAATTTGTGCAAAATGGATTAAGACACATTAATGAAGCTCCGAGTGCAAATTTAATTGAAATATGGGTTAAGCTTTTTGAAGGAATCGGTTCCACGTTTAAACTACCAACAAATTTCGTCCAAGAACGTCTAGGACCACAGACAATATTGAAAGGATCGCGACGAAGTTTACAGCGAATTTTGAAGCTGCATCCTTATAAGCTCCAGTTAACACAGGAATTAAAAGATACCAACTTTAGAGCAAGGTTAGCATTTGCTGAAGAAATGATTTTCCACTTTTGACATGTGTTATAGAGCCGTAAACCGACGAAATTGTCGTTATTAGATCGAAAAAATCCAAAAATGAAACATCAAAAACCACTGCATAATCCGAAAGTATCGGTATGGGCAGTAATATCAAGCAAAGGAATTATTGGTCCTTTCTTTTTTGAAGATTCACGAGGACGAAACATCACCGATCGCTATGTTGCGATGTTAGAGGAAGATTTGACTCCAGAACTTGCGAGATCAACAGTTCCAGTTCCAACAAGACGGAGAGATCTGTCACACATCAAATGACTGTAAGGCGGCTGTGAGACAGATGTTTCCTGCAAGACTAATTTCCAAAAGAGGTGATATCCCTTGGCCCCCACGTAGCCCTGTCTTGACGCCTCTTGATTTTTTTCTGTGGGGACACCTCAAACATTAAGTTTACATAAACAATCCGATGGACATCAGTCATCATATCCCATCATATCTTGTATTTCATAAATACCTTTTGTATTTATTATTTTATCCTATACATAATAAATGCACGTTCTATTGCGCCACCCTGTATTTATGGCCAATTTATTAAAGTGAGAGAGAAAAAGTATGAGTTAAGTACAATTCGAAGATTTGCTTACTTAACTTACCAATCAAAAATCAATACCTAATATTCAAAATGATAATGTGTCTACAATATTTCATGAAATTCATCGCCAGAAGTAGAATTCTATGTGAAGAAATTTACCCGAAATACGATCCAGAGGACGATTTCGACGAAAGTATGCGAGACCTACAACAGATCGTATACCTCAAGTATAGAAAGTTTAATAAGAGAACAAGGAGCTTGCCTCAAGTATCTACCGAGCAGCATACCGGATATTTTATTGGTATTCGATTTCAAAGAATCCAAAGGTTAATCACTATAATCGATTCGGCAACATATACACAGTGGTTTTTTAAGTTTTTAGAACGATCTTATTCGATATGTTGAATAATATACCGTTGGGACGTCTGACTAAACAAAAAATGATGACGATCAACGAAATTATTCACAGTAAATTATTTTTATATCCTCAATGTCGTATAATATTGTTGCCCACTATAACCGATCAAGTGAAAACTTTATTTACCACTAAATAAGAGGTAAGTAACGTTAGCTGTATAAATCCGCTTTTATTGCTTCTTTTTTTCGTTGTGTATATTTAGAACAAATGGCCTCTACATGTATAACATAACCTAGGTTTAGGTTACGTTACGTTTTATTGTAGGTTGGTACCAAGGTGAGAAAAGAGCAATGAAGTTTAAAATGACGAGAATTTGGAGGGAGCCCAGTGATCATTACACTTTTTGTATTGTGAATCCACTCAGAGGTGAAAATTCCTAGAATACGACCTACAATCCACATCTGTTCCAATACTATATGAAGAAGAAAATCCTGTGCCAGCTGCGCCATTGTTGGAAAAGCAACTACTCTCTCAAGGCAATCCGCAATTACGAAGTTCATCTGTATCCGTATATTCTGAATTGGTTTTTGAATCTTCATCAAAAATACCACACCTCATCTACTCTCAAGATCTCAATGACTTAATAAGAGACTTAAATCTTCCAAAAAATAAAGCCAAGTTACTCGAATCGCAAGCTGAAACAATGGAATTCAATTAAATCTGATGTTCGAATATCTGTCTATTCGAAGAAATCGGCATTCCATGTCATACATCTGAATGGTGTCTTTTTATTGACAGTTCAACCAAAAGTCTGATAGCTGCTCTACTTCACAATGTAAGCAAATTTCCACCGATTCCATTAGCACATAACGTACATCCCCAAGATGCTATTAACAGCAATTAAATATATGTAATAAGAGTGGGAAATAATTGGTGATTTCAAGATAGTGTATTTTTTGACAGGAATGTAAGGTGGTTATACTACTAAACACTCCCTTTATCTATGCCTGTGGGATAATAGAAATGATCACTACCGATAAAAACATTGCCCAGCAATTATCGATCTCAAAACTATATTGAAGCCACCATTGCATATTAAATTTGGTCTTATTAAACAATTTGTGAAGGCTCTTAATCATGAATCAAATATTAGAAAAGTTTTTTTCCAAAGTTCTCAGAAGCGAAAATTAAAGCTAGAATCTTCATTGGCACTCAAATAAAAAAATGATGAATTGTGATATTTTTGTGGAGTTACTAAGCAATAAAAAGAAAAAATCCTGGATCAGTTTTAAGGTTATCCTGAAAACCATAAGACCGACAAGTACGAGGAGCTGATCACTGACATGACCACGAATTTTTTTATCATGGAATTTAGATAAATCTAGATTGATTTAAAGATAAGACGGGTGCTTATTCCTGGAACTATGTTCTTTAGTTATAACTATTGAAGTTTTACAGTTCAGGTACGAAGAAATTGTTTAACATATGCATATAACGCTCTGAATTCACTGTAACTGCATTTATCATCTTCAAAAAAGTATGGGCCACCATCAAAGCAAGAGGAGTTTGTCCAAAGAAAATAAATCCGTCGATGTACCCTGGACAAACTTGGGTGACAATCTCGAAAAAATATTTAGTCAATATTCAGAAATTAGATATTTGGTCAAATTTACAATAATTTACACTACCAGGTCAAAAACCTAGACTATAATTCATAATCGTCACATGCGGCACAAAAAGCTGACATATCAGCTGGCATCAGAAAAATTCGTGGTTAGAACTGAGGAGTCAGTTCCAGTATAACCAAACCATTGATTCTTCACAAGCATATTTAGGCCAAAATAACCTATGTATCAAAGTTGTGGTGGACGAAGACACAGCAAATGAGGACTATAAGGCAATTAAGTAACAAACAAGAACTAGCCTGCCTATATGTCATAGAGACCATAAAAACTATTTTGATAACTGCAATAGACGTCTTACTGAATCCTTCGCTTGTACTCATTTTTCTACGGGGCGAGGCCAGATATTATAAGAAACTAATCACAGACTGAAAGGCGAGAATGAAATGAGGTAATTTTTTAAATGCAACAGTCAAAGCTGTCATACCAATTTCAAAATAACTGTATCAGTTAGCGAAAACTGGAAGAAATGCGTAACCGTACAGGTGGAAGCTACCACTCATACGAACGACACAAAGACGTCGGAAGCTGTAGGGACAGGAGCTACAGCAACGAAGAGCTGTCTCAGTAAGAACGCCATAATTTTCCGAGCGGAAAACCACCACTATAAGGAACAAATTAAAAGATGTTGGTCAATTATATTTATAGGCGCCCGAAATTGTCAATATCGATTGGACCAGAGCAGCAATGCAACATCAATAACTAAAGTAGTACAAATTTAGTTTATGGTGGAGAAATTCTTCATATCAAAGACAAAAAAAAAACAGTTTATTATAGAACAATCACTATAATTCACGTCTGACCTGCTAAGTAAAGGCAATAATCCTCAGAAGCTATCGTGGATCTGTTAATGAGGCACTGTTAACTCAATACACTTGTGAAATTAATAAGGTCGACGAAAAGTCTTTATGAAGTTCATGTGAGTCAAGGAAATAAATTGTAGATCATATTCTGTTACACTCTGAATCTCTTATTTACTAATTAACATTATGGTCAAAGCAGCACGATGCTTCACAGTACACAGTTAAATTAGAAATGTTTAATTATGTTTCAATATCTCCTGTAAGTATTTTCAATAAATAATTACAATTTATGATAATTTTCTTCAGAATGACTCTTTATGGCAAACGGTTTCCTTGTACAACAATATAAAAATTTACATACCTCCTAAATCATAAATTTTATCGAATTAAACAAAAAGTATTTTGTTGTTAAAAAAATCGATTGAAAAATTCATTTGAGATATCTTTGGATTGTACAGGTTATCCTTGTAAAAGTTAGATTATTAACTATTGGGCATGATCCGTCTCTGGCCTTCAGATAGTAGTGTAGAATTATTTATTCAATCAACACATAACCATCCATCAAAAATTCATAATGTTCACATGTATCATTTAGAAAATATACTTAAATATAGGAAGAATTTTTTTATGTCTGCATTACTTCCACGTCATCTACTCACTCCAGAATTTTTTGTATCAAGTCCCACTTTGTATGCACAGCCTCATTGTACAAGTAATATAATGTTTCCTGATAAAGCCAAGCTTATGTTTAATGGTACAGTTAATCGCCATAATTGTAGATATAAAGTAATGTGGCAACATACAACATGAATGCCTTTGAAAACTAATTTTAACAGACTCAAGTATTTAGATGTGTTAAAAAATCAAAAAGATTCTGTATTGCGAAATGATATCAATTTTAATGATATTTGGTTTCAGTATTGTTGATGTTATTTATATATTAATTCAAATTTCGAGGCCAAATGGATTTAAAGATGCACACTAAAGTGTGCTCAGTTTTCTGGTTCATCCTATTCTTCTAGGGTTATCTAGAATCATTGTGTACAAGGCAATAAGTACTATATAATCATAAAATAGAATACTTTAAAAGCATTCACTTAATTCCATATCAGCTTTTTGTAAATAATTTGGATAATGTCAAATAAAAAAAAATTAGAACATTAAATTAAACAAAATTATTTGGTCTTTTGAGAAAAATGTATCCATAAATTATTTTTTTTCCAAAAACTGTGGGATAAGTTGGGATTATGTGGCAATGAACAGTTGTATTTATAATTTAAGTAGATTATGAAAAACTGAAAATATGTAAAGAATATACCATTCGAAAAGATATATTGATAGGCTATCTTGGAGCAACAGTGCACCTTTTGTAGGTACATCTAATCGAGTTTTGCAGATAGCCTGAATTATATGAAGAAACTGCTTAAAATTTTTCACATCCCTCTTATAAATCAAAAGATTAGCAAGTTACCTTTATTTCATGAACACATTGTATTAAGTTGACAAATCTACCAAGAAAATATGGTGATTTTGTTTATTGAACTACCTATGTCTGAACTTCTATGTAAAAATTATCAATGAATGCTGAAACTTCTCTAAGGTTCAATTACTGGAAATTTAGCTATAAAGAATCCTTTTAATTATATAAAATACAGTGATGTCTTTTCTAATATTGTTCTAACAAGTATGGACACAGACACAAGTATTTTCAAAAAGTCCTTGTTCAAGAAAAATTGTAGATTTTTCAGAAAAAAAAATTAATCGAAGATATGTCACAACGACATCCACTTAGTCTTTAAATAAAAATTACAAGTTAATTCATTCAATCGTACAAATTGGTACAACCAATATAAATTAGTATTCTAATTCAAACATCATTCGTTAGATAATAGTTATCAATATATCCACATATGCTGTATTATCTTCGATAACATCATAGATTTCTAAACGAGAAAACTTTTATTTAAACTTTGGAAATTGTATTTTTTTACGACCGTGCGTTAATTAATATTTATAATAATTAGTAGTTTTTAGTTAAAGTTTTGTATATTATTATGTTTGTTGGAATAAAATAATTTTAGAAAAATAGGTTGGTGTACTTTTTTGTATATACGATCGTAGAAAAAATAATGTTCCTAACTCATGCGTAAAGTGTCTTTCCGCACTTGACCGCTTGCCCGGGACACGATAATCGAATTCTTCAACAAATTTTGCGATTTTTTCATCAGGTCTATGTCTTCATATAAGAGGTGGGGGAGCGTGGGTCCTTTTTTTATGAAAACATACCTGTACCCATTTCTACTTAGCTGATTTTCATAAACACTTAATGTTGTTCGAAGAGCTTTTGTCTAGCAATACAGAATATACAAATATTAAGCATTTTTATAAGCAACGTAAATGTAAGAGGGAGTTGTTTCATATATTCTAGATATTGTGATTTCTCTTGTAAAATTTAAATGGAAGTATAAAAGTTCAAGTAGGTCTTTTAAAAGTAAACTAAATTAACTTCAAAATAGCGAAAACCACATGTAAATATCTTTTTACTCTCCCGAGATATCTTAAAAAATTTGTAAACGGCTAGAATTTTTCTTCAAACGTCTATTAGGTTGATTCACCCGAACGGAAATTAAAAATTTATTCTAGATGAAAAGTTCTTACATTGGCCTACCTGCAGTCATTTAAACTATTCTCATAATCATCTTATTCTGACCGCTAGATGACGTCATCTTAATGCAATCTCACCAAGTCCCACTACTGCTTATCGCAGACTGTCTAGTAGGAATATTTTGAAGAAATTTTGTACATACAGCTTCGGCCAATAGAAATCCATTTATGTTTACGATTCGATGTTTTGATTGGTAAACAGTGGAGATGATTAGTCTACGTGGACTGAAGATTTGTTGATATTCACCGGGAATAAACACTATTTTTCATTTCGAAATTTTGTATAAGTGCCGTGCGTATTTATGAAATATTGATTGTTCCTCGCATAAGTGTCTTCTGCAATTGATATTGGAAGAACTATAATAACTTTGATATGTCAATTTACTGGCGAAAAAAATCAATAATTTTCCAATAAGATAAATTACTACAAAATGTATTAGATCAGAAAATATGTTTGTTGAAAGAATAGCATGAATTCTTTGAAAAACTTTTATTCACCTTTTCTTGTAATTAAAACAAAAATCTAAATATCAAGTTTACATTACTTTATGAACACACTGTATAATAAATTCATTGGCCAATCGAACATTAACGTGAATAATTTTTTATTAAAGGTGGACTAGTAACTTAATGTGAAAGTTTTTTAAGAAACAACTATTTTTGATAATATTTGATATGAATATAATTGTGTAGTTATTTGTGTTCATGTGTTTTAAATTATGAGAAAATATTGAAAGTTTCATAAATATGTTCAAATATATTTATATCTCAATCGCAATAGTTCCTTTTTCAATTTTATGTCAAAATTTTGAAGAAGCTTGGCATTCTTATCAAAGTTCCATATTCAATGGGAATAGAGAAGGTTAGTTATAACTCCTTATAATTATGGGCATTTTTTCATGCTATTAGTTTCCAAGTTATCCAAATAACTGTATTCTTACTTAAAAGAAATGTGAAATACTTTTTAAAGAGTTTATGATAAAAAGTTGATGAACATAAATCTTGTGGGTTAACATTAAATGCAGGAAAGTAGCTTATTTGGGGCACATAATGGCTTACTGGCCGGTTTAATATCCTCCAGTTGATTATGTTGGGTAAAGTTGAAGATCGTAGAGGAATTGGAAGCCTCTTGGTTGAAGAATACTAGGGAATGGACTGGGAGCAGGACTACCTCAAGATAGAGAGATTTTTGCCATGCGGATCACCAACGTCAAGGGGATGATACGGCTAAGAAGAAGAATAAGAAGGGTTATTATGAATGCAAAAGAAAAAGTCCAGATAAATTGACTTTTTGGGCGCCTGCAGGCGAACTTGGTGTTCATGAGCCATGTCTGCCTGTCGAGTATGACTTGCAAAAACTGCTCTAGGTGGGATTATGCTGGATAACTCGGAAGAGCATCTACCGTAGTAGTATCAGTTAAACAGAGTCAGCTGAGCAGCTTTCTTCTATGCTCTATGCTGTCCAAGTTTCTAGCCAACAAAAAGGTATGCTTTGAGGACGCGCTCCAGATCTGCTAACAATACTCCATAGACGAACCAATCCAAAAGAAAGAGTCCAGATAAATTGACATTTTGGGCAACCTGCAGGCGAACTTGGTGCTCATGAGCCGTGTCTGCCTGTCGAGTACGACTTGCAAAAACTGCTCTAGGTGGGATTATGCTGGACAACTCGGAAGAGCATTGTTGTGGGGTATATGGCTTTTGCTTCTTTCAGAGGTCTCCAAGTTTTTATGCCTTATCTGTTTTGGTTGTGTTGGGTAGAAAGTTGATGTGCAGGAGAAAGAGGGCAGGCTCAAACACTTCTGAAGGTGCCAAGCCAATAGATAAGTACTTTACTATGGTTCGTGAACGTATTACAATTTCCAAGTCAATTGATCTTTTTTTTCTATTCAATAAGTGTTGAGAGCAATTGTTTGGTTTGATATTCATTTGATTTATATCTGAAACGTGGTGTTCTCATTTCAGAACTGATAATATCTAATGTAACAGCACAAACGATTTTGTCTTTGAAGTCAAATGTAGTAACATGGCGAAGTCAGAATATCGGATCCATTTGCTACTCAGTTGGTTTGGCAGATACCGGACTAACAATTTTAATGTCGTATCTTAATACAAATAAAAGCGGGTTTAATACGACAACAAACTTCATTCGTAAGTATTATTTGCCTAACCTATTAAAACACTGCTTTTGTTTAAGTCAAATAGTATTCTTGAAACAAATCCAGCATAAGCTCAGATGGCAAAAATGTAATCATTAATAACATTCACGAAAAATAATTTCGATCATACGCACAGTTCTCGGCAACAACAATGATCATCAATTTTTGAATATAAAAGCAAAATCCATCCCTCGGATGATCGTAATCACATTGCAATCGAAGCAAACCAAATGCTTGTGCTCTTATTGGGTCTCATCAAAATGTGTTTCTGTCTACTCTATTATTAGTATATTATTCGTCTAATTTGCTCTGGTTTTCATAACACATACTAATTCAAAGGGTTTGGATTTTTTCAGTTTTCGGATATTATGTTGATTACCCAGGAAATTACAGCCTTCTATGTTTTCCTTCGTGTTTCTAGGACAAATGGGAAGTTGTTCAAAGTAATCTCTTATAAATTTGACATGGGTGCAGAGAAAAAAACATTCATTGAGTCATTGAAGTAGTCATTTTTATTTGATATAAATTTCAGTTCAATTGAACATTTTCAACAGACACAATTAAATCTTAAAAAATAATAAATACTAAATATTTTCGACCTTGCACAAAAATCACGTCGTTTTTGAAAGCTATGAAAAATTTGATAAATTGTAAAATACTTTGATCTTGGGTTGTTCAACATAACAGTAATCTTTCATAAATCCCATCCCATATAAAAAAATCACTCAGGTTTAAGTCCGGAGAATACGAGAGACAGTCTATACCTTATTGTGCAAACTTGAGATATGCTAAACCGATGACGATATATTTTTTTATTTTTACCTTCTAGGAGTATTTTTACTGACTATTCTTTTACTTCCAAGGTTGGTACGAAAACCTCTTTATGCTTCAGTATAGTTTTTACTCTAGATACTCGATGAGATACACCTTCCGGAACCTCACTCATTTTAAAATACACGTACTACTTTTTGCGACGAGTCAATAGAAACATTCTAGAATATACTTAAGTGGGTCCAGCCTTACTTCCAAAACCTCTTGAGTCAGTTTTGACTAATTTTACAAGAGGGATGAAAAATCCAATTATATACAGTATGGTGCGAATGAAAGGAATAAATTCGTTACTTCGTAAGCCGGAGACTTTTTATTTTAAGACGGGCTATTCATAAGGATACCTTTTTATTTTTAACGTCATCTATACGAGCGTGATGACGTAATCGCTAAAATGTTTAAATGGAAATGTGGGTGTTGTAATACATTATTTGAAAGGTCTTTTAAATACCTATTCAGCCATATTAATATGTACAGTAGTTGATTTTTGTATTTGTTTAAAAAATTAATAAAATTTTATTATTACAATAAATATTTAATATGTTTTGCTCATTAAATACAACGATCCCTAAATATAAAGTGCTCAAATTGTTTACCTTCAGCTAAAGTACAATGAGAAAGACGTGCCGCGAACTCTTCTCGTACCTTCTCTATAACTTCCCGGAGTTATTTGTGCAATCTCAATACCTATCCTTTCTTTGATTTCATTGATATTTTGTGGTCTATTTTGGTATACTTTACTTTTCAAGTATCCCTATAAAAATAAATCAAGTGGATTCAAATCAGGTGATCTAGGCGACCATTCTATTGTTACTCTTCGACTAGTCCACCGATTTGGAAAAACGTTGTTCAAGTATTTGCACACCAATACAGCATAGTGTTGAGGCGCACTATCTTGCTGCAATAAATACATCATACCAATACTTAATACATTTTATTAAGAAATCTGTTGAAATTTCACAAATAATATTTGTGACAATACGCAAATCAATTACTGTACATATTGATATGGCTGAATAGGTATTTAAAAGACCTTTCAAATAATGTATTACAACACCCACATTTCCATTTAAAAATTTTAGCGATGTCGTCATTACTTTCATATAGATGACGTCAAAAATAGGAAGGTCTCCTCACGAATAGCCTGTTTAAAAATAAAAATCGACGGGTTACGGGATTTTTCCTTAAAGTCGCCGATTTACGAAATAACGAATTTATTCCTTTCATTTGCACCACACTGTATAAAATGATCTTTGACTAACCAAAGCTTACATTTGGTTATGACTTGTTTATAATGATTTCTACCAAAAAATATAATTATAATCTTCAAACTACAAAAACATTCTTTTTGTATTTAATATCTTATGTTTTTCCAATGCAGTTTATTTTTTTTGTGGTATTAATAACATTTTAATCTATTTTCTGAATATTGAGATAATCAATGACATTTTTCAAAAGAGGATGAATAAATAGTATAATCAATTAAGAAACAAAAAAGATCGTACATATAAAAATATAAAACGTTTTTCTTCGTCATATGAACAAGAACCTCTTCAAAAATTAGGATAGAAATAATAAATTATCAAAATAAACCAAAAAATCAAAGAAGTTATTATAGGTGAAATTGGTGTAATGTTAATTTGAATTATGATGTTTATATGTATTATTTAATTTCTAATAAAATTCATCTTCTTTCCCAAATTTTAGCTACTCCGTACAAACCAAGAGATGTAGTTCTATTTCATAATCGAAGAAATATGAAATCAGAATGTATAATATTGATTTCATTCTTTGGGTTGAATAAAATAAAATGGATGAAAATTGTAGATATGTTTGTGGTGAGTTGAAAATATTATAAGCAATAGAAAAAGCTAAATTAAACTAGGGAATTATCGGAATAATTGAGATGTTATTAAATACGACTTTACTTGCTTTTGTTTTTAGATAATAAAGTTGAAAGTTAAAAGTTAAAAATTAACTTATCAGAACATTGTCACATTCAACGTTAGCTGGTATTTTTAACTTATATTATTGTCTTTTTTATGAAGTGGTGATGTTTTAGTTTCATTTTTTTTTCACTTGATATATCAAAATGACATTAAAAAAATTGATTGTTGAGATATACTCGTATAAATTTCCAATTATTCATTTAAAGTGCGCCCTATAAATTTATACTTTACATCTATTTCACAAATACATGAACAAATTACCTACTAAAATATAATTTTTCTTAAAAGGCAAGCTAACGCTAACCAAACTATTTTTTGATCAAAAACAGCAGTCGAATATTGAAACGTAGTACAAATTATCCAAATAAAAGGATACCCAAATTGTTTTAGATTACCTACCAATTATGAGGGTTAACTATAGGGTTATTAGACACGATTTACTTTGAAAACGAGAATGGAATCTTTTGATTTGGACATACAAATCAAAAATGAAAAAAAAAAAATAAAACTATATAGCAAACATCAGGAATTTGGTTATGTATTAAAACCGATATTCCTTTTTTTTTTCATTTCTGAAAACACATGAGTCATATAGGCAACTAGACATTGATTTAAAAAAAGAAAAATCATAAAACCGATATAATCAAGTAAATCCTTTATTAATATACAGTGCTTTTCAGATAAAAGTATCCACCTTTAATAACTTTTGTAATACTGGTATTTAGAAAAAATCCAAAAACACGTCAATTTATGTTGGAAGGGGCAAGCATTATGGCTTATTTAAACTTACTGGAAAAGCCACCCCCTCACCCCTAGCAGCATCCCCTTTATTTTCTTAAATTACTTTTCATATTTTTTATGTAAAATTTGGATACTCCTCTTTGAGCTGATTTCAAAAATGTATAATACTTGTAGGTTAAAGTGGTTAGTTTATGAGATAAACAATTTTTCTTTTAAGAGCACAAATTTTACTTATTATTTACTTTCACCTTATTTGCCTGTACTAAAATGGGTTGTACAATAGTTCAAACTCTTTAATCTTTTTAACTGTGCTATTTATTCTACTTAAAACATCCAAACAACAAAAAACTCTACTTTTTATTAAAGTTTGACATTGTCAACTAGAATTTGTAGTCACTATTGATAGTGTAATTTGATACATTATTTATTTTGTTTCTCTGAAATGGTTTACTCTTTGCAAGAAAGAATTGAAATTGTAGGTTTATACTACCAAAATAATAATTGTGCAAGAGCTGCTGCTAGAATATTTAACGAATTACATGACGGAAGACATGCAACTCATAAGTATGTAATTCAACTGATGGAGAAATTTACCACAACAGGGTCTGTTTGCAATAAAGTGCATAAGCGAGAGGGACTCGTAAATAACGAATCAATCCAAGTGGCAATTTTAGGGCAAGTCAGCTTAGAGGCTCAACAACCCCAACGCAAATTATCAATATCAATCCACAATTGTTAAACAATATTTGCTTTTCTGATGAATGCTCATGGTCATTAAATGGCTTAGTAAGTAGGTCATAATTGTAGATATTGGGCTGAAAGTGATCCACATATTATGCGTGAATTCCATACACAACATCCCCAAAAGTTAAACGTTTGGTGTGGTATCCTAGGTGACCACATTGTCGGACCTTTCTTCATCAACAGAAATTTAAATGGTGAATCATATTTTGAGTTACTCAGGGAAGGGGTTGACCCACGTATTACAACAATAATAGAAAATGATGATAACCTTTCCGAAGATTTAGTGGTATTTCAACAAGACGGAGCTCCCCCACACTATGCTATGCCTGTCCGACAATTTTTAAACGAAACATTCCCCGCTCGTTGGATAGGTAGAAGGGGGCAGATGATGGAGTGGCCACCTAGGTCACCGGATTTAACACCCCTAGACTTCTTTTTATGGGGGTATTTGAAAACAAAAGTTTATGCTACCCAACCAGAATCTCTGGGGATGATTTACGAGAGAGGATAGAAAATGAATGTCGACAAATAAATCCAGCCGTATTAAGCAATGTCAGAGAGGCATTTCAAAATAGATTATACCATTGTATGGAAGTGAATGGTACTCATTTTGAACACTTATTGTAACTTCATAATAAATAGCACAGTTAAAAATATTAGAGAGTTTGAACTGTTGTACAACCCATTTTAGTACAGGCAAATAAGGTGAAAGTAAATAATAAGTAAAATTTGTGCTCTTAAAAGAAAAATTGTTTATCTCATAAACTAACCACTTTAACCTACAAGTATTATACATTTTTGAAATCAGCTCAAAGAGGAGTATCCAAATTTTACATAAAAAATATGAAAAGTAATTTAAAAAAATAAAGGGGATGCTGCTAGGGGTGAGGGGGTGGCTTTTCCAGTAAGTTTAAATAAGCCATAATGCTTGCCCCTTCCAACATATATTGACGTGTTTTTGGAATTTTTCTAAATACCAGTATTACAAAAGTTATTAAAGGTGGATACTTTTATCTGAAAAGCACTGTATAGTAGTATAGTTCTACCAATATCAGTTACAGATTATAAAAACCCTTGCCTTGGAATTTAAAAAAAAATCATAATTATACCTCGTTAACTTGCTACAACTGAATATTAAATTATAAAACGTAAATCTTCGAGTAAAATGTATATACCTATAAGGGTGTTTGGTTTAAACAGGGTATCAGACGTGAACTGATCCCTTTTTGTACCCAATTCGTTTTTTTTTCTGGAAAACGAAATTTCAAAGCAAAAACCATAAAGTAAAATGAATTCTTTGCAAATAAAACCAAAGAAAAAACATTTCGATTCCAAATTATCTTTATAAATAATAATGGTAGTCAGAATCATCTGAACTAGAGTCTTCAGTCTGTGTTTGTATATCATTATTATTAAATTAAAACCTGTCTTTATTCTCACTACACAGAACAATTTCATTGTCTTCATTCGCCCATGGTGTAAAGAATGCCACATTTCTCTTTATTTAAAGAAATTTATTATTCAAATCAATCTCACCAAGCGACACCACTGCTTAACGCAGACTGTCTAGCAGGAATATTTCAAAGAAATTGTATACATACAGTTTCGGCTGCATTTATGTTTAGGATTACGATGTTTTCATTGGTAAACAGAGTCCACGTGGACTGACGATTTGTTAGATATTTACTGAATTTTATATGGGAAGTAAACATTATTTTTCATTCCTTAATTTGGTATGAGTATCGTGAGTAGTTATGAAATATTGATTGTTCCTCGCATAACTGTCTTTTGCAATTGATTTTGGAAGAATTAATATAATGTTATTAATAGCGACTTGTGCGCGTGCGTACATGTCAAATATGTCACAATTAAGTCGATTTTATTTAAGTTGCAGTTTCGATAATCACTAATTATTATTTCCTAATCGATGTCTGATTTCATGATGATTCTCAAATAGTACTACGCAATAAATATAAATTTTACTAACTGTATTTTAGGAAGAAGATTTTTGGTCCTGGACTCTAGATGATCCAGTGGAGCACATCAATTATTTTAAAATAGCAACGCGTAATATATTATTCGTCACTACAAATAGCAGTGATGCATTTCTTTATGAATTCAACATTAATAACGCACGTTTGGAAAAATGGTAATTACATCGTCTATCGACAAGTGTTATATTTTCAAAACTAATTTAGTGTTTCTACTATTCATCCATATATGATTAATTAAGTGAAGAAATCAACCAATTGATTAATTGGGCACATATACACATAAAGGCACTTGTACTCGGCAGATAAGTATATTCAAAATTCGAAATCGAATGGATTTCTTGACAAGTCCCAAGGGTTAAGTACCTCTTAGTTATAACTGTGTGTTTACAAACTATAGGGTAATGTATGTGTGTGTACTGGATACATAATCTTTTCGGTTTCAGTTTTATACGTGGGAGCTCCGACTTCCAACGGCACTATAGTTAAAAATATGTTCTGTTTATACATTAAATTTCTATTTTGCAAAAATATACTTTTTGCTAATTACGTAGTATTGGTAAGTATTTGTCCGCTGGATATAAATGGCTGAGGGTTTATTTCTTAAACTTGAGTTACGTGAAAAATAACATTAACCGAAGGATAACAACGAATGAAGAAAACAGTCATTAGTGTGTTTGAGGTTTTGTAAATCCTGTAATATCCCTTTTATTGTATTAAAAAATAATCAAATAAGGAATCGTTAGTGGAAGCCAAATTTGTACATTTCTTTCCTAACCTAAAATAGCGTTATTAGTAAGTAATGTGCCCCTCAAAAACAAAAAAAGTTTTAGAGATATACATTTTGAAGTAAAAAAAATTAAGCCCCTAAATATCAGCAATTTCTCAAATAAGTCACTTTTCTTTAACATATTATGGATATACATGTCATTTCACTCACAATATTTTCTTATAGAAATGGTTAGCCGTATAAAAAGCATAGTACGTTACACGACTTGTGAGCATAACGCACTCGTGAAACTTACGTAAACTGTTTCATTCCATGCGTAATGGCTCATAAAACTATTTTTTGTGCCAAACGTGTCTCATATAGTTTATCAGTACAGTAGAGCGTATGTAGAATACTTACCACAGATTTTCAAAATTAAAAAAATAGAAAAAATATATCAAAATAGTTGCATTGAACACCTCAATTATCTCGTAAACGACTTGTGCGATTTTTATAGTTTTTTGTGCGCAAGGGTCTTGTGATACGGCTCGTATAATGGTGGTATTTACATTGTTGTCAGATCTATCTTTTTCCGGCAAAATTACCAACTTTTTTATTTCGAATAGATCACCCTTTATATTTTGTTTTTTAGAAATCCTTAAGAAATACGGATTATTTTGCATGTAATATTCTCTATACCCAAATGCCATAATTTCGGAGTTATACATTTACAGTATCTCCACCAACTACCATTGAATAAACTCGTTTAATTTGAATATTCTTTAATAATTGATGTGCTAATACAAATCTCGTAACAAGGTCGAGTGTCTGTAAGTTAGTAAGAAGTTTAACGAAACTGGTGTAGTAAAATATTTATCCAAATCATGGCGCATAAAATCTACAACAACTGAAGACAATATATTATATAATATTATTATTCAATTTAATAATATATTGTTATATATATGAATGAATAATTTCAAGACTTTGCTAATCTTAGTCTCTTATTTCACGGAGCAGGTTAAAAATTATATTCTTTGTAAGCCGCACTTGGCCTTAAGAACATGAAATTTAACTGATAAACTCAATAATCATATAATTAATAGATATATAGACACATTTTTGCTTCAAATATACTTTAAGTATCAAAACAGGTATACAGCATACAGTATACTTCACATTTTGATTCCAACGTGACGTCATATTGTGTGAGAGAGATCACGCGTGTCTGCGCATAAGCGTACCGGTGTATGTGTATCATTTACCAAGTCATTAAGAGATTATATCGCTTTTTCATAATTTCTGGACTACAACTTTAACCATAATATGAAATAATCGATCATTGATTTGTATTCGTTTGTAGGTTAATCCAGAATATACAATTAGAATCACCTGTGAGTTTATCGACGTTTAACAGTTTTAAGTTTACTAGCTTCCTATCGATACTTCAGCCTGGACAAGTTCTAATATACAAATACCACCTTGAAAAGTTTAGATTGCAATCTAAGCTGCAAAGTATGGGTGTGAACCAAATAACTTCTTTCAATATAGGATTCAAATCTTTTTTGGCAATTAATGGTAACAGCGCTGGTATATACGAATTTTTTGAAAACACTATTATCAAACATACAATTGGAAATAGTAATTTGAATGGTATTACTTATTGGTTATCAATACCGATTCAAACGTACAGAGATGAAGTCCTTCTATTAGCGCAGAAATGTATAGATCACGCAACACATGTAAATAATGAAGTAGATGTTTTTATCTACAATGGTAGTGAGTAAATTTCTATTTTTTAAATTCTTTTCGATATTCTATGTATCGTGAGATCAGCTTTTGTATTCCATTGTCAAAGAAGTTTACTTCCTAATTAAATACCTATTGCATTAGGTTCGTTTCACGAGGGTTGTCCAATAAGGAGGAAAAAAGGGGTTATTTACCGAAAAAAATGCTTTCGTATCGTGGCAACGCATCAGCTCCCACCTCTGCCCATACGTCCTTAAGTTCAAAAAAAGAAAAAACAGTGATCTCTTGGTGCTTGATATATTGGTGGTATAATTTTTTCCAGATGAAAGAAGGTTTATGCTCGATTTCCGTACAGTGAGGACATCATCGTGAAGCAGTGTATTCAGCATTCTCCACCTATTGGTTTGAATTGTATTACAGCACGTTATTACATTTATCGTATTCCGCGAAGCAAAAATCAACCAGCATACACCCTTGAAACTTCTCTTTAATAAATCAGAACTATTATTTTCTATGCAACGCTTGAACTACATTAATAAAAATACATTACTTTGATAATTTTGTTACAGATAAATTTGAAGAACATGAAGATATTCCTTGTTTTCTATTTGAAGAAAGTACTACCAGATTAACTTGCCTTGCCCACAACAAAGGAATTTTAGGTTCAAGTTATATAGTCATTGAAGATGTTGTGGCTTTGTTAATACCAGCATTCAACAATTCTTCTATCATATTCATTATTCACTTCGGCTTAAAGGAAGTTTCTAATCCATTAGAAAAGGATCTGCTTGATTTATTGCGACTTAAAAATAGTTTAGAGGTAACTATGTAATGTCGTTGTTTGAGTCTTAGAAAATTACTTCACTCAATAATCGACTTTAGTAGTCTCTAGTTTTACATCTTCTATCGAATGGAAAGTTCACTTTCAATAGGAATCTTGTGAACAGTGCCAAAATTGATGTTCGAAATGGTACAAATTATTCATGATACTTAAATTCCAGCGACTATCTGTTGTCAGTTCTTTTTTCTCCTTGACCTTTATTAGGTTCATATAAAGATGTCGATAAGAGCGAGAAAAATCTACCACCTCATCTTCTCTCTCCATTTAACAGAGATAAAAGAGACCTACAGTTTAATGATGGATCTATTTGGATAGGTTACTTAGACATTATACTGTTATTACAATATCAATTATCGTAACAAAATAAAAAAATAATACGTTCCAGTGAAAAAGCCTAAATTATAGTCACAAATTGAATAAATAGCGGTCAGTTATCTCATTATATGATAAGAAAATTTAAGTTATTTTATGGTTTTTTCCTTTTTCATCGTTTCTATTGGAGTTTCTCGAAGAAATGACCAACAAAAATCAACAAGCATTGCTACTGACTATTTCCCGCTGCAGCGTTTTTCAATATGAATTATATACTAATGAAACCTTTCACTATGTTCATCTGATACGGCTCCAAGATTTTCAGAAAAAAAATCTAAATGTGAGTCCAAACAATGAATCTTGAGTGATATATTGCATCCTAAAGCTTTATAAGCAGAAAAAAGCTCCCGAATGATTTGTCGGTAGTTCTCAGCTTTTCTATTCTCAAAAAAATTATAACGAACTTTCACAAAAGTGACCCCTGCTCTTTTTTCTGCTTTGTTCAACTTCGCCTTTCATTACCTCACATATCAGCAGACCTACAAAAGTTCCTTCAATTTTGCGTCACCGATTTAAGGAAATGTTGTTTTTAGATATTGAAAACCTGCACCATTTTTATTCATAGCTTTCACACACACAGTTTTTCATGAGTCCCAACTTTATATGTGGTATGTGGTGACATAAAAATTTTCTCCTTGGCACCAAAGATTTATGAGTTACATTTTTAAGCACAGGAGTTAAACTTTTTTTAGTGAGCAATTTTTATTTTGTAATGTTTTTCTCTTGCCGGATTGTCCCACTCACAAAGAAAACAACAAACTTTGTGTATTCAATATTGAATTTTTTCTTGTAATACCTCTAGGTTTGCATAATTTTCCTTTATGTTCGTAGCATGTGCACAGATGGGTAATTATCACCATTAACGAGTAGAACGGCTTTTGAGCTTATTTTTTAAACATCATTAAAAGTATCCATTCACTAGAATCCTCTGGAAAACTCAGTTTTTGAATAAACATCATTACAATGTACCAAATCTTCTTGCCTCGTATAAAATTATGAAACTCTAGTACTTTTATCAAATAGATTCCACTGTTTTAATCTTGATCCAAGATTTTGAAAGTCACAAGCCTCTATCAAGATTAATTAAGTCACCTTGTTCAAGTAAATGAGCTTCTTTAGATGGACTGGAAGATCCAGACAAAGTGTATGAAGATGAAGATCTACCGACAAAAAGAAAACTCAATTGACCAGAAATATTTTTACTTCCCAAATTTTTGAAATATAAAAAAAGTCATATCGAAAAATCTAGACGTGATTGAAAAAATCGGCCAACGGGAGTAGATTCATTTGGATCGTCATATTCATAAAGTTTTTTAAAGGATGGTTTCGTTGCAGACCAGTGTAACTTTATTAAACTTTAAGTTGTATGTTTGCAAAATTCAAGGTTTTTTGCAAAATATTTGTTACAAATGCGTTACTGCTGGCAATATTTATTTAACTGTAGGAAATTCACTAGCGTTCGTAAATATTTTTTCATCGAAATTAATATTTTTCCATGAAAAGTCATCCCACGTTAGAAGAATGCAAATATACTAGAAACTGCATAATTGTGTAATGTGTAGTGTAACTATCAATGCCTTTGAGTGAGTTATTTATATCACAAACACAATTCTTGTCACTGTGCAGTCTTGGAACGCATTTAATCTATACAATTTCATGGATTTCGTGGACGTTCGACGCTGGCTTAGAGCGTCAAAAGAGGTCACGTGGTATAATTTTGATCGGAGCATCATCTTAAAATAATGGAGCGCCAAAAATAAGAGCGTCAAGCTTGAAAAACGCTGAAAAAAAACACTAAAATCTACGACCTCTGTCAATAGTCTGTTAACTTATAAACATAAAGAGTGTTAAATATAAATTTATAAATATATATTTGATGGTTAAAGATGAAATACGATAAAATATTTACCTCGTAGTCCATTACACTTCTTAGAACACTAGTAAATAGCTTTTTTGCCATAATATCCGATTTATAAAGCTAAACAATATTTTCTCGCTGCATTAATTCAAGATGACGCTCCAGTCAAAATTGACGCTCTAAATCAGCGTCGAGCGTCAACTTAAAACTTATTCAATTTAACCTTTCGATAAGCTACGTTTATCGTATTCCACGGAGATGATAAAAGAAGTTTACTTTTAATACTGTGTCTTAGTAATAACTATAACCAAAATCGGACTACAAAAATAAAAATTACATTTAAAAAGCAGTTACAATCAAACAGTGTTTATATTAATTGTATCTTGATATACATATTCTGAATAATTTTCGTATTTAAAATTCTAATATAAGCTAAATGTTACGTTAGGCATCGATAGAGATGACAGCAAAAAAGGATGTAAATACATCATACCCCTCCATATCGTATTCTACCGGTAAGGACAAATTACCGATAGACTTAAACCAAAGCAAGACGAATATTTCTGAGTATATGGATCAATTAAATAATTCAGAAGACGAAATAGCTGAATTACTAAGCAAAATCGATAAACTTAATATAGATGAAAATAAACAAGACTTTAAGAACATTATCATCAACGGTAGAGTGAAATTTGAGGGAGACGTGATATTGGATGAAATTGAAACTGAAAACATTGATGGACAAGAAACTTCATTGGCATTTTCAGATGTTGTAAGGTAACAAATAATCATTCCACAAGTTTCAAATTCATAATTTAAATCGATAGGAATTTTCTTCGATTGCTGGAAAATTCTAATTGCACTTGTCGTTTTTTACCCCATCTGTCTAGAGCGCCCTCTAGGCGCGCAGTCTCGTTATTTAATAGCCAGACCTCGTATTCACTCAATCCTATTTTCTTTCACAATTGAATTCAGAATCTGCGTATCTCAATGTAAAAAAAATATAATTATAATTACAAAACAAAATACATGATAAAAAAGTAATAATTAACAAATACGAGTTTACATTAAAGATAAATCGCTCAACCATATTGGATTACTGACTATGTTTGATGTATTTGATTTGTTTAAAGAAGGATTTGTATGTAAAATTTACGTATCTTAAAAATTGATCAGATTTTCAAAATTATTAAAAGTAACTAACTATTTTCATTCCTTGTAATTAAATAATGTTATAGGAAGTTGACGATTTTCAATAAATGATTTTCAATTCAAGAGAATTACATAAAAATTGTTTCCAATTCTACATTCATAAGGCTCTTTTAAACATTTGAATTCAAAAATATGACATGGAAGATTATTTTCTTGGGAACGTTCCTGATAATGCTGTTAATCTATCGTCTCCTTCTGCTTCTTCTTTCTTTCAATATAGGTCTATCGCTTGTTCCTTCTTCGGCATCTTTTCCATCCTGGTTCTAGATTGTCACTTCACCTCTTTGGTGTTCGATTTATCCTTTGCTATTTCTACCAGTCTGTCTTCTGTCATTGGACTTACATCTTGGTTTAATTGTTTTTACCATCCCTTTTTCCTTCTTCAACATCTCTCTCCATCATGGCTCTACGTTGTCACTACACCTCTTTCGTGGTCGAACTTTACTATGTGCTCCAATTGAAGATTTATTTCTTGCTATTTTTACCATTGTGTCTTCTGTCATTCGACTTATATGTTGGTTCCATTGTTTTACATTATGTGGTTTCACGGTCTAGAAGTGTTTCCCGATATCCACCTGAGAATTTTCATCTCTGTGGTCTCTAATAGTTGTTTCCTTTTTTGATATTTCAAACCTTGTTTCTGATGTTTTTTGTATTAGTTGTTTGTTTCGCTATTCTACGTTTCTAAGACATCCCCCGACTTTATTTGCACTGGATACTTTTCCTCTTACCTCGTTTTCTATGTCTTAATAACTGGTTATTCCAAGGTACTTGAATTCTTCTACTCTAATTTACATGTGATGGGCTCTTTTATTTGTTGTTTTGCATATGGCTTTTTTAGTCGAGGTAGTTATATTATACTAACTTAATCCTAAAATACCCTTCATTTTTAGGCGAAATAATATTACAAGTAAAGTGAAAAATAAAATATTCAATGATACACTAATGGTAGAAGATTTATTTTCCTCCACAATAAATAGACTCAAATCCAATGATATTAATTTTGCTGATGATGCAGGTATAACCCTGAATGGAAACATTAAATTTGAGAAGCCTGTAGAACTTGTAAATGTACATCTCAGAAGTAACCAAATCAACAACATCGTTTTTGGAGATGAAATAATAGAAATGGGGAAGAATCATGAAGGTATTGCAGCATTTACCTTGTGTACATTTCATCTTTGTTATTATAATCTAATGAAAATTTGTCGCCTCTTTAGTGTAGATTACTTTAAACTTAGAGAGGCAGAAAAGTCTTTTTTTTATATCTACTAATTATCTGTTTATTCTACATACAGGATGTATTTTAGTATTCCAATTGTCTAACTTCATTATTTTGACAATTATCCAAAAAGTTATCAGCAAAAATTTACGAAAGCATGTTCTTAATCTGGAAAATATGTGAATAGTTTAGTTCGCAGGTCTGATTCCGAATCAAATCAGGGACCGATCGCATGCGCACTTTCAAAATGGTCATTTGCGGGTCCCACCTAAAGGGTAATTGATTAATTTCATAAAGTTCAGTCCTTCCTTTGTCGTTTGAGTTATCAATTTGAAACTTTCACATCTCAAATTACAGTGCAACTTCGATATAACAAATCGGATGGGAACAAGTAAATATTCGTTATATCAAGTAATTCGTTGAACTGAGGTTTGTTATGTTGAGGTTAGGTTGGTCTAGAATTCGTTATAAAGAGGTAAAAAAATAGTAACGAGCAGCAGTGTTTACATTACTTTCCATTAAACAACAATGATTGTTTTACGAACAAAACGTGTCGAAACCTGTCGTGACATGAATCTCATACTATGAAATTAAGAGTTATACATTGGTGGGATCTTTATATAAAGGTTTTGGGTTGACAAAATTCGTTAATTAGAGGTATTTATACTTTTTCTCGATAGTTGAAAATTCGTTATAAAGAGGTTGTTCGCAAAAAATGTTTAGGTATATTTTACATTGACTCTTATGGACAAAAAAACACTTTGTATTTATTCTTTTATGTTTAAAATGTCGTTTTGCCTTATGAAAACACGTGGTGCAAACTAAAATATTTATTTCATATTTGAACAACGAGAAAAATTGGTTAAACTAAATGATGACACCTTCATGTTCAAGGTTATGTGATCGACACATTAAGAAAAATACAGAAATATTTGATTGAAATACTTAGACTTATTCTACAGCTATTATAGAACATCCCTACCAAATTTCCCTTTCGTACTCTCAATATTTACCTTTTTATAGCAGTTTTCAGTCGAAGATACCAAAAACTCACTGTCACAAATAAACATGTAAATGTATAGTGTCACCTAGTAGTGAACAGCTCAACTATTTGGTTTACACAGGATCATTTTATGGTGCAAAAGCTTCGATTTTATTTACTCAATTACAGGAATTAGTAGATTTTGAGATAATATGGTATCCAAAATTAGGCAACTATCCAACATTAGGCGACTTTCCTCTACATTTTTTTAAATGGAGTACCGTATATTTTATTGCATATTTGAAATCAGCTTGAATTCCCCACTACAGTGAGTTACAATTTGTAGACAAAAGCTTGTTAAAACTAAAATACAATCATAAAAATAATTGAATATACAAATAAAAGAAAATTCCAAAAATATATGTGATAGTAATAGGTAATAATTAGTATATTCATAGCAAAAATTAAACCACTATGCAATATGCCCTAACTTAAATATTATTATTACAAGTCGTTTACAGAGTAGAAGGCACTTTCCAGTAAATATGCCTTCAAATTATTGCGGAATGCGGGAAAAGATGATATCAGTTGGCAAGTAATTGTGCATTTTTTGCATTGTAAAATATTGAGCCCTTAACTAATTCTGAACGTGGAGTAGGCAGATAAAGGCCGTGCTCCGCGTTCCTAAGTTTTAGAAAAGTTGAGATAGAGAAGATTAGAATCGCAACATAATTTAAGGGTGATTGGGTCACTAGATATGGTCCTATGAAGTGCCGTGAGATCAGGGCTGCTCCAGGAGAAACTAGCAACTGATGTCTAGATAGGCTATGTTGTTTATAAACAAAAGAAACAAAATAGTGCCTGGTACTGAGCCTTTGGGCACTCCACATTCTATTGGCTTACAAGAAGACAAACGTCGTGCTCCGCGTTCTTAAGTGGATAATCGTGCACCGACCTTTCTGAAATTGGAGAAGCGTGCTTACGAATCAGACAAACGATTTCAAAGATGAATTAGGAAAAGTCAGAATTTTTAATCTTTTAGGTTACTGCTGTTTAGTCCGAGTAAATATCTAGCAGCTCTCTTTTGAAGTTGGAATATTCGCTCAAATTGAGTCGCACCACACGTACCTTAGAAGAAAAGGGTATATCGGAGATACAACTCAATAAGGACCTCCAACAACAAGGGATGGAGGGAATAAGAAATTAATTTTGGATCGGTTCTAGAGAAATGCTTCGTAATATGAATAAATCTTCCAAACAGGACAGTTTTTCATTGTTTGATTCCTGTAATTTTTTTTAATATACTAATTTTCTCTTTGTATTCGTGAATCAAAATCTACAGTACTAAAAAGCAATAATAAAATGTTAGCTTTTGACAAATAAATCATAACTAATTCACAATTAATTATTAAATAATGAGATATAGGGATACAGTTATTGTTTTGCACAGAAATATCAAAATATCTCAAGAACTAAAAATTTCAGGTAATTTCGATACTCAAATAAAATACAGGGTGATTTATTTCAACAAACTGAGAAAATAATGTAATAGTATTTTGATTCCCCCTATATCAATATTAACAAAATAGATAGATAATTTAAATTTTTTCTAATTTTCACTACTGTTAGAATGCTTGTGTAGGTGGGTCTTTCTGATTGACCTGGAATGTGTACCATTTACTCTGAATGCTATCGCTCGACTATGACTGCTTGAAGGGAACTCGTGGTATTGGCGTGGAGTAGAGTAATAAGGGAAATATTTATTTCATTTTGCTATTTACTTAGTGCACTTTTTACTATTCGTTCTCCATTTTGACATACATTAAAAACATTTCACTTTTAGGGAGCTTAGCATTTGAAAATATAAATATAAAGGATAATATGCGTGCTGCTAAAATCAACAATGTTTATCTTGAGAAAAATCTAAAAACTCGGAGCAATCCATCGGGAGAAACAGATTTTGATAGTTTTCCCGATATTCATATTTCGCACAACATAACAGTCAATTATATAAATGAAGAAAATTTTACAGAATTCATGCAAAGTATATGTTTGACTAACTTAAAGTGTACAATTCCAGGGACATTGAAAATATCAGGGGTAAGTGATATGTATTCATTATATTCTTAGATAAAAAGATAACAAGAAACAAGATAAAGTGAATCATAAAAAACAAATACATAAGTTTAATTTCCTTGAAATTCGATGACGATAGATTCTCCAATTATTTCATAGATACCTAAGAAATTGTTGTGCATGGTAAAGATCTGAAATTATTAAGAACTGGCATGGTAATAGTGCCTCAAAAGTGTGCAGAAATTTTTCTGGTAACAATCGGAGATGTCTTGATTCAGTGGTTTGTTAAATAAAGTGCGGAAACTATTCGTCAACGAGCGAAGTTATCTTTTATTGAACATTGTAACGAAAATTACGATTATTTCAACACAGCTCACCTTAATCTGAATATACGCACAAAAAAAGGTAAGGCCCTTTTTCTTCTCTTCTTCTTTCATTGCTCTATCCGTTGCAAATCCTTATCTTGTTTACTGCGTTTCTAAACAGATCAACAGATGACACTCCAAACCACTGGAGTAGATTTTGCCTTTTTCTCCCCGGTACTCTTTTACTATCCATTTTGCCTTGGAAAATCAACTGCTAAAACTGTATATGTACTGGCGAATGTGGACAGAATGAAAGTCGAACGTGTCGATAATGTGGTCACAAGAAATATATTCTGAAATATCTATGAAAATAAAATGGTAGAAGTGACTTAAAAGAATGCAATACAATCTTGTTTCCTCATAACAATGAGAAAATAATATCTGGAAAATTTATTTTTCATAAAATTTAAAAACAACATCAATTATTTTTCTTTACTATATATTTATTTCAGAAAATTGCAGCGACTGAAATAATAACCAATTATTTAAATGATTTGAAATTTCCTGAAGTTTATATTTCTCCTAACTCTATATCGGAAGTTAATATTACAGGTAAGCTCTTCCAATATCAATTGCAGAAGACAGTTATACGAGAATCAATCAATATTTCATAAATACTCACGACACTCATACCAAATTAAGAGATTAAAAATAATGTTTACTCCCCATATAAAATTCGGTAAACATCTAACAAACCGTCAGTCCACGTGAACTCATCATCTCCACTATTTATCAATGAAAACAACGAATCGTAAATATAAATGTATTTCTATTGGCCGAAGCTGTCGGAAGGCGTATGTACACAATTTTTTCGAAATATACCTGCCATACAGTCTGCGATAAGCAGTGGCGTCGCTTGGTGAGAATCATTTAATTCATTCAAATAAATAGAAATGTGAGTGAAGACCAGTTATTGATTTACTAGAGCTCAATGGACTAAACGTAACTTGTTTAATTTCGATATCTGTTAGGTCCACAGAAAATGTTGTAAGAAATGTTTTTCAAATAGGCGTAAGTTGATTAGATGTTGAAGGTCACTCCAAAATAACCTATCGACATGCTTTTTCAGTTTTTGATAATCTATGAAATTGCATACAGAAATGTCAAGACAGCATAATTATAACTTTGTTTATTATATAGAACTTGTAGAAAATATATTATAGAAATTATTTTCTCATAAAACAATTAATAAAAATTAATCTGTTTTAATTGGATGTTCAAATAGCCTCCCATCTTCTACTTGATAGTATAAAGTCGTTTTACAATGCCGATAATAAATTTTCGACCATGTTTTTTAGATAGGTGAAAAAAAGTCTAAAGCATTGTATCCCAAATTTTTTTTACATAGACCACTTTTTGCTACAGTACTACCAATTTCCAAATCTCGAGAAAAAGTGAAGATTAGATCGATCTAGAGAAACTTGCGTTGTTTAAACGACAAATTAACAATTCTAGAAAAAGGTTAGAATTGATTGCTTGATAGGGTTAATCAATCAATCAATCAACCAAATTTTAATCAATTGTGGTGTGAATGGATTTTAAAAAAAAACAAAGCTGACCAATCAAAGAAATGACTCCATTCAACCGTACTTTTTTGAAATCTTCAGTGACTCACAGTACAATTACCAATCAATTTCCATAAATTTTATTTAGAAAATTTGACTCACTACTCCGATATTGGCAATCACTAATATGGATTCACTTTTCTTAATAAAATTCCGGAAACCAATGAGTTACGATTATCTTTGACATTCGTATTTAGATCGGTGAGAAATCAAGCTCTTGTAAAATTCCAAGCACTTACACTACAAGTCGTATTAATTTGCTCGTCGGAACAAACGTTGCGGAGTGGAGGCGGCCGGCGCGACAACGGCAAGTCTCAACGCGTTGTACTTAATATGGAATATGCAAGTTTTTACGAAAGTCGTTAAACTTCTTAGAATATTATCTGTCTGTATTTAAGCCAACATTTTAGTTCTCCACTATGGAAACCAATCAAATAAATCCTTAAGGACCCCGCTTATTATGATGGACCCCAATTTTCGGTCACGCCCAACGTGGATCCCCGTCGAGTCTTCCGTGGACCCCTGGTGGTCTAAAAGCCATAAATCGGGAGATCTAGTAGGCTGCTCTATTGCGGCCCCTCTTCTAATTCATGTGTTTAGGAAAACTTCATTTGAAGAATTTTGAATAGCTATAATAAAGTGGGGTAATGCATCATTTTGCTTAAACCAAATGTTATCATATCAACTGATGGTTGTATTGATAATTTTTTAGATTATAAAAACTGAAAACATATACAGATTTTTTTTTAAAAGTTATTTTAGAGTGATTAGTCGGCATTACATTATGAACATATTTCATTTCTAAGCTTTAGAATTATTGATTATTTTCATAAAACGGCCTGTAATTGTTATGTATACTTGTCTTAATCTTTGTACATCCTGATTACAACTGTCCATAATATCAATTTAGAAGTTATTTGAATAAATTCGTTTGAATAGGAAATAAGCATTTCACAACGCTTGAAACAGATGAGATTACAGTTGCTGGTTCTGTCAACCAAGTAGATACCATAACTGTTATAACAACATCTACCGAACAGCATCTTGGCAATAAAACACTTAAAAATTGCGGCATCACTGATGAACTTGAGGTAAGACTTATGTAGATAATTGTATTTTGTTAATTTTGATTCATAATTTGTGATACTACTTGTTGAATGTTCAATTTTCTCAAAATTTGTAGAATATCTAATATGAACAAGCAATCAAAATAAGATCATTTTATAAGGGATTTTCCGAAAATTTCGGATTCACAAAATGTGACATTTAATTGATGCATTCAAATCATTTAATATTAGAGCTGCATGAAAAAAAAATTCTCAGTTAACGTGGTTCGTTCAGATAAGTAGTTTGACATAATCAAAAATATAACTAGCTGAATTAGTTATTAACACAATTTGGTTCAGTGGAAGGATTTTGTTAGCTCCTTTGTAGACTCATTCTCCACTTATATTTTAAAGACAACAACTGATTTGACTCAATAGAATATCTACACTAGAGACGGTCAGCAACAATATTCATATGAATCTAATCAAAACTTGTGACAAGTCACTGGAAATAATCGTTATGACTAATATTCCAAAGGTAGGCCCTTTTAAGAATTGGTCATTAAAAAAGAATTTCAACATTTTTAATTGTTGTCGATGAATGGGGTGAGTGTGGGTATCCATACGGGAGGGTCCGTACTTGTTTGAGGGTCAAGTGACGTATCAAACTTATCTGGAAATGCTCAAAGATTCAACATCGTAATTTCATGTAGGGTGAAGCCTCGCCCCACTACGCTTTTTTTATAGCAATGAAAATAAATCTAATAATTTTTTTATTGAACAGAGTCATTCATATTCAAGTCATTAGTCTCATTTATCTGAACAAAGCACAAGAACTCGTCCTACAGACGTTTCAAAAATTACAAAAGATAATATTATGAAATTTTATGGAATTTATGAAATTTATTGGTTTTTCCTCACAATTAACTGCATCATGTTATATCGGGAGTTGACCTTAAATTTTTTATTTTAAATCTTTTGAAATTTTAGATTTTTAGCTTTATAGTGGACAGCCTTCTCTCAATTTCTTACTTCGAAGGCTTTTTGGAGATAAATCGTCTCGATTTTAGGTCTCATTAGATTGTAAATTTGTTTTACAACAGATAAAAATATGAAGCTTCCACTTATTGTGGTCTTCATCAAAATGAAATTTGATATTGAGAACTCACATTATCACATAATTCAACAGGGTGGAAGGCGTACCAGAAATTCTTAAAAACGGGCTCTGTTGTCAACGCGCCGCGTCATGGACGACCAGTATTATAACAACTTTTCTCGGGTGCAGTCAGGATGATCAGTAGTTCTAGCATTCAATTTTGTCGTCGGATGAAACAATCTTCAAGCTGAGCGGTACGGTCAATCGGCATAACTGCATGTACTGGAAAGACCAGAGAGCTCATGTCTTCATTGAAGAAGAATTAAACCTGCCTGGTTGTGTTTCTGGGCAGGTATTCATGCAGGAGGTCTCGTCGGCTCGTACTTTTTTGAAGGTCAAAGTTAGTTAGAAATGCTCGAAGAATTATGTGTGAAAATGGACAACGATCCAACACCACGCGAACATCCGTAATTTAATGCAGGATGAAGCTTAATCGTTATATTTTGATTTATGATTTTCCTCGACAAGTTTCAGTTTTATAAAAGAATTCACCCTTGACCAGAATTCTCTTCTAACACAATTCTTTTTGATGGATTGAACTTGAAGTGTTACAAGCTACACATTTTAGATTCAGACTTTCAGTGACTCCAACATGATGAACGATTCCGTGTTTCCCCAGAACTTCTTCATACTCTTCTGGCTTAAGAATAGTGTCCTACTTTTTCAGATCTTTCCCAATCAATTCAAACACCCTGTGGAAAATAAAGCATAAAAGGTAAACAACTAGCAGAGGATCATGGGTAGTTACGTGACGAAACTAGACGCTCCTATTGACCGATTTGGATTTGGCATAGTTTGAAATTGAAAATGGTATAACTGCCTTTAGGCTTGGCGAATATTATAATTAAAACTCAAAATGCACTAGAAAGTGGCGGTATTGGCTACAAAATAACAGTTTTATTGAATTCGGCTTGGAAAAATCAATAAGAAACAATATCAACTCAACTGCGAAAGGACTATTGATATGGCGTTTTTTTATAAGGATTTGGTGTACAGGTTCCACTCTTCAATGCTCCTTGTATCGGACGACATTTTTTGTAGTATTATCATGTCCAAGAAGAAATAACCGGTTTCTTCCTGTAGGGCTTTCTCAAAGACAGTGTTTTACAAGAAGACCACGCAACTTTCCCGACTTCCGAACTGCAAATGAAGAAGAAGAATTTGAAACTCGTCGTGGTCAGCTTGATATGCTTCTCCGTTAAGAAACGTTACCATAAATGCATTGATCAAGATGGGCATCAGTTTGAACCCTTTTTCGATTCTATTTTGTAATTTCTTTCAATATTTTCATTTTGACGCCGTATTTTTTTCTCTCAATGCAAATTTGTTGTCTAATTTATGCTGACCTCTGTATGGTTCACATCGATATATTTTGCATAAGTAGGTACATGTAGTTCACAAAAGTGAAGTATTATATAGATGTTTCCCTCTAACTAAATTAAAATCACACTTCTTAAACTGATTTATATTAGGAATGTTAGTCGACTTCTCGCAGAAAATCTTGCTTTAGAGTTCATCCAATTCGGAATCTGAGCTGTCTTCACCAGCATTTATTATCCCTGGTCCAATATCTATATTCATCAAATTAATCAATGACATATATATTTTCTTTTCGGTTCATTTTAGCAATCTGTAATGGTTCAGGTCTTAAGAGGTTTTCATTTAACTTTGTTGGCTTTTAAACAAGTGATAATTTCATATTTTTTGACGAATTAGAAGGTTGATTTTCTGCAAGTATACTATGATGATAAGGCGCATTGTCCATTACTATTAACGACGGTTCTTCTTAAGTAAGAATTAACTGTGTCGCAATCCATCTTGTAAATATTTCATCGTGGTAATCTGACGACGATGTTTGGAGAAAAACACTAAACTATTTTCCACGAATTCTTTTGAAGAATCAACGTGAACAATAATGAAATGTTTACATTCGTAGCCTTTTTCGTTCTAATAATGCCCTTTGTTGTCTTCCTCTTTTTATTTATATCACAAATCAATAACACCGATAAATAGGTAGTTTCGATAAAAACAATTTCATTATTATTCAGTTCGTTATTTATGGTTTTGATAGTAACATTTTTCTCTAAAACATAAAACGTTTAAAACTACCTAATCTGTATAAGTAAATATATTCTATTCTCAATACCTCATCGGCTGAAATAAAACTTCATCACCAATTTTTTTATCAGTTTTTTTATTGTCCGTGAAAGCAAAATCATGAAATAACAAGATTCAGAACCTGTATGATCAAAATTACAATAAATCACTAATTTCGAAAGAATTTTAAATACATTACTGTAAACAACTGGTAAAAAATCACACTGTATAGATAATACTACATGTACAAAGTTATCATAGCTTCAAATTTTACAGTAGGTGCAAAAAACTTAACGATGAAAGAATATTTGAATGAAGACTTGTCCTGTTTTTTTTTACTAAAAAATTGAAAAAATGACCAGTTATCAAATTTCGGAAAAATAATTGAAGAAAAACAGCTCAAGTAAATTAACACGGAAAGATGTAAACAAAATGGCCGTGAGATATTACGAAGTTTTCTATTTAGACTTTGTATTGTATTGTATTGTAACGGATTCTTTTGTACCTTTATGAATTTATCTGTTGAGTTCGGAAATTATTTATCCAATGGTTTCAATATGTTGATAAAGAAAAAAACGGAATTACTTGGTTTGCGACTCTCGCTGAAGATATGTAAACTAGATTTTTCTTCATTTTATTTAAAGTGATTACTGATTCTAATCTGAAAATTAAGACTATACTGTATCATTGTTTCACATGATTTTTAATTTGTTCATATATAAGCTATTCATTATGGCCATTTTGGTTCCTTCAGACACATCCTTTGTTTTTAGTTTTAATGGAAGTATCCGACTAAGGGGTGTTTGCAAACATTTCTTTTAAAGGAATACATCTTGTTTACAGATATTTTCCGCGCAATTGCAACTCTGAATTATATAATTTTCAACTCAAATGTGTGTTAATATACTGTTATTATATTTTTTTCATGAAAGACGATAGTTGTTTATCTTTAAATCATTAACACCATGAATGTGGATCGATGTTCTATTTACTTTTTATGAATATTTGTCAATTCCAAGTTCCCGTATTAGTAATTAGAAAGAGGTTATTTCCTTCAGGTCTATGGAAAGATAGTTGGAAATCTCGTTCAACAATTTCCTCCCAATCTACAACTACCAGATGTTGATGAAATTAAATCCAATGCTCTTTTCAAGAATTTGGAAATCAGAGGAAACATTTTCATTAAAAATAACTTCAATCAAGAAGATTACTATTCATCACTTCAAGATATCCTGTATCGAGTAAGTGAAGTGATTTTTATAAGCAAAGCAATAAAAAGTATGTAGATTTTATATCAAATACAAGCAATTATGATGCTATCTATCAATTCCTAACTTGTAGAGCAGTGTTTTCATTTGACATATATCTACCAACCTATTTTTATTGGTTAAGAATTATTAGTAGTTCGGATCCAATTCTACTCATATCATTCCCGATACACACTTATGACCAGTGATCAGTCGATCATTGATTGAACTAATACGAGTGATTAAAAGCAGGCTCCATCTGCGTCAATCATTTCCAAACAGTCTCAACTTTCAATACATTGCGGTAGATATTTTTGAATATATTTTTTTAGAGATGTCATACAATGCCAAGTACAAGCTCTAACCTAACCTAACCTAACCTAACCTAACCTTAACCATTCTTAAATTAGGAGGATTTTTTCTGGAAAATTCGGAATACACACTTTTTTAATTACTCAATTTATAATATATTTAATACCAAAAATATACTCATTTGTTCAATATAATATTTAACATTTGATGATTTTGTTCAATCTTAGATGTAGCTGATATTTTTTGGTTTTGTCTTACTTCACTTCGGCAGATCAAATTTTCTTGTGCGCTCGTCGAACGATCTCTCTGATAGTGTGCGCTAGATGCACGAAATATTTTCTAAATGTACCTACACGCGCGATGCACGTGCGCTTCTCGTATCCCACTGCTATGTTCGGGCTGTATAGAACGTTAATGCCTCCATTCTCACCAGGTAGTCGAATAGGATAAGCGTTGTGTGGTCCCGAGTACATAATTGTCGTGGTGCAGCCTCCAATTATATGCGATGTCTAGTTGAACGCCTTAACCACTGCTTTTCAGTTTCTCGATAACATCTCGATAACATCTCGATAACTTTTGGAGTTCACAGTTCAACAGGCTAGAAAACTCGTGATGAACTGGTTATATATATCCAAATATTCAAGTTTCATCATCTATCATTATGTTATCTAAAAATAGTAGATCACGTTTGCGCATGTCGATAGTACTAAGTAAACACTTTTGGTAACATCTCAGCGCACGCCTGTGATGGTTGTGAAACCTCGTTTGGCGCGGTCTTCTTCGTCGTCTTCTTTCAAGTCTTCGAAAAAGGCTTTGGGTCTTATACAACAAAGCATTTCTGACTTAATATCACGAAGGTGGTTCAAATATGAGCCGGAATTTTGATATAAAACTTTTATTATCAAGTTACAGGGTCTTTGTTACACTCCACACACTTTTCGTCTTTTCTCGTAACCATTCGCGCACGAAGAAGTTCTACCTCCGCATTGCTTTAGAATCGCAGTCCGCCAAGTGCCTCCTTTAATGGATCAAATAAATCATAATATCATGGCAACAAATTAGGACAATAAGGATGTTCCAGTTCGCGTCGTTTTGATCTGTAGACAGGTTTCACTGTGATTTTAGGATGCAGTCAGGATGATCCGTAGTTCAAGCATTTCATTTTGTCGTCGGATGACACAACCTTCAAGCTGAGCGTTACGGTACGGTCAATCGGCGTAACGTCGTGGACTGGAACGACCAGAGTGCTCATGTCTTCATTGAAGAAGAATTGAACCTGCCTGGGGTGTGTGTGGGTAGATATTCATGCAGGAGGTCTCGTCGGCTCGTACTATCGAGTTTACCATCCGCGTTTCCTCGAATGCAGTCAGGATGATCCGTAGTTCTAGCATTCTATTTTGTGGTTGGATGAAACAACCCAGTTCGTTTAAAGTTTCCATCTTAAGCAGATCTGAATGGGCTCTAATGTTGTCTTTCAGCAATATTGTACTGCAGATTGGAATATCGCGTCGTTTTGATCTGTACACAGATTTCACTGTGTTTTTACGAGGTTACTGTAATAGTGAGTGAAAAAATCAACTGCAATTACTCCTCTTATGTTCCAAAACAAGGTACACAACTTCTTTCCCGGTGAGAGAGCAGCGTTCGCTTAAACTGGCGTGGTGTATACAAGTTGCGTATTTGGTGATATTCGGTGCAACATATTCCCTCATTTCTCTTCATACCGTTGCGGAAGACCCAAGCAAACCTTCCAGCGTGGGAATTTCTGCTCAAAATTCTTGTCACCCATTTGGCAGAAATTTTGCGGTAACCGACCCGTTCCTAAATCATTTGCTCAATGCTACCTAAGGTGATGCCTAGTTTTTCTCCCATATTGTGTCTGGTATAGTAAAAAATTACAAAATAAATCTTGTACGTTTACCTTCTTTGGCTTAGAGCTGACAATAACTTCCAAGACACACTATGTATAGAAATTATGTATATAACATTGACTTCCTCTCAAAAAATTACTATTAATTTCAATATACTTGAAAAGTACACATCGTGATCTTCAGAATGTCATATCTGTAACAACATTTAATAGTCTTCAATTACTGATTAGATCAGTCATCAATAAGCCCTGCAATCGCAATGCGTCACAGAAAGAAGAATCGTGTTTTTTAGAGCTTTTACGCTTCATTCGATTACTCTATGTTTTAAATACTCATACTCTCAAGTCTACGGATGTTTATAAGTGATTTTAACATCAAGCGGAAATATCCTATTATTTTTGTCGACCACGCACTACGAGTCTAGAGTAGAGCCTTCATTAACCATATAAAACGAGTGCGTCGGCGCGAACGGGAGTCAGTTGAGTCGAGTAATCGAAGCGATTCGGTTGGAGAAGGATTTTAATTGCACCGCGAAGTAGTGACTGTGAAGGTATTCTGCATTTGTTTGTGTCGTGCGCGTACGATATCCATAATTGTTGTGTTGAGTTCCATAATTATCAAAAACAAGAGAAGTCGAGCTCAACATAATTACTTCGATATGATTTTTAACAACCGTATATTACATACTTATATAATTTAATAAATAAAATGTTATAATAATTCAGTTCATTTTTTTTAATTTCAATCTGGCCCACCAACGAATTTGAAATTTAATATATGACCCTCTGCAAAATTGAGTTTAACACCTCTGCATTAGAGTTTGCATTGATTCCAATCAATATAATCAAAAAATTTTTCTTAACCTTTGAGAATATGTTATATAAGATGTAGGATGATTTCAAACATCAAATTTTCGCTTTTATTTCATTTTTTTAGGATGATGTGAATGCAACAATTTTTTCTTCAAAAGAATTTCTAAAGGGTCTTAAAACTTCCACTTTGTATATAGATTCAGATTCAATTAACGATGTGAAGATAAGTTCGATTATTACTCAAAATACCGATCAACAACTTAATTACAATGTATTAAACGGAAGTGTTTCAATTCAAAAACTTGATGTACACGGCCTATACGAGAATATGAATATAACTAAGCTGGATACTTTTACTAAACTAAAAACCAATCAATTCATTGATTCAAGCATAGAATTTGATGAAATAGAAGCAGCGAATTTGGAAATTTTCAAAACGCTTAACAACTTAAGTTTAAATGAATATTTATACGTAACAGATGGTGGATACATTGACCAAGTTGTAACGTTTGATAAAATTGGTGCTGGAAATATAACGATAAAAGGTAATTTGCAAAGCAAAATGATATTTCTTGATATATGTTCACATTTTATGTTAAAATTCTGTAGTCAGTTTCAGGTATATGAAGAAGAAGGTGTTAGATTATGGTTGTTTCATTAAATAATTTCACTCTATGAATCTTAATAGTTTGTCCAGAAAACAAGATTAATTGAATTCTTCGTTAGTTGACAAGAGTACAAATAAATAAGTAGAATGTCAATTTTATGCCATTGCGCGAAAGATTTAAATGATTACTGTTCAACTGGTAATATACGAGGGTTGCTACTTAAGTTTTGAGATAGACAAATGAGAACTAATATTTATAATGAGATATGGCTTTATTTTTTTTTAATACTCTCCATTAAGATTAATTCATTTTTTCATGCGTTGGAACCAACTGTCGAAGCATGTTTTGCATTCCGATTGAGGTACCTCCAAAACATGTGATTCGAACGCATCAACAAAAACGTTGACCTATATTTGAATAAAAATTCACCTTTATACCTAAGTGAATAAGAAACTTCTAGATATAAAAAAATGTTGCGTTTATGTAAACACAAGAAATGTAATAACTAAAATAAGATTTTTGAATAAAAAAATAAAACATAATAAACGTAAACATAACATGATAATATAATAACATAAGGAGTTATTTAATTTAGTTTGTTTCTTATATTTTGCTGAGAAATGAATTGCCTTTAACAAATTTTTGTTGTCCTGTATATTCCATTTAAATTATTTTTGACAATCAACAAGGATTTCTTGTAGGGGCAAAAACACACTTGCTATCCTGTCAGCAATTTTGGTCTTAAGACCATTATAAATGATATTTGTTTCATAGAATTACGAGGTCTGCCTAATAAATAACGAAACTGGTTAAGAAAAAAGGTTTTATTATGAAAATTATTCTACATTCGAATGCTCTCCTTCAATATACTCCCCCCCACCTCGCCACAAACATTTCTTTACGTTTTTCCATTGATCGATGCAGTGCTGGAAGTCTTTTTTGGTAAGGACCTTTAGGAGCTCTTCTATCGTTTTAAATCGGGACTCTTTCAAAGCATATCTTTTTCTAACTAATCAAGGAAATCTGAGTAGACCCGTTGACGCAAGAATTTTTGGTCAGGAATCAGATTTTTTGGCACCAACTTCGCACAGACTTTGCTCATGTGGAATTAATTGTGTAAAATTTTTCTAACCGTTTCTTTATCGGCTTTTATAGCATCAGCAATCATACGGATGCTCATTCGACTATCTGCATGCACAGTTTGGAAGATTTTGGTTACTGTTTCCGTAGTTGAAACAGTCACAAGGCAACCTAGGCGCTGGTCATCTTCAGTGATCGCTCGGCACCCACTAAAGCGCTTACACCACTCAGAAACGCGCACATGAGGTAGAGAATTGTCCTCATATGCCTTTTGCAAAAATTTATAGCACTTAATCAAAGTTTTTTTTTCAATTTTACGAGAAATTTTAGATTGATAGCTTCTGTTTTGGTCACACATGGTTTTCGGCACGAAAAGAAAACACGTTCGTTTCAAACCGCTACTGCACAAATACTATAATAGTGACTGAAACGTGTTTTGGGACGTGCATAGACAAGATATGTAGACACCCAACGCACTATTCGATTCTTACTTCACCCATTTAGGGTACCCTCTAAGCACGCAGTCTCGTTATTTACTAGCCACACCTCGTATCCTCTCCTTTTATCTTTAAAACCGTGTTATGAAACATTGACGACACATTATGGAGAAAGAAAAGCCAAGATTCGGTTTCGGGATTTTTAAAATAATTTTTAATAATTGTCGGTTTGTTTCATTAGACGCTAAATACGATTTTAATGCAGGAAATATTTCAAGTACCCCTCAATAGCTGGTCATAACGGTAACCATCGTGTAGCAGTGTAAAGTTTTTTATATTCTATGTCTACAAAATTACAAAATTTCTTTAATAACAGTATAAATGTAAAAATAAGAGTAAATCTTGGTAATTAAAGTTTGTATATCAATTAGAAGGCAGTCCGCCGCGGTTTGTATTGAATTATTTAAAATATGGAGCGCTGAGCAACAAATTCCCATAAGCTGCCGTACGTCCAAAGTAGCTTTTAGCTTGGTGAAAATATTTTTCCCGGCTCTTCCCATGACTCCAAAGCTAGTGTTATGTTTTTTTAAGAGCTTTACAATATATTCGGTAAATATGTCAGACGTTTCTCCTGGAAAATCCTTTACTCCAATAATTTTTACCTGTATTCCATTCTTGTACGAAAAATATTTAACAAGTGAAGAAATAAGTTTAATTTCTTTGTGATTTGACGTGTCTGAATATACTGATATAAAACTAACATTTCTCAAATCTTCAGCCAATATTTTATTTGCATAAGGGACAAGTACATCGGTGATTATAGCTCAACATTTGGTCCAATGGCATGTGAATTTACCATCGAAACATACCTTGATAAGTTTACAGGTACAGTCCATTGATCGAAAAGATTGATTATGCATAACTGTATGATATGTCCATAAACCTATTTTCTTCTCGGTAGTTTTAAATTCTTTTTTCTTAAAATATGATGTCATACTCGAACTTGCAATTGCTGCTGACACTGCTCGTTTGTGTTTAACTGTTTTTATGTGGTTTTCGATGTCGCTTTTTCCACAATTTGCAATAGAAAACGTACTTCTACATTTTTCACAATATACTTCACTAAGATCAATATTATTACTTTCTTTAATAAATGTATATTTTAATTTTAAATCATCATTAAATACAAGCTTTCGTCGTTTTGCCGCCGAGATAATAATATATAATATAATATATAATTTAGGTACATCACAGTAGTTAGTTCATCAAACCACCACTGACTTGTAAGATATCGTGGCGGTCCTACTCATGCGACACCTGACGATATCATATAGAATTATCAGGGTTACCAGTTCTAGTTTTATTATTTTCATTTTATTACATTTATTGTTTTAATGTTTTCTAATCTAAAACCAGTACTTTTCGTGTACTAGTTTTGTTTAATGACTAACCAGGACGTATTTCCTGAAAATCAGTACTATACTGGTAAAATGTAAATTAATGTAAATTAAGAATTTTCCGTAAACAGGCATAACATAGTAGAAGATAATATTTTTTGCGAAGAAAACGTATAGTTTAACGAACAGATATCATTTTGTAATACACAATTATTTATTTATTCGGTAGAAACTGTTTTATATTTTTATTAATAATCACAAGAGCGGTCAAAAATGTTGTTTTTATCGAAAAAGCTGGATTTTAGCGTAGACTTGTTGTTACTTTTTTATCAAAGAATGATGGTAAAACTCAAAATTTCGAAAAAAAAAAACATTTTATCAAGTTTCGCAGAATTCAGAGGTAGAAAAAGTGTACTTGACCCCTGCTGCACGCCTCTGTAAAAAATTAGAAATCATCTATTCATGCTAGAAGAACCTGATAATCATCAAAAAGTTTCAATAACAATCTATCACTCCATTTGAAATTTATGAAGAATAAATTATTTTATTTTTAAAACTTTAATACCATGGATGCGTTGCGGGCATAATTTGACCCAAGGAATTTCCTCTATAGCGTTGGCAGTCGAATTTATGGACACCCTGTATATTTATTCGCATACTGTTTTAGGGGAAGTTATTGGAAATGTAACAAAATTTGACTTGGAGAAGCTTAGTGAGAATTATTTAAGTATAAGCAGGAACCAGAGCTTGAAATTTGATATGAATATTTCGGAATCTAGATTAGATTCTTTGTCCTTCACAAAAATTAATGGAAGAAAAAACGAAGCGATCTTAAATGATGAAAACTTGATTGAGAAATTGATTGAAAAGCTTAATTGTGGGAACCTATCTGTTACGAGTGAGTTCTTCAATATTGAATATTCGAATAAGTTAGTTCTACATCCGTGCTTATTCTCGAAATTTCCTCCTTTCCTTTTTAATAACAATCTCAGTAAAGATTTGATATTCTTTTTGATCTTCTTTGTTATCTCAGTATTTGTCATTAAATATTTAGACAGTCACAAAATTTATGGAGTGTATTTGGTTTATCAAATACTTTTTTCCATGTCTTTAACTTACTATTTTAGTATCACTCCGATTTCTCATATTACTAATATTCTTTTTTACTTAGTAGTAGTTTCGCTTTTTAGCTCTTCCAAATTTTCCATTATTTATTATTTCTCATCCATTTAACCGATATGTAAGAGACCAACCGTTTCCTACTAATACCAATCCCTTGCACTACCCTATGTAGGCTCTTCAGAATTGAAAAATTGGAAAAGAATGTAGACAACTTTGATGCAAGGCTCTTGCACTCAGTAAGATCCTACTATTGTCCATAAGAGCTTGAACATTGCAGAAGATGTGTATTATAATGTCTTCCTCTATGGCATTGAGCCGGACAGCTGAGGATGTATCTACAATCTGAGTACCTTGTGCAATTCAAGAATCATATTTGATTCGGTGGACATCCTTTGTATTGTCATTAATGCTACTGCGCTGTATAAGGCAGCGGAGCTCCTAAACCTCGTTTGGCTCTTAGATATCTGAGGTATTGCAGAAACTCTCTTTATATCTATGAAAATTTGACATCAAAACCTCCAGCCCCCATATGGGCCATCATAGAGATACCGTCTTGGTACGGCCTATTTTGAAATCCCAGTTTTAGAGGTATGCAAGCTGCCGTTTGAGAGGTATCTCTATATATCTCTCTACGGTCTTCAATATGACAGATCTCTATTTGGCCAAAAGCTAGACCAGTCCGGACAAGTTTGACTAGAATTCCAACAACCACCTTCCTTTGCTCGTTGAACGAACGCCGGGATGCAACCAATTTAGCTAGCTTGAAGGCCCAGTATAGCTTGTGGGTTCCTTAGAAGTATCTTATCAAGTCTAGTCCTTTCATTTCTTGTTCTATTTAACTGTAAAATAACCTCCTTTGTGGTCTGGTTTGCCCATTGTGAGTACATGTTTATCCTGTTGGCATTGGCAACTTTAGCTTCAGTGCTTAGAGTGTTTTAGTCTACAAAAAGAGACATTACTCGGAAGCAGAGATCTTCCCCATATGCACAAAAAAACAGTTTTCCTCGATCCATTCCAAGAAATCTCCGTTTGAGTTTACGAGGGAGCCCAGTATAGCATGTGGGCTCCTTAGAAGTATCTTATCAAGTCTTGTCCTTTCACTCCTTGTTCTATTTAACTCCAAAATAACCTCCAATCATCCCGTTTGGGTGTCCTTCTCGCTGTCCTGTATGCATTTGTGGTCTGGTTTACCCATTGTGAGTACATGTTTGTCCTCATGGCATTGGCAACTTTAGCTTCAGTGCTTACAGTGCTTTAGTCCACCAAGGGGGACTTTTCAATGTATGTATTAGCAGTTTTGCTGCCTCTTCGTGTTAAAACTGTGATCAAAGTTGATTTGAGTGATGCAGAGGTCCAAAGTAGCTATTTTTAGGATGCTATCTCATTATTCTCTTTATCCGTTCTCCTTTGACATCCGGTTACTTTGAAGGTATCCCTTTCAAGACTTGTAGAGCCTGTTTCAGTTTTCCATCAAAAATGGCTACAAACATTCTCAAGTTCTCTGCTGGTTTTCCCAATGGAATGGACCATCGTCTTTGATTGCCACAAGTACGATGGTCCACTTTTATAGAAGCAATTTTTGACTTTGAAGTAGCTGTCAGAACGGTCAGTGGTTTGGCTTTCTCAGCAATCAATAACAGAGCAGTGCCCCTTCCACTTGTTCCATGATATCTCTCCAAATTCTTTTTAGTTTTTTCATGATTTACCCAAATTGATCCGTTTCTTCGAGTGCCTGGCAGAATGAATGAACCCAAAAAGCTTTTCTGGCCTATTGATAGTTGTATCTTAATACACAGACTAAATAGAACTGGTAAAACTTGAACTTGAACTTGAACACCTGAAATATTTGATGTTATCTACTGTTACTTAACCGTTTTTTTCAAATCCACTCTTTTTCAACTGAATTAAATTTTTCAAATAAGCCTTTCATCTTGTCTTCGTCAGATGTTTTATCGTTCCATATTTTCTTAGATTTCTACCAGCTTGAAAAAAAATGTTGCATGATTAATACCACATTAATATTTTCTCTACTTCATATTCATTATCTTTTTTTATATTGCATTATTCACGTTTCATTGACCATTTATGTAAATTTTCCAGATCTAATAGCATTAGATTCCATCGAATTTGAGAAAGTTAATGAAAAACTAGCAGATTTTTTTATGCCCATCAATTTATTTGATTATTTGAATAATACAAACGTCACAGAACTCACGTTTGAGGTAAGTACATTTATAGAGAATGGCTAGAGCCATTGATGTATAAATCATGTTGTACAGGGTGTTTCTAAATTCATGCGACAAAATTCAGGAAATGATTGCTCGTATGAAATTAAGATGGGTCTTTTCTAGAACATAATTTCCTCAATCCACCCATTTTCCAGATCATCCTTAAAAGGTTGTGATAAAAACATATATAAAAACAAATCTCAAACGAATTCCGCTTTCGCCAAATTTTAGAGTTTTATTATAACCGTACAGGACCGAATTCACGGCTCATATCGTGGACTTGTTCTATTTTAATAACAGTACTTTGTAATATGGGGTATTTTCTTCAAATAGATGTCTAGATTCCGTTTGTATTCTTAAAAGGAAGCGAAGAGGCAGACCTGGCCGCTAAGGAAGCTGTAAATAGTGAAAGTACGGAGTGCGTGAACTTTTTAACTACTGGCGATATTAAATCAATCCTAAAGCGTAAAGTGCTCAATGAATAGGAGGACTAATTGTCAACGGCCACACATAAACTTCGTGAAGTGAAAGACTCAGTAAAACCATGGTCTATATTTCCGAAAAATCGCAGAGATGAAGTTCTTCTAAAGCGTCTCCGTCTAGGCAATACGTGACTGACCCACAGCTACTTATTTGATGCGAAACCTGTGCCAAAATGTAGCAACTGCAATTGCAAATTGACTATAAAACACATAATCGGAGAATGTCCATCTCTTAACTTAGAAAGAGCATCATGAAATCTACCACTCAGAACAATACGTGAAATTTTATGACCTATATATAATAATACTTACCTTAAACAGATCTCGATGATAAACTTTAGTTAAACGAATATTTATAAATAAAACATTTAATTTTCACTGAATCGCTAATAACCAGTATAGGGTTGATGTGAATTTTGTAATAAAAAAAATCGCCGTTATGATTAAAACATATATAAAAACAAACCTCAAACGAATTCCGCTTTCGCCAAATTTTTATTTTTTTTATTATCAACGGACAGGATCGAATTCACGGCCCATATCGTGGAATTGTTCTATTTTAACAACAGTAGTTTTTAATATGGGGTATTTTCTTCAAATAGACATCTAAATTCCGTTTGTATTCTTAATATTTTTATCCAATCATTCGTCAAATTTCAAACATGCATTTCAGTTAGGTACATAAAACATTTTCGGCTATTTATCAATTCATTATTAACCAATTTTTAAGATATTGAAAAGCAAATCAATACAATCTTCCTATTAATATCTAGATGTTTTTTTTTCATCAAATTTGCAACTAATAAGACATGTCTGTGGATTATTTTTATTTTATCAAAAAATTAACATTTATTTGGTAGTAATTTATAATCAGTGATTTTTTAAGAGGTATAGGATTTGATTTTGGAAAAAACCACAAAAATTTTGAAAGCAATTGATGAAATCTTTATTGGAATCGATAGAACGATCAGTATAATTTAACGTTTGAAGATGATTCCATGGAAATGTTGGCCGGGGCTTCGCTTTAGATAGCCCATGCGCAAGGTCTAATTTTAGCACACATTTTGGCTGGTATTTCACGGATAAATGCTTCAATATTGGTTTCCAGTGCGTTACTCGTTGCTGGTTTATCCTTGTAGACTTTAGCCTTAGCATGTCCCCCCAAGAAATAGCCCAAAGGCGTTAAATCACATGATCTAGGCGGCCAATTGACCGGCCCCAAACGTGAGATGAACTGTTTGCCGAAGGCGGCTCCCAAGTTGGTCACTGCTTCGCGTGCTGTGTGGCATGTGGCACCGTCTTGTTGAAACCATATGTCAGGCACGACCAATTCTTCGATTTTGGCCAAAAAAAGTCGTCAATCATCACACCGTATCGCCATTCACAGTAGTGTTCCGGCCATCGTCGCTTTTGAAGATGATGCCACTGACCCATAATCCACACGTAACAGTGATTTTTTCGGGATGCATTGCAATGCTTCTGGGTGGTCTTCACTGCAGATACAGCAATTTTGCTTGTTGACGTATCTATTCAACCAGAAATGAGCTTCGTCGCTGAACACAATTTTTCGATAAAAAAGTGGATATCCCTCCAAATTTGCCAGCGCCCATTCACCAAATGTTAGACGTTGTGGTAGATCGTGTAGCTTCAATTCTTGCTCCAGCCGTATCCCATAAGGTTTTGTACCCAAATTCTTTGGCAAAATTTTCCACGTAGTGGAGTAACAGAGACCCAATTGATGCGAACGGCGGCGAATCGATATTTCACGGTCATCAGTAATACCGGAGGATACAGCCGCAATATTTTCTTCGGTTCTCACTGTACATTTGCGTGTTAGTGGTTCAATGTCCAATAGTGGTAACTGGGTTCAAAATTTAGTCACAAGCTTCCAAATAGTTCCCTCAGTAGGCCGATCACACTGCCCATAAATTGTAAGAAGTGCGCGATGGACTCTCTTAACCGAGCATGAATTTTCATAGTAAAATTCTATAATTTGCAAGCGTTGTTCGCTCGTGAATCAATTCATGATTAAATTATAGACCAAATTGAACAAGTTTGAGAATGACACAAGACACGATAATGCAATATAATAAAGTGGTGACAGTGCAGTTCATACAACTTATTTTCTTATAGTGAAACTTGATCACAATTTTCTAACGTTATCAGCAAACATGTTTGGAAACATCCTGTTATCAATTATTTACTATTTCTTTTATATTTAATTGTATTCAGTATTTTTCCATTTATTTAATATTTTGTTAATTCATTGATACAGTTAGTCTTCATTCTATCACCTATTGTTGTAGTCATCAAGTAGGTAAATAAAGTTTTTTAAAAAGTAATGGAGTGATCTGTCAAAAACAGTGTTGCCAAAAAGAAACCAGCAAAGAAAATCAGTCTTTAGTATCGCCATTTAATAAAATCAACTAAGTCGCCTATCTCTGAATTGGGACAACCAGTATTTATTATGAAAGTATATAAGAAACCGCGATTGGAAATACCAATTACTGGGTCTGATTAAATAGTATCGACTATATTACCAACCAAAGATTAATATTGTATATTAACAATGTAATTTTTAAGATTTCTTAAAATTTTTTATTTTCATTCTTTTCTCAGCATACGCTTCATCTTACTGAAAAATTATTTTAGAATGACATCTACGTGCCAGCGATTGAAATCTTTGAATTAAGTTTTGTAGAATGGGATAACTATGTAAAACAGATCGTCTTCAAAAATGAAACAGATGTTGCATTTTCTGGTAATAAAACATTTCAGAGTGGTATTATTGTCATGAAGCTAATAGAAACTAAACGCCTTAACAACATTTTTTTGGAATACATATTAACAAAAGAATACAACCAAACAATAATGGGTCCCATACAAATTGAAGGAGATGTTAATCTAAACCGAGTAGTTGTGAACGAAAATATGAACGATGTACCAGTACCAGTTGTTTTAGAATATATTCTTGTATCTAACGGCAATTATTATCTTAAAAGTGAGTAATTAATGATTATTCAAGGGTGAATTATGGTTGGTACAATTTGTAATCCAATCCTGGTTCACTATTTTGTAGGCGATGTAATATTCAGAAGGTTACCTTACATTGAATCATTAAAGATATTTGGGAAAATAAATAACAAAGATATCCTGGAAGTTTTTAAAGATATTGCTTTCAGGAATAAGGATATAACTTTTAGGAATGACACAATTTTCAAAGAGCGCGTGAGTGTTTCTAATTATTTTTTTTATTTATAATATGACAACAATCAGATCAGAATGTTAAAATACTGAATGTATTGTATTCGATTAAACGCTTACTCAACGTTTACTTGAAATATACCTTATTGGTTTCGGAAATTATTGTATTGCAAAATAATATCCTGTGTTGCTCAGTTCATACGAGGATGTATTGATATCTAGTTAGCCTAGACCTAGATCTGCTGGAAAAGTTCTTGCTTCAGTTTTTTGGGATTGCCATGGATTAATAATGATTGATTTTTTGGATAAGGGTAGAACAATAACTAGAGACTACTATTCAATATTACTGACCACTCTACGGGAAAAATCGAAGAGAAAAGACGCGAAAAGCTATCCAAAGGTGTGTTGTTTTGCAGGACAACGCCCCTGCACACAAATCTCATGTTGCCATGCAAAAAATTCGTGATTTAGGGTTTGAATTACTAGAATACCTTATTCATCAGATTTGGCTCCGTCCGACTATCATCTCTTTCCTCAACTGAAAAAAAGATTAAAAGGTCGAAAATTTTCTTCCAACGAGGAGGTAATAAAAGCTATGGAGGTCTGGTTTGCAGAGCAAGAAGAAAATTTTTTTTTGCAAGGTCTATAGACGTTACAGGTTCGCTGTAATAAATGTATCCAATTAAGAGGAGAATATGTTGAGTAATAAAATATTTTGACATTGAAATTTTGTTTGGTTCTATAGTAGGCTAAGAATTTTTCAATATATCTTCGTATCTACATAGAAAATATAGAAATAATTGTTGATTTAACTGCCTAGTAAACATTATCAGTGAATGGAACAATATTAAAAAGCTACTAAAATATTCTTAGGTTTCGATTGCTGGAAATTTAGCTATCAAGAATCATTTTAATTACATAAAATTCAATGATGTCGTCTCCAATATTGTTCTAACAAGTATGGACACAGACATAAACAGCAAAGTAGTATTTTCAAAAACGGTCCTTGTTCAAGAAAAACTAACTGTAGATGAGAATATAGGTGCTCATACTATAGGTGGGTTCAATGTGAGTAATTGGATTGATAGAGGCATTTCTTTAGACAAAGGACTAATTCGAGGTATGTAATGATTTATGTCATTATTAAAAAAAATCCTAAAAAATTATTATTATCATACGGAATACAACTAGTTTCATTTGAATGCTAACACTCCAATTATGTAACACAACGAAATAATAATTTAATTGACTCTACACCTGTTCCACAATCTTATGAAGAGATTAATACGAGATACTTGGAATATTTCATTTCGTCTAATATAAAGAATATTTAGCTAAGTTGGAATATTTGAAACCGATGGTCATATTACTAAAAACTTTTCAGTTGTGGGAATCAAATCAAACACACAAAGTGTTTGTATAAATTCCTAGCTTTCGAATACTTGTGTGTTCATCATCGGAGACTGAAATTAAAGTCAATATACAATGTAAAATTGTGTATATACCTAACCTAATCTAACCATATTATAAATAACTGACAATATTTTATTAAGGATATCGGTGTCTATGTTTTTTCTTCTAAAAAAAATTATCAAATTCATAAGATTCTAAATTGGATATTCGAATTGACACACGATATAAATATAAAGTTTATTGATTCTTGTTGCTACACACATTGTTTTGAATTTTTATTGGTTGAATTTTAGGTCTTTTCCAATACATATAAATAATTTTCACTTACAGATCACTACATTTTCGAAGACGTATACATTAATGATAACTTGATAACAGATTTTGTTAGTGGAATAGACATGAAGAGATTGGTTCCATTGAAAACGAATCAAACCATTGATAAGATGGAATTTATCAAGCTGAAACTTCTCAAAGATATTTTTGTGGGAAAAACAATCAACAACTTATATTTACCTGAGGAAATGAGCAAAACCATAATGGTGAGATTATGTAGCTATTGGTAACTAAACCGAAAAAAATATTGAACGTGAAACCAACAATTATCAAGAGAACAAATTTAGATCGTCAGAATAAAAAAAGATATGACTTAGACTGAGAGCTTCATAATTCAGTCCAGCAGTCATGTTGAAAATATTGGGGTCTCCTGGACAAAATTAGAAAGTTAATGAAATTTTTGGGGATTGTTTGGGGATGTATAGGGAAGCTAAGTCCAAGTTTTCGAAGAAATCTAGCCTGTGCTCGAGTGGGGTGGCAAAAAAACCACGATTTTTTCGGACTTGTTTCGGTTTTTGGCTTATAATTCCAAAACTATGCATCATACCGAAAAAGATATTATATACCTTTTTGAAGTAGATGAGAATCACTATCGTTTATAATCAACCGCACTTATTTCAAACCATTTTTTCATTTTGACAAATTTGACGTATTTTGGAATGCCTGCATTTTCGGAATTATACGGTCAACATAGTAATGTAACTAGTGAAATTTGAAGGGAATTTAATGCTCATTCCGAAAATAGAATAAAAGAAACCCTTATGATGCATAGTTTTTGAGATATAGGCCAAACACCGAAAGACGTCATAAAAAATCGCGGTATTTTGGCCACCCGATCGAGCGCAGACTTTTTTTTTTTTTCAAAGAAACTCGGATTAAGCTTCCCTTGGTATCCCCGAACAATATCCCAGCATTTCTAATCAATTTTGTACAGGATAACTGCTATACTGTTGAGAGCTCCATTTCTTCAGAAATCGGATTTTGTTGATGTTTAGATTTTTCCTTATAACTTGCAAATTGTTCGTTCTACAGCGTTGCGGTTGTGCTTAGATTGAAGCGAAATAACTGCTCTACAACTTCAGTTCTAATGACTTCCTCGTGGGATCAATAGTTTAGCCAATATGCCTTTCGTGCAAAAGACGGCCGAAACATATGTTTTTCAAATTTTTGAAAAAAATTTGCAAATTTTGAAGAGCTGTATCTCAGTACCTATTAGACCTTCAAAGCTGCGGTTAGTCTGCGATAGCGATTCTCATCTACTTTGAAAAGGTATATAATATCTTTTTCGGTAGGATGCATAGTTTGGTAGTTATAAGACAAAAACTGAAACAAGTCCGAAAAAATCGTAGTTTTTCGGCTACTCCCACTCGAGCACAGGCTAGATTTATTCGAAAAATTGGATTTAGCTTCCCTGTACATCCCCAAACAATCCCCTCAAATTTCATTAACTTTCTAATTTTGTTCAGGAGACCACAATATTTTCGACATGACTGCTGGACGAAAATATTTTATTACGAAAATTGATTCAGAATCAGTACTAATTATTTCTCGATAATCAACTGATTTTAATATTGTTTTCTACGACCACCATTAAAATTGAGTATTCAAAAACTCATATAAATATGTTAAATTACATATTATACATATATCCAAAAGCTTGCGGAAAAACGATGCTTTTCAAATGGAAGTTTAATTATAACATCCAAAAGAGTGCGAAAAAGTACAATGTACAATTTCAAATGGGACAATCTTTATAACACTCTCTTTTATTTGTATATTTAGATAATTTTGTGTTCTGTGACAGGTTCTAATTTATTTTGTTCCATCTATATTCTCATTCTCTCTTTCTTTTGTATTTTAAACTGTATATCGTAAACTTTTTGTTTGTAACGTGAACTTTTCATCTAACCTGCCGACTGTTTCGTTCTAAATAATGCCATGGACAAAAAGAGCTAAATCAGAAGCCTACAAATACATATTTTTATGCCTCTTTCACAGAATGACTCGTGTTCTTTTCGGAGATAATTTTCAATTAATAAATACATTTTTACTTTTATGAAACTTCCATTTTCACAGATACCCAAAGAATCACCAATTTCATGATTTTCCACATAGCAAACTTGTTTTTCGTGCGCACATTCTATGTTACAATATTGGCCGATATTCAAGGGATTTATCCTAGAACATTTAGCATAATTGAATTTATTAAAGCAGTTCTTACGAGGTGGCGGGATAATATTGTTATATGAAAAATTTTCTAATTTGGATAATCCACGTCAAAAGTTGAGTAGAAGGACATTCTCATTTTCAGCAAAAATGTCCCAGTTTCATTGTAAATGTGAGATAACGCCTGCAAGTACTTGGACACTCGTAAACTACATCTGAATAATACGTTTATTTCGATAAAAATAGATATTAAGTACCTTTAACTCACGCTTATTTAAACCATAGATATATGGAATGCAGTCCAGTCACTGACATAATATTGCAAACTTCCAAGTCTATCTACTGCATAGCTGATTATCTTAGAATTAGCGCATGTATTGGAACTAAAAAATATCTTTTGTCCTGCTGAGCCGGACATTTCTGCTACAGCTTTTCATACAGATTCAAAGCATTAATGAATCCAACTATTTGAGATGGCTCCATGGGATCGATTCGCCAATGTTGTTTGACCCGCATACTCGAACTCGATAAAATCTACCGTAGCGAAATTTTTCAATTTTATTTCCACAAGTACCCTGTTAGATTTAGTAGAAATGGAAAGATGCACTTCCCTTTTGCCATTTCGTTCAACTTCCATCAGACATTTTGATACCTATGGTGAGTTTTTTGGTGTACAATTGCCTTTTGTTGGCAGATGTTTTAAAGAGTACTTCTATTCTTAATTTTAACAGTTTTTTGCTCCATAATGGCGTGTTTCTTTTCTTATTAGAGTGTCTTATGCCTCTTGGGCATGATGTGAGCTTATTTGGTGCGTTCCATATGAAAATGGGTGGAAGTGCGATATGAGAGTTTTTGTTCATGACCTGCTGGTATTTCCTCCATTCAAATTACTAGCTCCTGGCATGGAGAGGCTACTCTCCACTTCACGGATTGTTGGATTCGTGATCCCATTGATAAAAACCGGTGTCTAGTTCAATATTCTTGCACATTAGTTCTTGAAAAAAGCATAACGATCGTAGCTTCTTGTGGTACTTTTCCCTCCTCACGCCATTAGTTTCGTAACCTGAATTTGTGCAGCTTGGAATGAATCTTCATCAACTAAATGCAAATTACTGTATCACACAGTTCACGAGTGACGTGTCCGCGCAAAAATTGTTTCTTGCTATTTCATCTTCTAGCTCCGTAAGCTTATAGCTTCGTAGTACCTAACATTGAACATACATTTATTATATTTAATTTATGTTATAAAAATTTACTTATACATTCTGACGATTTGAATATGTTCACAATTCAACAGAATCTTTCAATAAGAAATTAATACATTTTTTGATATTCCAGAACAACAGCCTTCAAGAAATATATGCTAAAACAGTCTTCAATAATATCATCTTGGTTCGTCAGAACTTGAATGTCAGCTTGGTCAATAACAAAAATACATCGAAAATAGTGACTACACACACCGATCAAATACTTACTTCAGATTATAATTTCAACTCAAAAGCAGTCAGTGAATCGAATATAACCATCGATGGTTTTATTAATGAGGTTAATTTAGTAAAGTGGAAGACAACTAGCTTGAAAATTGATTCAAGAGAAACTCAACAAATTTGTAATGATTGGAATCTGAATAACCTCACATTTTTCGATGATGTTCAAGAACTTTGGACAATTAATGGTTTAAATTTGACTCGAATCTCTATAGACGTGGAAGATAGGAAAAACAAGAAATCACAGTTTGAAGATACTATATTGGTAAATATATATTTCATTATTAGAAATTCGATACTCTTCGGAAACTATCCTGATTCAGGTAGATCAGCTGATTGCGGATCCTATCCCAGAACGAAATCGCAGTTTCCAATGTTGCGTTCAATTTTCGGGGGAAATTTTTTTCTGTTTTGCAATTTGTTATTATTTACCCCTCCTCTCAGAACGCTTCGTAATCCATTTCAATTTGGTTTACGATTAAAACGCTCTGGACTGAGTGGAACGGCAATCGCCGAGGTCATGATCGTGAGTGGAATGCACCAAATATATTGCAATCATCGGGAAATTGAAGGATATATCATTTTCGTGAATACCAGGACGCCGCTGCATTAGCTAATATCCGGCAAATGTTTAGTAGCAGTGACCTTGGAATGCAGTGACCGTATTTATGTACGAAAAACTAGAATTTTAAATTAACTAAAAAACTGTGCTATAATAAATGTCCGAAGCAATCTTTTCAAACCTTGAATTTTTAAGGATTGCTTCAGAAGGACTTCTGAAGCAATTCTGTTGACCAATGCTGGAGCTGATATTAAGATTAAGAAAATAGCAAGAATTATACAAGGGGGTGAAATTTTGTTAAACCAAAACCACGCATTATAAAAAATAAAGATGTACATCCAGTAATTCCTACAATAAATGTTTCTGGTAATGGTAGCTGCACCATTACTGTTAACATTCAAACAAAAATTGAAATAAATGTTTAATTATTAATGGTAATTGATTTTTTGTTTCAAAAAGTTAAGATAAATAAAAGTCCTGAAGTATAAGTACTGATCGAAAGATACAAGATCTAGTACGAGTTAGGAAACATATTGGATTGAATTGGATTGAAGATATAATCAAAAATAAGCTAGAGTTTTATTTGAATCCAACATTATAAGGTGTCGTTACCTAATATGAATCTTAATAATCAATCAAATAATATTAGTACATTTTTAAAATTCTAATTGTGTATTTCAGCATCTGTTACAAATGACAGATTTAGAACAATTTATAAAGATTTTTTGATATTTGATCTACCTAGATCATTATCCTCGAGACAATACAACTGTTTAGACTTATTAAGCAAAATCTAATTATAAATACTATTAATTGAAACTATAAAACCCACCGAAAAAGGGAGAGTGTTCTTCATTAAATAGTTCAAGTATCGCTACTCTAAGTTGGAATTTCTAGAACCGTTGGCGATATTCATACTGTTAGAAGTTAGGAGTTTACCTTCAGTCTCTGAAGACGATAGCTTCATTATCGAAACACGCGTCAGACAGTGTAATTGTGAGTGTTGGTGTAGTGGTGGTGTGAACAGTTTATTCAGTATCGCTACTCTGTTAATGGACATTAGATATATATTTTTTAGGATACAGGGCAAGTCAAAATTTTATAAACAATATAAATATCACAACTAACTTCATTAAATCTATTCTCTTTTTATTTCACATCGTATACTTCAATACATAACAATTGGCGCCCAACGTTTCCTCTTCTTCTTCTCAATTAATCAATAGTCACCGATAATTAGAATATACATCTTTCCATTCATATTTTGCAGATCAATAGCTCTCTTAAGTTGGCGGGGACAAATATTTTTTTTTTATTTTTTTTTGCTAAATCGTTAGCTCTTGATTGTTCGATCACATTTGATGTTTGTTCGAAATTCATTTTTTTATAAATTATTATTAAAATTTTGGCTTAACCTAGCTCTTAAGGTAATTAATTATGAGTTTTTTTATTATTCTATCCAATCTCAGTCAGTTTAAAATTAAAATCAGTTATTAAGAATAAAAAGATCGAACAAACATATTTTATAACCGAACAAACAATAACTGACTAAGATTGAGTAGAAAAATAAAAAAACTCATAATTGATTACTTTAAGAGTTGGGTAAAGGCCAAAATTTTAATAACAATTTATAAAAAAAATGAATTCGAACAAAGATCAAATTTGATCGAACAATCAAGAGCAAATTACGTACAAACGATTTAGGAAAAAAATATAAAAAAAAAATTATTTGTCCCCGCCAAACTCTGATCATTAATATTATTCTTCATCAAATATAGTTTAAACTTATACGTGAACTCATATATTGGATTTGGTATGAATTTTTTCATAAATAATTACAATATTAATGTTTTAGGAGGATTACACAAACATTTGTAAAGATGCTACATTCTTATATGGTAAAGCCAAATCGCAAATATACAAGCTAAAATATTTTGAAGAATTTCAAAGATTTAGTTTTCCGAGTAAAATTAAATTGGTTCATGATTTCATTTACAATAGCTTTCACTACCTCTTAGTGAATCATGAAAATTGTATGACAGATATATACGTGTTTAATGGAACTAGATTTATTCCACTTTTTACAAACGTTACCAGTGGTCAATTTGAACAGATAGTATCAGTTGTTGATGAGGACGTTCTCTTTTTAGTTACACGCGGAAATCATAAAAACAAATGTGATTCCATTGAGGGTGTCAACATATGGATATTTAATAACGAAGGACTTGAGGTGAGTTAAAATCATCTTTCGTTAATAGACCAATGTAATAATGGCGCGCCAGACAATATTCAAACATATTATTGAATCAGCGCCAATCACATATTGAATAAGATCTTTAGATATTTCGTAAACAATATTTGCATTGAATAATTCTAATTTACATATTTACTTGATTCTTGGTAATGCCTAGAATACCGGACAGGAGAAGAACTAACTCTTTCAGTAGGATATTTTTCCCATCAAAGGTGTACTTTGTACAATATCAGGAATATCGAAATATAATCAACATTCCTTGAAATCTTGATGCTCTCATAAGTTATTCTGATTCTGGGTGAAATGTATTAGCGATTAATCCGAGAATGACTCACTATTAGGCGGCCCATAGACCCTACAATAACATTGTACAATATATTTTATTGTACAATAAGATTGAAAGGCGCTTAAAATTCATACGATCAATTAAATTGCACAATAAACGAACTGCTGGGCAATGTTTTCCTGTTTAGTCAAAGAATAGTGTTGATTCCGTGTACACTGTGCGTAAAGCAACATGTGCGAACAAGATTTAGCTGCTGAACCCGTGGATAGTCGAAAGATTAGTTCAAGAAAAGGAGGAAATACACTCACGAAAATCTTTTAAAAGATTTGATGATATCTGATGAAGCAGACTTCAAAAATTTTGTACGACTGAACTTGGAACAGTTTCAATATCTACTAGAATTAGTCACGCCATTGATTAAACTAGACTGTTAATCCGATGCGAATTCTTGATCGTGTAAAAAAACGTTTCATATAATACCACAAAGTAGTTTGATGTTGTCTGTACTAGATCCGGATTTTATCGACTAGAGATGTTTCTTAAGCTCCCTCCGGTAGTTAGTTCTCAAAGAATTGAATTTTCTCTTCACATCATTTTTGCTTCCCCGTGGAAACATCTCTTTGTATTTAGACAACAATATTTCGTAAGCATCACGTCACAAATGTGGCAATTCTCTGTACAATTGGATAAATTCTTAACTTTTTAATTCTCGTTTTCCGTCATTATGCGCAATACTGACCCTATACGATGCAATGGAAAAATATGGTGCAATAAAAATTAAGCTCTCTCAAACTTTCGTTCAATCTTCAATACTAAACCTAAACAGTCAATAATATTGCACAATTCCTAATATTGGGCAACAAAATTGATAAATTGATTGTCTAGGGGCCGCCTTACCTTTTCCAGTGAAAAATATTTTATTTATTGTTATAAAATGTCACCTGAGTATTATTAAATGTGCGAATGTTAGTTCTCACATTCCTATATTAAGATTTGGGAATAGCATTCGTTTCAAAAATTGTTTTGGCAACTTTTATGCTTATCTTGTGATGATATCCATATTTTAATATTCCCATCTCAATATTTGATAGATTTGGTCAAATGGTCAAATTTAGTTCCTTACCAAAATAACAACTTGAGCAACTTAGAACATAAGATTACATTTCGTAAAGATCTAACTATTTTTATATATTGAAATATGACTTAAATATGAAAATTGTATTTTTCAGTTGATGTATAACATGGAAAATCAAGATATTATCCAAGAATCAGTAGTACCATCCACATTTTATACAATTGGTAGAAGAGGGGTGATAGAACATAAAATTAGAAAGAATTCAACGGGACCAATTAGATATAGAGAATGGGAAGTTTTCGATGGTATGATGAATTAATTATATGACAAAATTGATTTCTCGATCATCATATTATTTTAAAAGGTGATGCAGCGTTTATACCCCGGGGACTAAAAACAGGGTTGGCCATACGAACTGGAAAAGATTTAATATTTTTAAATCGTAACCAACCAATTATTCAAGATGCAAGTGCGTTTTCAGAGGCTGTAATCAAAGGTAAATTATCAACATAAATACAGGGTTATTCATTACTAATTGTAAATATTCTACACAGATAATGAAATAAAAATCGAAATATAACAATTGATTTTGGTCGTTTCTTCATTACAACTTGATATTCCTCTATCATGCTTGGCAATGAATTCGGAATTTTCATTTTAATAGCAAATTGAAGTTTTTCGTAGTTGAATTGATTTGTCATTATAAGATTGTAATTAATAAATTAATAATATATTAAAGAATATGAATTAATCCTAGAATGCTAAGAATCCTAACTTTTACGATATTTCACTTCAAATTCCGCGAAGCTAAAGGAATTCAAGCTACTAGGTAATCTTAATGCGGGTGATGCCGCCTGCTTAATCAGTATTTTTATGCGAGGTCTGGGTATTAAATAACAAAACTGATTACGAAAAAGGGTTTTATTATAAAAAATATTCTACATTCTAATGCTCCCCTTTAATATACTCCCCTCCCTCGACACACCTTTCTATACGGTTTTTCCGTTGATCGAAGCAGTGCTGGAAGTCTTCTTTGGTGAGTTCCTTTAGGAGCTCTGCCGTTTTTTGCTTTACCGCTTCCATCGACTCATATTCAGAAACAAAAAAAGTCGCACAGTGTTAAATCTGGTGAGTACGGGGGATGTTCGAGCACTGGAGTGCGCGCAGTGTTGCCAAAACTGACAAATAGTAAGTCTGGTTGTCAGTCTGATCCTCTGGAACCCATTTAGTCATCACGATACCGTTAATGTCGAAAAAAACGATCAATATTGTCTTTAATTTTGATTTGCTCTCACTAATGCACTTACACCACTCAAAAACACGCACATATACTTGAAAAACACATGTCCCTACAGCGCATATTAAGATACCAGCTATAATATTTGAGACTAATTTCAATTACAGAAGCTGAAACCATTTGGATGCAAAGGTTATGCTACCAATAAGACACAAACTAGAACGGAAGAAGTTAGAATGGTTGGTTATGGAAGGATGGGGCTACAAAGTATAGAATCTAACAAGTGATGTTATCTTATAAGAATTATAAGACTTAATGAAAGTGCCATTTACTACCATCCAAAAGAAGAACAAAATCTTAAAGAAAAACAAAGAGGAGATGAAAAAAAGAGATAAGGGATACTATTGAAGAAAAATCATAAATAAAAAAAGAAATATAAACAGGAGCTAAAGATAAAACAATATTTAATGTAACAATGAAGAAGAAAATGAAGCATTTTATTCGACAATTGATAATTGAAAAAGATCCTAAAAGTTATAAAGAAGCGATGGACAATACTTGGAGAGAAGCGATCAGTACAGAAATAGAAGCTTTGAAAAAAAGGAGTCATGAACTGAAGCAGATATGCCCAGCAATATGACTGCGATTGAAACAAAATGCTTGAAAAAGTGCGACTTCTCCTGAAGGAGTAGAAATCGTAGAAATAAAGTATTGTGATTAAGAAGAGGCTCTGAGAGAAATCCCTAAATGTTGGAATCAAAAATGTAATGACTATGTAGAATAGAAGGGATTTCCAATCTATATTCCAATCCATTTCCAATCTATACTGAAAGTAGTGAATGATTTGAAGGTAGCTGAAGATTTTGGATTTCCGAAATAATTGCTTGGAATGGAAATAGAATAGAAAAAAGAAAATTTGGAAATCGCACAGAAAAGAAAAATAAAAAAGGTGCTACAGAAATTTAATATGAATTATTGCAACACTTCAGCCACATCTCTTGCAAAAGGCTTTCATGCCGAAGAAAATGAGGAAACTGACAATATTGTTAAAATAAAATTTATTGAATAAACAAAAACTTTTTTACAAGAAAGATGCGCACTCTACCACCAACCAATTCAATATACGAGAGTTTTTTTTTTCAAACTCTGATCGCAGAATATAATGACTACGAACCCAGTAGGTGATTTGTGTGCGTAGTAGAGAACTGCGCATCTTCCCCGATAAAACATTGCGTCACTAACGATTCCATTAATTTTCCTAAAAACTATAAGGATTGAGTTGTAGTCACATAAACATGGCTGTCGCTATTGATTCTCCCGCCAAGTTTGAATTGCGAGCAGTTAGTCATTTCTTGCAAGCACAAGGAAAAATTGAGCCGGAAGATCATCGAAGAATGAATCAAGTGTATTGGAGACACCTTTATGAGTTTTGGCGTTGTTTGTGATTTGGTGTCGAAAATATAAATGACTGAACTGTTGTTCATAAAGAAGTAGACATTCCAACTTTATTCCAACTCAGTTTCAGTTTCGATATCCAGTTACCAACTAACTGTTTAGTTTATCTTCAGTCTCTGAAGACGATAATTTGGTTATCGAAACGAGCGTCAGACTGTGTAATTATGAGTGTTGGTGTAGTGGTGGTGTAAACAGTGTATTTAGTATGAATATCGCCAATGATTCAAAAAATTCCAACTTAACAGACGTCATTGTACAGCAAGTTGTCCAAGTGGCTAGGGACAGTCGAAGGTTCACAATAACTGAATTATCGATGCAATTTCCGGAAGTTTCAATATCTGCCCTGACATTACTAAGCAGTAAAGTTTGCGCTCGCTGGATCCCAACTATGTTGACTGATAACCACAAAACACGCGGTGACGCTTTGGAGTTTCTAGACCTTTATTATACTTATGAAACTTTCTTAAATTCGTTGTGGCAGATGATGAGGCCCACAAAAGTCAAACGATCCTTCAACAACTGTAAGATTGTGGCCACTGTTTTTTCAGTCCAAAATGGTGAGTTGCTTGTGGGATGCCTGAAACAACAATTAATGCAGATTCGTATGGTGAAATGAAATGGAATTTTCCTCATACACTACAATGCCCGTCCCCACAGCGCTCGTACAAATTAACAACTTTTTTAGCAATTTGAATAGGACATTTCTGAACATCCAGTATAATCAGACCTGTCGTTACTAAATAGTTGCGCTACAGAAAAGTTTGCACTCACTGGATCCCAACGATGTTGACTGATAACCACAAAACTCGCGGTGAATCTTTGGAGTCTCTTGACCGTTATAATACTTATAAAGGTGTGTTGCTTGTGGAATGCCTGAAACAACAATTAATGCAGATTCGTATTATGAAATGAAATGAAATAAAAATTTCTGGAATTTTTCTCATCTACTACAATGCCCGACCCCACGGCGCTCGTACAACTCAACTAATTCTTTAGCAATTTCAATGGGACATTTTCGAACACCGACTTTAGAATCTCCATCATCGAGGGATTTTCATCTTTTCCCTAAACCCTGAAACGTTGCAGTGGCTTAGAGGGCTTCGCTTCCAAACTGAGATGGAGTTCAAAAAAACCGTCACAACTCACTTGTCAAAATTGGCGACTACATTTTATGAAAAGGTTATCGCAAGGCTTGTCACAGATATGACCAATGTTTAATCCTCAAGGTGATTACGTAAAGAAATAATCTGCATTGTACCTTACTTTTGGTAATAAAACATTATTTACTCGTATATATTCACCCTTCTAAAAATGTCGTTAGCTCTGATACTATTTTACCAAATACGGCCGATTATTTTGAATTTATGAACGATTTCCTAGGGATGAGTCAACTAGGTGCTTAAATAATCATTTGGAAAACGAGAGAGAAGCTTGTTTTATTCTATAAAGACTATATTTTTTATAAAAAGTGAAGTAATTTAGATTATAATTATAGGATCTATCAAACGTGTTCATAATACATATATACCCGGAAAAAATGGTGGTGACATAGCTGTTCTTAATGTGGGTATAAAAAGTGCTAAAAAAGAATTATTGGCAGTTGCTAGTCATAAAAAAAGCATCGTTAGAGATTCATTGGATGTTATAGAGGTACATATTTTCTATTATTAAAATTTAACTACTTGAATCAAACTTTATCTTTAATTTGTCAACATTTTCGCATCGTTGGTAGTGATAAGAATTTGAAAGAGTTGAGTAATGAAATTGTCTTCTCATGTTTAGTGGATTTTAAGTAATCTCTATAATTATATTATATTTTTTAGATCTACGATAATCCATTGACAGGAGAAGTATTTGGAAAAGTTTTAACTTATAAACCATCTTCTCTATTAACTATAGAATTGGGTCAAGGAGAAACGCTTTTAGCTTTTTTGGAAAATAAACAAATCGCCCACTTTTATGAATATAAAGGTAAAAATAAATAATATACAACTTCATAACAATATTGGAATTTTTGACTTTGAAACAAAATGTTCATATATAGATTATACTCTATGACATAGAGTATAAACTACTACTATCGATATTGACCCCTTGGGGTCGATATCGATTTCCAAGGGGTCGACATAAACGATAACTGTTTTTGAGTGTCGACGACGTCTAAAAATCGGCCCGTATTAACTAACCATAGTCCTTATTTAAAATTTTTTAGATATTGTATAACTTGTTCTAGGGGTACCGACGTGTTATGAGATTGACTAATATTTTAGTAGGAAGTATCATTCTTATACTTTTAGAAAAACTTAACAATCGATAAGCGATATATTAAAGATGAAAACATTTGCGAAGAACTGTTTTTTGCAACATATTTAGAGACTGATACCAGAGGAGAATCAATTTCTCAAGCCGTGGACCGGTTTTTCACCGACAAAGCTATTCCATGGAAAAATATTGTTTCTGTTGCGACTGATGGAGCACCATCTATGGTTAGTGGTCATCACGGTTTTATAGCTCACTTAAAGCGAAAACTGCTTGACGTACTGGTCATTCACTGCATAATTCATAGACAGCATTTAGTTGCAAAAAATCTGAGTCCTAGATTGCATCAATCTTTACAATATGTTATAAATGCTGTCAACGAGATACGAAGCAATTCTTTGAACTGTTGGTTATTTGCTCAGCTTTGTGAGAAAAACGATGAAGTCTTCACTCGATTACTTCTGCACACTGAAGTTCGCCAGCTATCAAGAGGCTCTTGTTTAACAAGATTTTCAGCCATTTTTAAATCTGTGCTTGAGTTTTTACAAGAAAAAGATCCAAATTTGAAAAAAAATCTAAACAATTGTAAAGCAGATATTTATTACTTGACTAATATTTTGAAATGTTGAACAATGTTAATTTGCAACTGCAGGGTGACGATCTCTCAATTAAAACAAAATAAATATTATCAGCGTAAACTCATCCTTTATAAACAAAATTTAAGCAGAAAAGAATATTTACAGTTCCGGCATTTGTCAAAATTAAAAAAAATGCTTCAAGACGATGTTATTTTATCATTTGTCACGCACTTAGACGCATTACACAAGGATTTTACTTAGAGGTTTGAGGATCTTTTAAATTTACAAATTCCTCAATGGATAATAAATCCATACAATATCACAGCCATGGAAGAAACCAATGTGATAATACAAGAAGAGTTTATTACCATCAACACAGACGAGGAGCTTCAGGACAAGTTCAACCAAGGCTATAGAAATTCTGGTTGCAACGCAACATTAAAACACAGTATCCTGCATTGTGGAACATTACTGAAAAATACCTAATCGCTTTTCCATCAACTTACCTCGTCGAAAAAGGCTTCAGTGTGGTAACAAACATTTTGGCAAAACAAAGGTACCGTTTGAAAATCAACAAACGTGGCGATTTAAGGCTGCAACTCACCAATATTGAACTGAAACTAGCTAAATTGGTAGTAAGTCAACACATTCATCCACCATACTGAATTTTTCAGTTTATAATCTTCACATTGCGATTTGAATGTTCTTTCAAAAAATAATTCCTACTCAAGTATTCTTACGTAACTTGTATTAATAATTATTGATTACACTTTTATAGTATTTATAGTATTTGATAAATTTTGATGACTAAAAAAGAATGTTAAGTTCAATCACTTAATCAACCGCAAAGTTTCTAAATTGGTAATTATTTTGTATCAATAGAAAAAAAAATAGAGATAAAAGTTTTTAATTAACTGTAAAGTAATTACGGGGGTCTGAGATATCAGTACAGTTAGGAAAAGGGGTCTCTTGCCTAAAATGGTTTGGGAATCCGTACTATATGTGAATTACAAGGGCTGCTACTTAAGTTTTGAGATACACAAATATTTATAATTGTACATGGATTTATTGTTTTTCGAAAAACATGTGATTTGTACGCATTAATCGGGTCTTTAGAAAGGATTGTATGGCGGATGACCTATCAATTCGTTGTTTTGACTGTACAAAAACGTTTTAGATGAACTGATTTATGAAAACTCGCATTATTATCGTGCTAGAGAATGATTCGTTTTCTGCGATTGGTTTCCCTGATTTTTGGCAAACAAATACTGGTGTACCATTCACAATTGACCCTTCTACGTTGCTCTAATGGAACAGTGTCGACAGGCGACCATTTGCTTCGAAGTGCTTCGTGCGCGAACAATTTTTGTTGGATTTGGCTCGTCTTGAAAGACCCACACAGTTGATTGTTGCCTGATACGATCTTATAGACGATTTTTTCTGCGTTTTTTCCCACCAATCGACACGAGCATTTTTTGAGCGATTGTCAAATTATGCGGTATCTAAAGTAAACAAATATTTTTGATAATAGCCGATTTTGGACGACCTTCACCTCCAAAAGTCGAAGCGAGTTGATCGGCATACTGCTGTTTAATCCACGTCGAAAGTCATAGAAAATTATCATTTTTAGACCAAGATAAATATCTCAAAAATCTGTAAATAACTCAAATAGCACTGGTATGACAACACGGTCTGAGTACGTTCACCATCAAAAATGTCAATTTTTTTGATGGCAATGTCATTTTTGACATATTTATCTCAGTGTTGCCGTACCTCAAAATTTAAGTAGCAGCCTTCGTATTATGTATGGAAATTTTTCGTTACAAAAACTCGATTCATTTCAGGGTATAGTGTGGCAGTTATGAAAAGTCTGTGATGTTTTTGAAAATTTCTATCATATAATAACAATAAAAATAATCATGTATTTTGGATCTAGGTAATACTCGTATTATAGAAACTTCCTAGAAATTTTTCCGAAAATTTTTGTTTCATACTTTATGTGCAAATTTTATACTTGTTCTTCCAAATATCTATATCTATCTTTATATCAGTTTGTTCTAAGCACATTTAAATTGTTTCTAATAATGCTGTCAATATTCTTAATTTCGAAGCTATTTTGATAGATTTGCCATACATGCGTTAATTTCTTAGATGTTTTCCACATCCTATCTCGCACGTATTTCCAAAGTTTTTTCTTGACACAAAAGATACAGCTATAAATTTCGACTGAAATTTGTGGCTGGAACTTATCAGTTAATAAAACAAATATTTTCATTGTTTTGACTGTTGAAATTGCGGCTAGTACAAAGATTTGTGAATATTTTAGGGACTGAAGGATTTGTTAGAAGAATGTCTATCAAATTGGAAGCTTCAGATTTATTCAAAATGGATTTATCGAACAACAAACAACTGCATTCAAAAAAGATTATTGGAGTCATTCACCAAAATAGTATGGGATTACTGATAGCAGTAATGGATGGAAACCAAATAAGTGATAACTTACACTGTGAATTATGAAGTGATTTTTTTTAAATTATTATTATTTATTATATTTTACTTCTCTCGTTGGGATTATTGTTAATATATTTATTAATAAAAATAAAATAAGTGAATTGAAAAATTTTATGCTAATGGGAAGCAGGACTACACAAAATCTATGAAAATTTTCTTGGTTATTGATACAGTTAAACAGCTGAGAACATGTAGGATGTAGATTGCACATCATTTTTTTAACAAAAAAAATCAGAAGATAGTCGTCAGTAGTGAAAATTATTCGAATTTGTTTGTATTCGTTATATAATTTATTGATTCCTTCATATAGTCAGAAGGAATATGCAATTTAACGTAAAATGCGAAGACTAAAATTCTGAAACTTATCCTGGTATTAAGCTGGTTAATAGCGAGTAGGTATAATCAATTATATGTATGTACGTACTGACTTTTTACTTTTTTGAAAATATTTGAATCGCATACAGCAAGGTGCATTTGAAAGTAAAAAATCCGTTATTTCTTAAACTGACTAAACTATCAAAATCGTGAAACCCGTCGATTTTTATTTAGTATGGATACATTTTATTTTTGACGTCATCTATGTGTGCGGGATGGAAAATGGAAATGTAGGTGTTGTAATACATATTTTTAAAGGTCTATTCAGCCATATCAATATGTGAAGTGATTGATTTAGGTGTTGTCACAAATATTATTGATGAAATTTCAACTGGTTTCTTACTAAAAAGTATTGATGTATTTATTGACACATCGTCACTGGTAACGAAATGTCTTATCTACCTAATTTTCACCTTTTTGAAAACTCTATTTACCTTATCAACTTAACATTGATACTTGGACATTCCATATTAGTCAACTTTCTATCAATTGATTAATGGTATTATTGTAGTAGACGTATTCAAAAATTCTTTGTATATCTATCAACAATATTTCGAACATGAATTCTGCCGTTCTTCAAAGAGAAAGAGAAAACAACTACTTTCCTGATTAATGCCTCGATGAATATTGATCGAAATCTATATTATCGGCGACTACGCTAGATTTCTACCTGACCAGTGGTTCGCAGTTGGAAGTGAGGATGGCGCCACTTAGCGTTCAATGGGAAATGTTCAACTACATGTACCAAATGTGACGCACTTTGAAGTTGTCTTCAGTTCAGTATTTAAGTCCGAACGAGGGTTGTAAACTGCTCGAAGAACGGCGGAATACATTTTCGAAATAATTTCAGAGGTGGATAGTAGAAATCCTTTATTTTGATACATACGAGGATATATTGGAAAATTCTTAGCCTATTATGGAACCAAACAAAATTTCAATGTCAAAATATTTTATTACTCAACATATTCTCCTCTTGATTGCATACATTTATTAGAGAAATGTAACTACATGTACAAAATAGAGATGCTCTTTGAAGTTGTCTTCAGTTCAGGTTTCAAGTCCGAACGAGGGTTGTTAAATTGCTCTGATGAGACGGAATAACGTCGAAACTAGTCAGTAGTTACATCTTCTCCTTACAATTGCAAGCCATTGGAGATGTTAATATAGACATTACTTTTTAAATTATTCAATAAATCATAAATTTCTAGAGGATACATTGCCAAAAATGCATTAATTCTTTCTGAATACGAAAATCCTAACCTAACCTCCCAGTCCTCAATACCCAGAGAAAGTTAATGTTTGGTGAGAATAATAGATAATAGAATTATTGGACTATACTTTTTCGAAGAAACCTCAACAGGTCCTTGATATTTGGAACTTCTTATCCTCCAGAGATTCCAGTAAACAACTGTAAAAATGTTGTATCGTCTTAGAATTCCATCAAGACGCATTGATTTGCGAGAAATTTTGGTTCTATTTACCCTTCACTTCAAAATCTATCCTTTGCTAATATGAGCAAGGGTAAAAAATACCCCTTATTCAATAAAATAGAAGTTAAAGCATAAAAAACGCATGATGTTTTAAGATACGCTTAGTCTTTATGATTTTCAACCTTTAATCAATGTATTTCAACCGTTAAAAACCAGCTCTTCTAATGATAAAATTTGAAAAAAAAAACAATTATAGTACTTACTTACTTTTTATTGTATTAAACTCAAATGTTTCTTTAATACAAATTTTTCACCAAAGCAGATGTTGAAAGTGCCATACCGGTTTTTTTTTCACCATGTATATAGGCGCACGTACACACACACACACACACACACACACACACACACACACACACACACAGACACACACGCGCGCACACGCACACGCACACGCACACGCACACACACACGCACACACACACACAAATTTATATTAACAATGAGGATATTTTAGAAAATTTCAGAAAATTAAAAAATTTTAAGACGATACAACGTTCAATAAAAATAAATTGGAGTACAGGGATGCAAAATTTGGCAATTTGTTTCTGATTCAGAATTTTATAGAATGATGCACTTTGCTGGTAACCTGAGGGAAGAAATTCAGAAATTATATATGGGATATCGATTTTAAACTGACGGTCAGTGGTACCAATAATAAAAAAGGAACATATGCGTATCGATATAAACATAGAAAATTAAATTTACACTAAATTAATTTAACTCTGTGCCATTTTAATTTATTAAATCATCAATATAAAATTATTAAGCAAATATAGCTGAACAAAATAGTTGGAAAAAACGAAGATTTTAAAGAAAATTGTCACAAATAGAGCAATCGCAGTAATGACTGACCTGCCAGAGTATAATACTTAAAGGAAGATAATAGAAAATTTTATGAATACTTATTAAAGTTTTAGAACCACTACACCAGCACTCACAATTACACTGTCTGAAGCGCGTTTCGATAACCAATTCATCGTCTTCAGATACTGAAGATAAACAGTTTACCTTCAGTCTCTGAAGACGATAACTTGGTTATCGAAACGCGCGTCAGACAGTGTAATCCTGAGTGTTGATTTAGTAGACACACTATAATGGTACGTGAGTTAAATAAATTTGTTAACAACTTTGAAAAACTGTTTATTAACATAAAGTATAAATAAATAAAGCGGTTTCAATAATCTGACTACTGTTCGCGTTGGATGTTAAGACTGTATATGACAATCTATGCAAGTTGGTTCATTCTTAAATACTAATTCTATTGTATACAAAAGTTATAATTAATTATATTTATGGTCGACACGTCACAATAATAAAATGAGTGATTTGATAAGTTAATGGAACTTCAAGTGTCTAAGGGACATGTGGAACCGCTTAAGTAAGACATTGATGCCGGTCAATCTACAATAGATCTTAACGAATACAATGGTATGTAGAAGTTAAAAGGATAGATTTATCACAATCACATTAGTATAAAACAGAAATTAGTTAATCCGGTGAAGCACAAAATAAGAGACATATTGTATAACTTAATATATGGTTAACAGATTTTAAATGGTTCCCATCGAGAGTGGTGAGATAATTTGTGTGAATAAGTCAAAGTTAAATTTGATAGTATTATCGCCTTCATTTTTGATGCTTCACCATCCAATAGGATTAAGCTGTTCTAATTCTAATTATTTTTATTCGTTTTTACCTTGAAATTGTACTCACCTTACTTCCTAGAAAATCACTACAAGTAGTATATTTACATACACTATCGTGAAGATATGTTAATAAGCAGAAGCTCACTTCAATTCCTTTTTCTGCAACCAAACAAAATAATCTATATTGTAGTTTTAGGTACGAGGAACAATTGATAATTGTCAAACACTTTTTGTTCTTCAAATTTAACTAAACCCTAAACAATAACAAAATATTTGGAGCATTTCAACCGGTTTATTCGATTTTGGCTTTTACATTAAATGATTATTCAATAATATAGATTATTTGCCCTAAATCTCAATTTTTTCACCATTTCGAACTTCGGCCAATTTATTAAGATCTTCAGTAACAAATATATTTACATGAGAAAAACGGAATCAAAAAATTTGTTCAAACTTTAATCCATATAATTACAAGTACATATAATTTATAGTTTTTTTCATTAAATGTATTGAAATTCAAAACATAATATTCAACATATTCTACTATTTCCAATTTTTTGTAAGATTGACTGTTTCTGAAAATAATAATTAGATATTTCTGCTAGACACTATTCGAAAATTTGCTAATTGCCGCACAATATAATGGATTGAATGTGATACTTCAGTTTGTGAATTTTCAGGTGGAATAATCAGAATTAGAACAGCTAAAAACCATTAGCAACTATTAATTAAATATGGGAAGATATAATACTTTCCTCTTTGCTTTATTAAGTTTCTTATTCAGAGATAGAAGCTTTCAAAATTTGACAATGAGCTCACAAATAAAGAAATACCTAAAATATCTATTTTCAAAATTCCTATAACATGAATGCGACTGAATTTCTCATCCAATCTCAGCTTGTAACCAAAATGCTCTTATATCTAAGCTGTTGATGAACTGAGTAATGGTAGAAAACGGAAGAATATCTTCACATCACCAAAATAGTTTCTAATGTAATGTTTTTGAGTTTCACTTCTAAGAGAACAATATTGTTATCAATCACAAATTTATTAAAAATCACTTTTCCAAATTTGGATCTTCAGTCATATAATGAAATAGAGTCTCTACCAATAATTTTTTTAAAAAATGGAAAAGAGAGAAGATTCATACTGGCGTTACTATTAACCAAACGTTGTATGTTAGGATGTTTTGGTTGAATATTTCTTTTGACTTGCTGTTTGTTTTCAGGAAACTTTGAGGAAACATGGTTATTTAACGTTCAACTGAATGTATTCTGAAAAACTCTAAGTATTATATAACATTAATAGTTTGTTTCTTATAGTCGGAGAGCTGGTCGCCACTTCGACTTTCACAAGGCTGAAACTTTTTCTATATATCTTCACAAATATGGCTTTCCGCTAAATTTCTAATTATACAATTTTGAGTATAAATAAAGTTGCCAGATGATTTGCTCGGTTTCGAGTATCTGTGAAATGGATCGAAAGTTGCTAACACGGGTAGTACAGTATTTTCATCACAAGTCTACCGACTTTGTCGACCCTTCTGAATTTTTACCTGAATATAAGATTTACAGATAATACATTCTTAGTTAGGGGAATAGAACATTTTAAGACAAATTTCCGTTAGATTTGTCAGTTGCAACGCTGCTAATTTACTAAAGAAATACATGAAACATTGCATTTTTGTAATATTTTTGAATATTTGATCGTTCAATATCCGTTTCGTTACATATTTGAGTGTTTTTAGAGTCAAAATTGTCTAATAAAAAATATATTCAAAAGCCAGATTTGTGAAGATACATTTTTTTAAATAAAAAATTTGCAATATGCTAAAAAACGCGTTAACCTTGCCAAGTTCAGTTTTCTACTTTAAATATATTAAATAACATAAAGAAAAAGTTTCAGCCTTGTGAAATTACCTTAGTCGAAGTGGCGACTAGCTTTTGGACTATTATGGTTTATAAAATTTAATGATGTTATACTAAAAAATGCTTATTAGCCTTCAAATTTGTTCAAATTCAATAAATTTGTCTCATCCAATGAAACTTTTATTCTAATATTGATATCAGACGAATTAGTATTTATCGTAAATTTTATTTGTTATTTTTTTGTTGGTTTAGCTGTAAACCATCCTAATATTAATAATTTGACCGAAATTTTAACACAAATGATTATGATGAATAAGGTTCAAGTTCATGAGCTTTTACCAATTCATCCAATTTTTGCTTCTGTTCGTTTGTTAAATCCAACTGATTATATAAGTCTAGCATCTTTTCTAAATAATCTATTCTCTGTAAGAGCTGTTTTATTTTCTCATCTTTGAAAGCTGCTATCGATTCTACTAAATATTCCATAGGGACTATTTCTACCGAATGCAAACCCTGTAATCAATAATTTAAATTGATTACAAATTATGAAAATTGCAGACATACAAAAGTAAGGTTAGACTCATCCTCATTATTGGAGAATCTAACGAATTGTCAAAATCAGCTGTCATCCATTTAAAAATGGCCACCGAGAGAGTGTAGAGATTTATCTGCTTTATGAAGTTATTTGTTTATTTTTAGACGTCATTATTTTCAGTTTTATTGCGAAAAGATGCAAAGCGGTAGCTGCTTCCAATTCGCATTGATATTCATACCCTAATACCCGGCATTACTCTATTTCGTTTGGATCAAATAAATTTGGTTTAGAATACGAGTATCTTCAAAAATGCACCTACTCTAAATTCGTTTACATTAGCAGTGCCCAGCCTACGGCCCGCGAAGAAGCTCAATTCGGCCCGTAAGCGAGTTGACTCTACTCTTTCACGTACATCAGTATTTTAAGCGTCACTAACAATCTTGTAAAGATATAGTTCTTCCAATATCAATTGCAAAATACAGTTATGCGAGGAACAATCAATATATCATAAATACGCACGGCACTCATAACAAATTAAGAAATGAAAAATAACGTTTACTCCTCGTATAAAATTCGGTAAATATCTAACAAACCGTCAGTCCACGTGGACTCATCATCTTCACTGTTTACCAATGAAAACATCGAATCGTAAACATAAATGGATTTCTATTGGCCGAAGCTGTATGTACACATATACAACAAATTTCTTTAAATAAATAGAGATATGGCGTTCTTTAGACCATGGGCGAATGAAGATAATGCACAGTGTGGTGAGAATAAAGACAGGTATGAATTTATTAATAAAGATTTAGAAATACAAACACTGCAAGTTATTTTAAATATATTTGAATATTTAAAAAAGGAAAATTATCAGCAATCTGATGCAATCATGATAAAAATTGCTGAATTAACTAGAGTAAATAAATTTTCATTCACAGAACTGAAAAACATGTGAAGAAAAACTAAAATCAGTTGTCAAAGCTACTCAAGATTTTATACGTAGGACAATTTATAGTTTAAATAAAGAGAATAGGATTGCGTCATTAGATTAGGAGTAATACAACAAAAAGTAGCAGATCATCCAGAATACAATTATACTATTTTAAAAACATTCCGTCAAGTTTTATCAGCGTGTGATTTTGAACACAAAAAACTGAATAAACGGATGGCAATAACCAAATCGTCAAGGATAGTTCGACGGCGACAAGATTATTTGCGTCAGATAAGACTACCGAAGTTCAGCTCACGTCTGGTACCCTGTTTAAACCAAACTCCCTTACAGACAGTTACTTTTTACTCGTCTATTCACGTTTTATAATTTATTATTCAGTTCTAGCAAGTTAACGAGGTATAATAATAATTTTTTTGAAATTCCAAGTAGGACTAAAATTAAGTGCATCTGTTGTCGCATAAGATGAACATATTTTTAAAAGTATTTATAGAAATGATAAATTTATAAAATGAGGTATCTACCCCAATGTAGAACAAACAAAAATATCAGCAAATGTTTCGAACCAGTTTTTATAATCTGCAATTGATCTTGGAAGAACTGTAAATAAGTTTGTAACATTGGTATTTGATATTTGCATGGAGTGAAAACTCATTTTTTGAAATATTTTTAGTCTTTTTCTACTGTTAAAATTTAACATTGAGGACATAGAATTTTTTCACCCCAATTCATGTGAAATGGAAATAAAAAAGGTAAAAATCTATTTGAATCTATGAATTTATCACGTATGACGACGACGCGGAGAGTAAAAGATTTGAAATTTTTTCCATTTCCACACTGATACAGCGCAATTGCTAGTATTCATTAGTGGTATAAATAACAGTTTTGAAATAAAAGAAGAACTTCCTGCAATGACAAGTATTGAAACGACTACTGAGAGCAGAGATTTATTTAGGTAGCGATCAGAAATTTTTGATGACCAGTGCCTTGACTCTAATAAATTAATGGCCGTCACCACAGATGGTGCGCCATTTGTGGTTGGTCAGTATAGTTGGTTAGTAACCAGATTGAGACGAAAAGTACTGGAATCAAATGGATCACCATCGTTAAATATACATTGCATCATCCATCAACAAAATGTTGGTAGTAAAATATTAAACTTAGATCATGATATAAAAATAGTTACTAAATCCGTATATCTCATAAAATCTTATACTATGAATCACGAAACATTCAAAGAATTCCTTTTAAAAATTGAAGCCCATTTGATCCATAGTCTTTATTGAAAAGTCACCTCAATTTCACGACCCTCTGTGTGACCTGTGTTTTACGTATACGCAGCGATTTCACTGCATCTTTAAATGAACCGAATCTCAAATTATAATGCAATGACAAGTTAACGCACCATCCGACTTGTACTACTTCAAATAAAGAAAGGAAAAACGATTGTTTTCCAAAAAAAAAATTACCAAGATGCTGCAATTACTCGACAATAATTTCGAAAATAGATTTACAGATTTTCACCGAATTAAAAATGAAATAAGCTTTTTAACATCATAAAAGAGAAGAATAATATAAAACAACTTTCACTACCGGTAAAACCAAAAAAGATTCTGAAGTCAAAGTAAAATAAAAATTTTTGAAGATTGATTTAGTTTAGAAGAAACTTTTTGGTAATAACCACATTATCTACTAAGGGAAATTATTCTTATTGTTTGCATTAGTTTTCAGAAATTGAAGGAAGCATAGCTATGTTACTACTAAGAAAACTATGAAAATTGTTATTTGAATCAATTTAATCCAAAATAAACGGGTACTCACCAGCCTAGGTTTGGAATGATAATCTAAAATATACTGCCTCCTTTCCTCTGTAATATCGCTCCATGCTCTTACGTCTTGTGCTGATTGATACGTTTTCATGCGACCTTCTGATCTTGCTCGTACTATTTGTAAATCGTTTTGATTCTGAAACACTCTTGTCCTTTTGTTAACGTAACTCATTTTAGTTATTTGGTAGGTAAAACTATCTTTGTGCTAACTATCGGCGATCGAAATATTGTAAATAAATAATAGTATACATCTTCTCTCTTGTTAATTATTCAACTTTGTCAGCTGAAATGTCAATATGTCAGATCGTATATCAATCAAATCCGAAAGTAAAGTGACGTGACGTTTTTAGAAAGCTAATTCGATCAGGTTAACATAATAATTCTGTTCCCTACGTTTCTCTCTCTTTCGAGGCATTTTATCTATACTGCGCATGCTTGAGAATGCGCAGAACCGAGCTGGAACCTCGGAGGATAGAAAAGGCATTATCATTCTGTCTTCCTTAGTCGGAATACCTTCCAATTATAGAAACTGTCCATATAGAAGCATTATTCGATCAGAAGTGTTTTTTTAACTTATTAACATATTTTTCAACGCTCAACTCTCACGTAATGTAAAGTTTAAGAAGAATTATATTCATATTAAATTCAACTGAATTGTACAAGAATAACGGTGTTTATTCCAAGTCGATAGGATTAGTATTAACAAACTTATGAAGATCCGTTCCAAATAAGTACTACGTCATCAGCGCCGATAGTATAGGAGAGCGGCCGGCTTATTTTACAAAATGATACTGGCTAGTCGCAATTTTGACGACAAAGAGTTGGTTCGCGCGTTAAAGTGTTGATTTGTTAATAAAAATAGAGCAGGGGTTTGATGGTGATCAATCAGACAACTTACCCCAAACAGCTTACCTTGCAATAGCTAGTTACTTTGCCACAAATAACGATTTTATAAGTGTTGAGATACGCGGCATAAAAGCATCAATATGCAACCCTTCCGTCATTTTTCTTTCTTTCTTTCTTTTCTTTCTTTAATATCCTTCCACTTCCTATTTTATGTATTCTACTTTAACCTAATTTTATTATATAATAATTCATTGTCGAAAGTTCCGACTTCTCTAAAGTGCTATTGGTCGAAATAAACATTGTCTTCAGAACAAGTTTTTACCTATCGAGAATTTTTTGAGATAGTTATAGAAAATTCTGGACACTCAGTTAAGTAGTTACTTTACAACTCTTCCAGTTTTCCCACCTCCTTGCGGCTTTGTCTAAAGGGGTTTCTTTCCATGGACGAGCAGCCAAAGTTACTTCCACCTCCTCACAGCGATTAAAATGTTGAGTTAAGTATCTAGTCGTAGAGGAAGTTTTATAAATTTGATTGTCTCGGTCACGCCATACTCCTTGATTCTCATGGTCTTAATATAAATATTGAGCCTAACTCAAAAATGAATTTCAGGTTGAGCTTTTATTTCAATATTTACAATGTCATTTTTCTTTCACTAATACCCTTTATTTCATTCCTTTGACTTTCTAAAAACACATAAAAGTTTAATAATAAAATTTTACTATACTCCAAATTATTGCACCTTGTATTAAAGTGAGTCTATCGAGCACACAGGGTCAAATCTGATGATTTTAAGGCCGCGTTTAAGGTAGGGCTGAAAACATTTTGCTAAGGTAGCTTGACATGGTACAAGACAACGAGCAAAAAATTGCATGCAATTTTCTACAATGTCAAAATATTGATAAATTATTATTGGACTTCGCACACTGGGGCAAAAAGGTCCTATACCAATAAATCAGGAACTCTATAAATATATGCCAAAATTGATTATTATTAATAGGACGTGTTATTACTACAAATAAAACACATAGTTAACATTTTGAGTTTTATTTTATTTCAAAAAGACATTATCGTAATATATAAATATTTTCTTCTAGTTATTTATTTACGTGTTTACATATCCATACAAAAAAGATACAGCTATCGCTTTCAATACCATCGTTGGCATCATTAATTTTGTCAAAACCACAGTGTTGTAGAAGTCCCGGTTTTAATAAATCTCTTATTTCTTTAAGAATGCACTCAATTTTTTTCTCTTGAAATTTTCTTTTACTGGTTATTACGGGATCGATATTTTTTTTAAATCTTTGTTTCTGGCTTCTTGAGCTTCTTCTGTTAATTGGCCTATAGACAGCAAAGACATTATTTCTGGGCCATGTATAAAATATTTATGTATAGTAGGAGGTATAGTACAAATCAAATAAGAAAAACACACATCGTAATTATGGCGTCACCACTCAGTCTCAAATTAAAATAAGAATTCAAACAGTTGATTGTTAACCGTATACTTGAATCTATGTCAACTAAAATTGGTTGATCGCTTGAAATTGGTTCAAGATTATGACAAAAGCGGATAATCAAATTAACAAATTACAACTCGCAATCTTACCCATAAACACTATTACTATGAAAGTAATTTTACTACATTTTTAAAAAATATTCTTTAGTTTACGTTAAATTTTGAAATACGGACTATATTTTTTATCAGTTGATTCCTTTTCGCCCATAGGAGAAGTGGGTAAGATGTGAAAATCATGTTTTCCTCTTTTTAGCGTATTGCTTTAATAAAATGGTCTTATGAAGCCCTTCAAATTTTAAACTCATATCTCAAAAAATAAAAATCAAGGGGACCTAGCTATAATAATATATAATAATTAAATTAATTATTTATTACAAAAAATTTAATCGTCATCAGAACTAGAGGGAAGAGGAAAACAATCTATAGTTTATTTCAGAAATGTATAGAGGAATAAAATCTCATTAGGTATACAAAGGTACCACAGAGTGACCCAACGAATATTAAAGCCACTTTCATAGTTTGGCATTGTGCAGGTAGTACCACCCGGGTTAGGGTCAATTTATGTGCTTAGCCTATTGTTATCCATTCACAAACACTGAAAATAGTGTGCCAAAGGCGTGCTGATAGGATACTCGTAAAAAGGAAAGAATTTTATTCTAACAGAATAAAAATTTGGCATTATGTACATTATAGTAATAGGTACACTTATTTTTTATTGAACATCATACAAAAAATACATTATACAGAAATTAAATTATGAAAAATCATAATATTCTTCGTCACCTGAGGAACTATCATCTCCTCTTGACGTTATAATTAACGGGTCGACGGTCCGATCGATCAAGTAGTCAAGATCCCACATTTTCTCCTCTTCTTCAATAACATGCTGGACTGCTTTTCGCGCTGGTATCACCTCCTTAATTGCTGGATCCAACAGAAGCGTAACGTCTTTCATTTTGAATGTTGTGTTGTGTCTTGCTACAAATCCTTTCACTTGCGCCCATATAAGTTCTATAGGATTTAGTTCGCAATGATATGGCGGTGTGTGCAGTACAGTTACACTATGTTTTTCTGCTATATCTTCCACGGGATATTTTATAAAACGATGTTTGTATCAATTTGCTATAGCTAATAGCTCTTTTTTTAACAAATTTTCTTCAAATTCAATACTTTTGGTGGTTAACCAGTCAATAATTTTTAGTTTTCTCCAAGATGAAGTTGGAGTCTTCTCTATGCGTCGAAAATGATAACTTGCGTTATCCATAACTACTACTGAATCAGCCGGAAGATATTTTATTATTTTACCAAAATAGTCTTCAAAAACATCCAAATCCATGCCCTCGTTATAATCTCCCGTATGGTACGAATGAAAGGTTAGCAAACCTTTTAAAAATCCCTCTTCGCTTCCAATATGGACGATTTTTAGTCTTTTCCCTCTACCTGAAGGCATTTTAATACCCGTTGAAGGCCTTCCATGAAAGCTTGGCGAGCACTGGTTATATTTTTGTCTTGCCACATTTTTGGTACTGAGTAACCTTCATTAATCCACGTCTCATCAAGATAAAAGATTTTCTTTTGCTCTGTTCTATATTGCTTTATATTTATTAAGTAATTTTGTCGCCAGCTAACAATTTCATTGCTTTCCAGTAAAAGTGCTTTACGTTTATGCTTTTCCCAGGTAAAATCCTTATTTCTCAAAGTGGTCCATAAAAGTTTTTTAGTTATCAACGGAATACTGTCATCCTGACCAAGCTCCATTAAAATCTTATTTAGGGTGGGTATTTCTTTTTTAAAATAAAAAAAGTGAACTTTTCTTCGAATTACACTTTTGGTGTCTTCATCAAGGACCTTTGCTGGTCTGCCTGGACTTTTCTTAGGAGGTTCCACTTGACCTGCTATCTTTCTCCCCCGCAATAATTTAAAAACGGTGGACTTTCCAACTCAAGTCATTTGGGAACATCGGTCGACAGTTTCTTGTACGGTAAATTTCGGGTAATCGTAGTTTATGTAATCGTGTACATTTAAAATAATAAGTTTCTCATTTACTGATAGTGGAGAATTATTGGAACATCTTTTCGTTGGTGTAAGTGTCGCCATTTTATTGCTAATCTTACAATACTGTGAACACTATTTACGGCTTAACAGCAAATACTGATGCGTTAAACTAAACAAATATACTTATAAAGCTCTAAAAATTTTGGGTAAGACACCATTGCCCTTACGGCGCATGGTTAAGCCGAATCTAAAATAGGGTTGGAATTAGGCAGAGGCACTAATAGAAGGTTAACGCAAAACGTAACTGTATAATCTACATCATCATTCTCTGACATATTCTCGCTGCCTTCACTTTCTTCCTTGGACCCCGTATTCACCGTAAATTTAAAATCATCTAGAGCGTCATCAAAAAGATTCTGATTGTGTATAAGTTCATACTCGAGTTTTTTATATGTCTACAAATTCTACACCATTCCTGTGCCGTCACGCCCAAACTTTTTCTATGAAGTTAAACTTGGTACGTAAATAATTAAGTATGCTTATTAGCTGATTCCAATTTTATCAGGAGAAATAACATCAAGTTTTTTTCCTTAGCCTCACGAGTCGTCTTCGGTGATTTAAATGACGTACTTGGCCCATTCCATTCAACTTTTTGAGCTTACTTACTAATTTTTTGATAAGAAGATTGGGACACATCTGTAGCAGCTAGTGTCCTTTCTCTGCAATATTATTTCATATTTTTTTAAAAAAATAATGTAAAGTGTAAAATTTGCTAATATAAAACTTAAAACACCTCTTGATCAGCTGTATCGACTCGCACGAATGATGTGAAGACTACAAGCTGCGTTCTTCCCGAGGGCTCATTTTCGTTCTGCGCATTTCTCATTGGCTGCTTCCCAGCTGGTGCGCTATAGCACACATTGTAGTCTTTACATCATGCTCGCACGTTTCGGAGATGTGCTGGTAATATCATCAAACACTTTTGAAGCTTGCGTTTGTCCAGTAGCTTTTAAACTCATTTGTGTGGGATACTTTGATACATTTATTGATGTAGACTCTCTCAACTGTTTTGTTTTTAGTCGTTTGGTTTGCATCGGAACTAGATTCAAATGGAATTTTGGGCGACCTTTTTCCTTTTAGGAGTCTCTACATCTTATATTATTTTAAATGAAATTGATGTATCAAGCCGCTCAGCATTATTTTTGAGTAACCTTTTTTCTATCCTGAACGCTTTCATCCAGCGCAATTTAAACTGTGATTTGAAATATGATAAAGTTCACTTTCATATTTCGTTCGCTTCATTATTTCATCTTTTAAATAATCAATTTGTTCATCAATTTTTATTCCAAATCCTGAAATAAAATAATGATGAAATTGTTCTCATTTCATTGGTACACAGACAAAAAGTTTTTTTCAAGAAAAGTACAAATAAGTGCGGGAAAACTAAACAATTTTGAAAAGCTAAAATAATACTAATTATAAAAAAATTATTCGAAAACTTGGACTATATTGGAACCCAACTGAAAGCTTAAATATATTTTGGAAAATGTTGAAATAATATTAACTAATTACATAAACTTTTCTAAAATGTTGTTACATATCTGAAGTCGAAGGTTCCATGTTGAAATTCAAACAAAAAATATGAAAATATAACCTTATATTCACACAAAAAAAAATTCAAATCTACAATAGTACACGTATACGGATATTGGTTTTTCCAAAAATTATGAATAGTGGGCTTTCTTTGCTATTTACTTTTTCGACTTATTGCCAGGTATAGGACCTTTCTAACCCAGTGTACGTTGCTTGACATTATGGTAGTCTCTTGCCAGTCATCATGGCTGCCAGTAACAGAAATTCCATAATTCCATTGAGCCTGATGGACAGATTGGTTGTTACGCCAAAAGTAACTAGACTTCTCCCAAGAATTGCAACTTGTAATAAAAATGGCACCAAATCGATTATGTTGCAAGTGCGAGATCTTCCATGAAACAATCAGCTGGGACATCATCAAGCAGCATTTAAATTTCCTAGGATTGATTGGAAGCGCCTTCTTATGTTCACAATCGCTTCTGTTGTAACATGTTTGGACTTTATTTTATAAAGAATAGGATAGTAGGTTAACCTTATGAGAATATCATTTGACGAGGTGGACACCACCAATAGATGACAGTGGAGATTTGGCTCCACAACGGGCCTTTTCTTACTGTACGTCGAAGCTTGCATTGTGTTTTCTTAGCTTTGGTTGCCGAATTACCAAATAACAGATGGCGCCAAAATTATTTAAAATATTATATTCTACCCTTAAGCTGTGTTGTAAAGTTTCTTATTTTGGGTGCCTATAGCAAAGTTGCAATTTGAGTTCATTATTGTATTGTGTTCGTTGTGTTATTGTTGAGTTTCGTTGGTTGTGGATTTGGATTCTTTTTTTATTTGATAATCTTTGAACTTGGATATATATTTCATTTTTAAGGTAAGTGGATATTATTCCAATTAATATACATCAATAGTCTTTTAGTTAATATATTCAAAATATAAGAGGCGCAGATCTATAAATGCTACAGCTTACAATTTCGAAAAAAAAACTGTATATTTGGCGAACTACTTACTAAAATGTATTTATATAACAAATAATCACTTCTTCTTTTCAATTTTTTAGAAATAGCTGGAAATAAATGTGTTTATTTCACACTCGGGTGAGTTATTCTCAAGACAATTACTTTTCGTAAAGGAATAAAAAATAGTGAATATGAATAAGTGACAAATGTTCAATACTAAACATAAATAGGTATTTGATTATCGTCAAATAAAATATAATTCGTCAAATAGTTTTTTCTGATAATGATTTTATTTGTATTATGGTCGCATTGCATATTATAGAAATACAATAATTTACTACAAATTCCAAATCCATTCAATCTTATAAACTTATCAAAAGTACTCGAATCATACCTTAATTTAAACTTAGAAGCCACCTTTATAGTAAAGACAAAAAGAATAGAATAAAACATTTTTGAAAATATTTCAAACTTATACATAACACAATAATAACCGAATACAAAGGACTGAACTTTAATATTTCACAAAATTTGAAATAGTATTTTTTTATGTTTATGAACTAAGCACATAATAATAAGGTAGTGTGTTTATATTTGGAAATTATCCTGTCAATGAGGCAAAAATTTCATCTGTTCAAATGTATATAGACTGTTTTTTTATCACATATTATAATATGGTTATAATACTATATTCTTTGCCATAACAGATGGACAAAATAGTAACAATTAGAGAGAAAATTATAATTTCCTCCATTCTCAAGTTATACATGAAAATTATGCTTTTGTTTCATCCAGCATAGGATGTTTGAATGAAATAATATCAAATACTAGTTTTATTTGAATACAAATTTACTATAGACATTTACCAACAAATCTTCGATACGACGTTTCGTGCCTTCACGAGGCAAACATATAGGTTTTTAATGAGGATATGCTTATTTATTATAATTATTAGTCAATTTACGCGATATAGCACACATGTTTCCTCTCACCCACAAACATATTCAAATAGTGATTTTATTGCCCCGATTCATTCCAGAAACATTGACATGACAGATAGTTCTATCAGTAACGATGAAGATGAAGAGTGGTTGAAAGAGTTACAGAACCTTCCATCTTGTTCTATGGGAATTGGAGTTAGGAAGCAGTAATTGTAAGAAGAAAATGAACGGTTGAGAAAGGAACTAACCAATGTTAGGAATAAATTCAATATCCTGAATATTCAATTGAGACTACAAAAAAAGGATTATGAAAACGCAACTCTCTGCGAACGTTTTGTATGGAGAAGGAGCTCTCACGAATTTTACAAAATCTCTTGTGAATATGAAATTACGACATAAGATGAAATGGTTACTATCTGAAAACATTTGCGACAAAAAGGATTTATTTTGCCAGCAATATCAACAGTGAAATCCGTTGCAAACCTGGATTCAATAAAAAATGTTTATGCACCTTAGTTTAAAGGCGGATACGATGCTGCATTAGGAAAAGAAATGTATTCTGATGTTCGACGAAATGTTTATTAAGAGGAATCTTGAGTACATGAAAACAGACTTAATTGAGGGTTTCGAAGATCTGGGAGAGTTTGGAGGAAAACCTTTCCCTGCCAGTGAAGCTCTAGTTCTCATGATCAGAGGAATCTATAGCAACTGAAAAATTCCTATTGCCTACTTTGTATCGAATGGTGGGGTGTCATATGCAATCACCAAGGCATTGGAAAAACTTAATGAGACAAAACTAGACACTATAGGCATAGTATGTGATGTATCAACTACCAATCAGAAACTCATAAAGCATTTGGAGGTTAACAAAAACCAACCTTATTTTTTTCATAATAAGAAAAAATATTATGCTTTTTTTATGCTCTCCATCTGTTGAAATGCGTTAGAAACAATTTTTTTAACAATAGTTTCATATTTAATGGGCAGTTCATTTGTTTTTCTGGCATTCGAAAAGTTTATGATCTTGACAAAAAGAGCAAAACGGAAAAGGCCTTATTGAAAACTCACTGATAAGGACATCAATCCGAATTCTTTCGAAAAAATGAAGGTTAAATTAGTTGCCCAATTGTTGAAACACAGTATTTATTCTTCCATAATGACCTCTTTAGAAGCTGGTGAACTAATTTCAAGTACAGCTTAAAACACGGCTAACTTTGTTCTAACCATGAACAATTTATTTGATGCCCTGAATAGTACACGTTTACATTCAACAAAACTCTGTAATCGTGTTCTGAGCGATACGAATCGAGAAGTGCTAGCAGCTTTAAGCTGAGGATATGATTGGAAAATCTATACAAAGTTTGAAAAAAGGGAAATTTGACCGGAGGTACATTCAACGACGTTAGAAAATTGTTCTGTAGTATATTTTGGGGGTTAATAATCAAAAAATGTTTAGATCGCTTCAATTGCAAAGACTGTAAAGTCAGTTTAGAAGCTTCTGATGACATAAACAGAGGACAAGAGCTTCTTATATTCTATAAGAATTATTATTTAAATGATAAGTGTACATTGGAAACTCCAACAACATTATTGAAAAATTTCAACATGATAGTACTCAATAGCTTCGACAAAAATATAGGGAAAATTTCAGATAATAAAATAATATTAAATTTGAAAAAGAAAATTGTTGGAAAAATAGAAAAAATTCTTCCCGAATGGTGTGCAACAAATGCAACCTGTTGTAGTCATAGGCAATACATTTTCAATTTATTATTGCGAACTCAGATTTTCAAATATTGCAAAACTTTTTCAAGTTCATTAAAAACTGGACAAACTAAAAAAATGATAAATTGGTAAATCAATACACAATCTTTTTTATGCCAACGTTTCGGTAGCGTTGGTCCAGCTACCGTTATGAAGAATGTTTTATAAAATTATTGGTTTCCAGCTAACATGAATGAAAAAATTCGAAAACTAGAACAACAATAATATTATATATAATAAGATGGTTTAAGACTGATGCAAAAAATTGTTTTACTTTTGTCTAGGTCCATTCACGGTAGATTATATTTTCGATAAATGGTGAATATTGAAATATTTGTGTGGATTGTGGTTTGATTTCCAATATTCAACAAAAAGAATAATGAATAGCCGATAATAATCAACGTTTTTATTTATAGTAGGTGTTTCAAGAGTAAATGTGAATTGACCCAAAAATATCCAGAGGTCATCTCGAATAGATTCTACATGTACTACATTTTACAGTCTTCTTAACGGAGATTCAGGTTATTTAGTGGATTTTGTCCATTTCTTTTTGTGGTCAAAATTAAGAGCTACTTTGTATATATTTTCTTGATAACACATAGTCCAAATGGGTCGGGTACTGTTAATAAAATAATAATTTCCAGAAAACAAAAATATTAGAATGTGAATAATGTTCCGAAGCAACATTATCATGCTTTTTAACAAACATTTTGAGAAGTTTTAAAATTACAATAGATTTACTCAATTGGTTTTTTTTTGTTTTAATTTTATATAAACAATGCCATAAAAAGTGTATTTATTATTGTTACTTTATTTAATATTTCTGTTCGATATTTTCTAATAAATTCATTTACTAAAACTTTGAGTGTTTTATTTAGTTATCTATTATGAAGGATGTAATTACCTCAGAGCAAAAATCCGTGATTCCTGACGTTTATGCCAAAATCTAGCATTTTTTTTATTTACATTGATTTATTTCAATTTATTCATAATGTACTTCATAACTTCACATTGTATTGAAAATACAAAACTTTAACTCATCCTACTCTATTTATATTGAAATCCGTCTGTTTACAATTTAACTGAAAGTCCAAGTATTAGGTAATGCCATAAGATGTTTATTGCCAAAAAATTATCGAATATCGACGACATTGAAGAATTCTACAATGTCATTAATTGAATTATAAATACGATATTGTATTATGATACATTTAGTATATTTCATCTCGTTACGTTTAAAATATTAGTATAGTTAGAACTTTTACAAGTTATTGTTTTTGATTTTATCATATATATTAATACAGTACGAAAGCGGAACAAAATCAAAAATATTTTTCCCAGGAAGAAAGAGGAAAATGGATAAATCACATAAATCAACTGAAAGTTAAAAAAAACATACAAAATAGCCAGGACTTAAAATATCATCAAAATATAAATGTTTCAAAAATACATTCATGACCGAGGTTCTGAAATCTCAAATTCATATTATTTCAGTCACCAAAGGAAAGTATATATATTTTATATACCTTTGTGCAAGCATCCTTCCAATTTAAGTGATTAACGGATTAATGAAAAATTATTTGTTTCATTTGCTAGTGCTACACGAACTCATTACAAAAATATTTTTTTATATATTGAAATTGGTGACAAATAATTAGTACTGAGATTAAGTTTATTTTCGGTTCGAGATGAATACATGCTATAACATTATTAGAAATATGATATTTCAAAATACGCCCTTATCTATCTATTGTAAAGATTCCTATCAAATAGGTAATTTGTGTCACTTTCGTAATAAAAAGTAAAATCGGCAACAATGTACTGTCGGTTCGAATTTCGAAGATAAAGAAAACTTCACATTTAGTTGGGATCTTTCCAAAAAAATTAGTTATTGAAAGTATTGCTGTTTATTTCAGATGGCACTAAGCTACGGGTAATTTTTATGAAGAACGAGCGTAAAAGTAACTAGATGGCGTGCAAAATTACCTCAAATGGTTTTAATATTGTCACTGTTCTACTATCTTATTCTTTATACAATGCCTAAACATACTAAAAAGTTTGAAGTTTGCAAGTCTGGCAAAAAAAAGTTTCGTAGTGCGGAGATATTATTAAAAAAATTATAGCCTCAACATCCCCTTGGAACTGTGATCAGTGTTATCCTTACGGATGAAATACCAAATTAATTAGTACTGGGAATGGGAACAGTTTTAATTTTTTTAACTTAAATTACATAATGTGCTGCCTACATTTAGGGGTATCACTCTTTCAATCAAATTTTTATGTTTTTTAATTGACTAAATTTGTGAAATAAATAAAAAAATTTGATTGTAATGTAATTAAACCAAGAAATTTAAGTTTTCTTCTCCAAACGCACGTGTATGTTATGAGAGCTCATTACAGTGCATGTTATTGTTAAATGTCATTTACAAGTAATGTCGACAACGCGATTTTAGACGTTTACAGACATTTTAAATAAAAAAATGAAAACCTAACTGAACATACATAGTTTGACATTCTTGCTAAGGCAAATTGAAAATTCGTTTTAGAAAATTAATTATTCAAAATTAATAAATATACGTCAAATATCGGCAATGACGAAAAAGCGCAGAACAGTTTCCTAGTTTCCTTGGGAACTTCAGAACTGAAAATATTGATGAGATGATTTTGAATTTTTGCAACATTGAATTTAGAGTGTTTCTGAAAAAACATTAATTTAACTTTCATTTTATAAGTTTAAAGACAATAATGAGCTTATTTTGAAAAATAAGAGGAACTTTTACATCAAGACATAATAGATGTTGGAACATTACCGAGACCCGTACACTGAAAGCATAATATGGAGTTTTGTTTGGAATCTGATAACAGAAACTCCAGTTGAAGATAACAGGAAACTTGAATTGTTTATTCAAACATTTGCAGCTAACTTTAAAGAAAAATCTACCGTAAATTGATGTTCATTATCTTTTAATAAAAAATTTCTTTGTACCGGCGGGCAACTTTCAGGAACGGATTATATTACATCTTCAGGAAAAAAAATATAACAAAAGTGGCTCCGAGAAACATTTGGAAATGATTTTCAGAATTTCAGGTCCATCACTAGAGGGCGTGTTTGAAAATATATAAATAAAAAAGTTTACCCAATTAAGTGGCACCATACAAAATCTATAAATTATAAGCCATTTAATCAGCAAAGTGAATGCTTAAGGGGTTGTTTCATCTCAATTTAAATAGAAGCATAAAAGTTCAAGTAGGTCTTTCAAAAGTAAGCTAAATTAATGTCTGTCGATATATTTTGTCTTTCCCGAACAAAAAAATTCAACAAAAATATTCAGTAGTCGTGGATAAATATAGTATTCTACTCGCGTATAAAGAGTTATTATTATACAGTAGTATTTCTTGTTCTTATTAATATTTCCATCTATGAAAGTAATGAAAATAAGGTATATTTGTGCAAAATTTTTATAGACAGGTGAAAATACACAAAAATACAAGTCACACAAATAATTTATTAAGTAAATAAAATATAGAGTACATAGTACAATCAATTTGAAAATAGACAAAAATTTTTTTCTTTTTATATAATTACTATCACTCCTATTCTAATTATTAAAGATAAATAAAAGGTCACTTCATTCAAATTAGATGAAAATGCCAGTAATTTTTCCCACAAAAATATTTTATAATTCTTTCAAATGTTTATTTTCCATGTTTTATATATAAAAAATTCGGATCGGATAGATTGCAATTTTTTTTGTATATACAATTATGAGAAAAACTTCCGTGAATTTATCAAGTCCAAATTAAAGGTAATTTCGTTACAATTTTAATAAAAAATTAATATTAATTACAAATTCAATTTAACATTATGAAATAAACTATAAATTCACTTAAACTCTATGTGGTTATGACCGTAAAAAAACAAAATTGTATATTACAACTAAATTAGGTACTGAAATTATTTCTAGAAAAAACAACATTTTCAAAAAATAGTCGATGTATTCTAAAGAAAAATTGATACAAAAGTTCTTTGCTTGTAGCTTTCAAGAAAATTCTATTGTTCTCTACTACTCTACTACTCATATCAAATTCTCTTAAATCCGATTTTTTGAAAATTTTGTGGATCTAAATCACAACAAAATTTAATAATAAAATAATTCAATCAAATAACATTTTGTGTCCAAACACCTGTCGTGTATGGGCTACAAAAATATGGACACCTGAGACATATCCTCCATCGTTTTAACAACACTAAAATTATAGAGTCCGTGAAAAAATTCATGTCATTAAAACGTACAGATGATATAGAGAATACACAACAATCAGTGATTGCAATTTTTCCTTAAAGCTGATAAATCATTATTGTACTTTCTATGTCAAATGTGACAATATTCCATTTATTAAATGTGGGGATAATTAGTGTGCTATCGACAAAATAATTTTGTAATGGTTTCATTTAAGTAAAAATGTCTGTACTACTTCGACGACTGTAAGATTCTTTTATTAGGCAAAAATGATATCTGCAATATTTTAGCACAACGAAAATTGAATAAGCGATTTAATATAATAATTACTGATTTCACTGAAGTATGAGATAAATCATATCGTCGGATGAATATACTAGAGCTGTAAATCCACATTTCATGGAAGTTGACATTTTTAACGCCATCTTTCGCATAAAAAATAACGAATTTATGTAAGAAATAGCAGAAACTCCAAATATTCTTTATTTACGTTATAAGTTCGGGAAGTGATTTAGTACGATACGAGATAGATGTGTATGGACGAGGCAACGAAGGAGCCGAGTCAAGAATAACAAATGTTTTTTTTTTTCATACTGTTTCATACGCTCCAGACAAAGATTATTTACTGGTGAAAGTAGTCGAAGGGAAGACATTTATAATGTAGAAGTGGACGATGTAGAGGATACTGGTTCTCAGTTAGTAGTTTGTATTAATCACACAAAAACACATGTTCGAAGTGTTTTTACTGTGATCATCAGCAATGCGGTGCAATATTTGGATGTGTTTAGAAAATATATAAATTTGCGAAAACACCTTCCACTAAAAGCACTTTTGGTAGTCTACACTCAGGGAAAATTCGTAGATCAAAGAGCTGGAATTCACATTGTTGGCGGGGCATCTGAAAAATTGCTGAATTTCCCAATCTTGAGCACCCAGAAAAGTACAAATGGACATTGCTTCAGAAGGACTTCGTTAACGGTGTTGACAACGCTGGAGCTGATATTAATGTTTTATAACGGCATGGTGGCTTAAAAATATGTGGAAGAATCCGCCGAGAGCCAAAAGAAATTAGCAAGAATGAAGAAAGAGGGTGAAACTTTTGTTAAGTCAAAACATCTGTACCATTACTGTTAAAATTCAAAAATAAAAGTTAAATTATTGATGTTAATTGATTTTTTATTTCTAGTCATTTTAAACGGGATTGGGAGACTCAAATTAGTACTGTAAAGTCGACTTTACAATACAGTATGTAAAAAAATAATTTTCAAGCGCATTTGCAGAACTTGTAAATCTGGATGTTAGCTAAAATTGCCAAGAAAACTCATCCAGTATGCGTTACAAAGCAAGTACAGTTTGGTAAATATTTTAAGCGTTGTTAGCAATCTTATAACATGGTGGATCACAAAAGACAAAGGGTTTTAGGTTAGGGGTTTTATAAGAAATACTTTACAAATATGTTGAAGTTTTTTACTTTTTATATACTTTCGATGTATTTTTTTAAATCAAAATATAAATCTATGAAGTTCATTTTATACAAAATTATTTTAATGGTCAAAAATGATTTCAGCCTATTTAGATATACCTAAACAAGCTGTAGAATAAATCATTTCAAATATGTTTAACAACTTGTGGTAACAAAAAAAATTATAGTGGGGACCACGAGACTCCAGGGTTATATTTCAGTAAGTGTTATACACAAAGGTTAAAAAATCAACTAAAAATATATATAGAAAATGAAAATTACTCTTCTCTAACCCCAAAAGAAATTAGAGAAGCTGCTTTATTAAATTGATTGCCGAAAGTCAAAAAAGTATTTAATAATGAATCTTTTTTGAACTGGCAAAAGGAAAATAAAATCACTTCATTTTTTGAATCGTTTTTGTTAATTCACTTTACTGAATATAAATCTTCAACGCTTAGAAATATGATCAACACACATCAAGGTATAAATTTGGAAAATTGTGAAAAAATTATTATTATTAAAACGGTAACCAAAAGGTTATCTGCTAAAAAAAAGAAAACACTTTTTTTAACGAAGATATCAATAACTTTGTAACTAAACCATGAGATGATTAATCCCTGGAAACAAAAGTAAGATATTAAGTAAATATTTCACATATTTATTTCATTACATTCTGTAAATTAAAGTTGCTTCAATAATGGGGGTGATTGATGCATGTAGAAGTAATGAGTTTCAAAATATTTAGTAGTGGATAAAGTTTAGTATTCTACTCGCTTATAATGAGTTATTATTCACTCGTGGATATGAGGTGTTCTGAAGATTAGCTGTCTTAGTTAATCATCAACAGGTCTTCCAAAATTTCATTTCAAACAATATTATATAGCTAATTTCAATTAACCATTCAATACATATTGAGTTAGTACACTAAATATCCCCAAATTTAAAAAAAGGATATCATACGTTATTTTTGAAAGGTGAAGGCTTTTCAAAGAAGATTTGCAGTGCGTGAGGTTAAAGCTACAATTATAAAATGAGAGTATTTGTGGGAGAGGGCAAATATTTCCAAGTAGTCTCTCCAGTCTCCCACATTTTTTTTCATCAAAAATCACTACATCCCAACAAAAGCTTAAAGTTGTAAGTAAACATTTAGGGTAGTTTTAATCGGCTTATCTAGAACACAATTGAACCACCAATTGGAAGAAGGGAATAAACGCCACGTTGCCACGAGTCAAGTTTTCTAAATTTTTCTATTCTATATTATACTGCTCGATTGTGAGTTCGAGGAAAGGAATAAAAACCATTCACTTGGTATAGATTCGTGGGGCAACAAAAACCGTTAGTCGGAAGAAAGAAAGAAATAAATCCTTCCTTTATATCCTTCTTTCGACTTACTTTGTTATATCGGAGACGTTGAAAATAGTTGTAACGACTCATTTGATAATTAATCTGAAGCTCAGACTATGAATAGGAAGAGAAGAGGTGTTATAAATACCCATTTGTACAAAAAAGAAAAACAGAAGTCGCAGTGACTACTTGGTCAATATTATGTGAGTACAAGTACTGGGAGGTTACTGTCAGCTAAATGTAACTGTAATATTGACTGTTTGTGAAAAAAAATTGCATTCGGCATTTTAGTACTGTAGAATAACAGCAAATATTTAAATTAGTTTAAAATGCACGATCGAAAAATAAAAAAAACGTATATTTGATGAGTCTCCTTGAATACTCAATACTCAAATCGTCGCCGTTCAAAAAGGAGAATCCGAAAAAACGTGAAAATCATGCTTTCTCCATTTTATATGCTATAAAAAGTACCTGAAGATAAAAGAGGGAAAATTGTAAACGAGGTAATGTTTTACTAAACGAACCTATTGCTGTTAGTCATTAGCATATCCGATAACTTCCCCTAAAATAATCTCATTACAGTACAATATTTAGAAGCGAACCTAAACGTCAAAATAATTCATGAACATTTTTTGGAAAAATACCCCCGATATTAATACGTAAAATGGTAATTATTACAGAAAATATTTTAATTAAAATCATGACTACAGATTTGGCCATAAGTGAACGTTTACTCGACGTAAGAAGAACTCGAAGCAAAAATAAAAAGTCAAATTTCTCAATGAGAATGCGAATACAGTGGCTGTTACGTGCATATTAAACATGTTAAAAAATGTATAAAAAAAAGAATTATTGGCATTGTGTCAGGAAAGATAAGATATGCAAAATCTGACGATGCATAAGATCCCAATTCAAGGGATGTTTTATTTGAGAAAACTATTGCTTTAAATGTTTTGCGTTCAGGAAAAATCCAGCTGTTTCTTTACTTATCATGAGTGTGTAGTTTATTGTGGAAAACACCCTTTCTTACCCTTGTTGCAATGAATAAAATATATCAATACGTTCCAATTCGTTTTTACAGTGTGACAAAAATTTCAGGACTGATAAAAGACTCATTAGGAGAAAGGACAGAATTTACTATCCAAATGAGTATAATAGTCTTACTTTGGCTGCAAAAACAGAGGTTTCTCGGTTAAATCCGTTACTTCAAACGACATACCTGATTTGTGACTGTGTTCCTAATGTCTTATAATCGAAAGTCTTCGATTTTTTACTCCAAAATCTGGAACGTATTGAGTCGCACTCAATTTCTGTGTGATCAGATTGAGAGAATTTGAAGGCACATGGCAGCGAAATGGAGTTTTTTTTACCGCTACAACCGTCAGACTTTAATGTTATTTTGATGTGCGAAAATGTAAATGTGTATGCAGAAGAGATTTCAACTGATCCTCTTTTGACTTGACTTTCCTCCCAAACATAACAAAGAACATCTTGTTTGGCTAAGTTGTGAACTGTCAAATTGTAGATGACTAACCTTCTCAAATAAAAAATTTGAGCTGAGCCTGCCGGTGTTATGAGGATTGCTTGTAGGTCGAAATTTAAAGATAAAACCGTATTTTCCTTTGCAATTTTTTAGTCGTCATCCCTGGAATTGCAAACTAATTCTTTTTTCCTTGAAATGTTTCTTCTATTTTTATTCTTTCAGTTTCAATCATTTCCTTATGCTCCAAAAACTTTTTAAACTGGTGGAAACAACCCTAAATTAAATTCCCTGTCTATATTTTTTCTAAAGAAACTGAGTTTATAATTTTTTTCTCCTGGCGCAATTCTTTATACATTGCATACATAACGGCAATATTTAAAGAGGGGTCAAGGTAGTTTTTTTTGTAAAGAGTTTCTGCAGTAATGTGACTTGATTTTAAAAACTCATGGCAGCGATGTTTCAAGAAAAGCTGTAGATCATTAGAAAAGAAAACATTCAAAATCCCGCGATACACAAGCTTTGAGTATAGTTCAAGTCATAAAGGTTACTTGACATTTTTCGAATTTATCTATGATCAAAGCTACATTGTTGTTACACAAACCTTCTAAAATCCAGAAAAACCGGCCTGTTACTAAAATACCCATAAATGAGAAAAAATACAAAATATGTATTCTTGACAAATTCTATAGGATACTATTCAGACCTGTCCAGCTACAAAGACCAAAAGTGAAGAAATAGATTAATAATAGTGAGTCCTTACGTTTTTCGAATCAATCAATAGTATTTGCATTTATTGTTTATTTTAATAATTGTTTTGTATATGATTCATCCCATGCCAAAATCATGAATCTGCAAAATTGGCCGTTTTGGTCTAAGTGCACCATAAGTCTTATAGTATTAGCCATGCTAAACTCACCAGGTCACCAGGTCAATTATTCACGGAAAATCAGTTCTCCAACCAAGTTAGCAAACCAAGATGTTCTTTGTTATGTTCGGCAGGAAAGTCAAGTCAAAAGAGGATCAGTCTTGCTTTCACAATTACATTTTCACACATCAAAATTATATTAAAGAGTTTCGTATAATGTCTGATGATTGTAAAGGTAAAAAAAACTCCATTTTCGCTGCCATGTGCGACTCAATACATTCAAAAATAGAAGTTAAGATCAAATATGTTCCAGTTTACTCTGTAGAGGATTGTACACACAATATTTCTGGTGCAAGGACAAGTCGAAAACATTTTGAAGTGACAAATCGAAAATTTTGGATTTTAAGACATTAGGAACACAGTCTTTCAACATTAATCAAATTCCATGGCGTAAAGTTTGCTGACTTCGCTATGTAAAAGATGAACAAAGAAAAATTTTTTTTGAAACCAATAGTGTCCTTGCAGTGATCTGTAATTTGGGTATTTAACATATTCAAACATTTATATATTACTTCTTATTTGTAAATTTAGGTTGATAATTTGAATAATAACACGTGACAGAAAACATGTGTCTATTGCTTACTGAGGTTGTGACGTAGAAAGTAAGTAAATACTGAAACGTGGTCGCAACGTGTCGCCCTTTCAAACGCCATTCTGTTGTTGTTAGTGGAAGAAATTGGTTGTTTAGTGCGATTTGTGTTTTTGTAAGGATTTCAAAAATTATTCTAATTGAAATGATGGCCGAAATAGAATTTATATAAGCAAGACAATATACCTAAGGTGCATTCGTGGTAGCTACGTTCTTTGCTAATAATCAATAGGTGGAGTAAAAGCAGATATGTAAGCAATTTAAAAAGTAGTTAGCAGCGGCCAAAAGATGTAATACATTCGTATATATATATATATATATATAGAACTTTTTAATTTTTGTCTTTGTTAATAGCCTTTTTATCTCCCCATTTTTAGGACATTTTAAATCTGCAGGTAGTTTATTTCAATAAAACTTTGTATTCAATGTTTTTTCATATAAATTGCGATGTTAAAATCCTTTCTTGCTCGGATTTTAAACTGTTTGTTTATGGCAATTAAAAGGCCAATTAATTAAATGAATAACTATTAAAATAAAATTATTTTGCATTGTTTTTAGGTTCCACATCATACAGTTTTCCAAATCTGTTTCAAACTACAGTAAAAATAGCAATAAGTTAACATTTTTTTAATACCCATAGATAAAACTAACATTGAAATGGTCTTCACAAACATAATAATCGCATAATCCCTTCTTATAGCTTCAAACCATTGTTTACGTCGCTTGTCCTCCCGAGGGACTTGCACGAAAACTTTATTTAGTGTTTTTATACTAGTGATTGTACAATGCATCTTGTATTCTACAAAATAGCGATGCGAGTGTTTTTTGAAAAGAATCCCAACTACTCTGTTTAAACTGTATTTACTTCTAACCTCACTTAAGTCTGTTTACTTTCTTTCTACGTCACACTCAATCATGTAACATCAAATGCGTTTTGGCGATTCATTTAGGCATTTAAATTTATTTAATTTTTTTTATAAAATAATATACTGTTTAAAAAAAAATTAAAAAATAGTGTGTGATTAAGAACGATATACTAAACGTAGTTAAGGTATAAAAAAAGTATGCAAGGACCCTATTACATAGATGAAGATGAAGGACGTCAAAGAAAAGTTACATTAAACATGTCCAACAATGATCAGCTACATATTTCCAATGCAAAGTTTAAAGACTTGCAAACCATGTGTAATGTTTTGCAAGTTTTTATTTTCAGGTTACAAAATGATTTTTTTAATTTTTAATTAGCTGACTGTTACAGTCTAAATCCTTGTTTGAGTTTGTGAAAACTTAACGACTTTAATTATTGTGTTCGGCGAACATTTGTTTAAAATATTTCAACGGCATAAACACAAGGGTGTGTTTTTCCGAAAAAAATAAATAAACATATCTAAAATTTTGTTAGGCTGCTTAAATTGGTCAGTACGAATTATACTTATGGCAGAAAATATTTAAAATCGCACAAAAATCATATTTTTCCCTGTCATCACAAACTAAAAGTCATTATCTCGAAATTATAGTTTTGAACATTCATGGCTTTGGCTTGGGACGATATAGTATAAGATAATTTGGAAGATGGAAATAAATCCAATACATTTACATTAGTAAGTTTTTTTCAGTTATCTCCAAAATTAATTTTTGGATTTATTTCCATCTTCCAATAGGCGGTTCAATTATTAATTACTATATAAATATAAAAATATCATTAAATGGAAGCAGCTTCAAGATAGTTTTCTACTAAATTAATATCAAGAGATAATAATAGAATTAGATGAACTGCATAAATTTTTCATATAATATGATTGCGTATTGAAAATAGAAATAATTTGAATAAAATTTGCTTTTTAATTTGTCAGTTCAAGATATCAGTATGAACCAAGCTTGATAGTACTTTCTATATTCATTGATAAGGTAATTTATGAACAAGGGATCATCCAAAATGTGATAATTCCTACAATAAATTCAAGTGTTATTTACAACTCTTTTGATTTATAGTGTATGCGTATATGTGTGCCCATAATTATGGAAATGGTCTCAGTCAAAACTTAAAAAAACTGAGTTTATCTATTATTTCACACCACACATTATTTTAAACTGATTTGATTCAATGGAATTTTTACGATATTGTCAAAAATTAACCTTCAAATAGTGATTGTAATTGTTCAACGTTATTTAGTATTAATTATGAAAGTGGTCCAAGTGAAAAATTTGGCGCGGCGCCCTCTTTGATGATGATAAGCCGATAAAAAACAATCAAATCATAACAAAAACGACAATTAATTCTGGTTTATCTAACAATATAATTCAGTTGTGCTCTTCGGAACTAATTATTAGTGGAAAATATTTTATATATTTGACCACTATGTCAACAGATAGGGGTTTAGTTAAGTTAATGACAACGTACTTTTTATAGGAATATGTATAAAAAGAATAAGACAATTATCTACCATCTTCAGATGAATCGTAACAAGACTTTACTGTAAATTTAGCAATCCCAGATATGGTGCAAGGTAAAACAATACAAATGGTGCAGATAGAAAAATATGAGAAAAGAAAACGGACAAGAAATGAGGATAGTTAAGCACAAAATATTAGAAAATTAAAAGAAATAATTGCGAAGAATACACAACAAAAAAAAATCAAAACTTGTGAATACTTTTGCTCAAAAAAATGTTCAGATCGCGTAGAATATAATGAAATAAAATCTAATTTTGATAATTTTTGGAAACTAAAAGATTTTGTAACCCAGAATCTATATCTGTGAGAAAGACATGAGAAAATGCAGTTAAAAATATTTTCTGTCAATAAGTAATAAGTCAGAAGTGTCGGTTTGCGGAAAATTTTGTTAGACACCTATAAAATTTCTGTACGGCGGTTAACTCGTGCTCTGAATACTGAAACAACTGGAACTGATCTTCGTGGAAAAATGCCTCGATGGATTTACAGGAAACTATTAAATACTGAATTTAATTTAAATTTCCATGCTCCTCGAAAATACACATGCCAAAAATGTAATTTACTGAAAGGAAAAATCAGTATGCAATTATGTACTTTTACAAAATGCCGAACGAGCTAAGAATTGTCTTGCAGAAGAGCAGAAAAAAGCAAAAGAAACTATTTCGTTAATAAGCGAAATATGTACGTTTACAACTTGGGTTTCCATAATTTCCATGACGACAATGTCAAGATGTATTTATGCGATTAAATTACAGCTTCAAGGGGTGCAGAGGAAGTAGATTCGTGCATTTTAGTGCATATTGACGATATAACTACTCAAAAACACATAATAAAAAGTAGCATTAACAAGGATGAAAATTCCTCAGTCATCAAATAATAATAATGAAATGGTAGACCACAAATTTTTGGTATCGGGTCATTCCTTTCTGCCGAATAACTGTGATTTGGGTTTTATAGAAATGAAAAAAAAATTAATTACTACAACCCTGAGCATTATTATGAATTGATAGAAAAGTGTAGAAGAAGAAATACATTTTCGATAAAACGAATTTCGCAGCCGGATTTTATTTAAACGAAATTTCTAGAAGAATCTATAACAAGAGTAAAAAATACCGCAGTCGAATCTGTCTCTTGTCTGCAAATTCTATAGGTGAGATTCTGGAAAAATGAACCTTATAATACGTTCTTTAAAACTTCTTTAGATAATTCCAAATTCCACGATCTCTCACCTAAAAGAGGAAGACCACAAATGTAAGAAAATATTAAATTACTTCCATTATACACCACCACTAGACCAGTAATGGAAGAAAACAGAAAGATATTATATTTACTACCATATATCCCTACAGTTTTTCAGGAACATTTTAAGAATCTTAAAATTTCGAAAAGATACAAATGGATCACGTTATAAAAATAATAAATGTACATGAATTATCTTATTAGTTATTGTTTCAAACAAAACTCATAGTTCTTCATTGCTTTAAGTCATTTATAGGACGTTCAATTAATTTTGAAAACGGTCTAGGTCAATTCAAGCTTAAAAACATTTTCGTGTGAAATTTACACAAAATTTTTCATATTTATAATTAATTTCTATAAATTTAAACTGAAAAAATTATACATTAAAATGTTGCATAATGTAAAAATAGTTTTAAATACCGTGAAAAGAAATATACAACTTAGACCACTTTCATAATTATGGGCACATATACCAGATCTGGGAAAATGGGCGAAACACCGAATTTGTGGCTTAATTATGACGGAAAAATTCTCACCTTCTATTTATACTTTTTTTGACTAGACATGTTATTTCTGAATTAAATAATACAAGGTAAGTACTATGTTTCATGTCTTTGTCAATTAAGAAATTTCCCTTCGTTTTTTTTCAATAAGGTCTTTTTTCGATTGATTTTTCAATGACATTTAAATATAATTATTACCACAGTATCCCAAAGGAAGGTTTATTAATTTTTGTAGCATGAGGTCAGGAAATCTCAAAATTTCATGAAAATTTTATTAGGTGTTGATGAAACCAAAACAAAACTACTTCATGTATGGTTCTTTCAGAATTTATATCCTACAATCGAGTTTGTTAATACTTGAAACTACTCGTATAATACAATAAAAAGTCGATCATTATGTTGGAAAGTGACCAATAAAGACATTATCAAATTTATATACTATTATTACAGATTGCCATTCAGTTTCCCAACTTATATGGCGAAAATTTTTTATTCATTTTAACGTTTGTGTAAAATCACATTTATATCCCATTTGTCATTGTGAGAACGTACATTCGAATAAAGCCGATACTACCCGATGCGTCCAACATTCACCTTCCAATGTTGATTTAAACATTGGACGCAGTCTGGAACTTCATCTGAACTTACCTAAAGAAATGTAAACGTGGTAAAAAAGTGATGAACAGCATACAACTGATATAAATTCTTTTAAAGTAACGTAGCATTTATGCGCAAGATTGTAAGAAGTGTGTATAATTGTACCACTAGTATTGGTTCCAAGTTCGTTCCAATGTTGGATACTTCTTTGACGCGGATCAAAAAAACCGACTTTCCATTGCTAACGTTCCAATGCCAACGTTGAAATCAAAACATTCGTCACACTATGACTGCACGATGCGTCCAACCATACCAGCGTATAATGTTTGGAACTAAGTGAAAGTGATGATTGTTGGTTACAAAAAGTCGCCTCATGCGAATGTCATGGAACTACTGGATTCCTTAGACTTGCTTCTATATATACAAATTTTGAAATCCCACAATGAAGAAATCAGTAGCATATTCGTCACAGATGGAACAGAAAGGTATATATTCGAAGGAGTGATGTCAAAAGAATGATTTTCAAATTTATTAAGATCTCTGCGGTTCGACAATTCAGGAGATAGAGAAGAGAGAAAGTAAACGAATCATACCACCAGTATTCGTCAGTTTCTTCACATAACTTTAAAAAATGCATCGGCGAGATGCTGATGGAATTTAGAGGTAGATGCCGATTAAACATGTATATTCCCTCCAAGCCAGAGAATATGGCATAAGAAATATAGCTTTTACAGATACGGAATATTTGTACAATGTAAATACTTATGCAGAAAGATATACTGATATTGAAAGACTAGCCCATGACAAAAGACCTGCAGAATTCCTACCTAACAAAAGCCGTATAACACTTTTTGGATTTACTAAATATACGACACTGATATTGTATATCCCTAAAAACGGAAAAGTTTGTTATTCTTTTGTCAACAATACACCATGAAATACCAATTTGCAGATACCAGAAAACCCGAAATAATAGAGTACTACAATTCCGCCAAAGGTGGTGTGGATGCAATGGACGAAAAATGTTCAAATATACATGTGGTCGTCGAACAAGGTGATGGCCTATGGCAATTTTTTATAATCTGTTTGACATCTGCAGTATAAACTTCTACATAATATACACTTCATGTTCTGGAAATAACACGAGCCGCTATAGTTTTGTTAAAACATTAGCTAGGCAGTTTAGTAGAAAGTGAGAGCCCACAGATTCTTATGGAAACAAATAATTAATTTAGTAAATTGTGAGAGAGCCTCGATTCCATGAAGAAGTTTTGCACTTCTATAATCCAATATTATATTCAGTTACAACTGTTCATGTTAATATTTCAGAGATTTTGTGAAAAAAACTTTTCTTTATTTTATTATATAAGAACTTTTATTTCCACCCTAAACTACTGATACCCTTACTTTGGATACCTATTCAGATGAGAAATCTAAGAGATACCTATCTACATCGATCAATTCATTTCTATGGATAGAAAAAACTATAATTCTCTACCACCATTATTGACGCAAAAAATACAATGAGAAAAGTTTATATTATAAATTCTGAGAAATATAAAAATGAACAAAGATAATTAAACAATTTTATTGCAGAAATGCAAATCACAAATTGTGCACTGCAAGCATATCGACTTTCTGCATGTAACACAAGTGAATTTACTAGTATTAGTGTCCATAATTAGGGTTTCAGGATTTAAGGAGTAAAACGATTCATTTTCATAAAAAATGTCCGATAGATGATTCTAATTTATTAATACAGTTTTACAATTTTTCGTAGTCATAAGTTAGCCACAAATTCAGTGTTCCGCCTATTGTTTCCGACCCTGTATATATATAATATAAATTTTGATTTGAATCCATATTCAGTACCCTCATTATTTCTTACGTCCTTTAAGCTAGAATCGTTGACTTGCCCTAACTTCTCAAACTCTCTAGTCTATTTTTTAGTATCATAACTGGTCTGCTACACATCAACTACGATTATGAAGCATATTCTGTTAAAACGGTATGCCCTCAAATGAACGTTAATATTATAAAATATTTTTAAACCTTTGCACTGCGTTTACTGCGTATCTTTGAAAACCTTCGCGTTTTCTTTATTGGCTGTTCCTCAATTTCTTCATCTACCTTTCTCTTTGTTTTAGCAGGAAGCGTATCTACTGACGTACTTGGCTGGTCTATGGTTACATATTTCTTCTCAGTGGCTTTTAGATCTTCATCAATAGCTTTAGAGCATTCCGGATGTTCCAAATTGCCTGAGTCAGATATTACTTCTATACCTAAAATATTAACATATATGAAAGTTCATAATTTACAACTCAAGAAGTTTTTAAAAAAGTTTGCAACATATTTTTATATATCATCAAGACTTTTTGTCAGCGTTCAAATATAAAATTTTTAAAATATAAAATTCACCTAAAAATCACGATTGAATCTAAAATGCTTTGCTATTGGCTGTCACGTCACATAAGACGAATAAATCTGAGAATTTGGTTTTTTGTTCATATTTTTTTTTCTTCTAAAAATTGAACCTGATGTTGTAAGATAAAAGTCTGACAATTTGAACAAAATTACATAAACCCTGATTTATTTCAACTCTTAACACTGATCTTGTGTTAGAGGAATCACAAAATTATTTTGTTTATCTGATATCCAAGATTGCTGTGGTAGATCACTGTTAACCGTTAATCTTGAAGTTAATTTTAATGATATATATATATATATATATATATATATATATATATATATATATATATATATATATATATATATTGAAATGATCAGAAATCTAAAAGCAAGTAGGTACATAATGAAAATTTATAATTTATTGAGATTAGTTTTACTAAAGATAATAATTAAACTAAAGGCAGAAAATCGATAAAAAAAATAAAAGAAATTGAATTGATATTTGCAAGTTAATTAATTATAGTTATTTTATATATAAGGAATTATTTATTAAAAATGATATATTCTAAAAGGATTGCATATGTACAAATCATAATTTATCATAGAATAATGTTATTAATTATAAATTAATATAAAACTTAGTGGAAGATTGATCTTTTTTAAAAAAATATATGAAACTGTTGCCAAAATGACCCATAATAGTGAAAATTCATAAACTATTAATGAAATAAAAGTTTATTTAAAAACATAAATATAAGAACTGACAAGTGTTTGAAAAGTGAAGGACATTGTGAGGAGACAAGAGCAAAAGTCTAGTCAGTCATATTATATGGTTGCTAAGGAAAAAAAAAGGAGATCATTATTTGGAAAAAGAGTATCAGCAGAAAAGAGAATGGGGAGTGCAAAGTTATAAGAAATAGAAGTTAAATTTGAATCAAAATACAAAATAATTGCGAATTATTAAAGATGAATGGAAGATAAATATCTGGACTGAAGAAAATCCAATGAGTTGAAGATTTGTTACTAATCCAATGAGTTGAAGATTTGTTACTGACAATTCACAGAAGTAAATGCAAGTTTTAGATCTGATATTGCAAGATATTATCATCTCAGGTCAGTTCCTTCACGTATTATTGGCCAATAATAATAATAGTAACAATATAAAATAATTTAAAAAAAAAGGAATATTATACGTTGACAATGGATAAAATTCCTTTTTGTGAGGTTAAGATTCCTTTTCCGTAGAAATAATATGAATTGTGTAGTATAATTAAATTTTGTTCAATGTATCATATGTAATCCTTCCACAGAAATAGAACTTCTTGATTATATCATATAAAATTGACATAATTTTTTAGTATTTTCCTTATATTGTACATCTAAATAATAGAATATTCATCTGAGTCGATTTATAACAGAGAACTGTGTAGAATTATCAAATTAGAGGAACGGCTAACTTCAGGTTAGACTCATAGGCGTACTCAACTACATTTTATTAAACTTTATTTGAATTAAAAATAATACAATTAACTTTTAACATAAAACTTTTATTGTTTTGTTAAAAGGAAAAACATCCATAAGTTATTTATTTATGCCAGAACTCAAAGAGAGAAAGAGTTTCATGCCCGGCAAATAACGTGCTAGCGACAACAATAGAAAAATAAAAACAATAATAGAGGTAGAAATAAATAATTACAATATATATATATATATATATATATATATATATATATATATATATGTGTGTGTATATATATATAAACCATTAATTAAATAATTTTCTCTTCTATTTTATCGACTTTGTAGTCCAGCAATATCCAAAAGAGATGCTATACCACAGACAATGTTTTTGACAAATACTCAGACTATACTTGCATAATATAATTGCAAAGCAAGTTTGGACAAAAAAACGAAAAAGGAATGTTACGTCATGATTTTACAGTTATAAAATATTCACTGTATTTTATCTATATTATGGCAAAAATAAATAAAACCAATTTTTTGCCAAAGATTTTTTAGTTCTATGAGTAACTTTCATCAAAAAGTGCTATATGTAACTTTTATTGTAAATTTTAAGTTGCAAAACTTTGAAGCAACAAATTCATCTCTGTATTTATTTTTACTGAAATTATCTTCGCTTGTTGTATCAAGTACAACTCTGAACAATTTTAATTATCGTGTGTAACCCTATTATGGTGAGAGCATCTGTGGTAACATTTTCGCTATTTGACGGCATGCATTATACTCGGGAACTGAAAGGCGAGCTATAGATGCCGAAAGCAACTCTGATAGGGAAGCTCAATTACATATCTACTTCTAGAAGATTACTAGAAATAAAATATAAAAATTTTAATTTTGTTGCATATAATTTTTGTAGAGTAATTATAAGTTCTGTCATTTACTGTAGGCCATAAGCTTGTTATGGTAGGATAGTACTGAGATGAAATGCAGATCTTTAATTTTTTTTCTTGTTCAAAATTGTATTTGAAATGTATTAACAAGTTTAATATAAGAGTTGCTCTTCAAAATCTCACCTAATCCCTCCGGATTCACCCCTTGATTCATTAAAGCTTGAATTTCTTCTGGTTGTGGACCAATAGCATTGCCACAATTATTACAAAATGGTGGAGTAGTTGGAGATCTACATCGCCAATATTGCAACTCCGTTTTGCATTTATTCAATTCTTGAAGCAACGTACCTATAAGAAAAATTATAAATTAATACACAAATTGTAACGTTTTTCAATTACCGATGTTTAGATTTATAGAAGAATTAAAATACAACTAATTGTAAATTAATTATTTTAGAATCACCATGGATTTTGATCACCTTTTCTTCATAACTCCCATTCATATTAAGAACCTATAAGAGAAAACGATATAATTGAAGTAACATAAATAATAACTGATCCTACTAAAGTTGAATTTGACTTAAGCTTTGTGCACTGTGTTTTTTTAGGGAATTATTTAATTTAATCTTAAATTATTTCATTTAAAAGTTTGATCATAGAGGTTCTGATTGGATTTTACTTTTATGGAGTAATAATTCATGTCTACACTGGTAGAAAAAATTAATAATAAAATGTTAGCTAGTTAAGTATTGAAATTTGAATACAGATTGGGTAGTTTTAAACTTTTTATTTTTTAGAAAAACTTGTTACGGTCAAAACCATATGAACTGAAAAATGAGGAATTTTTTTCTATTAGATGTACCTATGTATCGGGGTTATTAATACAACTGGGATTTGAAAAAGAAAAACAATAGAAGATTTTTAATAGAACCGAACAAATAATACTAGCCAAACATGTTTTCTTCAAAAATATAGAAAAAATCGTGATAGTCTATTTTCAAGATAAATTATGTTTGTAGATAAAACATGGATATATGCCAAAGGAAACAAATCAAGTTCTTGGCAGGACAATGATGTTAAAAGGGTAAGTAAGCCAGGAGGTTACAAGGGTGAACGTTTTATTATTGTTCACGCTGAGCATCAAAAAAAAAGGATTCATAATAAATGCCAGTTTAGTTTGTTTCTCTAATTCATAGTTGTCAGATGACTACGGGGAAGTGAGTGGTGAAATATTTTCAAAGCATATTGCGACACAGTCAATTCCTCATTTAGAAGAACAGTCGTTAAAAGTAATGGAGAATGCAACTTGCAGAAAAGTAACCTTTTACTTTGTCAAAAAAATATGGAATTATTACTTGGTTATGAAAACCTTTCAAGACCTGAACTATTACAAACTGCTAAAATGAACCGAAAAGAAAATGTATATATCAATGATGAATTGTTTCGATGTAGTTTAAGGCTACCACAGTACCACTGCGAATTTAATGCCATTGAACTAACTTATTTGGGTGCATTGCAAGCCATGATGAAAGGTCTAGATTACATTGGAAAGAGGTATTGGAAAACTGTAGTGCAAATAATTGAGATAATTGTGATAAGACAAACCGAAAAAATAATTAAAGACTGGTTTAACCGAGAACGAAATTTGGTATTGAACCAATGATAATAAATACTGGTGAAGACAGTTCAGATTCCGAATTGAATGAACTCAGTCTCAGTCAAATATTCTGCTATACGATTGTGAAATTACTAACGCTCCTAATATAAATCAGTTTATAAAGTGTAATTTTGATTCAGTTAAGAAGATAGGCTAAATATGTTATTTTTGTGAACTACATAAATATGCGCCTACTTATATGAAGTCATCCTGTAAAAAATCATCTCTCCAGTAAAAATATTAATTTTGGATTTTGTAACTTATTCATCCAATATATCCAATATGTCATAACGCTTATTTCTAATGAGTTGACAGACATTTTGATTGGATCCATATGGATATTGTGGTTAAAGTATTAGTCACGTGATAAAAAATGCCACAGTTTCTTTTTTCTTTTTCATATGCGTTCCAATTTATCTGAACAACTATGTATTCATCACAGGGAATGAATTAACAGAAGATTGTGATATTATAAATTTCCTATATAAATTGAATTCATATAACATATAATATAGTACCAAAAATAAGATGCAGAAAGTAGTTTATATATGGTCTAATGAAATAGGAAACGTGAAAATTGTTCCCTTTAAAACTAAAGTGATCATCATAAATTGGATGAAAATATAAACGAAATAAAATGCGAAGATACTGGAAAGATTAACTAGAGAAAGCGAAAGATAGAAGCAGGAATAACAAATAAAAATGATTATACCACACACTAAACAAAACCACATTTAAACACAAAGATATAGACAAGGAAGTGCAACTGAAGATAACACAATAAAGATGCCAATAATAATATGTGCAAGAAAAAATCGGACACTGGGAAAGAAAGATGAAGCCAATATGATCCCAAATGAGATGAAACACGTAAGGAGAATAGTATTGAAATCAAGTGAGACAAACGTAGGAATGAAGGGATAACACAAATCATCAAAAAAGAGCATATAATAAGAAAAATAAAGAAAAAAAATTCAATTGGTATAGGCACATTTATGGAATGGAAACATGCAGACTACCAAGACTAGGTATATGTTTAACACCTTTTTATGAATAGTACCATGAACCACCCAACCTAATCAAACCTATAAAAATTTACTGTCACAATTCAAATAGCAAATTCTAACAAATGTATTATAAACTCGTTGTTTATCTAGAAACCAACGAGTACCCACTTTGAACATTTATTATAGTTTTTTTATTTTTATTCGATAAGTTGTTGTTTTATTTGATATAAGATAACCAACTAAATTTTTCTACATTACAATTTTTTCCTCATAAAGCAAATTTAATGTTATCAGTAATTAAATAATCTTACCTAACCTAAAAAATGTAACTCCATTCATAACCTAACCTAATCAAACCTATAAAAATGTATGTCTTTCATGACCTAACAGGTCAACAGGCATCAACAAGCTCCATATTTATGTCAATTTGAATTTTGATTCTTGATTATTTTTCAAAGAGAATATTTTAAAACACCACAATTATTAATTAATTTTTAATATTGATATACATATTTTTACATTGTATTTTGACCATAATATCATTCCCTGATGATAAATACATAAGAATTCAAAAACTCGGAATACATATTAAAAAGAAGTGTTTTATTTGCTACAATCCCACAACTAAAACGTTCCCAATGATGAATACATAATTATTCAAAAGCTTGGGATACATTAAAAAGAGTATACTTTGGTATTTTATTGCCACAAACCCACAATACTCACATTTATTACCAGGACAAATCCATAAATAATGGACATACACATTAAGTTTTCATAATACTTACTAAACTTACGAGAGATTTCTTCATTTTTCTTATCATAGTCATCCAAACGAGTAGCGTATTCAAGAGTTTGTTTCTGTTGATCAGCAAGCTGTTTCTGTTGCTCCGATATCTGTTTCTGTTGATCAGATGTTTTCTTTTTACATGACCTCAGATCCTGTCGCAACAAACTAAGTTGACTATTGTAACGCTTCATACCTTGTTTAATTTTTCTAATACGTTTACGTAGTACCATATTAGACTGTGGAATTGTCTCAACCATATCTTCTCCACTTTCTATTTCATCAGTAGATGCATGGCCACTATCTTTAGATGTTTCCGCCAAAAGAGAAGAAGAATCTAAAAACAAATTAGATTTGGCAATTCAATCTATATAAACAGTAAAAAACCCAATTAATTTTTGTGGAGTTTTGGAGGGACTCCAAAAACTTTGTCAGCCAACATATTTTTATAGCAATGAAAATATATCTAATATTTTTTTTATTGAACAGAATCATCTTTTATTAATACTCGGTCTCGTTTAATTGGAAATTGATTTTAAAACAGGTTAAAATGTGAAGTTTCAACTTATTGTGGTCTTTACCAAAATAATATTCGATATTGACAATTTTCAGCAACAATTTCCGAACTCGCCGAACTACCAAATCGTTCAACAGTGTGGAAGACGTAGATACCGGGCGTCTGGTATATGTGTCAACTAACGAAAATATGTAAACAGTGGCGATGGCGTTAGTTGAGCAGCCGTACCAATCTACAGTGCAGCTATCGGGAGAGCTTAAAATATTCGATCGTTCTTTACGACGAATACTGAAACGTACGCATTATCGAGTTTACCGTCCGCGTCTCTTCGGATACAGTCAGGATGATTCGCAGTTCTAGTATTTTGTGGTCGGATGAAGCAATTGTCAAGTTGAACGGTACGGTCAATCGACACAACTGCGTGTACTAGAACGATCAGAATGCTCACAACTTCTTTGTTTTAAGCTTTCCAAGTTTCTGGTCATCTGTACATCGCCTATAAGTCGAATTCCTGATTTCTGTATTAAGTAAAGCATCTTCGTTGTGTGCTTGCCAGTCCAGCTTCAAATGATCGAGCAAAATTCCAAAGATGGACGAATCTAGGCCTTGTAGAGGATTAGAAGCTGTTGCGGAGTATATAGCTTTTTGGTCTTGAAGAGGCCTTCAAATTTTTGTCAAGCTGCCTTGGCTAAATCGACTACGTGACTATACCAGGACATATTGCTTCCAACCTCAACACCCAACAAACGAATTTGCGATGATGATATTTTACGTCCAGACAAAACAAAATTCAGAGCTGCAGTGCCAGCCTTTGCTGTATTAAACTCAATCAAATTGCTTCCACCTGACACCAGAATATTTTCAAGATCAGTATTGATAGTGATGATCTGTTGCTGCCAACGGATTTGAGTGTTACCCGAGTTTATTGGCGCAGTTGATTTGAACGATTACAGTTTATTTTTTCATATATTCATTGAGTAGTTCACAAAAGGTAACTCAACTTGAACAAGCACTACAATTTTTTAAAAAAGTTGAAATTGTAAGAACAAACATAACTTTTGATGAGACTGTCGCAAACTTTAGCATGTGAAGTGAATTAAATTATAGTTTCAATGAAAATATTTTTTTAATGCCAGTTCCAGAACATATTATTAAATTTACTTCCCGAGTACAAAGGGGAACTTAGAATTGGGCAACTTGAGAACTGACATAAGAAAATGGTTCAACAACGCAGGGAATACTGGCGATTGGGTGAATTACAAAGCACCCCTTGCAAACTATGCCAAATAATTCAGGAAATCCAAGATAAGTACTTGGAGACAGTTTTGCGAGGGAAAACATGAGCTAGCCTCAGCACAACGTCTCCGACAAGTCTTAGCAAAAACCTACTAAAACAGGGTTGGACTCCTTCAAAACCCAAACGAGCAAGAAAGTTTGAAGATACTTTTAAAGACTCACTTTCCAGGCAGAAAACCAGAAGAACTTACTGAAAGAAAAGATGAATGTTACTGACAGGAGAAGCAAATTCTGCATGCAAACCAAGGAAACAGCAGAGCATCTACTCTACAAATATCCTGCCTATTTCATCAAAAGGTTTCATTACTTTGAAGAAGTAGTACTAACTCCTTGGGAAATGGAACACAAAAACCCCAGAAAAATAGCATACTTTGGGAGGAGTCTACACATATCGAAGGTAGTAAAACGATGAGATGAAGAGTTTTGTATAAAATATCTTCTAGATAAAGGTGCAGTGGCTGTAAAACCACTACGATTCCCAAAACAATCTACAATCTGAAAATGAATGAAAGATTGAATTTGCAATTGAAACGATATTTACTTCCCAAGTAATCTCATGAAAAATGGAAAAGATTGTGCACCGGTCGAGTTCGGCATAACTAAAAATAGTATCCGGTAACAATTTTGGCAGTAAAGTACAACCGTAAATATTTATCAGAAATTAAATGATAAAATACTATCGAAGAGCTGAGATTAATTTTTGAAACATAGATTCTAACTGAAATTTCTCTGTAAATCTTAGTAACTAGTAGAACCTATGAATGGAATAAACGTTTTTTTTATCTTTGATATTGATGAAACAACTTACTAGTGAACCTTCCCGGAAAACTCAAAAAATCAGAACTAAAATAAGCAATTTCTGGCAAATTCGGTTCTATTTTTTCTTTAAAGTACTCCATGGCCATTGTGGACAAATCAAACATTTCGTCAGTAACTTTATAAGGCAGGTCTAATTTGGGAGTAACTTTAATATAATGTAAAATGTCGTTCACTTCATCTAAAATATCTCCTGGAAAAAAGCAACAATGTTTTCTTTCAATATGCTTTCCGAAAGACATTTGTAAAAGAGTCAAACGCATATGTAAAGTTTCTATGATGTCACTTTCACAGGCAAGATGATGACTACGTCTAGCGGACTCCCTTCGAGGCATTTTGGCTTTGATTTCTTGAAACCTTTGAAGCATTTGATTTTGTAGACGTAAAAAGTGAGAATTAAGAATTTGTTCGCATATGCGGTTTATAGTACGGCACACCTGTAAGAAAAAAATGTATATTTATTACTTGGTAATATTATATGTTGATATAATTTTATACAAATTAGTACTTTAATCATTCTCATCCACAATATACCAATATTTGATTGATATTTGAACTTTGTAAACTCGAGAGTTTATTAGGTTTCCAAATTGTTAAAAACCAGTCGCTTTGTTCTTGCATCTGTAGATGAAGGAAGACAGCGTTTTATAAGGGTTCCGGAAGTTGAAGAAATTTGGTTAGAATGTGTTAAAGAAGTCGCAGAAATATGTAAAAGACGAATATTCGGGGTTTATAAGTCGTTGACGCAGTGAAACACTTATAAATTCATACAAAAAGCGCATGTATGACAATACTATTTTGTCTACTTGTTTCACAAGTAGGGGAACATATCTATAACATGTTTATGCAGTTGAAAATCAGCTTGCTATTGCTATTTGAGTTGTTTACAGATACTTGAAACATTCATCTTGGTCAAGGAATGCTGAAAAAATTCAATCACAGTGCTATTAGACTTAACAGGCGACGAATCATGGATCTATGAGTATGAACCCAAAACAACAATCGACTGTATGGGTCTTTCAAGAGGAGCCAAATTAAAGAAAAGTTGTCCACGCACGAAGCAAATGGTCGCTTGCTTTTTCGGAATAACTGAACATGTTGCCGCCGTTCTATTAGAGCAAGTGTTCGAAAAAATCAGGGAAATCAATAGCAGAAGACGAATCATTCTCCACCATGACAGTACGAGCTCTGAAACATCAATTTAAACAAAGAGGTTTTGGAACAGTCAAGTCATCGAATTGAAGCTCTCACTTATTTTGTAATGTCTGAGGAAGCAGTTGAAGCATTCAAATCACATGTTTTGGAGTTTCCTCAATTGGGATAGAAAAAATGGTTCGACAATTGGTTCACACGCATGTAAAAGTGTATTAATCATAATGGAGAATAGTTTGAATAACAATAAAGCAATTTCCAATTATAAATATTTGTTTTTATCTGTCTACTTTAAGTAACAAAGTTGTTACTTTAAGTAACAACTCTCGTACTAGACAGGTGGATAAGCTACTATACAGAAAAATGTCCAAAGAAGTACTGAAAATGGAAATACAAAGGAAAGAAAAAGTAAAAACAAGAAATAATGACAGAAGTGGTGGAAGAAGCCATATGGAACATCAAAAGAGGAAAAGACAGAATTATCAAGTTGCTAGAAGAGATATAGACTAGATGTGAAACATTGTGAAAGAATCATGAGGAAAAAAGATCACAAGAAAAGGTAGAATACTCTAATACATAAAAAAGGGAAACAAACTATAGGAAAATAACAGTTTTGGAGAATAACTATAACAATAATAAAGTCCAAAATTATGGACAGAGAAATTAAGGAGGGAGACAGTTGAAGCCCATTACTGGATAAGTATATTTAAAGTCATAGGTTCTATAAAAAGGAGTCTTCATAACCAATTCTAATAAGGAAATTTGGAAATAATGAGCTTATGGTATTCAGAAATAGGTAAAGTTAAAACAGAAATCATATGATGATTTGTGAAAAACATAAAAAAAATGTTGAGACAAATACTTTGCAAATATTTGGTTGTACATTCCAATAGGAATAGTAACCGCTCAATTAAGAACTCTTTAACTAATTTATTGTGGTGAGTCAATCTACGTTCTAACCAGTTTCTTTTTTAAATTAAAGTTCATTGCATGTTTTGGCTTTTTTATACATTTTTTTTTTCTATTTTTCTTCATTTTTTCCTGTCCTGGGTCCACGGACTCCCATTTTGTTCAAATTACTTGTTACTTGACTTTCCCATTCGCTTTTTGGTTTTCCTTTGGGCCGGTTTCCATGCTGCTATTTTTCATCTATTTTATGTGTCCTAGCCATCAAATTCGCTACGATTTTATAAATCTGGTGATAGTCTCTCATTCAAGATTTTTCTAATTTCAGCGTTCATAAGGATTGTATATTGTCCGTCACTCAACTTTTTTGGCCCATATATTCTTCTTATCATTTTTCTTTCAAAGGTGTTAAGTTTTTCTTCATCAAATTTTGTTAGATTCCCATCTTGTAGTTTACGTGAAACACTACAAATAAAAACAATGCGATCGATTTTGATAATAATTTTTAAAAAAAAAACGTATATAGATAATATAGTTATAATAATACCACAATCTGCAACTGTTACACATTTGAATTTTTGATCCACCAATGTAACCACCTTTTGTTTTTATTATTTCGGTGTACAATTTTGGCATTCTCTGTAACAATTTGTTCCACAAAAACTTACTCGGGTTGAGGTCGGCAACTTTTATGACCAAATCATTACTTTTAGTACATTCTTCCTTTACAATTATTTTCAAATACTTTTTGCACAACTTCAAGGAATGCTTGGGATCGTTATCATGTTGGAAGATAAATTTTCTGCCAATCAGTCATTGGCAATTGACTAAATTTCCTTTAATATTTTTTATAGCCTTTTTTCTTCAAAATCTCTTCAATTTTCACCAAATCTCCAGTCGTCCTCCCAAAACATTCCCAAACAATCACCAATGGATCTAACATCTGTTCTTCCTTTGACCTGCTCTCAACCACTCTTGTCTTAGATCGAAAAACATCAAACTTTGATTAATCTCTCCCACTCTTCATGTGATCAATTTTCAAGTTCTTTGGCCCACTGCAGCACCTTAATTTTATTTTCAAATATTTACTGCTACAGTTCTAAAAATGTCAGTTTTTCTCAATCTCTTTCATGGTTGTCTTCAGCGGTTTTGGTTTTTCGAGGCCGCCTTGAACGTTTTTTATCGCCAAAACTCCTGGTGATCCATATTTTTTCAAGTTGTAGTCCATGGTACGTCGACAACCAAAAGTTGTCTTGGTCCAAAAAATATAATGCAAATTTCAACTTGTTACATAAACAAATAAGAGAGGCTATTATTTTTGGTTTGTGAGACTCCTTTTTGACCTTCGCTTGACAATATGATTATTTTGAAATTTAAAAAATGGATTATGAGGTAGACAAAAACTTTTGACCGGTAGTTAAATGCAGAGATAGTTTACATGAATAATATCATAAATCTACAAAAGTTCATATGAAATGAATAGAAATATACTAAGCGGGACAAGATGAAAAACAAAAAAACATTAGAAAAGGGAAAAAATTAGCCAATAATATACAAAATAAACAGAAAACTGCTGAAATGGTATGGATATATCTTAATGAATAGGAAATATTAATAAATTATGGGGTAGGTTGTGAGAAAAATTAATAAATTAAATAAAAGACTGGAAACAAAAAGAGGAAAACCTTTAGAGGAAATGAGGCAAATGGCAAAAGACAGTGGAAGAGAGAAAAAGGAATCCTGAAGACTTGAAAAGATATAAGGAAAAGAGAAGAAGAAATATTATAATTGCTTTTATATTTTTCTTAGTATTTTTAAAAATATGAACATATATAAAGAATAATACAAAAGGTTACTTTTAAGTGTACTTCATATATATCAAAATATACATTTACCTCATATAACTGAAGATCTATTTTCCACAACAGAAGATATAAAAATATTTATTACTGTCTATAAAGTTCCTTAGTTGCTAGTTTTTGAATTTAATGTTAAATTTCTTTACAAAACCTAGGAGATATGGAAGAAAAACCAGAAACGAGGAGCTAAATCATCCAACTCACAAATGAAAATATTTACTTACCAATCTTAATTGGCAGATATTCTTAAATCTTAAGTAACTAAATATTTTTTCTATAATTTCTTGAGGTAAATCAAGAAGGTATGTTGATTGCACAGGTGATGAAGGAACTCTGCTGTATTGCATAGAGCTACTGCAACCAGCAAGTGTAGTTGTTGTACTTGTGCTGTTTCTGGTAAATTTTGCAGGTCCTTCACTAGTGGACTGGTTACTTTCACCAGCTCCATTGTTCCCTATTGTCATTTGCCTTGTTGAAACCATTGTTTCAAATTCTTGAATATATCCAATTTATATTAATTACTGGAATAGAGAAGATTATTTTAAATTAGAGGAATTTAAAGATATATTTTTTTGGAAAAATAGTTGTTGCGATTGATTTTTAGAAATTCCAATCCATTTTTAAATAGAAAACGTGTAACCATGATTTTCAAAGGAAATGTACACTTATGATCACCGAAATAGCATACAAGTCTTGGGACAGATTTTTGCTATTTTTTAGCTTTGTAAATTTAATCAAGTCCAGTCGACTCGGATAAATCCTCACCATTCAAATCCGTTTGTTCATTACAAGGTATTATGCTTTAGAATTACAGGGGAGCAGTTTTATTTTTTTATCGCATTGATGACCTTTTAGACTATTTTCTAAATACTGAGATGTGTGCCCTATGTAGACTGCGTCACAATCAGTACAGAACACTTGAAATATTTGGATAATGTACAAAACCAAATATATTGGAGCTTGCAGCAAATTTTGGAAATTGTGAAATCTTTATTAAATCCAAGCTTTGGAAAATGTTCTTCCATCATTGGGGAAACTACAATATAAGTGGGGAGGTGAATAAAAAATTTAAATCATGTTTTTTAATTTTGTCTTATAATCTTGCCCTTTTTCTGTTTCCAAACTATTCTGATTGGTCTATTTGAACTACTACAATTAGATTTTCAATTTTTCTTTAAAATCTTGACCTTTTTCTAGTTCCAAGCTATTCTGATTGGTCTATTTGAACTACTACAAATAGATTTTTAATTTTTCTTTAAAATCTTGACCTTTTTCTGCTTTCGAGCTATTCTGATTGGTCTAATTGAACTATTTACATCAACTATACATGTTATTAATATCAGGTTAAAAATATTTAAAAGACGTAATTGATGTTGATTTAATCATTAAATAATGTACATATTTTCATAAAATACCATGAGATGTCAATTACTAAAACTGATTTACAAATACATATTCACTTATGTGTTTACCCAATTAACCTGCTTATAACTTCCAAACAGATTCCACAAGATATGTTAAAAACATTGTGTTATACTAGTTACTAGTTATAGATAAACGAGAGTTTAAACTTTGATTTTTAAACAAGCTCACGTATATATATATATATATATATATATATATATATATATATATATATATATATATATATATATAATATAAAAACTCGCGAGTATCAGTAAACCTACTTCTGAATCCAAATAAGAATCGGAATCAGATAATGAATGGTTATTTCTTCTTATTTCTCTTTCATATGATTAACTGCTCTTGCCTAGTTTTCAGGCTTCACAGTCTCCAAAAACTACTGATTAACATCACTCAGTTTAAAAGAATTATTTTTTCTTGCAATTTTTTTCTTTATCTGTAACCATACCAGTTCAATTGTATTTAGTTCGTAATGATATGGTGGAGATCTAATCACCGTTTATCCACAACTTTCTGCATTTCATCAGTTTCGTATTTTTTAATTTTCTCTTTATGAAGGGAATACAGAGAAAACAGTTCCTTTTTCACAGAAACGGGATAAAACTTAATATTCTTTAAATTTAGCCAATTCTGCATTATCCATTACTACTATACAGTTCTAAAGAAGATCTATCTTTCAAACTATTCTTTAAAAACATCAGCATTCATGCCTTCAATGTAGTCACTGGAACAAGTAGATTCAAAAATAAATAACCACCTTTAACAAAACCATTTGAACTATCGATATGTACTATTACCAGTCTGCAACCCTTTCCTATTGGTAGATTTAGTAGACAATTTATGCAAAAAAGCCTGTCTTCTATTTGTAATAGTTCCTTCTTAATCAAAATTTATTTGGTGTAGTCCCTTATTGATTAATTGATTTCTCATTTTTTTATAGTCCTTAGGTTCTTCTCCATTCAACAATATCATTTCTTTCTGGAATGATGTTTTCCAGCAAAAACCAGCAAAAATTTTTTTTTAAGTTTCCATAGTGTGGTTCAACTCAGTTTAGGGTAATTTTTATCACCTCAAACCTTGACAAGAGCTTTGTCTACTATCGGAAATTCTTTACTAAACACATGATCTTTCCTTTAAAGTCTATGATTTCAATGATTTTCAATTTGAAATGGTTTTCCTGGAACTTTAGTTCGAAACTAGCCACTTTTTTTTTCAATAACTCCCAAAACCAAGCCTACAACTAGCTAATTCTACTGTGTATCAACACTTTTACATAAATGTTGTCTATAAATGATTCAAAATAATTGACCATTAATGTCTTCCTATTAACTATTTAATGACCAATTTTTTCTGCATTTAAGCGCTCTTTCAACTTTTCCATAAACACTAGAATTCACAATAAATTGCACACTGCACCTTGAAAGTTGCAATTAAATTAAATTGTAAAAATGCACAACTTGGACTTCCTTACTATATGGAAACACCTAAAATAGATTTTCGCTAAAATTTGTCAGGAAGAAATTCTTAGAATTAAAACTAAATTTATAACTGTCAAATAGGTACTTATACATCTATACTATCTTATACTATCCATTCTCCTTTTTTTGCTATAAAAGTTTGTTTTACGAATTCATTACCTATCAAGTACAAAAGCACCATGCCGGAGTATATCATCAATCCTACAATTGATAAATTGCTCAATAAAACAATTTATTCATTGTAAATTTGAAAATATACTGAGAATTGGATAGTCAGTCCATTTCATTTCTTACATACTCTGAGAATACATTTGTCTTCATTAATTTCTTTTTTTCAGTGCAGTTCTCTCCATTATATATTCTCAACTATTATTTTTTCCTGATTCCAATGTCAAAAACTACATTCCAACAACAAATTATGTTTTTTTATTACCACTTTAAATGTAATCTCTTCATTTTTTTCCTTATGTTACAACTGTGCAACCAAAATATAGATTTAATAATTTCACTTATTGATTGAACATAATTTATATGAAGTCTTTTGTGTAGTTAGTACTTCCACTATAAGAGGCACAGAAGTTGAATTGTAGATCTACCTATATATTCAATAAAATAGTTTATTATCTAAACTGAATTGCCATTTGAATAATTCAAAACATGAAAACTCTAAAGCCATTTTTCATCTGTACAAAAAATTGTTAACATTATTCTTTGGTATATACTAGTTGATACCATCCATAAATTGACATCCTTGGGAATAATTACTGTTTGTTTACTTTTTACAATAGGTACTTTGATAAACAGGTCATCGGAATTCTGAAGAATACTGTTAAATTTGAGTATCACAAATTCCATAGGAGAAATGTTTTATTGTATAGTAGTTGTGGAATAGTTAATTTATGTCTAAATTCATAAATACACATCCAGAGCTAGTTTAAAACAATATTCTAAGAAAGCAATGTGAGAAAATATGAAATTAACAAACATTAGGTATTAGTGCATATCATTTTCAATATGCATCTCAGGAAATGAAATTAAAATAGTTAGGTACAATATATATTCAGTTCCAGAGGATCATGTAGAAATGGGTTAAAATCAAATTTAATGTATTAAAAATTAAAATACCCAAATTAATTCCATTGCTTTCAATTTTAACATGTAAGCTTTGTGGAAAAGTAATGAATACCTTCTTATATGTTCATTACAGAAGATTATACTACCTACATAACCACATATCAGAAAGTGAATCTGGAAAATTTCAATCGAGAATATTTTATTAGGCCTGTTTCAAATACCTATAATTTTATCTTTATAAGTTAAGTATTTGAACTGGCGACTATCCATAAATATTGTGTTATTTTTGATACAAGGATTACTTATGCCAAGACTTTGTACCAATCTTGTATCTTTTTAAAAATCTTGTAATTGTTATATAAAGTTTTTCCCAAATAATATCAAGAGTTAGATAATAAATTTTGTTAACATTATAGCTAAAGGCACATAGTTAGAATACGCACAAAACATTAAATCGATTTCCAACTAATCTTAAAATAGTAGTAAAGAAAATTACTATAAGCCTACCTTAAAACATTTTAAACAATACTTGAGCAAGACATTTTTTCCATCGAACTTTCCTGAATTTGTGTTTGTTCGAACACTTATCTAGGACCCCGCAGCTTTCAATTAATTTATCCGGAATTACGATTGTCTATACATTTATTTAAAACAAAGGATTAAATTGTAGTTTAAATAAAATAACGTTGGCAATAAAAAAGGGAAAAATTTCACGTATTGCCCTAATACTAACGACAAAATTTTCATTGCAAGAAGGAACTGATAATAATTTTATCCACCACTCTAAACATCTAAACGCATGCGTTATAGTCTCATTGGTTTCACGATGTGCGCGTCGACGTTGCGAGTTGTATTAAACTGAAAATGTATACTATTTATTTTTCTATTAATTTATGTTAAAATGCGAATTTAGAATAGCTAGTACCTAATTTCAATTTTAAATAACAATAAATATTCAAAACCATTCTATAGTACTGCCTCAGCTAGAAATTCTCTGATAGTTTGAGCAATTTTAAAAGGATTAAGTACAATATAAAAATAATATAAGAAATGTGGCAATAGTGATGCGCGACAATGTGATTACTGAAATTCAAAGTAAATATTTTTATTAAAAATGTTTCTGTCTATTTTAATTTTTCAATAATATTTGTGGGATTACTAATTAACTTGGAATTAAAAACATAATTCGTGAAAAATTAACACAGAGAAGTACATATCATACGTTTCCATATATGTAAATATACATAGGCGTAGGCAATACTTTAAAAAGTGATATATATTAAAAAATACAGCACAACAGAACAAAGAAAACACTGAAATGCTTACAGATACTCGATAATCAGATTAGTGGTTACGACGTTGAGGTATATAAAAACTTAGTGTTTGTAAATATTATAGCGATGATAAACATTACAATGACATAAAACACGAAATTAAATAACATTTAACCTCGAACAATAATATTTGGGAAAAAGAATAACGTGAATGTTCAGTAGGCACATAGAAAAATTGAAAAATTTTTGTAATAATAATATTTGAGAAAAAGAAGATAACCTGAATGTTTAGTGTGCACATAGAAAAAGTGTAAACAGGAAAATTCTATAATGATTTTGGTAAATCTGCGACAAAAAACATTCAAACATCTTAGGCGCACGTTAAATATCAGAGAAATCTGAAAGGGTCTCGGTAATTTTATACTTTCGCGTTCCCCTCGTTTTTTTGGCTCTAGAAAATCGAAAAATCATCCAATTTCGAATAATTTTTTTAAATCTTCGTTTTTAAGGCGGATTTACGAAAACAATTATGGGAATAACAAAAATGAAAACTTATATTGGTTTCGGGGCTTTAAATTTTTATGAAAATGTAATCATTCACGTATAATTTTTTTTCAAATAATCGAAGTTATATTTTTTTCATACACCCTAGTCGGTATGCGCTGCAGAAACCTATCCTAACTTTTAATATTATACACTTGATTAGAATAAGTGATTTTAAGAATGTTTTTGTTCATATAACTTTAATGATTACTTAATCAAAAAAGTACAAACGATTATATGTGAGGAAAATTCAATTTTAAGAGAAATTGTTATTATTTTTAATTGTAAAAACATGATAAATAAACATTTTTGTAAATTTTTTTTAAAATTTGTTCGTTTTTTGTGTGGATTATGAGAAAAATATATAACTTCCTTATTATTATTACTATCTTAATTACTTTGTTTGATTACTTGAATGGAATTTTCTAATTAAATTTTCACAAACTTCTGCTTTCTTGGTTTTGATATTTTGAATACATGAATTAATTAATTTCACTTATATATAGAAACATTGCTTTTTTGCGATTCTCTAAAAGTATGTTCATTTATGCCATTTTTACTGAGTCTAAGTTTCAATTTTATAAAGAAATTGATTTTTATACTGCTTACATATATTTACGATGCCGACAATATTCATTTTCTCTCTTGTTCCAGACACTTTATCTATACTGCGCATGCTTGAGAATGCGCAGAACCGAGCTGAGACCTCGGAGAATAGGGAAATCGTTGTCATTCTGCCTTCCTTAGTCGGAACAGCTTCCACTTATAGAAACTGTCCATATGGAAGTATTACATATATGACAGTTTATATTGCGTTTTATTTTCCTCGGAAGTTTTTCAAATGTTTTTTCATCCATTCTCAACCAATTGTTTTATATTTTCTCGTCTAATAATCTAGCTAAACTGTCATCAGACTCCAAAAGCAAGGCAGAGGCAAATATAATTATTGCTAAAGTTTGAGGTTAGGAAATTGCTTACTTTTACTTTAGGAATTTTGATTTGTGGCAACCATGATGCAATGGTAAGAGACTTGCATGATGTCAAACGACGTACAATATTCCTCCATGTAATATTTTAATGTTGCAAGAAATTGCATGCATGTTTTCTTGCAGCATGCCAAACGACCTTTGAATGATATCTTGTGAAATAAATCATCTATAAGAGCCTTTTACCAATGAGTTTGAAAGATGAAATAGTTTCGCTAGTTTTTAATTTTGTCATTCATTGACTGACCGATCATCAAAACTCTAAGGCATAGGCAAGTAGACATAGAAGCTTCAAATTTTGAATACAATTAGTATTTGGTGTATGAACCACGGAAAAACTAAAATATTATGCAATTTCAGTCCTTTGGATGTAATAGGTCGGTACGACTATAGGCATAGTGAAATCGGCGAGTGTGTAAAAGAGAGATAGCAAAATCAATGAGTGCGTGAGAGATAATATGACGTCACAATGACGCAGCGTGAGATAGGGTCTTGTGACGTCACATGAAGCCTATTACATCTACTAGTCCAGTTTTCTAGATACACCAACTGCATAAATAACTTTGTGTTCCCATATGATATGATATACAGAGTGAGTTTTATATATGGAACGCCTCAATTATCTCGGAAACGGCTTGTATGATTTTTATATATTTTGTACAAGGATCTTGTGATACGGCCAGTATTTACATTGTTGTCAGATCTTACCTTTTTCACTTTATTATAATGCGAAAAAACCGGCCCTAAAAGTGTAAAAATATATCATTCGTCCCTTCATTTTGACGCATTCGGCAACCTAAGTGTCCTGCACAAATTACTACTATATGTGGTATGGAGGGTAGAGGTGAGGAGGATCATCTGATATGAGGCTTTAGCTATAAAACTGTACGCTTGTAGACGGTAAATTATAATTCAAAATTTGACCAGAATGGCGCTCCTGTCGGACGAGATATCATATGAATGACCTCTTTCAAATGTTTTCTATCGGGCGTGCCGCGATTTCTCGCTCATCGGCTTCACCGCTTAGGGATTCTTTAGAAGAGGGAACCGGTCCCTGATCATGTATTGTTCTCCGAGACATACCTCGTTCGGAGAGCTCATAATATAATATAAATAAGTAATATGTGTATATAAATATTCTCTCTCGAGCGTTATTGAAAAATAATTCGATGTCTATAGACAGATTCTTCTTGGTAATATATATAACTGACGGAAGGGTCTAAGGCGGGAGATCAATAAATAGTTTAATGATTCCCAGGAAGTTCGATTTCTAATGTAGTTCGACCAGAACGTGTGAACGTTAAGCAGCTACTGTCGGCTGCATGAGAGAGATTCGTTGGTTAAAGTTTGGTAGGATAAGGAGCATTTTGTAAGGAAGGTGGTTTGTTTGAGTGGGCCCTGATATAGGAGTAGCTTCTCTGGGGTTGTGGTGGTGGTTTCGTTGGGATGTGTTTGTGGAGCTTGTAAGCGAAAACAGTCCTTCTCGTTTTTTTTTTGGTTTTTCGAAATTTTGCGTTATTTTATTTGTTTGTTTTAAATATTTCTGTACAGCGGGTACAGCTGTGGCTGCATTATTCCCTTTCGTCGGCCATTTGGCTGGAGAACTGGTTCACCAGGTTGCAGGAAAACCGTAGAAAACCTGCAACCCCGACGATACGGGCTGCATGAACTTTGGCCTCTATTTATATACGTTCAAGCTTGTGTTAAGAGCATTTTGATTGGAGAGGACGGAAGCTATGCGCCGACACGCATGCGCTCTGATGACACAAAATCTAAACTAGAAAAGCTACTGTGAGATAATGCTGAATGTTAATTAATTATTGTGAATTTGTAAGAATTTTTGCAAGTAATTTATAAATTTACACTCAGGCTATAGTAACGCCTCCCAAACGTAAAGGGTTAAAAAGGCTTAAAACTTTAAAAGTTCAGAAGCTGTCATTCCGTGTAATCAAAATTTAAAGCGATAAGAAAAAACTGCAGTTTGGTTCACGCCCTATGAAGGTGAGCTAGAGGTAAGTAATAAAAACAAAACACCAAAGGAGAAAGATAGTGACTGTAGACGGTACAAAGAAGAGTAATAAGCAAGTGATAGTGAAGATATTCAGGGCGGCGACGCAGAATGACATTATTATGGCTATTTTGAATCTACGTCTTCTGAGTGTCTGTGATTCGTGCTGACGTTGGGGAACATCATTCCCGTACTGGAATACAGGACGATGATGATAAGGCCGTATTTGTTTGTGAAATATGTTCCCATTTTGCATTACCTAGCAGACAAAAAGGGATAATTCGCAATTTTTTTGATTTTTTTATGTATGCATTGTAGAAAAAATATTCATATTCTACTACTTTGCTCTAACATGAGGTAAATTATAGTTTATTTCAGAATGAAGAGTAATAAAACCTCATTAGGTATGCAAAGGGATCACAGAGTGACCCAACGAATAGTTTGGCATTGATTTCATTGTAAAATTGTTTCTTTTATCAAGTGCAGGTAGTACCACCCAGGTTGGGATCAATATATGGGTTTAGCCTACTGTTATCCGTTCACAAACACTGAAAATAGTGTGCCAAAGGCGTGCTGGTAGGGTACCCGTAAAAAGGAAAGCCGAATCTGAAATATGCTTGGAATTAGGCAGAGGTTAAGGCTAAGGCTAGAAGGTTAAACGGTACCTGTTAAACGCAAAACGTAACTGTATAATCTACTACACAATAATTCGATATTGACACTTCAGGACAGAAAACATACTTTTCCGGATTCTCTTATGCAATTACTTCAAATTTTAATATTACAAACAATATTATTTCAAGACCTACGCCTATGGCCGACACCGAAATTGAGCCGAATTGGACGGAATTCCCCATTTTATTACTCTATATCTTTCTGAAATAGACTATAAATATACTTGTCACTTTGTTTCTATACTAAATTCCTTAAAACCTCAAGTATGCAACAGTAAGGTTTTAAAAGTACTGAAATTAGATGTAGAATTAGAGACAAAATAAAAGTTTTTTATAGTCCAATTCATAGTGTATTAGATAGGAATAAGGAAGTGAAATTTTCCCGCTGGAATTCTTTTTGTGATAATAGTTATATTGGTGTGAAAAATTTTGTACTTTTGTCTTGTTATCTATGTGTTGGATAGTTTAAAAGTGGTTGTGTAGAAGAAGTAAAAATCCTTACATGTTTTCGAAACTTTTATGGCAGTACAGATATTATTACAGCACAAAAATGTGATATTAGAAGGAATTTCAGTAATATTTTAACAAACATATCATCTATAAAAACAAAATTATCCCTCCCACAATTTTCTTGCGACAATTCTGAATCTTGTCTGAAATTTTATATAACCATAATGTAGAATTTTACTGACTCGTGCTTGAATAATAAAATAATTAAGTCTCCACAATTGCAGATCGATTGAGAAACAACAAATATCTTTAAAATTAATTATATAGGTAATAGGAATCACTTTATATTTTATTTTGAAGGAAATCAGGAATAGTTTAAATTAAATTTCATCAAATCAAACAATATTTCACTTCACACTAAGCTAAAAGGATCTATTCAAGAGACGTGGATCAGTGAGTAGCCATTATTGTCTACAGAGAAACCAAAAACTGACCTTGAATGATGTTAGAAATATAAAAATTGTATTTGCATCACCTGGTAGCTAAATAATTGAGATAAGCGGCTATACCTCGGAAACCGTGTAACTTACAATCGTTCAGGGAAAATTATTGTTATAAAACTGACCAAGAGAATTTGCTGGAAATTAGCTACAAGTTTGTGAATTGTGAATAATTTAAATTAAAAAAAAATAGTTTTCTCCAAAATTTGTCTAATCAAGATATATTTAAGATGCCAATAAATGAAATCTTACATCACATTTAGCTTTTCCCACTATCTCTTCAAGTACACAAACATTTAATTAAAAAGTATCTCGGAAAAGTCTTATAAAAATTCTAACTGTTAGATAATAAAAATAAAATTTTATGTAGCTTCATATTACCATTGCTAGATGGAATTCTTATCAAAGGAATTAAATCAATCGAAGTGTTTTCTATTACAACTTTTGACATAGATTACCGTCCCATAAATAGACACTATTAAATTCGAGAATTGAGTTATATCAATTGACATAAAAGTAGGATTTGGAAACAGAATTTTTTTTTAAACAAAGGCAACTGCTTATACGAGATTTATTCCAAAAGTATCGAGCCTCTTTTTCGATCTTCGCAGCGAGCAACCTCTTTGAGGCATAAACAGCACCTGTAACTTCACGAGTTGTTTGGTGTCGATGAAAAATTTTTTTGTAATTTTATTATACATTTTACAAATTTTAAAATAATAACTAGCAATTTCGCTGAGTCAATTCTATAATTGTTTTAATACAAATGTCATTAGTGATGTAGTTTCAAGACAAAGCCATACGGATTTAGTCACCAGGCATACAAACAGTTTTATGGTAGGATATCATAGAAGCATGTTCAAAATTGTCAAATGTTAGTTGTTGATTATTCTAACAACCCCTATATCAATTTTTTATTTGTTACATGTCCCCTTAACTTTCAAACTAGTGAAGATTGTTATTGAACCGTTATTTTTAAGCATGTGGATATTGAAATACAGTAAGTTGCTATTTTTCTGAAATGATCTTTTTCAAATTTTCATCCAATTTTTTAGAAATATTTTTATGTACCGACATATTATTAGCGAGATCATCTATTGTCCGTTTCAATTGATCTATGTCTTTGATCACATTAGAATTGTCCAATATTTGTGTAAGAGAACTGTTCCAAAAATAATCGATGTCTTCTCCTACATTCAATCGTTCTGATAGATCAGATGTCTTTTTAACTTCTATTATCGCCTCTCTTTCTAAATCCTCCTCAACTAATTTCCTTATTTTAGGGTTAGATATGTAGAACCAATCACCAAAAACGTATTCAGAGAGCTCATTTTTATTATAAATTACGAAATATTCTTTAAATATAGAATTGCGATTTAAACTCACATCAATTTCTTTCAATTTTTCTAAACCTATAAGACCTACAATATCCGTCCATAATACATTCTGTATATCACACAAGTTTACATTAGGATCGATTTGGCGCAGCAATAAACTCATTATTTTATAAAAAAGTGTATCAGGTTGGTTAGATACTTTTGAACTATATTTAATAATACTTTGTTCAAGATCAGACTTATTAAGTGGTGGCCATTCACATGACCAATTTGGTAACATCAATTTTGTTAGCAAATCTTCCACACTATCCAAATACGATTGAGTATTCCAAAATGAAGGGAAATACCGAAATGAGCACGGCAAGAAATCGGGAATGTTGTTATTTAAATATTTTTTGAATTCATTGGGAAATGTAATGTAACGTGTTCTTGGATTGAAAATAAGTAGCTTAAGTTTATTTATAGCCTCATTGAATAAGTTTATAACTACATTAGGTTTCTGTAAACATTTTTTATAGCTTGTATTCCATTTTGAAAAACTGTTTGCTCTTTTCCATATTTCTGAACATGCATACTTTGTTATGAAAGCTTTGAAAGTATCGAGTTCCAGAGGCGGAGAACTATCGACGTTTTTAGCTAAAAACATTAGCCCCTCTTCAACTACTTCCACCAATTTACAATCAAAAGATGAATTTTCTATTAAAATTAAATAATCGGAAACTATATTTTGTTCTATCAATTCTTCTAAATTGCAATCTCTGGGATTCCCCTCTCGAAGAACTATAACAATCGGTACTTTAGTATTGCCGTACCCTATAAGATTTTTATACATTCTATTTTGAAGATTTGCATCAAATGCTTTGTTCAGAAAAACAATACCATTGGCATCGAATTGATTAATTCTACAACCTTTTCGTTTCTCTACGCAGTACGTTACCGATTCCGTACAATTTATTTTTATGTGTTCCACATTATAATACCTCTTCAGTTGTTTTTTCCACTGAAAAGCACTTTCCATAGTTTCTTCCAACCGATTCAAGCCACCAGTTAGTTCGTGTTCATCCGGGAAACTGATTACTACTTTCCAAAAAATATTTTTCGGTTTAGTCACTGTAAGGTCATAAATTCTATTCTTCAAAATCGAATATGTCAATTGATACAAATTGACTTTTTTAATATCTCCTTCAAGCCGGCATTCGATGTTTAATGGTTCACCTGATTTATATCTTTTCATTAAAGCAAGTGTAATTTCTTGTGAATCAACATGTAATTCATCAGCGGATTGCCTTAACGTTTTTGTATTTATCCAAATCGGACTGCAATCCACAGCTTTGCGTTTTCTTGAATTTTTTGAAGCACCAATTTTCCACTCTCGAAAAATTCTCTTTAATAATAATCTCTCTCTATTTTCTTTAATTTCTCTCAATCTTTTTTCTCGAAATTGTTTATCAATCTCAATCACTATGGAAGAAAGTAAATTTCTAACACAATTTCTTATTTCCAATTCTTCAATCTGTTCTTTTTTCTTAATTTCCTGTTGATGTATTCTTAATTCTTCCTCTTGCCTTTTCCGTTTTAATTCTCTCTCTATTTTTTCCTGATTCAACTGCTCTTCTTTTCTCATCTTTTCTTGTAGCAGATTCTCTACTTCTTTTTTCTTCTTTTCCTCGGCTATTTTCTGTTCTTCCAGTTTTTCTTGTTCTTTCAACATCTGTATCTCTAGTAGTCTCTCTTTTTCTAAAACTCCCATATCTTCCTCTTCTTTTTTTTTATCTAGTAATTCTATTCTATTTTCCCTCTTGTTTTGTTCGTTAAAAGAATGGTGTATTGTTGAAATTTCGTCTGTTTTTTTGGGATATGGAAATACTAAATCGAATTTGAATCCTCCTTTTTTCAAATCACTTGACTTTGATTTTTGTTCAACTACTACTATAGGTTTACTGACGAAACTAAAATCAGATTTATCTGCCGAAGGTACCGACTCCTGAACACTGGCTGCTTTTCCAAACAATGGGACAGAAAATATGCTTTTAGGGGAAGATGGAGTGGTGTCAAATATACTTCCTGTTTTAGATATTTCTTTGTTTCCTAGTGCAAAAGGGTTACTAAACTTTTCTTCTTTTTTAACAAAACCGAAAGGACTATCAATTATATCTTTTTTTGACGCTGCAAAGGGATTGTCAACTTTCACAATTTCCTTTGCAAATGAGAATGGTATATCATTTTTTTCTTCCCTTTTCATAATTCCAAATGAAATTTCAGGTGTTTCTTTGTTTTTTATAAACGAAAATGATTTGCTCACAGTTTCTTCTTTTTTGACAAATACAAAAGGATTCTCAACTTTTTCGTCTCTGTTCAAGAATGGGTTAACACCCTGCTCTTCCTTTACATCTGGTACAGTATCCGCTATTTTAAATATACTTTTTATTGTTGCTTTTTCCTTGGGTTCATTCTCATTTCTCAATTGTTCCAACAATTCAGATTTCATTTTTTCTAAATCAATATCATCTAAAATGTCATTATTTTTAATGTATCCGTTCAAATCAAAACTATTTTCAACAATATGCATTTGATAAGTTTTCTCTGGCAACTTTTTCCCACAAATTATTCGACCAACAGAATGTTTTCTCTTATCTTCTACTACTTTGGATCTGTCCATTATGTAGGAAAATTGAGGCAAGCAAAAATCAGCTTTGTCCAAAATAACAGAAGTAGCTGCTTCATTAATTTGCAATCCACAATATTTTAAGAAATCTATAGTTGAGTCGATGTCATCGAAAGCAAGACTTTTGTTCAATTCATTCAAAGGGTAAGCTATTTTTGCACCTCTTGGTACACAACATTTGTGAAGAGTCTTGATAGCTGCTATACGTACTTGGTTAAAGTATCTCATTAAAATACAAGCGTTAAGATAACTAGTTGAGTAGAGTAATTTGAAAAATTTTATATAATTGTTTTTGTCTAAAGCAGAATAGACTTTCATAGCAAACTGAACTTCTTTCGATCGTTGAATTTCTCGCCTCAACTGCTGAACCTAAAATACAAAATTATTTATATAGATAACTACAAAACATAAAATAAAAAAAAATAAAACAACGATTAAAGGAAGTTTTTATGTCGTTTTGTTGATATTCCACGATTAAAGTTTGTGAACTGTAAACTAATGAAAGTTGTTGAACAAAAAGAGCTGTTCTCCAAGCAATAATACTTTGTTTATTCACCATCCTAATGAAACAGCAGATGCTGATACTTTAGAGTGTGTGTGCAGAATTGGGGTTTTAACCCAAAGATCCTACCGTGGATGTACAGTGAAACCAATCATCACATATGGGGCAGTGGTTTGGGGTACTAGAAATGACGCCCAAAAGCTGCACTAAAAGTGATTCTAAGCCTCTCCCCCTCTCTCCATACATCACTTAGAATGTTCAAAGTCAACGGTCACAATCACCAAAGAAAACCCGTCACTAAATAAGGAACAAACCTAGGACATGCCTCGGGATGATACACCAAAAAAGTTTAGCTTTGAGAAAAAAATTACTTCAATACTAAGCTGTAGAAGTAAGTGGGACCAAAACACCATACATGAAATAAACAGAAATGCAATTAAATGGTATTCGGATGGATCTAAAACAGCACACATAACTGGAATAGAAGTGTTCGTGCCCAGAACCAAACACTCTGAAAGCCTGGGCAACAAACCAAGCATTTTTCGAGCAGAAATTATTGTAACTGAAAAATATATCCAGTTCAATCTAGATAGGAACTAACACAAACATGAAATCACATGAAACATCATTATATTTGATGTTATGTTTCTGAATTTCTTCTGTGATATACGGTATGCCAAGATCTTCTGGAAGGGTATCATTCGATAAATACCTAGGTGCATTGCAGTATTTTGGACTGAGGCCTCTAGAGGATAGATGGATCTTGTTGTCCATAGTTAATTTAGATTTATTTCCTAATAACGAATATAACTCTTTGAAGCGCAAATCAATGTGTTTCCTCTTTTCAGTTTAGCTTTTAATCCAGGAGTAATCCAAAATAAAGGAATGATTGTGTTTTTGGTATTTTTACATTGTTTAGTTACTGATGGATATTAGTGCTTTCTCAAACTGAATGTTATTTGTGCAGATTTATTTCGTTTATTTTCACTTTCCACATCCTTGTCCTATCTTCTAAGAGGTTTAAGTTTTGTTGGAGGTGAGTTGTCATAGTTGCTGGATCTTCGTGACTGGATAAAATGACTGTATCATCCACAAATGTTCCTGTTAAGTATTTTCTGTGGTAGAAAAACATAAAGAATAAATCGTAAAATTATTTTAATCTAACAGAATTGTAAAAACGATAATTATCTTGAAAATAATACAAGTTTGTTAAAATCCATGAAACGCCAGAAAAGTTGACTACTTTATTAGGTTATATTTTCCAAGTATATCTCGATTGATTTTTTTGGTGTATCTAACATAAAATGACTATTACCTGGTGCATAATTTGATTAATTTTTCAGTTAACATTGGAAGATGTAATAAGGAAAAGAATTTAGTTAAAGATGTAGCTGTATTCGATGGATATGGTAGAAAAATAGTATAATATTGAATAATTTTCACAGGTATAAGAAATTTCTTTGTGAGATCGCTTTTTCCAAAATTAGTTCCAGTGCCTTTCAATTTTGTTTGAAGTTAAAAAGGATTAGAAATTATGTATAATAATGTAGGTTTGAAATTAGTTTATACATTCAACGATACTTTGAAACAATAAAATATGGAAGAATAGAAAAGTGGAGTATTACCGAAAAACTGTCAGTCATTCAAAAAGCAATCATAATGTAGCATTTTTAAAATTAGATTATTTTTCTCTTCATATTAGTATTGCCATATTTGTATTTTACGAACTGTTAAACTGTATGAGTGTACTTTTGGAAATTGGTCTGAGTTAATTATATTTATAGTGATGTTTCAAGCATTTTGAATAAAACTTATAAAGTCAATTTGGTTTTCACCAACTTTTAGGATCAGTATTATGTCACAGTTTTAATTGCTAACTTTTTTAAATAATAATTTCCAATTTTTTGAAAAATAAAGTTACTTTACTCTTGAGTAAAATTTATATTTTTTGAAAAACCTTGTATAGCTTAAAAAATGGAAGCTGTTTTAAATTTGGAACTGAATTAGAAACAGTATAAGAAACATCTAAATAAAAAATTATTCTTATCTTACCTCCCACATGAAATTTCCATCATTTAAATTTAATAAAATAACGTAAGCTCTGAATTCAGCTTCGTTTTCACAAGTTTCCTCTTTCAAAGCTAAATCGTGATACATATATTTCAATGTCTGTAAGCATTTAGTCATATTTTCAGTATTAATTTTTTGATCAAATACAGAGGCGTCTTCTGCAACTAACCTAGCCGAACAATGTATATGGAAACGAGCGCATTGTTCAACTAACTCCACTGCTCCTTGACTGCAAAGCTCTTGTTGTGTTATATCTTTTCTAATGCCTCGTGTTCTGTCCCATAAAAAATGAAACCATTCTCCAAGATGTACCTACGAGATTATAAATTAAGGAAAATTAAAGAAAATAAAACTAGTTTTTAAATAAAAATAAATCTATATAAAACTAAAAGTGTTTGCAGAAATATTTTATTGTTACAAATTCTTCCTGCAGTCGAATGTTTTTTTAAGTACTTAACGTGGTGACAAAAGTTTTATTTGTTCGACCATTATCTTCATTCTGATTGATTTAAAGTGTCGAGTAGAGAGTGTAAACAAAGTTCTGATCGTTTTTGTTATATTTGTGAACAGTTTATATTTTCAAAAGAGTAGATACGTTAAAAAGTGCACATCTTTATTATTTTGGATTTCCTGTTGCAAATCAAAATAAAAAGTGGGTGCCTCATGTATTTTGCGAAAGCCACTCCAGTGGTCAACAGAAGAAAATGTTCACCTTTCATTTGGTTCATCAATGCTATGGAGAGAGCCTAGTAGGTAATTATACAAATTATTGTTAGTTTTGTGTTACGGAGACATTGGGATATAATGTGGGATATAATGAAAAAAATAAGGCAAGTATTATATATGCCGAAGTTCCATCTGTTATTAAGCCCATAGTATATAGAAAAGATCTACCACATCCAGTATGTCCCAGTAATTCGAATGCCAATACACTAGATGACAATGAAAGTGATGTTGAATTCAAATCGATTTCTAGTGTTTCTAAAAAGTTATCACTTCAAGTAATTACTTCACATTTAATTAACCAAGCCGAATTGAATGATTGAAGAGATTTACAATGATCAAGATCTAAAGCAGCTTCTTGGTTTCCATTTACAACAATGGAACTTATTACTACCAGGCACAAAAGTAACATTTTTCAAAAACAGAAGCAAAGTTTACTCAGAATTTTTCAAAACAGAAGGGGAATGTTTGTTTATTTACAATATCCGGGAAAAAAAGAAATTTTATAAAAAGTGACATTTTGTTACCTGCTAACAGAGATAAAATGTCACAGAAAAAATGATTTTTTTGCATAAATACATACTTTTGAGGCTTGATATTAAGCCTTTCACATATTATAGTCTATCATATGTTTAGGATTCATTTCAGTTTGAGGTGTATTTAATTTATTCAAATTACCTGGTAAAAAAGAATTCATTTTGACACTGCTTTATTTGTGATATTTATCTAAAAAATGAATATAAGAATTTAATAAAATTTATTTGGATAATAAAAATACCAGAAAGTTGTAATACTTTTGAAAGTATGTGTATATTCAAGGTGTTATATATCTATTTTGATAAATGAATATTGTTTATTGTAAATTAATTATATAGGTTTTTATGCATACAAATTTTTTGTTGTAAATTCAAATTATTGAGAAGAAAACACAAATAAAAATACATGATATATATTCATAAACGCTAAATGTATTTTTTTGATCACTCAATAAAATAGGTAATTATTTACCTCATCTGTATCACAAAGATCAACAATATTATGCAATAAATATCCCATAGTCATTTGAAGAACTTTAACTGGTCTTAATTCATGGGAAAGAGGTGCTTCTTGATCAGCTGAACTTCTAGAATATTGTTTAACTGCTTTGGAATGATCCATACATTTTTCATTCTCATCCTGTTCATACCAAGCCACCTGTGGAACAATTTTATATTCATTTGTATTAAAATTCATTGATAATATACTGTTAACTCCGTTTTAGACAATATAAAGCCTTACAATTAATATCAGGAACTTTCTTTTAGCACAATATAATATACCCTCAATGCAATCAAGAAGGGTATTTTTGGGTAAAAAGATCTGGTCCTAGAAGTAAACAAACATGTACTCAAATCAAATTACAAAAAGAAGCAAAAGTTTGAAAATCTATCATATAGATTATAAAAAACTAGATTAGATATAAATAATAATAAACGTTATTAATATATTTACTCAATTCTGAAGCTTTTCTATCATTTAAAGTTTAAGGCATGCTGGAGTTGAGTTTCCCTTTTCCACAAAAGTTTCCATTCCTTCCTGTACCGTGTCTTTTGTTTTATTTCCTGTCATCTTATTACTCGATTTTCCCTTGCCATCTTAATTTCTCTTGAACGGTCTTCCTTTCTTTTTTTCTTTTTTTTTGTAAGTTCGTGCTTCATATATCTTCTCCCATAGTGTTATTCCTTATTTTGTTGTATCTATTTTTATTAGAAATCTTATTTCGATATGTTGTATGTTTTGTTTTTGTGTTTCTGTGTGTGTCCATGTCTTTAAACCTTCTGTCAATATGGGTGTGACTACTTTGTTATATATTTCTGCGTTTCTTTGTTTTGGTATTTTCTTTTCGGTTAGAAACTGAGTCTTAATTGCATTGAATGATATTCCAGCTGCTCCAGTTCTCTTGTTCGAATCTTCCATCTTGTGTTAGTATCATGTCTAGGTACTTGAAGATTTTGAAATGCTCTACAGGATGATTGATTAGTGTAATAAAGTTCAGTTCCTCCTTTGAAATATTATTATGAAAATTGACGATTTATAGTAATCATTAGTCTTCACATTTTAAAATTATTTACAATCTTACAGGGTGTACCAGAATGCTGTGCCATATCAAAATAACATGAAGCTCTCTATATATTTTTTGCATGTTTAAAATTAGCTTGACTTCTAAGTGTACCTACGTAGGTATTTAAAAAGTTATAACCAATTTCCATGAATTTGTTTTCAATTCAATATCCTGTACAATGTAAGAGAAATTAAAGAATGAAGATCTGTTGCTGCCAAAGCATTCGAATAGTAGTAAAAATACTGAAAAATCATTTATTTCGTTTATATACAGGCTTTTTCAAAAGAATCAACCTATATTTTATGTGAATATCTAAAAGTACTACCAACGTACAAAAGCAAGCTTGGTGAGATTGATGGAGCGGTTCAATTGCATGGGTTCAGTTAATTATGAAAAAAATGAACCATTAAAAACAATATCATTTTTTAGGTGGACTTTAAGAACAGTTAATCATCAGAGAGATTTTTTTGATTATATTCTTTTTGAAGATGAGGCCACGTTTAATAAAAATGGTTGTGTTAATAGGTAAAACATTCACTATTATTTGTCAACTAATCCATATCATATAGTGACACACAGTCAAACTAGATAGTCGTTGATTGGGTGGGGAGGTATTGTTGGTGAATATGTGGTAGTATTATATTTTTTCTATTAAACCAATTATCTATTTATTGGAAGAAATTTTACTTCATACACGTCAAATGATGTGGTTTTTGCATAATGGTGCGCCTGCTCACACTAATCAATCAATTAATAGTGATCTGAATGAACTATTTCCAGGAAGATGGATCGGAAGAAATGGTTGAGTACTGTGGTCACCAGATTTTAAACAAATGGACTCATTTTTCTGGGGTCACATGAATGAATTACAGAATGTTTCTATAGGAATTCTGTAATATATAATATGTAATATAATAGTAATGTGAGTAACTCTTTCAATAATTTCAATATTACAATTTTACATAGTTGATACTGTATAGAGAACTAGATTAGGCAAGAGAAGAGTATGAAGCAACAATAATCATGGAAGATTGTAACAGTAGAGTTGGTAATGATAAAAATAAGAGACTAAGAAAATTTAATAAGAATATAAACAAATCAAAATGATGAAGTAAATTTGGAGAAGAGATAACAGAAATATGTAGGAGGAATATAAAAATTTTGACATAATGAAAAATATTAGGGGAAAATAAAAAGAAGGAAATAAATACAAAGAAAAAAAGGGTTATAATATAATAAAATAATTGACACAAGAAGAGATAAATTTATGAAAAAATTTCATATGAGAACAGAAGGAGTAGCTACCAAAGTTGGAAGAAACAGAGTTAGAAGAAACAATTTCCAGTAAAATTATTGAACTTTTGGGTTAGAGTATGCAACATCTGGATATTGAACCCTATTATAATAATGTAATGGAACTGGTGCCGTGGATATATTTTATCTTGTTCAATATCCATTTACATAAATCAGAAACATTCAATATAAAGAAGTATATATCCTGGAATAAAAGATTTCAAAATCCCATCTTCCTACTTCTAAATAATATGCTATGAAGAAACCACAAATTTTAAGAACTGTTGTTATTAAGAAACCATTCTTTGTCAGTACCAAAAGAAAAAAAATTATTTACCTGGTGCTTTATTTCTCTAAATAAGCGTTCTTTTTCTGGACACATATCTGGACAAGTTCCTACAGTTGCATATGTTTTTACTGGCGGATTTTTCTTCAGTTTCAATTTCATTAATTTATCCCTGGCTTCTAGTATTTTATATTTATCCTCATTGGTAAAAGCTTGTGATAAAAGTACTTTAATAAGTTCCACTTCTTTTGCTGATACAGTTAAACTGAAAAAAATGTCATAAATATAATGGATAGCTTTCCTGAAAGATGATTTCAAATTCTAAATAGTGAATAATGACAAAATTAAATTGTTGGTAGGACACATTCAAATAATTATTATACAATATTGGAAGTTGTATTGATAAATATAGGAATATGAATGGAAAATTTCTAACCATCTTAATTCCAATGTACCAGTGAAAATTTTGATAGAACCTTGCAATAAAGTATCAAATAATGATAAATCTATAGCTTCTTTTACTAAACGGTCAACTTCTTCATTATAAGATATTGGAGCATGTGTCTTAATCCATGTAAAATGAATCTGTTGTCCTATGGAGGTTGCCTTAAGATTAAGTTTTTTAAAGAAAAGGGATGTTCTATTAAAAATTATCCAATGCTAACATTTTGTGCGTCATTTGAAATTTTCCTTCCTCCACACCCAAACTTTCAGCTCCAGTCTTCTAATTTGGCAATAATGGCAGCTTACTGAATTTCAGTTAACTGAGGAAGCATGAAGTGAATTTTTACTTCAACTGAACTCAAATTAATTATTGAATTATCTGTCATTGACAATTACAGTGACATTAGTGAATAGTGTACATGTTCCTACTATTGTTTTAATACTGATTGGTTTTGCATTTAATAAAATCACAAAGAAAATATATTACAAATTATTTTCCAAAACTGTATACTTATAATTTAAAGTATAAAGTTAGAAATTAAAGATTTCTAAGATAGTATACATCAAAGCTTTAACCAAAAGAAAGCTTAGCAATTGAAAGTCTTTGTTCTCTATAATTGATTTATCTTTTTTTCTCACAGGTATTAATAACTGTTCTCCATTTACTGACAGAAATAGGGTAGGAATAGTTGTTATGAACAAAACATTATTTTTTAGTTATTTATAGTTATTTTCACAATTATATTTTTGGTTCAGCTTGCGAATCAGATTTTTTCAAACAACGGTGGGTTAATATGCAAAAAAATGATAGTTGACTCAAAAAATAATCTTCACTTACTCAATATTCTCCTTGGGTTTCAAACTTTTCTTTGGTTTAGTTCCACTTTTCCAAGATTTTTTTAGTTTTTTAGGTGTGTCATCAGTATTTTGAGATTGACCTAAAATTAAAACAGTGTAGAGAACAGTGTACCCTTTTGTATATATATTGACAAAGAACTGATGTACAAATATTTTCTACTTATTATTGAATATAAATTCTGTGAACTTGTTAGCTAAAAACACTATTCTGCCATCCTAATTCTAAAGTTATTTTTTTTTATTTTAGATTTTTGCATTTTTATTATATAAGATCCAAAATACAATGAAATTAATAAAAACATGTATTTTATGTATTTCTTTATCATATTACACAAAAAAATCACTACAACTTTCACCAAAGAACCAACCAAAACTGCCATTTTTGAACTTACTATGCTTTAAATTAGGACAGGAGTATTAAGTTATAATTATATGTGTGTTCGAGCTGAATGATTTGAATTATGGAAATATGACTGAAGGAGGATATTCAAAGCCCAAATATTATTCATGAAAAAATGCTTACATTTTCAATGACTAAATTAACAATTCTATATAACTTAATTCAAATAATTTTCTAAGAATAGAACCTATAAAATGGTAAAAAACTTGGAATTTTCTTGAAGCAGTTGATTTCGTGAAGAACATGCTAAATATATGACATACTACCTCCCACAGATTGTATTAGATTTGAAGCCTGACCAGACATTGCTGCTAGTTCTGCCTCTATTTCTTCATTATCTATCCACATATGATTTTTGTTAATTAAGTTTCTTTTGGATGTTGATAAATTATCTGTGAGGCTTGAAACATTGAAAGTAATCCCTTTATAATTCCCGGCATTGTTTAAGGCTTTTAGATAATCTTCCTGATTTCCATATTCCACTACACAACTTCTAACTTTTTTTCTAAAAACAATTCTTTTTATGTGCCCAAATTGTTTAAAATATTCCTTGGCGATGGTCTTGTCTAATAAAAATTCAGCCGGATAATCGTGACATCTAAAAGTAATCAAATTAAGTAAATAATTGAATACGAAATAATCACCCATTACATAATTTTGTATACAGGAGATTCCATTTTTAAATATTATATTATTATGTTGTATTATAAAAACACATATCTTAACACTATAATACTAAACAACGACTTTTGTCATTTTCAGCAAAACAAAAAATATTTATAGGTTATGTGCTCAGTATTGCTATAATAAAACAACGATACACATAGGACTATTCGGAAACTACGATCGGGTTAATGTGATCAGCCGACAGGATGTTTCATTTGTCTATGGTTTTTTGAACTTTTGAAATATTTATTTTCTTTGAATGGCTTTCAACTATTAATTACCATGGACATAGTCATTGATAGGTCAATGATATTTGCTGTTTTTATACTTTTTGTATTTCAACATAAAAATAGCTTATTATGTATTATTAAATTTTACTGCAAAATCCTTTCTTTGTGGAAGAGCCTTGGCTGGACCCGGTTTATATTGAAATCGAGAAAAGCCTCGAAGCATTATGTATATAATTGAAGATCCTTCTTCTATCGAAAATATCATTTTGCCGTGACTCTTAATTCATTGAAAATCTTTTAATAGTCCAAGACATTCCACCTGCAAATCTTAATTGCTCGTTACTTAAAAATCACAGCTATTTTTTACAGTGACAGTCACAGGGTAAAAATATACTTTACAACTCTAGCTAGACTGACACATATGTGACGTGTTTACTTTTTATTCGTAAAGAGTAAGCAATTGTTAGAAGTGTAGTTAATTTCCAAATTATATTAACTTATGTATGTTGTGATCATTGAATAAGATTTTTCTTGAAAAATGATAGAAGTAAATTAACTTCTAGAATTGTGTAATGAGGTCGTACGGGCATGTCTTTGTTAAAATTAAAGACGAAGGAGGCTAAAGTTGTAGCCAATTGCCACGATAGTGTTGATAATGTTATCAGTAACTTTGACTCCGATTCTGCTAACGATAGTGATAATTCCGAAATATTCAAAAGAAATAAAAATAGAGAGGATAATCGTCAATTTCCCACTTTAACTATGAGAATGTTGAACCTTTGTAGAGAATTTGCAATATTTTGTCTTGTAATGATGACATATGCTGCTTTGAGTAAAGAGTAGGTAGAAATTACCTTTCAGACATTCTAAACAAAGTATATATTAAGAAAATGATTATTATATTAAAAATATTAGATCAAATCAATTTATATCGGAAGGATGTTGATCATAGTAATTTGCAAACAGAGTGGCCCTTATAACTAAGATATAACTCGTGTCAAGTATTCAATACAAATAATTATTTTGCAGCCCTCCGAAAATATCCAAATCGCCAGCAGCTTATCATTTTTTCTCGGAAAAATCTATTGTAACTGATTCATATCGTGGACAAATCAGCAAAGTTATAGAAAATGCTAGGTCTAATGACATTGTTTTTGTTATGTTTTATGCACCCTGGGATGCCGATAGTCAAAGGGGAAGAAATGAATTTGAAAAGGCTGCTCATTCCATGCAGGTGAATATGTTTGACATTTTCTATAATGTGGTAATTAATAAGTATCATGTTTGTCTTAATCTTATAATAAGAATAAAACTTTCAAGTGTATTTATAATAGACTAATGTATCATTTGAAGAACTTACAAAATTAATATTAAAATAGTATATTATTTTATAAGGATTAAAAGTGCATATTTTTTTACAAGCAATATGCACTCTTAATCTCTATAATATATACTATTTTAAGCATACTAAATAATTTTTTATTGCTTTGTTGTCTTATCTTAAAATAATTAGTAATCCTAAATTAAATCTGTCATCTGCTTCATAAACATTACAAGACACTAGATAAATAATATTATTTCTTTTGTTTTTGGGTATTTTACTTCGATTTGTTAGGCTGATAGAGCTATCCAACTATCAGATATTGAATTTAGATGCATAGCTATTAAAAAAGCAAAACTGCAAAAAAAAATTATCACAAAAAAATGATAGATATTATACTCAAGACCAGGATAAACAAATATCAGAATCAATTGAGAAACAAAACAGAATTTAAACATCACAATGTAAAATATCTCATCTCAACATACAATACCAGTCAAAATTTTTGGCCTACTCTATAATTTGTGTGATTAACAACAAATAAAACGAGATATTTTAAATACCATATGTAGATAAGAATAATATGTAATGTAATAACTGTTACATATTTAAATTTTTGATTCATTGATGTAACTCCTTTTTGTTTTTATTATTTCGGTGGAAAATTTTGGCATTCTGGGTAACAATTTTGACAAATAATCATCATCTATTTGGTTCCATTCATTGTCCAGGATATGCCAAAGGTGCGAAGTGGAAGTAGGACACTGCTTTCTGACTTCCCTGTCCAGTCTGCTCCACAACTCGCTTGGGTTGAGGTCGGGCGTTGGCCAGAAAGTACAACTTTTTACTTTGATATTTTTTTTATAGCATTTTCAAAATTCCTTCAATTTTTACCAGGTAAATGTAATGAATGATTTATGGGGTCGGCAAAAAAAGTATATGTTTGAATGGTAAACATTTACATGAGTTGGCTGGACTGAAAGAGTTAATAATTATGATGCAATGAAATTTTTTTTGTAAATGCTTACCTGATAACTTAATATTGGTAAACATAGCAACCAATGTCAAGTAAATTTGCAAAAATCTGTCACAAGACTTTTATGATATTTCAATGAACAGGAGAGTACAATCTAAAAAAGTGAGGAACTAATCTTACTAAACTGTTTACTTTCAGTCTGTGAAGATGATAACTTAGTTATTCAAAAGGTGTGCCTGACAGTGTAATTGTGAGTGTTAGTGTAGTTGTGGTGTTCAGTTCAGTAGTAGAGTATGCACAAGGACTTGCTCAACAAGTATTAAATTCTTTTAATAAATATATTAGTATAAGTCAACAACTATGAACTCTTTAAATCTCTTAAAAGAGCGGATTAGGTGATGGATTATATTTTGGACTTTGTTATATGTATCTGTGTTGCCCTTGAAGTTATTCTTTATTGAAAAATATGTAGATGATATAATTTTACCCTTCCATGTGCAGAAATAATAAAAAAAAATTTAATTCATATATTTCAAACATTGGTATAGGAAACCAATAAGTTCTTGGAGATAATCAATATACCTCCTACTGCATCGAGTCCAAAGTATGTCACCTCTCCTGAAGATAAAAAAGAAAAAAATTTCGAACTCGTGGCAGAGATCTATTGGGCGTGTGTAAAGTTGCTCTGTCCTGCAGGAACCATGTTCTTCGGTTTTTACCATCAAATTTTTGCAGTTTAGGTATGACATACTCGTCTAACATCTATACGTAACGCTCTGAATTCACTGTAACTAAGCCTGCCCTTTCATCTTTGAAAAAGATACAGATAATTCCTCATGATGCAATCGTCGCCCATAGTGTCATATTATTCGAATATGCTGTAAAATATTTAACCATCAAAAATTTTTTTGTCTCGATGACCCACTAGAAGTGGTGGATCTTGATGAGACGGGTGCTTTTTCCACTATAATCTTATTTAAAATCGATTCCATTTTTTATTTTGCTCCTTAACTCATAATTTGGTTAGGTGAAATTAGGTAGATCTGTGAGATTTTGATATTTCACTGAGCATACTCTCATCTAATGGTCTCAGCAATAATTCATTCAAACAGGATTTAAGTGCTCATCAATTTCGAGGGTGCGGAACTCAAATCTGGTCGAGAAATTTATTTATAAAGCTATCACTCTTAAACAAAGAGAGATATGAAAAAAGATTTGTTTTAAAAAGATGTACAAAAAAGGTCTACAGCAAAAAATCAATATTTAAAAAGTTATGGTTGGTGCCTACATGAAGTAGAAAGATTCAAAGCAAAGCAGCACATTTTAAACGTTAAATTTTAAGCTTCAAAATATGATGCAGTAGACCTTTTAGCATCGTAATTTGTTTATGAGTGTTTTAAGTGTTTATAAATTAAAGAAAAAACGAGACGCACCTTATAGTAGCTTAAATTGCTAATCAATACGAACATTTTCAGCACTTCCAATTATGTTTTTGACCTTTAAATTTAAAGTTATGCAGGTGCAATAAAAAAATAAAATGATAAATATATTTTAATATTAATATATTTTGAAGATCATACTACTGTAAAGAAGTAATCGCGGTACTTTAGTCTCTGATCGATTTGGGCTCGACATCCTCGAAAAATCGATTCTATACATTAAAAAACTGAGGGGAGTATGAAACGGCTACGGGACCCCCGTAGCTGCCGTATTAAAGTACAAGATATTCCTGTCTAGAAGAATTTTACATTCAACTTTTAACCGTCAAAAATTCCTTGAATGACTTTTTTTTCGACGACGGTACTAGAAGTGGTGGATCTTGATAAGATTGATGCTTGTTTCAAGGTCAAATCTTATTTAAAATCGATTTTATATTGGAACAAGCATTGGTAATATGAATATGGAGAAAGGCACAAAATTATTTTCATTTAAATAGAAATCGTAAAGTTTTAAAAACCCAGCAGACATTTTTTTTTTCTATTTTTCAAAAGCTATATACTCCGAAAGTTTCAGCCTACCTTTTTGGACTTTCTGGAACCGTTGGAGGTATCCATAATATCCATGACTATAACCGTCTTTACTAAATTGGAATTTCTGGAACCGTTAGTGACGTACTGTAACGTGCGTTTCGATAACCAAGTTATCGTCTTCAGAGACTGAAGATAAACAGTTTACCTTCAGTCTCTGAAGATGATAACTTGGTTATCAAAACGTTCATATCAGACAGTGTAATTGTGAGTTATGATGTACTGTGATCAGTATTGCTGCATCTTTTTTTTTTAATATATTTTATACTCATTGAAATATTCTTTCCGCGAGTGTTTTCACCAAACAATAGTTGTAACTTTTAAAAACACATTTTTCTGGGCATCTTGTGACTTTCAGTATTTTCTTTTTAAGCTACTGAGAATGGAAAGCTGCTTTTTCACTTCGCTGACATGAAAGGTCTTTTCAACTGGCCCCCTAGTTTAAGAAACAATGCTTTAGATTGTTTATACTTTTTCACTCACAAAATAAAACATCATTTTTAACACTCATACGTATAACTATATTATATTTTTAGGATAAAGTTAACTTTATAGCTGTAAATTGTTGGCAACCTCATGGAGAATGTCGAACGAAATATAATAGAGTTTACAAATGGCCTGTTCTTATAGCGTATTTACCTCATGGAAGAAGTGTACACTATAATGGTCTTCTTAGTGCTCCACATATTGTACAATTTTTAAAAAAAGTGTGCAATCCAATAAAACATGCAAGAAATGAAGCAATCAAGAATTTTCAAGATGTAAGTGATATAGAGAGATTATTACATCTCATGGAATTGATGTTTTTCCTATTTCTTAATTTATATAAACTTTTTCAATGGTAGGGTACATTTATACACACTAATTTAATTTATTTAAAGACTTAGACTAGACTTAACTAATTTATATAATAATTAACTCCTCACTTCTTTTTTCACAATTTTACATAATTCATTCTGTAGCTAAGTGTGACCATAATTAAACTCTGGAAATGTTCGAGATTTAATTCTATTTTTGGACTAAAAAGAATGTTTCAAATATTTGTAATAAACAACTCAAATAGCAACCGTATAATACGTTCTGAGTACGTTCACCATTAAAATTGACAATGACAATGTCAGATTTAACATATTCACAATAGTTTACACGTTCTGAGTACGTTCACCATTAAAAATGTCAAACTTTATGTTGGCAATGTTAGATTTGACATAATGAAAAGGGTCATTCTGATAAAATTTTTAACAAAGGAACTAGAACCATATTACAGTTTTTGAAAGACTAGGAAGCAGATCTAAATCAACAACCGACATGAAACTCTGAAAATAGCAGTATACATTGTCTACGATGTCTGTGTTAAATAAAAACTGCAAACAAAGAATTTCAGTTACCAAAAAATTATAACTTTTAGAAAAAAAAAACAAAACAAGTTTCGTTTGAGTTATTAACTTTTGTATTCATTTTAGGGTTATGTTAAAGCCGAACTGAACACATCACCAGGAAGTCTTGATTTTGCAGTATTCTATGTTGCCTCTTTAAAATACTTAGAAAAAGATCCTCAATTTCGAATAACGTTTTATGTGAATCCATCCTTAGTTTCACCGCCAAAATTGTATCTATATTTGTGGAATGAAACATTAGTAGGTACAAATGATTTAAAAATGGGTGATTTATTACTCATTAAAATTTAACATTGCTTTTATTACAGCTACATACTAATAGTTAACGATTTTTAAGGTGTTTCCTAATCATGAGTTGTCATGGACACCTCACAGTATTTTACAATGGTTATTTCAAAGTACACATCAGGTTACATCTTGGGTACTTCCCACTGGGTCTAAGAGCATAGCATTATCTAGTAGTATGCACAATGGACCTGTTCTTATTCTGTTTACACCAAAGAATCCGTTACATAGTAATAATGATTATTACAACATGGTAAGTCGTCGCTACTTTCTAACCATATGTAGAGCCCCTCAGGGACGATACTAAAAATTGTCATTGTCAATTTATTCGATTTTTAAAATTTTTTTCGTTGGTTAGATTATGCATGACGTTACATTTTTATAGGCTTTAGTTAGATTAGGCTATTGTGTTATGGATAATGTCGAATATTGATTGGTTAGTTAATAAATGACATTAAATTTTAATACATTAGATCGTTATGGTTGGAGCCGAATATTTATTAGCTCGATTATGAATGACATTAAATTTTATAGGTTCCCTCGTTATGGGTGAAGTCGGATTTCATAGGTTAGGTAAGGTTAATTGGTTGTCGATGGCGTTGAATTTCTTATATAGAATTTGTTTTTTCAAAATCTAAAATATATGCATAGATTACACTAAGATTATTTAAATCAGTTTTCTTATTAATACATTGATCATTTTAGGTAATACATGTTGTTTTTAAAAATTTTTAATATCTTCGTTTTTAATAGATTAAGTATCAGGAAAAGATAACGATTTTTCAGTATTCTTCTTTTCTATATTGAATTGTATAATATGAGTATCGAAACTATCAGGATTATTTTGGGCAATATATGTTATTTCTAAAAAAATTGTCAAAACTTTGGCAGATTCATAATTCATATTATGAACACCTATCAGGATATAATTTGCTATCGCTTTTGTGAGAGGTTATTTGGTGAGTGACCTCTTCGACTGCCCAATGTACCCAAAGATTGATAATATTGTTTTTATATTAATGAAAATTACTAACAAATCTTTGGAAAACCATTGGGTTCTTCAATATCCCCTATATTAGCAGAATATGTAATGGATTATATTTCGGACTTTCTAATATATGTTTTACCCTTCGAATTATAATCAATTAAGTAACAAAACAGAAACATGAAAGCTAGAGGGCGATGTATTCAAAATATTGTGATATCTCTTGACTAATATAATAGATGCATAAAAATTAAGGAGGTCTTTTAAATTAACCTTGAAACAGAGAAAACCGCATGCGCAGATGAAGCTCCAGCTGATTGTTTTGTGGTAAATTTAATCTTATTTCGATTTTGTTTTTGCTAAAATTTGTTAACAAAGTCGAAATAATTAGTTTTACGAAAGCCAGGTGATCTAAGACAGACATTTGGTTGTTTGTTATGTCAAAAGTAACTAGATTTCTCCCTAGAATTACAACTTGTACGCAATAAAAATGGCCCAAAACTGATAAAGGCCGCTTGACACGGCGCAAGAAATTACTTGCAATTTCTGTCATAATTATATCTACTGCTGCCTTGGTTTTGGAACCTGATGGATAGGTTGGTTGTTAAGCTAAAAGTAACTGGATTTTAGACACAATAAAAAATGGTACCGATCCGATGAAGTTGCAAGTGCAAGATCTTACATGGAACCATCAGCTGAACTTCATCTGTGTATGCTTTTGATCAAGAAATATTGCATTGCATTGTACATTGTATTGTATTATGTCAAGCGGCCTTAATACTGCAAGTGTGAGATCTTGCATCAAACAACTGAAAGAAATATTGCTTCAAATAGGAAGTATTCGTCTTTGCAATATTTTGATCTTGCAAGAAATTCTTTGCAACTTCTTGCACGTTGCATTGCATCATGTCAAGCGGCCTTAATGTATATTTTTAACAATTTTTCTATAAACAAATAATGTGAAATCAAACCGAAACAGAGAAAATAGTATATAACATTCGTAACAAAAGACCATTCCAGCATTCGTTTCTTCATTTCTTGGAACTCCTGCTGGAATGAAAAGCCTTCTGTTACTTGTATTATAATATAAATATACCATTTTAGTATTCTTTTGACCATTGTTTAGTAAAAAGTTTAAGGTTATAGATTATTGAATTACATTTTTCACGAGAATGTATTAATATTTGATTCTTTCATCCGTTCAAACTATCCCATTTGGGGTTTCAGGCTATTGAAACTAATATTTTAATTAGAAAAATGTTTCAATCCAATTTTTTAGTATAATTTGCTAATATTTTGCAAAATATCTCAAACTAATGTTTATTTTATCATTCTAACACTAAAAAAAGTAGGTCATTATTTCATATCGTTTTTATAATTTTCTTTTAGTTACAAGAAATAGCCCAAGATTATCATTCTTGCGATGAGAACATTTTTGCAAACGTGCTTGCTGTTCATCTACAATTAAAACGTACTGGTAAGTATTTTAGATAAAACTTAAATTGTTCTCAGACAGTAGGAAAACAATTTTCGTCCAATAACTTTTCCTTTGTCATCTTTATCGCGTTCAACGTTTTGTATGTACGAAGGTTGCTACGTATCTTTGAGACAGACAAATAAATATTGAATATGCTTTTATTGTTTTTCAAAATATTCTTCCATCAAGACCAATACGCTTTTGTGTGAGAGCTCGCATTGTCGTGGTGAAGAATGATTCGTCTTCTGCGATTGGTGTCCCTGATTTTTTCGAACACTTCTGGCAAACAAATACTTTTTGTACCAATCAGAATTGACAGTTACGAACAATTTTTGTTGGCTTTGGCTCGTCTTGAAAGACATCCAGCTTCCCTACCTACGGCATATGGCTGATAACTATCCAACATCTAAAGAGGCGACTGTCAAGAAGAACGAAGAAAGCGAACCCCTTATCTTACTTTTTATCTAATATAAATTAACATCTTATATACACATATAATACTAAGGAATAAAAAGGACTAAAAATTAAAGTTCTATAAAATCTCTAAAGCAATCAAACCATAGGAAAAAAATAATGAATTATGAAACATAGTTAATCAAAAATAACATAAACAGTTTCGTATTCGTCCATCTGCATATCGTCTCCCAATTGTTGTTCAAGTCGATGTGGGTGAGTTTGTTGTAATCGTGTTTTTAGTGTTTGTCTATCATTTTGTCGGATATGTATTGTGCAGTCGAGTATGAAATGTTCTTCTATCGTACCACAATGTGCGCAGTTTCCGTTAGTCTATCTTAAATTGAATCTTCTGTTGTAGGTATTCATTCATGTGTCCATACAGTTTGTTGTTTAGTTTCGAGTTCTTATGAATAGATTTGTCGCATGTTAAGTCTTATAGACGTCTTCGAAGCACCACAATTTAATTCCATTTTTGACCAAAACGAATGTTTCAGGTACCTGTAAACATCTCAAATAGAAGTCGTATGACAACACGTTCTGAGTACGTTCACCATTAAACTTTATGATTGCAATGTCAGATTTAACATAATCACAAAAGTGTTGCCATATCTTGAAACTTTAGAGGCAACCCTTATACAAAAACGTTTGTGCTATTTTCATTTTTATAAAAATTTCACATTAATTTTTCAATCTCATGTTTTTAATCATTGTGTATCTTGTTTCCATTTGTACTTTTGATAATAACTAAGATAAGTATTATCCATAACATTTATTGACTTTATTTTAGCAAATTTGTTATTACACAAACAATTGATGTCTTCATGTACATTGAATACAAAACTCCTGAACAGTACAGTAATGTCCCACACGAAACCAGTTTGGGCAAATGTATCAGCGTGTTCCCATAAAACTGACACAGAAGACTGTGATTTAGTAGCAGATCAAAACAATCGACACGTACGTGTCCATTTTAAGACTGAAAACAGTTTAGAACATTTTTCTAAAGTTGTTACAGGTAAAGACCCCTGCAATGATAAAATCGTCAATACAGAGAAATTCTATAAAACATCGATTTTAACAGGTATGTTATGGGTTATATTATTACATCAATCCTTTAGAGCTGGAAACACAACTTTTGAAAATTATTGGTTAGGTGTACTTAATTGAGAAAATTAATTTAAAAAAATTGTTTGAAATATATGAATGCAATATTTTATTATAGTTAAGTGTCACCTTATTAATTAAATCACTTCTAATGCAGCTGTTGAGCATGATTTCAAGGCCTCGGTTGCACATAAGCAAGCCAGTCTTTGTACCTTTAATACATTGTTCCTTATGGTATTCATGCTAGTTCTAATATACCAAACAACTGCCCCATATGTGATGATTGGTCTCAAAATTGCCGTGTACATCCACAGTAGGATCTTTGGCTTACAACCCGAATTCCTCCCCGTTTCTGTACACTATTAGGACTTTCGTGACTTTAGTGGTTATCCCCTCCATGTTTTTTTCCGGAGAAGTTTACTATCTAGTGTGAGTCCTAAATATTTCCCTTCTATTTTCCACCCTCCACTCCAAGCTTTATTAGCTTGAGGTTGAGTTTTTTCTTGCTAGGGAATGAAATTATGTAGGTCTTATTTAGGTTGACGTTTAGCCCCACCAATCGACACCACCTTTTTGTAGAGTTGAATCCTCTTTGAATTATGTCACAGAGTGTATTCTTGAAGCATCCTTCTGCGTAGATGACAATGTCGTCTGCGTATCCTTGACAGGGTATGCCGAGTTCAGTCAGGCCGCATAAGAGTTCGTGCACCACTAAGTTCCATGTAAATGGGGATGTGACTCCCCTTGTGAATAACCCCTGTTTGTAGTAATTGAAATTGTGTCTTGCATTTTTGTTGTTCTAATAAATAGTAGTTGTACCATCCATCTGGAGGTTGTCCTATCTACTCCTCTCGCGTCTAATGCTGTTTTGATAGCCTTGTGTGGGTTTTGGCCTTCTATGTCTAAAAAGGCACATAATATGCTTTCTTTGTTTGTCAGAGCGTTCTGGATTCCAGTTGTCGATTGTACCAGTGCAGTCTCTGTATATTTGTCTGTCTGCGAATTGACATAGATGGAGAGGTTTCCACTTCAGAATCTCTGTTCTAATGTAGTTGTTGACAGCTCTCTCCATCGTTTTGAGTAGAAACGTAGTGAGGCCGATTGGTCTGAAGGATTTGGTATGTATGGTGTCCTTCTTTCCTGCTTTTGGTATTAAGGTTACTTTGGCCCTTCTCCAATGCTCTAGTAGGTACCCCAGCTCTAGACTGCTTTTACTGAGGCGGCTAAAGTGTGGCATTATATCCTTCTGTCCTCTTTGAAGGAGGGCTGGGAACATTTCGTCCACGTCAGGTGACTTGGAACGGTTGGAAGGTGCTTAAAGCCCATGTTATTCGTTCATTGCTGCATACTAGTTATTCAATTGCTGCAGCTTCTCTCATAGTTTTGCTGAGTTTTGTCTTCAGCAATAACTGTGCTCCTCATTCTCCGTGAGGCTACCATCCGGTTTCCTCAGTGCCATGGTTGTAGTGACTTCACCCTTCGCCAAGGCTTTGTAAAGTATTGAAGCCACAGGTGTAGAGTCAATACCCTCGCAGAATTTTCGCTTTATTTTCTTATTTCTTTATTCTAGGCAGTGAGTTTTCTGGTGTAGCTCTGTCAGTGTGTTTCTTGTTACAAATTGGTGTTAGTGTCTTTGCTTCCCGGAACAGTGTTATATGCATTTACGCTTCCTAGGAGTATTGGCAGCTTCTTTTTCTGGCTTATACGGAACAGGAGGGCCTTGGTTTGCCTAAAAACTCCGTAACCCTTTTATAAAGTTGTTCCTGTCAAATAATGGGAATTAAATAAAAGTTGCTGGAAATAATCAATTATCTATGTCAAATAATAGGTGGTGCATGACACAAAAAAGGTTGTGGAACACTGTTCTAAGTTGTAATTTTTCGAATCGTTGGCGATATACTTAACACATAGTTTCCACTACCACTACACCAACACTCACAATTACACGCGTGTTTCGATAACCAAGTTATCATCTTCACAGACTGAAGATAAACTAAAACATATTAACTTGACTCATACACTGCCAGTCATAATTATGAAATAAATATAAATAATGTAAAGTTGTTAAAAATGTGTCCAATAATAAATTGCTGGATGCATATGAAAACATTAAAATTGTTAAATGTGCATACAGTTTAAATAGGTACAAAGGGCCTATTCCGTACAGGCCATTCTATGGTTTACTAGTAGTAGAATTATTTTTTGTGGGAGAAGGTTTATTGGTTGGAAAATTTAGTAAAAAATATGTGAGCTAACAGATTTTAGTTTACTTTTAGTCTCTGAAGACGATAACGTGGTTACTGAAACGCGCGTCAGACAGTATAATTCTGAGTGTTGGTGTAGTGGTAGGGGAAACAGTGTGTTCAGTATGAAATTATCTTTGCTTGTTATATTAAGTAGAACTCTATGCAATACTTATTTATCTACGTTTGTAAGCCGATTAAGGTTTTACAAAGTGACAATATCTGTAATAACATTTTCGCCATTTGATGACTGGCAATATACAAAGTCATGTTTCTAATCATACATTTGATAATATTATAAATTTTAGGGATTGGTGACTATAGATCTGCGGAAAATCTTCAAAAATTACATGAAGCAGAGAGATGCAAAGATTTTTTGGAAGCAGAGAAACAATTTCCTGCAGTATTTGTAAAGGATTCCTCACTTAAAAACATTACCATTACAGGTTTGTCCTGTAGAAGTAATAAAAGTTTATCAATGTTAGCCATGGATAGTCTACTTTATTCACATTTTGCATTACGGCTTGGAATTGACCTAAGCAAAGAACCAGATAGAACTGCAGTAGTGATTTTAAATGATAAGGTATCATAAATGACACAACATTATTATTGATAGGAGGTTAAAAACTTATATCAAAATTATTGCAACGTGTTTTTCATCTACTTACCCTTTTTTATTTAAAAAGCAATCACAAGAAGGAAGTAAAGAAATTGGCTTGGAAGCAAGTCCATCAGACACAGAATTTTTCTATACTACTTAGATATTAATTTTGATGTCCTTGATAAAATTTACTAATAGATCTAAAGTTTGTCGGTTATCTATGCTTAAAAGGTGTGTGAGGTTTAGAGCTAGTGAGTCATTTTGTTTAACAAGTAACGGCAACAAATTGTTTGTTTTATGAATGTGATTGCTGCATCCGAAATGTGATTCAGATCAGCACAAGAATTATCATCGCAGATACAAGTTGATAATTGTCGCCCAGCCCGCCAAGATATCTCCCATGACCAGTCGTCATTTTAAGTATACTTACTTAGTAAAATTTCGAAGTTGTGTATTTGAAAATATAGTTCGGGGGCGAGGGTAAAATAGGATAAATGGAGTATTGTGAGGCAGTATCCCAGTGTTTCTGCCAGAATACGTACATTTTATTAAAAAACTTATTAAAAAAATTTTATATTTTCAAATATGCTCTCCAGTAGCGGACTTAAAATTTTGAAAATAATGTCCACCTGTTTCTCGGAATAACTTTCGTTATAATTTGTGTCCGTGAAGCTATAATATAATCCGTTCCTGAGATATGACCGAGGGCCGTTGCTAGTTGCTCACCAGGTACATTAAAATAGTTATAAAATTCTAGGTTAGGTTAGGTTAGGTAGGTACAATAAAATAGTTATAAAATGTTAGAAATACTTTTTATTAAAAATTTGCACATTTATTAAATATGTATTGGACATTTTGCTTACAAAAGACCACGTTCTTGTATTTGTAATAGAAAAAGCAATGAAAAAAATGGTTGCTGCAAAATTATTTATTTTAAGTAAAAGAATTTATTCCAATTGAATTTTACACTTTACTATTTCTTGTTTGAAATCAATTGATAGATATGCCTAATCGCGATAATATCTAATAATAATGTATACAGGGTGCCTCAATTTATTTAATTACCTTATCTACCTTGAATTGGGAGTTACATATTTCCGCCATATCTAAAAAATTGAGTTCTAATTAAAGAACTGAACTTATCTCCACCTCCTTATTGAGTCCCATCTCCGAGAATTTTCAAACTACAAAAGAGAGCTGTTAGATATTTACTCGGACTAAACAGTAGGACTTCTTTAAAACATTAAAAATTCTGACTCTTCCTTATTCATTTTTGATTCCTTTTGCCTACAACATTTAATCTCGGACATGCTACATACTGGTTTAATGTTGCTATGGACTTATATACTAATTATTACCAATAATTTTATTACTCATTGTGGTTTTTTTCTATATATTGAAATTTTATTGTATTTATATTAGTTTTTACAAGCTTTTGTCTACAAATTGTAACAATTTTTGAAATTGAATTATATTAATTTGATATTTGACAGTTATGTACAACTTAACACACCTTTTAAAAATAGTCATCTAAATGACAATTTTGCCATTTAACAAAAAATTGCGATTGGAAATACAAATTGACGGGTTCGAACATTAAAAAACAAAGAGTATTTAAAATATAAATATATTCGATATTTTATATATATATATATATATATATATATATATATATATATATATATTGTTATGGTATGATAATGTGTAATGTTTATTTTTATAATTTTTTTTTTTAAATAAAATCAGATTTTAATTTGGGAGCCATTAATAATTATTTGAATTTCTTTATTCTGTTATTATTATTTTTTTATTCTCAGGGTATTATATTGTGAGGTCAAATTAAAAAATTTTATTGCTATAAATTGTTATGGTTATAAGGTCAGATGATAATAGTTTTAAGACCGGGTCTGTTCTTTATAATGAATAAAATATTCAAAATATACAATTTCTTAACTAGCTATTACAATTATTTTATTTTACAAACATTCATTCATTCATTCATACTCGTAATTACACTCATAAAACTAAATTATATGGAAATGTGAACTCAAATATTATATACTAAAAGAAATACTTAAACTTAATAGAAACAGTACCTTAAGTGTTTGTTATGTTGTATTTTTAATTTTTTTTTTTTTTAATTGGAAATTGTTACGGCCTTGCAGAATAAACAGATACTCCGCTGTAGTTCCACTCCTGTTCTTATCTGTCAATTTATGGATTAAATTCTTTGATTATACAGGATTTGTCAAAATTAAATAATAATTTAGAATATAGTGTTGGCCAAAACTTAATATAAAGAATGTTATTTATTTTATTGTGATAAACTGCTCTAAATAACCGAATAACAGAACTGAACTTATTGCTTTATTTATAACTTATTATTATTTAATAATTTATTTTGGATATATTTATACCATATATATATATATATATATATATATATATATATTTTTTTTTTTTTCTCGTTTTTCAGATGGAGTCTCATTATATTTTGGAACAACCCATTACTACCGATTCGTTAAAAGAATTTATATCTAACTTCTCAAAAAATCATTTAAACAGATCGTTCAGCTCAGCAACGACTTTATCATCATCATCATTCCAAAAGAAGAAAGAAAATGAATCACGTATCGTTGTTGAAGAACTGGATACAAATACATTTCTTCCAACGGTCTTACAAGATGATAATGTAAGTGCTGAGTATAATAATTCAAGAAACTGATACAAAGAAAATAATGCTTAGAAATTTTTCGTATACATAAAAATGGAAAGTTTATTAATGATAACAAATACATAATTAATTAATATTATATTTTCCACGAGTGTATATTGAATGTTATTATTCACTCATTATACGCGAGTAGAATGCTATAATTCATTCACGACTAAAAAGTATTTTTGTTTAAACTCATTACTTCTACATGTACAAATTACCCTCATTACTCAAGCATATTTGAATAACAGAATGTAATAAAATGATTATGTGAAAGATTTACTCAATATCTTACCTTTGTTGCTAGGTATTAATCATCAGATGATTAGTTGATTATTACTTATTGATATCTTGATGTAAGATTTATATTTTGTGGATAATTCAGTAATTTATACTAACAAAGTCGATTCACAAAATATTAAAACACCGAAATATCTACACACACAAACAATAATGTTGACAGGATTGAATCAATTTTTTTTTTCAAAAGGTGCATCCATTTTAAAATTGTTACAAAACACGGTATGTTAAGGAACAGATGTACGACTTGCATATTCCAAGCCGCTGATGGCTTAATGTAAATGCTCTGCGCCTTTCAAAATGCGAGTCTCAGGTTCGATTCTGGTATAGGAAAATTCATTTTTCAAACTTTTTGTACATGTATAATGAACTGAATTGACAAAATTTAATGGTTTACATCTTGAAAAATGTATGTTCATTTTCTGTTGATATCAATTAATATTCTCATGTTATGCTACTTTTTGAAAAAAATTGATATACGTATTTTTCCAAATTTCCAAAACTGTAGTTATTTTCGTAGCACTTAAAAATAATAGTGTCTCAGACTGTGTACTGAACATTTTTATAATTTAAGTTGAGTCCTTGTTTGTTATTATCCAGCATTCTACATTTCCACTTTTCCCTTTGACCATAATAAATGAAGAATTTTGATAGAAGAAGTACACTGATGCCAACCATGAGGAAAGTAAAATGAAATTGAACTATTTGCATCAGTCATCTTCAATGGTATACCTGAATAGTTTTTTCTCGACGTGGCCATTCGACGTTGAATATCATCTTCCATCGATACTTTAAATAAATAGAAGTATTATTCTAAATAATAATGTGTTTTATCCATAATTTATGCTAGATTTGGTAAAGCCTGTAATATTCAGGTATGAAAATGTGAGAATAATTTTCTTTTCTAGTATCATACAGTTAAATCAGCTTAATGTGGTAATATTTGCGCAAGTACTGGTAATTTCTTACTAGTGAACTCTTCGAATAAACTTAATCCTAATTTAAATGATTTGTTAAAAGCGCCAAATTAAATCCAATAAGTGATATTTTTCTTTTGTTTTAGGCTGTTGTAGTATTTTATTACTCCAAACAATGCTCTTTTTGTAATGGTATTTCTTACATATTTCTTACAGTTGCCAAAAAATTAGCATTTTTGAGAAATTTGGTATTTGCTCGTATCGATGGAGATATTAATATTCTTCCTTGGGAATATACAATGGAAACATATCCTACTATTCTATTTTTTCCACCTAAAAGGTAATATAATATTTGTATTTCATCATTAAAGATATTAATTAAGTGTGTCATATCGCACATCTAATAGAAAAAAAACCTAACTGCAAAAATCTCATTTTTTAAGATATAAGCGTCATGTATGTTATTTTTCTAATGGAATAAAGACAATATTGTGTTAATGCATAAAAACGTGAGATGGCAGAAGTGTCACTTTTCTTTTGCGTGCTTTTACATTGACCCAACTCTCAGTTCGGTTTTAGGTTTCGTCACAGGAGTTAATTTGATTTTGCATTTCCAGCAGAAAATTAGTTTTATCTATCTTTTCAATAACTTTTCAAATGACATATTTCAAGCAGTCGTAGAAAAATTCAAGTATGCAACCCTTATTGAAAGGCACTCTTTATATTCGTGTGATATGTCACTGATACTGTTATACTAGTGTAATAATTGTACCTTTACACATAGGCTCAAGGCCAAACTCAAATCATACTAGTTTTAGCTTTGCAAAAATGAAATAGATCTGGCTCTCAGCTCTTAAATTAAAACATGTTACTAAATATATGATTTGTTGTAGAAAATGTTGAGTCGCGGTAAAAAACTTTTAGAAATGGTCCTTAATTTGAATTTGGTGATAACAGTACACCTTTGGTACCATATAAGGAGGACTTTAATTGAAAGTAATAATATGAAACTACCTCCTTCAGAAAATTCAATTACTATTTGTGCTAAAACTAAAGATGACCTAATTACAAATATAACTTGTGAGAATGAAGATAAACCTCATTATACTTCAGTAGTTGAGTGGTGCTTGCCGTTTGGAGGTGCCTGTATAAAATGAGTTTAAACTTCTATAAGTTGTAATGCTCGGGAAAAACGTGTCTTGGTAGCTGGTTCTACATAAATTTTCCTCTTCCCTATAATGTAATATGAAATGACAATAATGCATGCTAACCAGACATAGCTAGTATGGTGCAAAAATTTAAAGAATTTGGGTTGGTAGTTGAAAGCTTTACAATGAAGTGATTTAAGTAGCAATAAGAAACTTAACACCAAGTTTGCCGAAATGTAGAGCAAGAATCCATACAAGGGAAGACAAAGTGAACGCTACTATTCTTGTGAATAGTATTACTATTATTCATTCAGAAAATCTAACTGATGATCTTTATTTAAATTTGCTTCAAGTAATGATAGACCTCTTAATAACAACTAGTTTTAATATTATTAAATTCCAACATAGATAAACTTTACTACATTACTTTCTTTCAATTAAACTGTGGCTGGATAAATATCCTGACAGATGGATTTGTCGAAAAGAAGCAATAAGTGGCCACCATGATTCCCCGACTTAGCACTTCTAGATTTCTTACTTATGGGACAGAAAATAATCATAAGATGCAAGTGGAGAGCTTCGGGCAGAAGTTTTTCGATACGTATGAAAGCGAACTACTATTCAGAAAATAATGGATAATATTTTGAGAATATAATAAAATGCAAATTTTAGGGGTTGATCTAATTACAAACCTTTTCAAAAATTAATGTGGTTTATTTAAATTCCTCTAAGAGATAAAATATAGACACTCAGTTTATAGATACCGGATTGATATATTCAACTATAGCTTTGTAAGACGTACAATTTCACTATAATCAACAATTTTATATTATAATAAAAATTATTTTTAGGAAATCGGAGAGTCGAGCCTTTCCACCTGATATAGCTATAACAGTACAAAACATCATCAGCTTTCTATTGGTGAATCTCGAACCTAATTTGAAATTACAAGCTTTGTGGTATTTATGTATCCAGACAACGGTAATAATATCTATTTTTTATTTTAATTATTGTAATTTTTTACGTTAGTTGACATTTTATAATTATTATGTTTTTGTTGATTAATAGTTTTGATTGTTGTGGTAAGAAAGTACTCTTTTCAATATGTATTTCGAGATTTCGAATAAATATGTATACATCATCAGGTAATTGATTATTCGGGAATTATGGTACTGCGAATTTTCTATTGAATTATATTATATATTGAATCATACAAACACAGATATTGTTATCGCTGGTGACTTTAATGTTCATCACGTCAGCTGGTTGAATTTTTCTCACAAAACTGACAATTGAGGAACGAGAAGCTGAGGATTTTGCCAACAGTCAGAGACTGACCCAACTTATCAATGAATTAATCTGATCGAGATGGTAACTTTGCTAACCTCTTACACCTCTTTCTAATAACGGACTCTGATCCGTACAAAGCGACTGTTTATGCACCACTAGGAACATCTTAACATAAACTAATTACAGCAACGTGTAAACTAGAAATCCAAACTCAGGATCCACCTAGACCACGTTTGGCATCATATATCGGCCAAATGGAAGTATCTAATAGATTTCCTTGGAATGATGTTTGCTTCAACTCCAATGACCCTTCAGTGTATACAAACGAGAAGTAAACTTGGTAAGTATGGAAGCCTACATTCCTTATGCCATCAATGTCTTTGATGATAACTGCACTAGAGCAGTCAACAACAAAAATGCTGCAACCAAAATATCTGCAAGCAGACCTTAGATGAGAGATTGAAAAACAAACTTTTTAATTGCCCAAATAGATCAAGTTATTTCTGGTCTGTAAGCATTCCATCGTTGACTGGAGAATATGGGTAAATCGCAGTAACTGCAAGAGAGAAAGCGGACTTGTTGGGTCGCATATTTCCTTCATTTCAAGATTCGCGAGGAAAGCTACCACCAATCCTGACTGAGTTAGTTCATTGATGCCAGAAATAGAATTTGAATACAGAGGTGTGCCTACCTTATGTTAGAATGTAATTTAAAGAATTTAGGGATTCTAGGTTTTAATTTTTGGACTTTCCAAATTTACAAAATGGATTAGGCACTAAATTCCATGTAATAATTTTAATGAAGGCAACGGGTAGGTAGAAGAGATCTGTATAAAAAGGAATTTATGCTCTAACATATACAAAAACTAAATTTATAGTTTTTAAAATATAATCATACAGATATCTGTCCTATTATATCAATTATTTTCCCCAAAATAAATAAAAAATACTAATTTCCCTGGAATAATTATACGAAATTTGCTTAAATATAAGGAAATTATGAAAGATGATTTAAATTTTCTGAACACTATATATATGAAAAGCAAAATGGAAAAGATATTACAAAAACTTACCAGCGGATATTAAAAAGGGTGTCACCAGAAATTTACTGAAATTCACTTCGATTTAAACTTGAATTATGCGTTGTAGAATGATAGATAAAGGACGTTTTAGAATACATACATACATTATTGAATTTTTGTAATAGAGTAGGAGGTCGACAACAAATTGATACATAAACAAGGGATTATTTAAAATATTTTAAGATAAACAAGTTGAATGTTGTTACAAAATATATCATGACATTAAAAGTTTTTTGAAATTATGTCTGATGTAAATTTCTGTTTGTTTTTGAACATAAAATGTAATTGCTATTTACATTTCAGGCACCAAAAGAACATTCTTCATGCTATTCCACACTATTGGGAGAAACTCTCAGTTTAATCGACTCAACTTTGAAAGAATGGAGAAAATCACATACTTTGCAACGACAAGTTTTACTACACCGATTGAAATCCTTACGACAGCTACACCTGCTGTTTGCTCATGCACAAGAAAAACAAAGTGCAATTTTAGATTATTTAAATAAGATTCATTCAAATTTACGCTTTACCAAAGACTTTGATTTTCTCAAACAATCTAAATCAATTATTGATGAGTTATAGCAAATATTTATTGTAAAAAGTAAATTATCGTAAAACATTGTAAAGAATATTAAAACTGTTAATTGTTATATTTATTAACAATATAAAAATAGTTCTATATCGTATGTATTTTATTTAATTTTGGTGAAAAATCATCTTGGTGCTAAGTTTTTTTTTTGTACAAATGTGTTTTAAAACACATAAAAATATCTGTTTTTACTGAAAAAGGTTCAAAATCAAGAAAATTTATCAAAAATAACATGAAAAAGAGAAAACTCATTTGTGTCTTAACCCATTAAGTACCATGAGTCCCATTTGGGGATTGCGCAGTTTCATTTTGTTGACTTGTCATGTTTGAGTTGTATCGTTCGAACTATTAATTTGTTCCTCAATTGTAAAAATAGAATTTTGAACTTGAAACATGAATTCGTGAATTCAGTGTTTTTACACAAAAAGAGTAAGTACAGTGCACTAAAATCAGACTGAGCTACTAAACTCTTAGTTGTTATTCATTTTTGAGGTTATATTAGAACATATTTCTGATTTTAACATGATAGGGTGAAAATTTGTTATGTTCTTATTGTTCTGAATCTGATGTGTCATCAATATGTCCCTTCATATACAATTTTTTTCTTGATCCCCATCTCGGGATCGTAATACATATCATGTTGAAATCGAATAAGCGTATTTCGTCAGTTTCTCACTTTTCTTAGTTGAACACGTTTTTCACAGGAATGGCCAATCGAGAATGTCTGTCTGTTTGAGACCTTGAACAGATTTTAAATGATGCTAAATTTTAGAATAATGATTACTTCAATACCTACCATTGATATTGTTGAATTACGAATTTTTGACGAAAATCTATTGGAAGATGAATCACCTGCAGAAGTTCCCGGGACACTGGAAGTTCACAGCTTTCATGTAGAAGATACTGTCGATGATGGTCCGAGTACTTTGGGTTATCAGCCAACTAGAAATACATCCACTCCTCATCAAAGTAAGAAAAGGAAGTCAACAATTCCTGATAGTACTGAAACACAACCAGTTAGGAAGAAAAACAAGAATAGATAAAAGGTAGTTTCTAAATGGGAAAAATGAACCATTATTTTCCCTATAAAAGAAAAGTACGAGCACAGGATGGATTGAAAAACACAAAAATATAAAAATGGAATTGAAGATGGAAAGTCCTCATGAAATTTTTGAATTATTTTTTGAGGCACATCGTCAGTGAAAGCTCAAAGTTTGCTGCTCAAAATAACAACTATCAATTTTTTTTGTCCACCAACTGTATGAAAAAATTCTTGGGTATTTTTTTGTTGTCTGTCTATCAGGCTTACCACAGGAAAAAATGTACTGGAGTGAAAATGAAGATATTTTGTATACCAGTCGTTAGAAAATCCCCATTTCGCAAATAATGAGAAATAAAGGATAATTCTCAAAGACCAAAGAGACAAATTGTTCAGGATTCGACCGTTAATTGATCATCTAAATAAAAAGTTCATGACCTTTGGAGTGTTCAACCAGGACCTAAGTATTGATGAGCAAATGGTAAGATACTTCGGACGCCACTACCTCAAACAATTCATCAGAGGAAGATTCAGGTTCAAAATGTGGGCTCCATGTTGTTCATTTAATGGTTATTGTTACCATTTTGAGGTTTTCACTAAGTCCAAGAATAAATAAAGTATTTGAACCACGATTAGTTTGTGGTTTTAATGGTAATTTAATTGAAGTTCTATTTTTATTCGTGAAATAGCGGAAAGAATATTCATGGGGTTACTAGCCCTAACAATTTGACCAATTTTTGGATCTAGACCATTGAATTTTTGCTTCTAGAGTTTGTAATCTAGAAACACAAATTAAAGGCGGTGGTTTCATTCTTTGAGGATCTTGAAATCAGGAATTACATATAGGCTTATATGCAGAACATTTAGGTCCATAGCCTTGTAATTTCTCTCCACTTCTTTCGTTCCTTTGCTTTTTCTCTCCAGCTCTGGATGTTTGTCTCTCTAAAGTCTTCTTCCATCGTTTTTGTGGTCTATCTATTTTCCTCTTGTCCTCTGGTAACTTCCATGTAACTAATGTCTTCGTCTATTCGTTCTAAGTGACCTAGCCACTGTAACCTTCTTGTCTTATTGGTGACTCATTGGAAAGTGTATAAATTTCATGGTTTCATCTTCCTAACTCTATCTGGTTTCCTCCAAAAATTCTTCTTAATATTTATCTCTCCCAGATAACCTCTGTTTGGTTTTATTTGTCATTACCCAAGTTTCACAGTCGTATGTCAGGGTGGGTCTCAACATTGTCTTATAAATTAAAACTTTCATAGATCTGGATATCTCTTTCGATCTTAATATTATTCTAAGGCACATTCTATTATTCTTTGATTTCCTTTTCTTCTTGGCATTTATTACCTAGTAGTTCACCCAGATACATGAAATTGTATACTTCCTCTACTTCTATTAACGTATCATCATGTTTATGTACTTGAAAATTGTTTTTTTCTTACTTCCACATTTATTCTTTATTTCCATGAAATCAGGAATTAAGGAATTTAAGCCGCGAGAATCTCCAAAGTGTGTGGTTAATATCTTCCTAATTTGAAGTATCGCGTGAGTTTAGCGGCTCGTCCTTTGAGTTTATTTTTATGTGAAGAGTTAAAACTACCTTTGGTCGTGGTCGGCCATTCTATGAGCTGTTTTACAAGCATGTATAAAAGTATTTAGGAATATTCCATTACCGTCATATTCCGGATTAATAGGAAATATTTCAGATAATCTGTAAGGTCAAAAATATGTCACTTGATTAGCTTCAGTAATTGGAGCTTCACTGAGGGATCGTTTGTATTAGTATTCACTCTACTACATGTTTCAGATATTATATTTATAATTTATATGAATAGATAATGATAACAAAATTAAACGAGAATATTTTAATTCCTTCCTTGGCAGCTGAAATCTTTGTTCGTGAGCTATACTACACCTGGTTAGCAATTTGCGTGCTCCTGGTGCCAAAGGGTGTTTGCTTCAAATGGAAATAAAGCTGAAACCTGAATATTCCTTGAACCATCCAACCAACACCCTAGTTAGGCAATCCGTGTTCTAAATATGCTTAGGAATCCTATTGACTGCGCCAGTGTTGTATCAACGAAGTCATTTTTGATTTTTTAAAAAAACAATTTTATTGAGTTACAAATTTACACCAAATGAATAATAGGAAATAATAATCGTAACTATTTTACACAAAATTGGAGATTTTATGTTATATTTGAAAAAACGCCAGCATGTATTTCATGGATTTTGATATATAGATATATCCAATACATAAGTTAAATTATTCGTAAAGTTAATTTGGAAGTTACATGCTATAACAACAATTTTAGCGAACTTTGGATCTCTCGTTGTTCAAGAGTGTTTTATCTTTATTTAAAATGAGGGTAAACATGGGATAAAATATATCAAAAACGTACCACTCATAATTTACCTTTTTCAGATAATTTTGTATTAATACTACAATCTAAAGTAAGTCCAAAATGAAATTCAAATATCTATTGAAGATAAGTATTCAAGTGTTTTTAGTATATAAACAAGTATTTTATTAGATTATTATGTAAGCCGATAATAACCATGACTGCAAGAACATTTCTAATATTGTTTGCATTATGTAAGTATAGTTATTAATAATTTTAATTCTATTATTAGGTTTTGTCATGCAGGTATCTCTAATTTACTCCAATTAGTTCGATAACAGACATATAACCATCACCTTAACTTATATAATACAATAAAATATTAATTTGAATATTTCTTTAACTACAGAACTGTTTGATGTATTCCTTTTGGAATTGTTTATGAATTGTAATTATTGTAATTGTAACGCGAATAACAACTATTATGTGCATTTATACCTTGTTAAGATATTAATAAAACTGATTTCTTCCTCTATCGTTCTTTAACCATTCAAAGTATCGGATGTGGGCCCCTGTCCCTCTTAAACCCATTGTCATGTTTTTTTTGTTTCTTGATCATTTATCATTAAATTTCAGTGCAATAATTATTTATTAATAACTGAAAAGTCAGTTTTTACTCTCAACTAACAATTGCCATTATCGTACCTGTACATATTGTACTTGATATTTTTTGCAAATAGCTTTAAATCAAAACAGAATCATGTAAGTGTTTAATAAATATGCGTGTTCTATTATTTTGAAAGGTAAGTCAAATAATAAGCAAACGAATACAATATTGAGTCACTGTTTCTCAAAAATAAGAGCACGAACATCAGGCGAACAAAACAATGCAGATGTGCGTGTGAGCTCGATGCAGTTATCACAATCACAAGAGGCACGAGATGGACAAAATCAACAGAGACAATTAGAACGAAGAGAAACGCGCCTGACGTGGAATATTAAGCTCATTTCAAAGTGGTTTTTGGACAACTATATGTGGCATATTCTCGCACAATTAATAGTAAAAATAAATTCGTTATTTTAATAAAGAATATTAACCTAAATAATACAACACTTATAGTAAGTTAGTTATTTTTATTGAACTAGAAAAATATTTTGAAGATATAATTTATAAGGCAGAACAACGTTTGCCGGGTCAGCTAGTAATTAAATACTAGGAACAGTTATTTTCCTCTTTTTCTATAATTTATAATAATATATAGATATAACTCCTACCGTGTTTAAGTTTCGAGAAACACGGAGTGGTTGTTCTTCAATTGGATTTTCTTAATTTTTCTTCTGTTTTTTCTTGAATATTTTCAGTAACTGTATTTTGTATTTTACCAGACAGAAAATGAAGATACATGCAACAATTGAAGCGATGATTGTTAAAGGAGTCTCCTGAATTTGGGTAACTGGTTCTAGTAGTTTGAGAATATGCTTGATTTCTCGAAGTTCGTCGGAGTCAATTCTCTTAATATTTGGCGTTTGATTATTTCTTGAAGGAGTTTTCGTCATTATTTGAATTTTGGGTAATATAAATGGTTTTCTACTCTGAAAATTTGTTCACGTATCTATTTCTATTTGTGCATATTTCGCAGGAATAGGGGATTTTGATTAAGATTGGAGATCTAACTGAAATGTATCGATTTCGAGAACTTAATTCTGGATCATTATATGTTTGATATATTTGATCTAATTTTCACATCTCAAAACACAAAACAAATACAATCACCATTGAAATGTTTAATATTGCTAACTTTCGGTTTAAAGAGGTTCCAGTTAATTGGGGGTGTCGTGTTGTTAGGCATTTTGTGTTTATATATATTTGATTTGTCTAAACTAATTGAATTAAGAGAGTTACTTGCAATTTCCAAAATATCGTTAATATATGAATTATTCATGAGAAAGGAATAATTTGACACTTACTTTTTGCTGTAGGAAGGACTGCAATCATTCCCTGATTCTTCTGCTGCTTTTGGTACTCCAGGGAATGGGTGCAGTTTCTGCTTATTCTCCTAATCGAAAAAATGTTCTAATCCACACTTAAAAAGTTAAAACAGTAAAATTTTAAAACTACCGAGAAGTTTCAGCACAAATGGACATTTCTTTGAGTTACAACTTGCGCGGATCCTAATGACTGCGCCACTTTTATATTTCTTATATAAATATGAAATAACGTTTTTAAAAACAATTTAATTCGATTTATTAAATAAAAGAACGAATTTAATACAATACAGAGTTATTTTATAGTACAAAGATGATAAACATTTTTTGATTATATTGCAGATTTGCAGGTGTCGCTTGATAACATCGTAGACATAACTCCTAACAACTTTTTATGCAGTTGATATTTTTGGCGAAAATTTTGGACATATTGATACAGAATGTGTTTATTAGTGATCCACTTCATGAAAATGTTTTCATGAGGAAATTCAAAGTTCAATACGAGTGTCTAATTCTATATTATTCTGTAGTGTCAACAACGAGAGGTGAACAGTCTCCAGATATCATTCCAGTTGATGGAGGGGTGAGTGGTAACGGAATTACTACTAGGTATTGGGATTGTTGTAAAGCTTCTTGTTCATGGGTAGATAATATAGATACCCCTGATCAAAAACCAGTAAATTCATGTCTGAAAGATGGGGAAACAATAGCACCCATAACAGATTATTCAGGTTAGTAGACAGTTTTTAGATACAGTTATACAAAATATGATTTAATTTAATGTTAACTAATTTTACATATTTCTAATGTAAGAATTCATTGTATCTTTCTAATGTAAAATTTGTAGAAAACTTGAATCCTAGTGAGTGTTTACAAGCGAACGAAGCTTCTTCCAGTATTTAAAGGGACTGAGATGCAAAATACGTTTTTTTTCAACTTCTGATAGGCTATAAATAAAATACAAGTTCATAAAAAACAATAATTTAATTACCAAAAGTTTGATGGCTTTTTAATACCCTCTTCAAAGAAAGTTGCCCCGAATGTAGCCTAACCGTTCATTATCAATAGAGTACAAAACAAACCTTGAAACTTCAGGAAATTCTATAGACAAAGCAGTAATTCATCGTTACGGCCATATTTAAACTTTCTACAATATTCAGGTACAACACCATCACTCATGAAGTTTTCCTCATAACCACGACTTAATCTCCGATGGATTTCTGCAGCATTATCGCCTTCAGCCTGTAGAAAACGAATCACACTTCGCAATTCACACTTGGCGGGACGACCATCAATAATGACGGACATGCTCACGTGGCTATAGCACAACGCCGACTGACGCCTGATGTGTGTAGTACGAGAACTCTAGCGCTTTTTTCTGCCCACGTAGCGTCTGCACGGAGCGATCGGAGGTTGAAAAAAAAATGATAATTAGAGAGAGAGAGAGAGAGAGAGAGAGAGAGGCCAATGATCTATATCCAAGCCAATAATTAGCTCCTTTTCTAATTTTGTAGGTTGTGGAGAAGGAGGCACTGCTTTCACCTGCAATAACAATCAACCTTTTCTTGTTAACTCTACCTTATCGTATGGATTTGCTGCAGCTTCGTTTACTGGAGGTTTGGATTATAGCATGTGTTGCGCTTGTGTATTGCTCAGTTTTGAAGGTCAACTTAAAGGCAAGCAGTTCTTGGTTCAAGTAACTAATTCTGGAGAAACGTTGTCTGTAAACCAATTCGATCTAGATATACCTGGAGGTAAGTTTCTAAGAAAGATTTACACATAAAATCGTATTTTCTTCTGTAGCTACAGTCTTTCTCATAGTTTAAAAGAGATCTAAATTTGATACAGGTTTCTAGGAAGCCAAAAATGTCATTTTTTGAAAACTTTAACTGCTTGGTAATGTATCAAACAATTGGTAGTTCCTACGTCTTTGTGAAATATTAGGACCGTTTTTGCATATATTATAAAAAATCTTTAGGGTACCTTAAACTTGTTTTGATTTTAGATCAGAATTAGCGCTGTAGGTTCAATACTATTAACCAAAATATTGTTCTTGTGGTATTTTTAGGTTTGCGACCACAATATTAAGGAAAATAATTATTTAACGAGAAAATCATGGGGAAACACAGCAAAAAATTCGGGAGTAAGTAGATGACGTGAAAATATTGCTGTGACATAAAAAAAATCTCTTTTGACCCCTACTTTCTCAGTTATAGGCATTTGAAATCAGAACTTATATTTAAGTGCATTTTTTGAATTATTCACGTTTACAGGGACAACCTATATAATCTAAAGTTAGCAACAATGAAATTTTCAATCGATTTTTTAACAGAAAGGTAGTTGATAAAATTAATGGTTTAAGAGATATGTAGATTTTTAGATCATTGTAAATGCCAAGGAAACAGTTCGCCATAAAGAGACATTCTGAAGAAAATTGAAATGTAGAAAAATTTAGTTGGTTAGCCTTATCAAGTAAAAACCAAAAAAAAACTATTATAAACTTTCGAGGTGGGTACCTTGCACTTCTACACATTTCTGGAGTCTAGGAAGAATATTTCTTAGAACTTGAATGAGAATTCCATGGCATCTACTTCCTGGATGTGAAAGTGGTAAAGAAGTTGCACCTGGAGAATCTTATGAATAGTTGTCGTTGATACGATAAATTGCAAGTATTTCCAATAAATAACAAAGAGAACATTTTTGTTGAAAATCGACTGAAAAATTTCGCCTCTTCCTTCAGGTGGTGCTTTAGAATTATTTATAACGACAAACACACTACATGGACATACGTAATTTTCGGATGTATAATTTAAAAAATATGGTTCTGATTTCGCAACTTTAAAAGCTTATAACTCAGAAACGATTGTTTTTAATTCACAGCATTATTTTCACGTCATCTACCCATTCTCGAATTATTGTCCAGAGACATCCTGTATATATAAAAAATCAAAATAGCTTTCAAGGACATGTTGGGGGTTGTTGGTTCGGGTGGTAGTTGTTCTTCTTCGTTAAAATTGTTGTAAAACTGGCACCTAAATGGGTTACAAATTACGACAATGAAAAATTAATCAGAACACGTTTTCTAAAAAAGCGAATTTCATTAATTTTCTTCATTGTTTCTACTAAAATAATACAAAATATTTGCTTTTTTGATTTCGCATCTCTACCGCTTTAAAAAATTGTCCAAAAAACGTCGGATGACTTCGATACTACCTAATGTTGATTGACGACAAATTACTCATTTATTTTTATTTTCTTATCAGGTGGAGTAGGAATCTATCCTCAAGGATGTATGGCACAATGGAACGCACCTGAAACCGGCTGGGGTGAGCCATATGGAGGTGTCAGTTCAATTGAAGAGTGCGATGAATTGCCCGATGTCTTACAAGGTGGATGCAGATGGCGCTTTGAATTCATGGAAGGTGTCTCTAATCCCAACGTTACTTTTTACCAAGTCAAATGTCCTAAAGAGCTCATTGATATAAGTGGATGCCAACTTTGAGCTGGAAATGCTTAATAAATTAATCTAGTAACCATTGCTTGTAAAATTAAATGTTAAACTGAATATACGTTATTTATTGCTTATGAACCCAAATTTAATACACTAAAATAATAATTCTAGATGTTCTTAAACAATTGAATATAAATAAAAGAGGTCAACAGGCCTTATAGGCTCAAGGCTTGAAGTCGCTCTATTCCGTTTATTTTTGTTCATGGTTACTTCACGCCAGCTCTCTATTCTTATTCTTTCTAAATCTTCTCTACCTGCTTCTAATATTTTTTTTCCGTTGACGTCCTCTCTCATCTCTGTCCTAGATGCAACAAGCTCGTATAAAAACTGATAACTGCGACCATGAGGTCGTGTCGGTACGCTTTTGTTAATATTTTGTGGAAATATTTACGAACAGATATCAACAGACTATTCCCAAAAATATTATTTTCTCCGTTATAGCAAAGTTCACCCCTACATGGATTTCAACGGACAAAAAAACCGCAGTGGTTGAGGGAAAATATAAGTTAACGTGGAACCAGGTGGAATTCCTGGCACGTTTTTTCCTAAATTATCAAAGTAATTGTTCATTTTTGGCACTGTCTGTTGGATAATTCATGTTTATGTCTATGAATAAAATTTGGATGCTTCTGTATATCCCATTTTATTACTTTTATTCAATAGAACAACTCTAGGCATAATCGGTATAATCTTTACAACGCCGTGGACCCACTTGTCTTTTATACGTTCGAACCACAAAATTATTGGAAATTTAGCATCTGGAAAACTGTTAATATCAGAAATATACACAGGTATAGGTGATGTTAAAACCAGAATTCAAGATTCATTAGTTTTTATTACACAACTCTTAGCATAGCAACACGATTTTACGAAGTCAAAATAAAATTTTTACTCAGGTGAATTTTCACATACGAGACCTGCTTCACCGAGATCCGGACTCGTTCTGCCTAAAATCTGTTGTACGCGTAGTATTTTGTCACCAACTGCATTAGAGCAGCGTTGCCAGATTTACAGAAAATAATTTTTATTTATTTAATAGGGTGCATAATATGCCCGCAACTGAACTTTACCCGTAGGCCATAGCGGTCCTATGGACCACTCGACGTATTTTATTTCAAATCTTCTCGAAGATCCAAGAAGTGTTTTATAGTTTGGCTGGACAGTCCTGGGTCCTTGAAACATTATCCTACACTTGGTTAGATGTGGATCTATTGCAAGGGTTATCCAAAATTCTGATGGGTCATAAATCAAACTAGTCATACCAATCCCCAGCTGTAAAAGATTCACTCAGTATCAAACAAATTTCTAAATGTTTCAACGCAAAATAAACATAGCATAAAAGTGAATATGACCTCACTCAAAAGCATTATTTTGATCTCATATAATATTGTACACTCCTCTTATAAGTATGTAACATCATTCAAAGAATAAAGAAGCAACCAAATATTATTTTTCCATACTGTAAGCAGGGTTTAACAACAAAGATTCATTTTTATTAAAAAGTGCAAAACATTATTTGTTATGTGTGCGGCCCAAAGAAAAGTTTTAGTAGTAAACTTTTCCTCGGGTTCCAGAGTGGGCCCATGGACCGCACACAAAAAATATCATTTTTTCTCACTATTATTTCAAATAAATTTTTCTTAGGATCCACACCCTATATATAATGTAAAATCACAAAAAATTGTAACACAAGGTAAAGTTTATCAATTTTGGTTAGTGCTGAACGTGTTAATATTGTTATAGTGGTAGTTTCACTACTAGGGGGATAAGGGTTATTCGCACCCCTTCTTTATTCATAAAGCTTCATATAGTATCAACATAGACCGAATTGATAAAATTTTTGTATTCATAATTTGGACGAAAGTGAATTTGTGCGTTACTTTTAACATCGCACTGAATTTCTTTTTCAAAATTAGGAATAAATTTTTTCTCCTTCTTCAAATCATTACTGCTTTAAATATACAATTATTTTGTTGCAAATAATTTTCAGTTTTGATATCTATTAACTTTGAAATGATTCATGATACAATTGCAAATGAAGTTAATTGATTCACTTTACTTGTGGAATTGAAAAAAACAGTTTGAACATCAAAATACAGTCCCTTTTTCCATTTCTTTTCGGCTTCTATGTAGAAAGAAAAATCTCTCAGATCACTTGTGACTCATATAACAGGTTACAATTTACAATTTATGTTACAAATAAAAGTAAACAATAGTATTGAGTACTGGTCGTATCGAGAGTACCTTGGCCTCTAAGATGACATTGTTTGCCGTTTCCCGCGAAAAAACTGGTCTCCACCACCCAGATTATCTGTTCGTAGCCAACTCATCTGAAAAACTACCTTATCTTGCACATTACCAACTACTAATTGGATATTTTAAAGATTTTTTTAGCTTTGAGAATAAATACGAGATACGTGTGCGCAATTGTAAATGAGCGTCAACTTGTCGAGTTGTGTTGAAAGGCATTTCTGTTTCTGCAATGGCCGAGATGCCAAGAATTTTTCTGTCAGTATTGTATAAAGTCGTTCTTTGGTCTCCCGTTTCTTCTTTCTTTGTATTATTTATTACACAGTTAAAAATACAATTTGTAGGAATATTATAATATTGACATAAAGAGAAATATTAGATTTTTAATAGACAAAATTATTGAACGTTTGATAATCCTATAGAAAATAAAAAAAAAGGTTTTGCTCACACATATTTATATAATTTTTATAAAGAAATAGATTGTTTTTTCTATTCTATTCATTGAAAAGCAAAGTCATTTAGGAATGTGCAATTTATAAATGAATAATTTTGAACGGAAAACGATTAAAAGGCTTGAATTACTATTATGAATCTTCAGTGTAGGTTTAATTCTGTATTTTATCGATATTCTTTTTGTTTTGAGAAACTCTTGAGGTATACCTGTCCACTCCTTGACCTCGAGATCGACTTCTGGCCTTGAATCTTTTTTTGAACTCAGCTCAAAGGTATTCAATGGGATTAAGGTCAAGTTTCATTGGTGGCCAAATAGTAATTTTCACCTAATGTATGGGAAAGCTAATGTGACCATTCAGAGTGAATTTTATGTACGGAGCGCCTCATTTACCCCGAAACGACTAAAAGGCTTGAATTACTATTATGAATCTTCAGTGTAGGTTTAATTCTGTATTTTATCGATATTCTTTTTGTTTTGAGAAACTCTTGAGGTATACCTGTCCACTCCTTGACCTCGAGATCGACTTCTGGCCTTGAATCTTTTCTTGAACTCAGCTCAAAGGTATTCAATGGGATTAAGGTCAAGTTTCATTGGTGGCCAAATAGTAATTTTCACCTAATGTATGGGAAAGCTAATGTGACCATTCAGAGTGAATTTTATGTACGGAGCGCCTCATTTACCCCGAAACGACTTAAACGATTTTTATAAACTTTTGTGCACAAGAAATCCTTAAGAAATACTGATTATTTTTCATGTAATATTCCCTATACCTATCATAATTTCGAAGTTACAGCTACATTAACAGTATCTCGTTTAATATGAATATTCTTCATTAATTTATGTACTAATACAAATCTCTAACAAGTTCCAATGTTGGAAAATTAGTAAAAAATTTATCGAATCTGGTGCAGTGGAATATTTATTAAAATCGTGGCACAGAAATTAAAAAATTTGGATCGTTTTGATTTTAACATTTTTCATCATTAGATCTGCAAACTCTCCACGTCAAAATCGTCATCTGTACATTTGGCCCTCTTCCTCGATCTTTCTGAGAAGCTGAACTCCAGCTCTCGTACCACCTCTTTGGTGGTCTGCCTACAGGTCTGCGTGTGTGAGTTTTAGCCTACTTTGCCCATCTGTCTTCTGGCATTCTTTCTACGTGATCCCTCCAGAATATTTTTCGTGCCCTGACCCACCTCACCACATCCTGTACGCCCAATTTTTCTCTTATGTCATCACTCCTTATTCGATCCCTGAGGTGATTCCCTTGATGGATCGCAGTATTTTCATCTCTGTGGTTCTCATTATTCTTTTTGTTGTTGATGTCTCGGCTCTGGTTTATGATGCATATGTGAGAATAGGTCTCACACACGTTTTTCAGATTCTGGTATTGCTCTGTGAGCTCATCACTTCGTTTCTCCACACTATATCTCTCAGACAGTCGCTGACTTTTGTTGCTTTAATCGCTTCTGTTCGTGCCGTCAGGTTTCTTTCACTAGATATATTCACTCCCAGGTAATTGAATCTTGATACCTGCTGTATTATTCAGAAATTTTCATCTTATATAGTAGACGTTGTAAGTTGTCTTCATTTTCTGCTACTGCAATACCATCGTCTGCGTAAAACAATACCTTTAGGGAGTGGTGACCCATTCTGTAACACCAGTATTAATTTGAACTTCCTCGGACAGTCCTTCCTTAGCTTTAATTCTTGTTCTGGTTCCGATATACAGTTCGATGGTACTTATAGTCTATGTTGTTTTTCTCAGTACTCCTAATCACGTCTCCCTGGCGTATTCTATCAAATGCTTTCGTGAAGTCAACAAAACAGACAAACATGGGTTTATTGAATTCTATCGATTTTTCCAACAACTGACAAACTATGAATATTGCGTCCACTGTTGATCTATTAGACCTGAATCCTTGTTGTTTTTCGGAAGCTGGTACCTTATTCCTTATTCTATTTGCCAATATCTTAATAAAAAGTTTAAGAACAGGGAAAAGTTATATTCCTAAAATTATTCGGATCTCTTTTTTCTCCTTTTTTGTGTATTATTAAGGATATACTTGATTTCCATTCATCTGCCAGAGGTTATAATCTTCTGAAATAGTCGCGTGAGTTCTTTTTGTAACTCTTTTCCTCCGTACTTAATAAGTTCATTGGTTATATTATCAATTCCAGGCGTCTTCCGGTTATTCAGTTTTTTTGTTTTTTCCTGAACTTCCTCCATCGTTATTTCGGGTTCATTGTTGTCGTCATTTGGCGTGATTTCAATAGTCTATGCATTGTCGTTGGGCGCACCATACATGTTTTCGAAATATCTAATCCATGTCTCCTGTGTTATCTCATTCACCTGTACTTCCTCCGCCACCTGTTTCCTTCTGTTTCGTAGCATATCTCCCTCTGGCCACCATAGATAGAATTTATTATTACGTAATCACGTTTGCGAAATATCAAGTTCCCTGTATATTTGTCTAGTACTTCAGTGTGGATGGACACAAATATTTTTTTTCAGTTGATGCAGTTTTACTACGTCCTGATTTGCATTAATCTTTTACTGCACCAATTTCGTTAAACTTTTTTACTAATTTACTGGCAGTAGTTGTTATGGGATTTTGGTTAGGATATAAATCATTAAATATATTACGTTTCTTGTTGATAATTTATTGAAACTTCACATTTGTAATTGTAGCAGTAATATCCACCTAAATGTATTATTTTAACTTCGGCTTAGATAACGCAAAAGTAGCTATAACTCCGAAATTATGGCATTTAGGTCTAGAAAACATCAGATGAAAAATAATAAGTATTTCTTAAGGATTAATAAAGTTAATTATTTTTACCGAAAAAGGAAAGATCTGACAACAATTGTAACAAAAATTTATGAAAATCGAATAAGCCTTTTCAGAAATAATTGAGCCATTCCATACATAAAACTCACTCTGTATATTGTTGGGTATTGCTTTAACGTGAAAGCTTTTCCTATAAAACCGGCGGTGTATGATATTACATAGTGCACCTCCTGGATGTATCGTTGTACAAAAACTTCGGCTAACTGTCCATCAGTCCACGATCTATACCATAGGTGGGCCTGCGGCCTCCGCGAGGTTCTTGTGCGGCCTTTTGCCACTTAGTACAAAATGGTAGAGTTGGTTTCAAACAACTATTGTACATCAACGCCATGACAGTTGCGCGAAAAATCCCGCCAAATACAGTCATATTGTAACATGACGTCAGAATATTAGTCTGAAATGGATCCTAGCACACATGAGCGAGGCTCTGGTCCACAGACCATCCGTTTCAGACTAGGACACTCAATGTTAATTTTTTAAACAATTTTCAGCGCCCCCAAGTTGCTAATAGATTTTCTGATTTTGACGAGCACACTCCTGCTATGAAACTGGCATTTGAATCACATTTAATAGATATATCCGAGGCTCCTGCAGAACTACAAATGGAGTTAATTGATTTAGGGGAAGATAGTATCATCAAATCCCTTTTTAACGCCTTCGAGAACATGCTCGCCGTTTACTTTCCTGCTTCGGAAGTACCTACATCAGACAACATTTTCTCTCATGTCAAAAATAAAAACAAGTTTAAGAACGACGCAAATTACAGATGCACATTTAGAGGATCAATTAAAGCTGTGTGTTACGAAGCTTGATCCAAATATACAATTACTGTCAAACAAAAAACAAAGCCAAATAAGTCACTAACTTAGTGAATAAAAAAATATGTTTTATTGGATTCTTCTATAATATTTCATTTGTATATTTATTATTTTTGTATATTATTATTATTTAAAATTTTGTAGTATTATATTTTTTTTTCTATATAATCCAATAAATTGTTAAATCTATAGAAAAACTGTAATAATTGCATAAAAGTCACTTTCTTAGGTCAATCAGCTTATGCGGCCTCTCTTATTGCCGCCTAATTTAAATGTGGCCTCTAATGGTAAAAAGGTTCCCCACCTCTGATCTATACGATAAGTTTATTCCTGGAATAAAAAGAAAATTTTCGGCAATAATATTATCTCACATAGTATCTTTGATGTATAGAAGTTATTTATTGATCTTTAATGATTTGAGTCATTTATTTTTGATTTCTTTTTGATAATTGAAACCGATTTGGGCTAGTATATTTTTTTAGTGAAATATCACATATATTTTTCACAGTGTAATGTAAAAGTTGTGAGTAGTACCGAGAAAAGGATGAGAAAATTTCGATCTACTCGGTTGTTTCGGCAGTGTTGATTGAATAATTGGAGACATTTCAGACCTACCAACAACACAATGAAACTAACAAGCGAAACGTTATCAAAATAATGACATTACTATTCATTTGATAACAATATTACAATTTTTTAATCTGATAAATAAAAATTGTCATTCTATATAAGACATTAATTGTACATTTAGAGCGGAACTTCCTAAATAGTTTCAGGAATCAATTAATGAGTAAAGCATATCTTTTCTGGAAAATGTACGAGACGTTCTCAAAATATTCCATTTATTTTGATTAGTATGTCTCAAGTATTGAAGCAAGACATGACAAATTGAAACCTGTTCTTTTATGTTAGTTTACTACACGATCTTGAATAATGCAACAACAAAACATATTGAAAATTATTCATTGTGATAGTTTAGTAACTGTTTGCTGGTAGTATGAACGATTAAAAAAATAGATAACAACGAGCAACATTCGGCATTTCACTGATTATCTAAGAATCAATTCGCATGGAATTCGAATTCGTATTTCAGTTGGGTCTGTTCCAATGGAAATAATTATACCTCCGAATATTACAATGGGGTACTGAAAAGTTTATATGATAAATGGACTAGATTCCTTCTTGTTCATGTTAATCCCCTGCTAAAAAGCTTTTTTTATTTCAACATCTACTGTGAAATACAATTCCTGACATTAAAATTTCTTTATCAAACCTTGTATAAAGCGTTATCGTGTGGCAATGAAACGAAGGGAGTATTGTATACAGATTCTTCTTCAAGTATCATACACTTTGCTGGGTGTAGGTGTCCAAAACTCCTAAATTATTATCTGAACGCACCCCCGTGTACTGTATATATATATATATATATATATATATATATATATATATATATAAACTATTGGAAACTGATATGCTGTCAATATTCCAGTTATGTTTGAATGAATCATAAATATGAAGTTTTTCTTCTATTCTAGAATTTTCATATCTCTATCTACCATCGCAAGTCCTCTACGTCTTCTCCCTGGAGGCTCCAATAACTGTATTCCTTTGACATCCTGCGGTCAGGCATTCATCAGACGGATTGTCTGATTTCTATTTTTGTTGTTATTGAACTTTATACTCAAATTACCTGTCATTTTAATAAAGTTCTCAATTGATCGGTTGGTTTGTAGACACTTTCTCATACAATCCAAATCGACCGTGGATTATCTTTATCGAAATATACCTGTTTTTTGAAACTGATTTTCTATCAAAAGAGACTTGAAATCAAAACGATTTAAAGGGTTTTCCAATAGGGACTTGAAAATTTTTAATTTAGTTTGTGAACGCACCTTTTCACTTAACATCAAACTGTCACTGTCAGTTTATTCAGTAGACATAATCTCTTCATCATGGTGAAGATGACTCCAATTTTCGGTCGTGATTCTGGACATACTAGACAGGCAGTAACAAGATTAGTGAAAAAGTTTGAGTCTACATATTCGTTGTATGATGTTGACGTGTCAGTGAGACTACGGGTTGGTCCAAGTGTTGAAAATATCGTCCGTAGCAAATGTTCCATGTGATTAATTAAAAACCATTTCATCCACAAAAAATAACTGTTTGGTGCGGTTTGCATGCCGGCGGCGTTGTAGGGGCATGTTTTTTCGTCGACGATAGTGGTCGCCACGTTACTGTGAATGGTGATCGTTATCGCGCCATGATTATCGATTATTTTTGGCCCGAATTGTAATATACGGACTTGATCAGCATGTGGTTTCAACAGGGCGGCGCCACAAGCCACACAGCACACGTTACAATCGATTTATTGACGAACAAGTTTGATGAGCGTGTTATCACAAGAAATTAACCAGTCGATTGACCGCCTCGTTCGTGAGATTTAACGCTTCCAGATTTTCTTCTTTGGTTCTAAATCAAGTTATTGGTCTTTGCTAATAAGTCGACGACGTTGGAAGAGCTCAATGCTAAACGCGAAATAACAGCCGTTTCGACCGAAATGTATTGCCGAGTCATGGAAAATTGGATCCAACGAATCAACCGCTACAAACGTTTTTGCGGTGGCCATACGAGCGAAATCAGGTTCCATTTATTCCATTTTATTCATATTGATAATTCGCATTTTTTTTCTTTTAGCATTCTTATTATATACCCTATATCTTCTTTCCAAAGTTCATTCTTCCTATAGCTATTATATTGTAAATAAACTTGACCCAGTTCTAAGATTAAGTTGAAATTTCTGGAACTGTTGGTGATATTAATACTGAATACACTGTTCACACCACGACTACACCAACACTCACAATTCCACTGCCTGACGCGCGTTTAGATAACCTAGTATCGTCTCCAGAGACTGAAGGTAAACTGTTTACCTTCAGTGAACTAAAGCCTAATGACGGACCTACCTGTTTTATACTGAATTATCCTACTAATAAACCTTCTCCCGCGAAAATTAATTCCAACGGGAAAACCCAAAAAACCCTAAGGTTAAAATTTCGAAAAGAATGGTTTATATGAAATTAGCTGTAGTGATTGTGACGTGTGAAGTGTATAGGGCAGACTAAGAGATCCGTTATTGTTGGGTTTAAAGAGCACATTTAAAATATGGACGGCATTTGAAAGCATTGAAATTGTTAAATATAACAGTAGCTTAAATAGGAGAAATAGGGAGAAATTCCTTAGAGCCCACTCTATAGTTTAGTTGGAATAAATGTGAAGTACCCTCCCAAGGAGGTTTTCCCACTGGAATTAATTTTCGAGTGAGAAGGTTTATTGGTGGGAAAATTTAATATAAAACATGTGAGTCAATTCATTAGGTTTTAGTTTACCTTCAGTCTCTGAAGACAATAATTTGGTTATCGAAACGCGCGTCAGACAGTAATCGTGAGTGTTGGTAACAATACCAGTTCTAAGATGTTTTTTATTGTGAGTACTGGGTAGGAATGGATAACATAGAATACAATTCATATTCCGTGTAGTAAATTTAAACGAACCGCCAAAATAAATTAGTTCTGCCACGTACCATCGAGGGCACTGGTATTGATAATCGGCCATGTGTATTCAACTGAATAACAAGTTCGCATTTCTTCTTAGGGTATGTTCTGTGAGGTTAGTTATTGTTACTTTCCAGTACGCTACTGATCTAACTCGAACTTCTAAAGATGTTTCTCCGAATCTCCTTATGTGGAAAAAGAGGTGGCATGTATATGTATACTTGAGAGTAAAGCGTAATAGCAACTATCTAGTAGACGGCCTGGCACCTCGACAATACACTCTCTAAATCAATCTATAATTATTAAACCACCGGACTCGATTTATTAGATTAGTTGTTTATTCCAGCATAAAATGTTTACTTGGGGTTAGTTATCTCTGTCTATCATGGTTCTTATTAAAGGCTTATTTATGAGGAGTGGTTTTACGAAACGCGTTTCTTAAGTTATAGGGGCGTTGGGAAAATCGGCCGACTGCATTCTACAGAAGGATTTATTGCAAGAGGAGAAACTTTTGTATACTACAGTGAGATCCTGAACTAAAAAATAAATCAATTTTCGACGTAATCTTGAATGCAAATAAAAAATACTGAAACAGAAATAGTTATATGAAAGTTATGGGGTAATTCTGTACAACTATTCGTAACAGCTGTCATTTTAACATAGACTTGGTTAACATACATAACCTAACCTAACCTAACCTAGCAGAATATTCCTAATTTTTAGGTTATCGTTCTTTGTTTAATATATACGAGGGCTGCTACTTAATATTTGACATAGACAAAAAACAAATATCATTGATGATTGGATATGGGTTTATAGTTTTTCAAAATCTTCTCCGATCAATACAATTTTGCATGCGTTTGAACCAATTGTCGAATATGTTTTTCGTTCAGTATATATGATTTGAACGCATTAGAACGCAGTAGAACTCGCTATTTATTTTTGATCTGCGGGAATCAGAAGAAATCATTGGGTACCAAACAAGGACTAGAAGACCGATCAATTCGATGTTTTGACTGTTCAAAAACGTTTTGGTTTCAACTGATGTGTGAGAGCTGGCATTGTCGTGGTGGAGGATGACTACAATTGACTATGGAAAAATGAAAGAAGATATTTTTATTAAAAATTATTATATATATATATATATATATATATATATATATATATATATATTACAAATGTATAATTACAGAGATTCAAGAATTAGAAGAACTCTACTTGTTGTAAACTTATTATTATCAAATTTGAGTTAATAAGATTAATAAGATTAGAAAATATAATTGTGTATGATTATATTATTGAACATAAGGCTCAACAAAAAAAGATTGCTCATCAATTCATATTGACAATATACATACAATAATGTTATGAACAAAAATGTAATTCAAGAAATTTTTAAAAAATCCTAGACGACTACCTCCTTTAAGTGACAGCAAATAATATATTTCTGCTTCAATTGAAAAATTAGCCGAAACTAATATAGAAATGGAGACTGACTTACAACGTGCGCAAGTTTTGTAACTGGATCCACAAATATCGGGAAACAGTCTTTAATGAATGTACTGCAAAAGCCTACGAATTTAGAGAAAATAGCAGTTGACTTTTGAGTAGAGAAAAGGCTTCACAAAAAAATGTTTAAATATTACGCTGTATATGAACTTATTCATTTTGCATAAAGTAGATTCAGAATTGATTTTTTTATTATAATGATTGACGCCTTGATATAAAATATTAACACAAGTTTTACTGCACCCACTGAACATTACAATCTTGGATTCTTGTAGGACATAAATAATTTAAAATCTTTGCCGAAAATCAAGCTTCTGAAACACAGTAATGATTTAGGTTTAGTACTTCAAGATGGAGAAACCAAAGACATAGAGAATCTTATGAGCTTAACGAAGACTACAACTTTTAGTGCCTAATCTACCAAACTCCATTAAAGACGCAATTCAGATGATTCAAAACATAATAATAAATGAAATGGAAGATATCTATTCTAATGTTTAGATTGCTATTAGAATTATATTGACTATTCTTGTAAGTACGGTTTCCACAGGAGTTAAAAATTATTAAAAAATGCTTAAGAAACAATATGAAGCAGGACCGACTATCTGGTTTAGCAATCGAAGCAAATTTAGCAGCAAAAATTAATTACAAAACCTTATTAGGGAGCTTTAGTAAAGTAAAATGTCAAGTTATAAACTAGAACTTTTTCTCCAATCTATATGCTTTTTAATAATATCCCACTACTCATTTATATTTTTTCACTATCATGAGTAGGCATATTTGGTTTGTTTGTTTAAAAATGTCTTTATTTTCTTTTATGTTTCCCTATTTACAATACATCCAAAAGATTAACAATACATGCGTTGGCGGTTGTTCTGGCGATCTCTAGATGTGTTGTGTACGTCTGGAAGTACTGTTGTCGTTCCTTGCATCGGGGCATTATCCACAAGTTTGATGTAGCTACAATAACTCTGTCCCTGGTATATAGTTGTGACTCCCAGAATCTTTCGGCTGAAATATCCCTGAAAAGCAGCTGAAAAACAGGGTAGGCATATTTGGTATGATGAATTTATTAGGTAGATCTTGGGAACGAAAGGAAAGGGGTCTCGCTAATGCGACATATCCCAAACCTGGGATGATATAGTTAAGTGATACAAAACGGCCCTTATCACAGCGGCGCATCATTATCAATTACTTTTTTATTAATATGAACTCTAACCTCATTAAGTTTATCATGACTATAAATTGTTTGTATTTCATATTTATAGATTATCAACTGTAACCCCATTAAGTTATCATCCTCAATTCTCTATTATTTAATTATTATTAATGACTGTAATCAAAAATAAATATCTTTTTTAACTAATTATAAAGAAACCTGTAAAACTAATACTTTATTCATTTAATTTGATATTCGTCTAGTCCAAGGATTCCCAAACCATTTTAGGCTAGAGACCCCTTTTCCTAATTGAACTGATATCTCAGACCCCCGTATTTACTTTACAATTAATAAAAAAATTCTATCTCTATTTTTTTTTCTGTTGATACAAAATACCTATCAATTTATAAACTTGGTTAAGTAAGTGAACTTAACATTCTTTAGTCATCAAAATTTATCGAAATAAATACAATAAAACTCAGTAAATATCAAGTTATGTAAGAATACTTGAGTAGGAATTGTTTTTTTAAAAAACATTCAAATCGCAAAGTGGAGATGAAAAAATTAAAAATTCAGTGCGATGGATGAATCTGGTGACTTTCTATCAATCTAGCTAAATTCGGTTCAATATTGGTGAGTTGTAGCCTTAAGTCGCCACGTTCGTTGATTTTCAAACGGTACTTTTGTTTTGTCAAAATGTTTATAACCACACTGAAGCCTTTTTCGACGACGTAAGTTGATGGAAAAGCGATTAGGTATTTTTCCGCAATGTCAGCGATTTTTTGCACGTTAAATGAAAAAAGGCAGAAGTTCGAAAGATTTTTGCGATTTCAGAGTGGAGCACAGAGAGGCTTCGCTTTTTTAGAAGCTCTGTACGACTTTTTTGCCCGAGAAACCTACAGTCTTATCATTCAAGTTCTGACGAAATTGAAAACGCAAATGCAATAAGAGCAAGCGTGTCCTATAGTCAAATATCCGGAGCATTTTTGGACTTCAGCTTTATTATAATCTCGTTCTGGTTAAATTGCGAATATGCGCATAAAACAGTGCAAGTCGAAACATGCCTCAAAGATTTATACGCTTGAGCACATTATATTATCTTACAGGAATTTTTCACGCGTTTTGACTAGTCAAGTTATTCATCTTCAGCGAACGTGTGCACGTTTATCGATTGTTAACTTTTTTTAAAAGTACAAGAATGATACTTCCTACTAAAATATTAGTCATTCTCATAACAAGTCGGTACCCCTATAACAAGTTGTACAGTAACTAAGAAATTTCAAGTATGAACTCTGGTTAGTTAATACGGGCCGATTTTTAGACGTTGTCGACCCCCAAAAACAGCTTTCGTTTATGTCGACCCCTTGGAAATCGATATTGACCCCGAGGGGTCAATATCGACCACTTTGGGAATCTCTGGTCTAGTCAGATTAGTGTGACCAATTGAAACTTTGAATTATTATTAAATTCTTAGTCTGCAGAAAGCAGATTTAAAATCAACTTATTTTTCTAAAATGCTTCAAATCAACTTTTAACTAACAGTGACAAAATACTTCTAGCGTTGTCTGCTTTGGACGACACCTAACATTTTTGTATTAGCCCGTTAACTTTAGGAATAAAATTATTTACCTGCCTCTTCAATCCTCTGGGGTAATGTGTGATACCGGACTTAGGATATTTTTCAATTATTTCTGTTTAGATAAAAGGATCAGACATATTCACAAGGATTAATAATTTTGTGTTATTTATTCAGAAATTTCTGAGCAGTAATTTAAATTCAAATTATTGATATTTTGAAGTTGATGTAAACCAATTATTATCTAGATGTCTACTAGAAGGCCAAAAATAAATGTCAAGGGACCGGAATTTTACCAAAGAAGTCAGCATGTCAAGGATTTCTTAACACTGTCATCATGTTTTGCTTGTGTGGAAATCTTGCTTGGTTTCTGAAGTTTGTTGAGATATTTCAAGTTGTTTTACTATTGACTTGGGCAGTTTTTATACAATATTCTACAAATACTCCACAAAGAGTTGTTTGACTTATCTCCAAGAGAGTAGTGGCAACATTTCTTACCGTTTATTGGCGGTAAAATTTAGTATATATAGGTCAACTTATTGGGCATTAGTTCAAGAAGTGCAGTCCAGAAGTTCTTGGCCACATATAGTAAATAGAGTGCGTTTACCAAAATTTTCATGCAGCTTCACTGATAAGTCTCAACATAAAGTTTCAACTTGCTGCTTAGATCAATTTTATTATAGTAGACTTTGAATGACCACTCAGTCAAGTTGTTTACTAAAGAAAGATTGACACCAACATAAATCAAAAACGGAAACGGAAACAAGAATCATTAGGCCCTCTGATGGTGACCACTCCAAAAAACATCAAATGGAATAAAGCACAGAATGTTATCTTTAAAAAAAGTTATCTAAGGATCTAACATGAGTATTTAAATGTGATAAAAATTAGTTCCTGCTTGGTTCAAAAGCAGCGTCGAGCAGATTGTTGTGAACTCGACATTAGACAATAAACTTTTCTGGAACAAACATGAAAAAGAGATAATCACCAAAGCCATAAAAGCCCCGATGGTGTGCAGAAACTTTGCAGTGAGGAATTGGGGTTGTAACCCGTAACCCAAAGATCCTACGGTGGATGTACATGGTTGATTTGAAGATATTTCATACATTGTAAAATTGTAATGTATAGATTTGAATGAAGTTTTTCCAGATTCTCTTTCATACAAATAAATTCTAGATCCTAAATTACGTGTAATAGAAATAGACAATGAAAACAAGATTATGAAATTTCCTTTAAATTATAAAACCAAGATGGTAACTGGGCTAGAAACAATCAACAAAAAGCAAATAGATTTGCAGAACGTTTAGCACACACTTTTACAGCTAATGAAGAAGAATAATGAACAATTAATACAAAATCAAGACAGTTTGAAAATAATTTATACTACTCCCAAGGAAGTATCCACAATGATTAATGTGAATATCAACCCGAAGAAAGCTCTTTGCTTTGACTTAATTACAGGGGAAATACTAAAAAAATTATGAAAGAAAGTTGTAATCAAATTAACGCATATTATAAACGAAGCCTTCCGCCTTGTGAAAGTAGCTGAAGTCATAATGATTCCAAAACCAGGAAAACCACCCAACGTAGTATCTTCGTACAGACCAATATCACTATTGTCAATGATATTTAAGCTATTCGAGAAAATACTACTAAAAAGATTAAGCCCTATACTTGTAGAAAATAAACAAATACAAATCACTCCACAATAGACCAAGTACACAGGATATCCGATGTCATAGAAAAATCACTAGAAATCAAAAAAGTCTGTTTCTCTTTTTGCTCAGGCATTTGACAAAGTTTGAAGTATGAAAGGTTCAAATATAATCTGATACCAGAAAATGTATTGGTTGCTGTGAAGACAATCCACTCTGTCAGTTTATAATAAACTATCTGTATATGAAAAAATTCTGTAACCGGTATAGGAATCAACTTTGGGGATGTGCCAGCGAAATCAATACCCTAATAATCCAAATATTTCAAAATAAAGTGCTAAGGAGCATCGTTGCTGCACCCGGGTACTTTCGAAATAGCGATTTTCATGGGGACCTGTAAAAAGATACTATAAGGCAGGTATCCACTAAATTCGCAAAGAATCACGATCAGCGGCTCTTAAAACATGTAAACATCGGGCGATCCAGCTCCTCAACAACACGAACTTAGAGACGAGACTGAAAAGGACGAAGATTTTTGAGTTAGTTATCTAAGTGCTTAGTGTAAAAGCAGAGCAAAGTGCCGAATGTTACATATTAGTGTTAACATTAATAATTGTATTTATAATGATTGAGGATCTTTTACTGAGTTTACAGACACTTATTATGATATAGATCAGATCACAATGATAGGGAGATCTGACCAGGTTTTCTTAAAAATAATTATAAGAATTACTTTTTGAGGATGTATGTATTATCTTTTCATGCTCTTGTTTCGAGCATGATTTTTTCTTAGAACACGCCACTGGGAATCGATCGATCGATTCTAGCAAAAACTTGTTGATGTAAAACTATTTGATAAAACAAAAACAGGTTTAATTACAGATGCAATTGTTTGTTTTATTGTTATTCTTATTTTAAATGTTTTATGTTGGTTGCAAGGAAAAATATTTCACCACGGAGCGGGGAACTTTGTGGAAAATACTGAAACTTTTATAAATACCTACAGCTGTGTACAGTGTCTCGACTAAATAAAAAATGATAATGTTTTCAACTTACATATTCTATTCTATTATGCTATAAAAAAATTGATATTTTTCTTAGTTTGTTAGCAATAGGAATATTAATATAAATAACATTAGTTCAAATCATAAATTTATTAATAGCTCTACAGACCATACTTTTTTATATTATATATCAAAGACTTCTATTTTGCATTTTTCACACAAAATTTCTCTATTCCCTGCTGTTCACAGCTTTTTCTCTCCAAATCTGAAATTACTATTTAGGTCTTCCATTACACAGTCTTCCTTGGTCGCCCCTTTCTTTTTTCCGTATTGTTCTTCTTTGCAGTACTAATTTTGGCATCCGTGCTCTATGTAGTCTCTCAACAAGTCCCAACCATCTCCCTCAATGTCCCTTAAATAAACGAGCTTAATGTAGCTTCTCCAAAAAATTCCTCCAATTCTTTATTAGTTCTTCTCTCCAGCCCTCTTTTGTGTGTACTCCTCTGTGGATTCCTCTTAGTATCTTCCTCTACCATCTCTCCCACATGGCTTCATCTGCTTTTTTTAATATCCATGTCTCACATGCATATATGGCGGTGGGTCTTTCAAGCACAATTCTAAATTTCCTTAGATCATCCCTCTACCCACCGATTGGATTCCAATTTTTACCTGATACTCTATCACACTCTAGACGATTGTACCTAAAGGGACTTTTTTAAAGGTTTGAGCCCATGAAAAATATATGAATCGGTTTTTTAAACAGGCGTGAGTACAAGAAAGGAAAACTAAAAAAAATTGTAAAGAAATTCAATTTAAAATAGGAACCAAATTTTTCACATGTATCTTTATCCATAATTCAGTTTGTCCCTGGTAATCTTCAAATTTGTCATCAGTTGGCCGGTCACAAATTTCTTCGAAAAATCCCCGATGCTCGTCTGTAATGTAGGCTCTCAGTTTTTTTAATATCTTTCATCTTTGCAGTTTTTATTGGCCCTCGACCTTGGTAAGCCTTAACCAAAGTTAGAGAGAGAGTATCTGCTTTTGTTTTAGCCAGTAAAAAGTTATGATATATAATATCATTTATTGTAGGTTAGGCTTTAACACACCTTTTAAATTTAGATTCATAAACGAACTTGAAGAAAGTACATTTTATACTTTTTATTTGTGTTTTCCCTTTTGTTTCTTGTGATACACGATTTGTTTGTAATTTTTGCCACTCGAAATCCAAAACTATCATCAACATCAACATCAAAAATGCGGTCATGTTTCTTTAAAGCCTTAGATATTATTCCGAAATTCCTGTAATAAGGGAGGAAACTGAGGCTGCGAGCAGGGAAATACTGAGTGACCTTCTGTAGTGTCAAACCTCCGAATTCTTTAATGCAGTTCCGACTTTCCTGAAAATTTAGAATCAAGCTCATCTTACCCTCCATATCAAGATCCACATGATCGCAAGGTGTGCCAGATGTTTTTAACGGGCGAAAACCACCTCTTATCGAAAAATGCCAATATTATAGTTTTTCCTACTTTTTTTCAATTAAAATGTTTTTCGTTTATGCAGCATAAATATCTTAACATATTGTATAATAGAAAATTTATATATTTTGAAGTATCAACCCTTAAAAGTATTTAAAAACTACCCTTCTGATGAAAATAATATAGAAAAAAATCTTTTAACGATTTAAACCATTGCAATTTAATTTTGACTGTGAAAAATTCATAGCATTTCAATAAAATTTGATTGTTTATTGATTTTTATTATTCAATCCTTAAAAACTACCCCTTTGCAGAAAAAGAAATAGAAATAAATCTAATGACTGCCAACTTTTAGATTTTGCATTCTTTTTGCTATTAAAGTTTTTTGTCTCTAATTGAAGTAATTTTTAATTGTCTATCTATACCCTGTCAACCTTAGAGAACCACATCTTTGATAAAAAATAAAAAAAAATTTAATGATTGTTAATGTTTTGATTTTGAATTCTTTCGGTATTCATGTGTATTTTCCAAACACGAAGTTATTTTTCATTCTCTACAGCCTGACACGGTGACACCCCTTAAGAACCACCCCTTTACCAAGATTATAAGTATATCATCCCTTGGTATTCTTATTCTTTATGTATCTCCATCAATTTTGAAGCTATCACATCCTACAAAAAAACCATTTTAAAGGTAATGTTCAGGGCTACAAGCCTGTGTATGTTAGAAGGGCTTGAGACTCTCTACATTTTATTAATAAAGGGTCAAAGTGCTGTGGATAAGTAATCCTCGCAATTTTTATGCTACAAAAAAAAATAGAAAAAGCAAAATAATTGTCATAAAAAATGCTTTAATTTGGCTGTTTTATTTTTCGGAAAAATAAGAAAAAGTATTATTTAATGCTATTTTTTTTAAATTATGCATTTCTAATCAGCCAAACTTTCAGATGTCGTAAATAACATCCAAATAAAGTATTTGGTACAAGGAATAAGTTTAATTTTGATTTTCATTGAAATGACATTAGTTTAAGTGCAATCTTTTTTTCAGCTTTAACTATTTTACATCATATCTCACTGAAATTTCAGTCAAAACGACTTTTATCAGTGTTCATTTGAATAGTCTTTTTAAGCTTTAAGTATTATATGACTTTTTGTTGCTCTAGGTAGAACATTAAGATCTAAAAATATAGCTTAATTCTTTTATTCTTCTTAAAAACTTAGTGACATTTTTTACTATAAATTAGCTGAACTGTCGATTTCCGGGGTTATTTTGGGTGAAAAATTTTCCACCCCTGAAATGAGCAGTAACAGCTGCAGATAACAGGCGAAAGTTCACAAATCAAACAACAGAATCCATAGAGGAAGTGGATTTACACCTTTTAAAATAAAACTCTTTGGATTTACGTCCTTTTTAAATAAAATCGCCCTTTTAACAAAAATCGATGTATTCTGATGTTTAGACTACAAAACCACCAAAACCTGAAAATCGAAAAAAAAAATGGTCCTACGCCCGTTTAAAAAAAAACGATTTACATATAGATTAACATTGGAATTGATGATATCTATATAATCACTCCCTCACTCTCTCTCTCTCTCTCTCTCTCTCTCTCTTTGTCCTACCCCCTTTGTCGTTTTCAATAAAACAAATTAGTTATTCGTAATTACTATAATTGAACCATGATAAAAAAATCATTGATTTTTGACAAATGTAGCGAAAAAAAGAAAACCACTTATTTATTATTTGAATCATCTTGAGTTTTTATGGTTCAATGTGTAATAATAAACAAAAGATACAATTTATTTACATTAGGAAATAAGTTAAAAAATCCTGTAAGTACTTTACTTTGGTGTAAGGAAACCGGGGCAAAAAGCATAGAAAGAATGTGAGGGTGACTGATGTGATAAAATGTGATAAAAAATCTAAATATATGCAAGAACTATCAGTAGTTGAAAATACGTTGTTAGGTTAGGTTAGGATAGGGAAATTAATTTCCATTCTTTGAAAAAGGCCGAAAATCCTTTTGGGAACAATGAGTATCTGATTAAAATTTGAAGCCAATCGGTGGGTTCCCGTTTCGAAGCTCCAGCTTCCAGCAAACGTCCACTCGTAATATATCATTCTTGATAGCTTTCATACATTTTATCTTTATCACCTCATTTTTCTTGAGAAGTCTAGTCCGATTGAATCACGTTCCACCAAATAATTTTTAACTTTTCTCCATCTAAAATCTGTCACGAAATTTACATATCGAATGTTGCGTTTTGAGTGTTCCATGTAGTGAAAATGACAGTTCCGTACTACACAACACTTTCGGGACGCCTTGGAGTAAACAGCTTTAACTTCCTTAAATGTGACTCTAGCTTCAATGTTGACAGTTGACAGCTTCACTTCGATGATTTTGCATAACCTTAAATTTTTAATTTTCTAAAATTATTTGTTTTATCCGAAGTTTTGATGAATAACAAAGAATGATGATGAAAACGAAAACATCAGCGAGTTACTCGAATATATATATATATATATAATTGAAAAAGTTTTGGATGTTACGCGTCGTCTAAAAAATGTTGTGTACGCCGGGGCTGAAATACTACTTTGTTGGACTCGTCTGTTGCTCGCCTCGCTAGGCTCGTCTCGCAATTTTCAGATTCGTCTAACAAAGTAGCACTTTCAGCCTTTGGAATACAAATAACTATTCTTAGCTGAGTCATACCAAAGTTATTTTTTCACTCCTAATTACTTGGACTGGAAATTCGATGTCAAATTTTTTAACTGTTTTAATAACTACTTTTCAATTGAGAGGACCTAAAATCAAAACGATTTAGCAACTAAAACATATAGAAGTGTCTAAGAAGTAAGAAATTTTGATTTTAGGTCTTTTTTAATTGTAAATGAATACTATTTGGGTATAGTTAGAAATTCTGAGTCGAGAATTATAGTGAAAAATCTCAAGTAAAAAAAATTTTTGAGAGATTTTTATTTTCTGTCGCACATACAATTACGATATAGAAATACATTTCTATGCTGCACCATGAGCTCCTTCGCCAAATGTTACCATAAATAATAATGCCACGTGTTTGAAATTATGGCGAATGCGATATACATAAAACATGATTGATGGTGAGAAATGTATATTGGTATTTATTTTGTAGTGATAAGGTTAACTAACAATCAATATGGTAGATTATTGTAGTAAAAACTGAAAAATATTTTATTTTTCATTATTTTTTTGTTTCAGGAATGATAATAATAATAAACAACATAAAAACATTCACAAACAAATATTTATACGAATACTGCTCCTCGTGGTAAGATTTTCCAAAAGAATAGACAAAACTATTTTAAAATGTTAACTAAAGCTTCAAATAAACACCTTGGTAGAAAATAATAGTACAATCATTATACCTACTTCAAAATATTGAATAAAAGATATACGATAGAAGTGATACCCTGAACTCAGTCGCAGCGCCCTATTGAAACTTTTATAAGAAATAGGTTTTTACCGAGAAAAAGCCTTCCGGAAAGTCTATTTCAATAAAAAGAAACGAAATTGTAGTATGGCGAAGAAAGGACTGTAAAAGAAATGAAAGAAGTATATTTTTTTCAGATGAAACATGGATCCATGATCCATGGCAAAATGAAACAATTGCAGTTTTTTATCTTCAACTGTTTAGAAGCTATAAGCATGTTAATTAGTTAAAAATATATTTTCCTACGACCACTTATGAAAATGATGAATTGCTCACTAATTTTTACCTAATAAAGCAGCTTATTTCACGCATGTACTAAAAAAGAACAAAATATACATGTATTAAAATGTTTCTTTTTCTTATATTATCTACGGTCTCGAACTATAGAGGACATACGCTATATAATAATAATAATATGAATCTGGCTGGGTGCCAAAAGGCAAAAGGCTAAAATTAAAAAGACTGAAGAAGTAGACAATGACAATTTTGAGGTTATATTAGTGTTTACAATAAGAATTGAAAGTTTGTTGTGATTTGTGTTCAAATACATACTAGTGTTGAACATTTAAATGTTAAAATTAAGTGTTATTACTATTACTGGGTAATGTAGTTGAAGTAGTTGGATGAAAATCCCACACTCGACTAGTATTTTTGTAGGATTTCCTAACTTTTCAGCACACGTGTTTATATACTTTTCAACATGTGTGATATTGTTTAATTGACTTTCTTATTTAAAAAATACGTTTTTTTGAAGAATTTTTTTACGTCGTCGTAGGAAATATATAACATAACTCGTTGGAAAGTGTATTTCGCACTAGTAACATTTTCCAAACTCGTTACGTAATATACTATTATTATATTTATACAAATGTTATAACATACGAAAATACTCGAGGAATAAAATATTTTAAGTACTACGTCTACTAAAAGAAGTGATGCGCCTATCGATTACGAATGATTCAACATTTTATTATGCTCTAATTCATAAAAATAGAGTGTAAAACCCAAACTAGTCGTCTTTATCGTCATTGCATCAATACATACATGAATAGTGACGGTAACAATCATTGCATCCTCAAGGTCAAAGACAAAACACTTTTCCAAGGAATTTTGACCATTGGTACGTTTCCATCTACGAACATTGATTTAATTATGCATGACTTTATGTCGATATACATAGCACTTAATAGTCAAAGCGAGGATTGCAGTGCTCGTTGGTTTCGCGTAACCAAAAATTATGTAAAATAGTAATCGAGTATTTTCTTTATCAAATACTTCTAATCTGTTTTGTCTTATCCACTAGGCAATATGAATTACAATAAAGATGACCAAAGTTTTAAATTAAAGCAGTTTTATTATCCAATAAAAACATAAATTTCCATCATACAAACCCATGGCTATTGTTAACCTAAAGGACGTTCGCTTCTTTATGGTGATTGTGTGAATCTTTTCCATTATTAGCACGGGTGACGGACGCAACAGACTTGACCTTCCGAAGTTTATAAATCATAAATATGGATCTATAATGTTGAATTTGAGCAATTACAATTCTCCCTCATAATTTGTTCTTTCTTTTTTTTTAATTTATAGTAAGAAGTAGCGAAAAATTTTAATATCCTGTTTATGATTGATAATCGAGATTTTTGTTAAAATTAAAAATATGATCAAATGTTATTAAATACTATTTTACGAGGGATGATACTTAAGCTTCGGAATATTTAAATGAAAACAAATATTCATAATTAGATTTGGCTTTATTGTTTTTCAAAATATTCTCCATTAAGATCAATACAATTGCCATTCTGATTGAGTACCACCAAAATATGTGTTTTGAACGAATTAACCACTTCTTCAGGTGCAGAAAAAAGTTGACCCCAATACTTATTTTTCATCTGCGAGAATAAAGAGTAATCATTGGGTGCTAAGCAAGGAGGATGACCCATCATTTCGATGTATAGACTGTTCAAAATCTTTTTGTTTGAACTGATGTGTGAGAGCTCGCATTGTCGTGGTGGAGAATGATTTGTCTTCAGCGATTGGTTTTCCTAATTTTTTTGAACACTTCTGGCAAACAAATGCTGTTGTACCATAAAATATCCGTTCTACGTTGCTCTAATGGAACGGTGGCATCATGTCCAGTTATTCCGAAAAAACAGCCGACGAATTGCTTTGTTGTATTCGGTTCATCTTAAGAGACTCTTACAGTCGATTTCTATTTAGTTTCCATCATTTGAAGCACCGCGATTAAATTCTTTCATAATTTCTATGCACCAATCGACTCTAAATTTTTTGGGCGATTGTCAAATTATGCGGTAATCAACGCGAACCAATATTTTTGACAGTCAAATGTTCATGCAATATTGAAAGTATGCGAATGGAACTAACGCCCAAGTATGCCTCAATCTCACGATGTTTTTTGACACAGCATTCATCATCTAAAGTCGAAGCAAGTTTATCGGTACATTTCTGTTGGTTTAATCCACGTCGAAAGTCATAGATGTAAAGATGAATGTTTCATGTATCTGTAAACAACTCAAATACCACTCGTATGACACAACCTTGTGTGTACTTTCACCATTTAAAATGTCAAACTTTATGATGATAATATCAGATTAGACATATCTCCGAACTTAAGTAATACCCTCGTATATATTTATTAATAAATATACGAGTATCTACTAGTTCTTTTATAACTACAACACTGATTAGAAAACTCAGTTGTTTGAGAGAATTGGAAATTTTTGGTGTTCATGAACACAAAAAAAAGAACAAATTTGTTTGTTTGTGTTAGTTTAGAAGTTGCTTTCTTAATAATTTATAATCTTAGGAAGATAATACTAGGATGTAATATGTAATAACCTTATGATACCAGCAAATATCGAATTATTAGTTTTATGTTAGGAAGATTTTTCTAAAAATGAATTTCTTGATGCTTTCAACTTTTGCATTATAGAATTATATTTAAAGGGACATAGCCAATAGTTTAAAAATAAATTAAATAAAACATGTAGCACAAAGTTACATAATAATTACGGAGTACCACAGGGCTCAGTCCTTGGACCGCTGGTTTATTCTTTGTATCTTCTTAAATTCTTAAATTAAATAAGACCTCAATAAACATTACCTTTGGCTGTTTTCTAACAAGTTAAAAATATATATTGATAGAACCAAGTATATAATTCTTAAACAAAAAAACAAACTAGTAAAGAATATTGATTTAAAAATTAATAAAATGTATTTGGAAAAAGTTGCCACTCTCAAATATTTGGGGTAAATCTGCGAATTTCTATCATTTATTGATGTAGAAATTATCTTTGAGGTATCTTTTACCCATTTGAGGAGCCTGCAAATCACGTAAACAAATTTTTGAAAATTTTGTATAATTATGAGTATCTGACACCAACAAATATTTTAGAGTTGGAGATACTTAAATTAGAATCCTTATTGCAACTTGTGGACAATGTAAACTTGTTTATAAGATATTGAGTAGCTTGCAAAAATCTTATACAAACTTTAATTCAAATAATGAAATACACAGTTACATTACAAGGTCAACTACAGACTTATACCTATTGCAGAGGTGTCAAACTCAATTTTGCAGAGGGCCATATATTAAATTTTGAATTCGTAGGAGGGGTAGATTGTAAATAAAAAAATGGATTGAATTATTATAACATTTTATTTATTAAATTGTATAAGTATATAATATACGGTTGTTAAAAATCTTATCAAAGTTATAAAAGATGGTAGGTAATTATGTTGAGCTCGAGGATCCAGATACCTGACTTCTCTTATTTTCAAAAATTTTGGAACTCGCCACACACAAATGCACAATACCTTTACAATCACTACTTCGCAGTACAATTAAAATCCTTCTTCGACCGTATCGTTTCGATTACTCGACTCAACTGACTCACGTCGCGCCGACCCACTCGCTTTATATGGTTTTTGGAAGATTCTAGTCTAGATTCGAATCGCATGGAAGATTCTATAGTTCCGATAAAAATAATAGGATATTTCTGCTTGCTGCTAAGAGATGGCGATACTATCTTTTTCTCTTTTGTCTAGGCACGCGCTACTCTTGAAATTACTTATAAACATCCGTAGAGTTGAGAGTACGAGTATTTAAAACATCCGTAGAGAAATCGAATGAAGTCTAAAAGCTCTAAAAAACATGATTCTTATATCTGTGACACATTGCGATTGCGGGCCTTATTGATACGGTTCAGGGGCCGGAAGCGGCCCGCGGGCCGTATCTTTGACATGACTGGTTTAAATAATGAAACTAAATTTGGTAGTTCTTATCAAATCTTTATTAGAAAATGTCAAAGCTTTTTATATACTGTTTAGTTATTTAAGTTTCGAGGCCAGAGCTTTAAAGCACTAATTTGAGATTCAAACAATTGTTAATACTTTTGTTAAGTGTTTGATTAATAAATAAAGTTGTTTTAAAGAAAAAGTAAGCAAAGTAAACGTTTTTAGGTATACATTGCTCACTTTACACCGCCGGGCTTACCGACGCGTTTTCCGATCATTCGCGTTCGTTAATAAATTAATTTGATTTGTCATATTTTTGTTTATTACATCTAAATACTATTTTCAAAATAGTACTCAGTATATAATACTAATAAATTCCTTTTGACACTAAAAATGAGATCAATAAGAATGCTCATTGAACTAAAAAAATTGAATATAAATATAGAAAAGGATTTAATATATAAACAATCAAGAAAGCTTATGTTATTAAGGATTTTTTTAATGGAGCTTCCGAACTAATCGCCGGTATAAAATGTATTCCAACATTATGCGTGAACCATCATTGTAGCGATCCCTTGTTGGCTTTTTAACTCGTGCATTGGGTAAGTTCTCACAATGCTGCGTTGTCGTAAACTATGCACCCATTCGATATGCAAGTCGCATCTTCAATACTCTTCTTATTATTCTTTCTTCCTTTCTTCTACTCCGTCTTCTTCTTCTGTAATGGCCGATTGAACTCTCTCACAGTAGAGCCATGCAGTCTACAGCTATATATGTCCGCAAAAGGACTTCCAGGAGCTAAGCGAGAAACAAGAAATGTCATACCTACCTGTTAGTGGCGCATGGTCGGGTAATGTCACGATTTTTTCAGTGTGGGAACAATATCTTGTTCGAAAATTATTAATTCGAGCATTTTTTGATCTGTTGCCGGATATTTTATTGAATTTAATAACGAGAGCCGGTTTCGTACTAAATTTTATACTAAAAAAAATAAAAAATTCGATTTAGGTATAACTCAGTATAAGTAATTTTAATGTTTTCTCAAATATTCATTTTTATTCTGGTATTACTTTAAATAACGCAGATCTGCAAGTAAAAAAACTGCTAAGGATTTTTAATACATTTTTATACAGATTTTGATGTCCTGAAATCAAAATAAATATTGCAAAATTTCTTCTTATTAATTTTTTTTTACAATATTAAATTTTATGATTTTATTTTGTGTAAAATTCTTATTTAACTGAATTTAATATTTCATTTTTTAAGCTTCGAATTTAATTGATATTAAGATTTCTACACTTATTGTGATGGTATGTGTATCTGGGAATAAAGTGAAAAATAATAGACGTGAATAATTGAGTCAATTTTTTTCCAGAAAAATATAATTATAATTTAATAAAATGAGGGGGGTGAAGAATTTCTGGTATTAGCTAGATGATTACATTTATTGTCGGATCTTAACAGGTTAAGTTAGATTAAACAGAAGTATTGAATATGTTTCAGCATGTAACTGTTGGATTAATTATGTTTCAACAGGCTAACAGGCTAAGTTTAACAAAAATAGTGCAGCAAAATATTAATCCAAATCATGTTGCAAAAAATCTACAGCAACTGAAGACAAATCTATAAATGTTTGTATCATTTTAGAAGTAGAAAAACTAGGAATTTTAGAAAATATACAGTAAAGGCGATTACAGCAGATGCGACTTTAAAAACTTTGCAATACTTTGCATTTTGTAACATCTCTGTGATCCTATCTTTTAATTTCCTGAATACTCGCATATTTTGTTTTATAAACAATGTTATTTGAGTGACCCCACAGGAAATAGTCTAAAGGATTCATGTCGGGTAATCGAGGTGGCCATTCGATAAAACTACGCCTTTCAATCCATCTTCTGTGAAAGACATTATTTAGGTATTCACCACACACCATCTTGTTGTAGATTGTTATCGTTTTGTAGATTGTTATTGTCTGAAAACTTCTAATAATGAAGTTTTTTTTTTTAAATTTAATTCAAAATACTCACTTGGATTTGGAAATATCCGAATCAACTCAGGTATAATACTATTTTCCAATAAATCTAAATACTCCGGACAATTAAAGTTACGCTCGATGAAAAAGGGAGCAATTATTTTGTAGCCTACTATTCCAGCCCATACATTCAGTTTGTAAGGATATTGGGTGTGGGATTCACTCATACAACAAGGATTGTTACGTGAGCAGTATCTACAATTATGCTGATACGTTTCCATTAATACAAAAAGTAGCCTCCTCGCAAAATATTACTTAAAAAATTTAGATCGTTTTGATTGTAGCATTTTTTCATCATTAGTTCTGCAAACTCTTTACGTCTATCAAAATGTCATCTGTGAACTCTTGAACCAATATTACTTTGGATGGAATTATGGATTATTACATAAAATTTTCTTTACCAATGCTTGCAAATATCAAGTTCCCTGGATATTTTCTAGCACTCAACAACAACTAACAGGACACAAACATCTAAAGATTTGTTTTCAGTTGAGGCAAATTTTCTGCGCCATGATTTGGATAAATCTTTCACTGAACCATTTACTGACAGATCTTGTTATGGGATTTCGGTTAGGATATAAATTATTAAAGATATTACATGTTTTTTGTTAACTTCTACGCCTATCAATATATCCTAATATCATTAAAAAATCAATTCGTTCTTTTGTAGATAAACGATCCATTATGACTTTTAATAAACTTCAACGATAATAATTTAGTGAAACGACAAATTTGTAATTGTGGCAGTGATAGGCACTTAAATGTATTACTTTAATTTCGGCGAAGATATTTGCGTTATCTTCTAGCTATTATTCCAGGAAAAGGAGATATTTGACAACAATGTAGATACCACACTTGTAGACAAAAAGGCAACCGAATTGCTAGGTTCAAAGCTAAAAATAAAAACCTTTCATTATCTGGTACCTCATTTTACTGGTATAGACATCGAAAGAGAATTTACTCAGTATTGCAATGAAAAGGGTCATCTGGTTCATTGTAATGACGTTCGGAGCTCAAGAAATGCTTAGAAATAGAATATGATTCATCAGAATTGCTCTTATTCATAGATTAATCCAAAACTAGCCTCAATACAGTCTTGCTGCATAATGGAAATGTATTTGCATCTCTTCCAATGGAACACTCAGAAACTACAATGACTTAACTACGATTTTTGAAAAAATCAAATTCCCTTGTTTTCTATATTTGTGAGATATTAGAGCGAGAGAGCTACACTGGACAACAACTGATTGGCCATCACGACACGGCTTAAGTCCTGGCGAGATAAACTTTATCAATACCACTTTGGTTCCAACAGAAAACGTTTTATTGTCACCTTTTCATATTAAAATGGCATGAGCAGTTTGTAAAGATGGGTACTTTTTTAGATATATATTCCAAGATTCCGAAATTGTTTTTATTGGCCTCAAGATAAGAAAATTTTTGTCTATTCTCCTCTTTACTGAATCAATAGGAAAAACCGTAGAAGAAGCATGTAATTGTAGAAGTCTTTAGGAAATACCAAGGATCCCGCTACAAATAAATAAATATACCTTCCTAGAAATTATTTAAAAGAAACAATGTCAATACACCGCCTGGTATAATGAAAAAAGCTTATAAAAAACAAGCATCAAAAGAATTCCACGGTTTATAAAAAGTATGTCAAAGATGTCACGCACGATTTCGCCCAAATTTTAGAATTCTGGTACATTTAGGCGGGGCCGGCTCCAGGGCGGAGACACGTTCGTAACTGTATTCTATAACTCCTTCTCATAAGTTTTTTCTTCATGCCCGTAGTTTTAACAGAGCTTTGTAGTACAATTAATGACATCAAAAATAAATCCTCTGGTACCTCTGGCACGATGTGTTCAGGTCTGCCGGAAAGCACATCAAATCATTTCACCGTTTTAGTAAATATTTCGTTTCAAAATAGCACTTTTCCATATTGCCTTAAGACGGCTATAATTATATCTCTGCATAAAGGAGGAGATAAAAATCGAATTATTGCCCAATTGCACTCCTTCCCACGTTATCTAAAATTCTTGATAGATTGGTCAAACAAAAGCTTTTACAATTTCTGTTTAAATATAAAATACTTACCCTTCAATTTGGATTTTCAAGTTACAAATGCTTAAATTAGGTATATTCTCCCTTCTAAATAATGTTTGTTTACTCCAGTCTAAACAACCCTCCACTGCAACAACTTTCTGTGACGACTTTTCTAAGGGTTTATTCTGTTTATCAACGACGTTGCCTATCTAGACATTAGCAGTGAAGCATGTCTTTATGAGGATGCTACTAGTTTCTCTTGGAGTATCCCCGATAACACGGTATCTCATAGAACCAGATCTTGCGATCTAATCACCAATAACTGATAGTGCGACGCTAATTTTCTGCATCTCAACGCTAGGCTAGGTCTTTTTTTTTATAAATAACACCACCATTGACGTCGTTGACTCTGTAAAATTCTTAGGGCTTGTTGTGGACAATTCCTTGTCGATCAGTTTCCAAAGAATTGAACTTATCCACCTTCTTAACAGTTTATTATGCCCTTATTGAGTCGCCCTTCCCTTATGAGGTACTGAAATGCGACTCAGTTTTAGCGAATCTTCAAACTACAAGAGAGAGCTGTTAGATATTTACTAGGACTAAACAGCAGGGCTCACTACATAAACTTCTTCAAAAGATTAAAAATTCTGACTGTGCCTTCCTAATTCATCTTTGAAAGTGTTTGCCTAATTCGTAAGCACGCTTCTGCAATTTCAGAAAGGTTGCGGAAAACGATCTTCATCTACTCACTCCACGATCAGAATTAGTTAAGGGCTCAATACTGTACAATGCGAGAAAAATGCGTAGTCATTAGACATTCACATGTACATTTCTTTAAATTGATCAAATCAAAACTACTCGATGATAAAAATATGTTTATTTGGCAAAACGATGTCGTGGACATTTTCATATTTGACTCAAATTATATGTGGACATTCTAAAGAACTATAGAAAGTCATAACTCATGATATACTAAGATAAGTTGAACCAAATCATCTGTTAGGAAAGTTCCGGTATTCAAGTATTACATCTGAAAATTGGAAAAATTTGATTTTTTTTTACATTTCCAATGTCGTTAACCACAACTGTGTAGATCGATAAATCTATTTAATATCATTTTATTTTAGGTAACAAAATAGTCCCTATTATTTGCAAATAAAACTTTTCCAACTTTTAACAAAGCAAGTAAAAGGAAAAATTGACACCCACGGAGGCGGCAACTTGTGGCGGATGAATAGAATGGGACGTCTTTGTGCCTCGCTTCCATGCGCATTGTTTTCCACAAGACTTAAGTTTATTGTTCACGTTCTTATTTATATTTTGCAATTACAAGCGCTTTATCTATTAAATTAGTATTGATTTAATGGGTTGAGTTTGTCGCTGTGTTGTCGGCGGTAAGAAAACAACCCGCTGCCGTCCCCCGCTATCATTCACTTGCTGTTCTTGGTAAAAGAGAAATTTTGTATTACATTGGCGTACATGAACAAATAAAAACAGAACGGGTAGGATATAAATAAGTAAAGTATTGTTTGAAAATACATTCATTGTTCACGAAATGTATTCCTCTTTGTTGTTGATGATATTGTTTAATTAAGGCAATATCGTGTGGCTGAAGCTGAAGATATCACTGTGACTGAGTCCCGTATAGGGGCCAGAGGTGGGCAAGTGATTCTTTAGTTTACTAGTTTACTAGACATTTGATTATTTCGACTAGACCAACTCCTAAGTCGTTTACCAATAGAGCCCTAGAGCAGCAGAGCATTTTTAAACCTTCCACAAAACTTCAGATCGAACAAATACCAGCTGCAGTTTCATGTAAAATTTCACAAAAATCCGTTGATCCATATTTACGTCAATCATTTTTATAGCAAACAAAAACAGCCCATTTATAAACGAAGGCGACGGCTACACTGGTTTGTCTACAGACACGGTAAACAATCAAGCTAAACAGCTGATAGTCGTTAAGTTTGGCGCTCTTGCAACGCCCTTTTGATGGATTGATGTGAAGTGTTATCAAAAACTCCTGTATGGTAATTATTTTGAACATAAATAAAATCATACTCCCAAAAAATCTTGTTACTTAAAATATATAGCGTCACATATGTATAATTACATAAATGAATATTTTTAATTATATTCCTTAATAAAACTATATAATCACTTTCCTACTAAACAAAAAAATGTATTAATATACGAGGTCAAGAGCTTTTGGTTAGGAGTCAGTTTTTTGGCACAGACTTTTGTCATGTATAACTCCTCGTGTAAAATTGTTTTAACCGTTTCTTTATCGGTGTTTACAGCCTTGGCAATCATCCGAATGCTCATTCGACGATCTGCGAGCACAATTTGGTTGATTTTGGTTACTGTTTCCAGAGTTGAAACAGTCACAGGGCGACCTGGGCGCTGGTCATCTTTTGTGATCTCTCGGCACTCACTATAGCGCTTCCACCACTCAAAAATACGCGCACGAGATAGAGAATTGTCCCCATAGGCCTCTTCCGACAATTTATGGCACACAGTGGGAGTTTGTTTCAATTTAACTAGAAATTTGTGATTAATACGTTGTTCATGCTTTTCGTCCCGAGAAAAAAACACGTTCGTCTCAAAACGCTACTGCACAAATACTACAATAGTGATGAAAACGTGTTTCGGGACGTGCATAGACAAAATATGTAGATACCCAACTCACTACTCGTTTTTTACTCTACCCGTCTAGGGCGCCCTCTAGGCGCGCAGTCTAGTTATTTAATAGCCAGACCTCGTATTGTAGAATTACGTCTCTGGTAGCTATATATGATGAAATATCTTCATTCGCAATTTGATATTAGGAAGAAATTTATAAGGTACCTTCTTTATAGATTGAAATGGAGTATGGGATGTTTATTCACGTAGTATTTAAAAATTTATAATGGTAACAGAAGGTCAAACAGGAGAGAAGATATAATAGTAAATATCATTAGCTTTGTGGTGAGATTGGCAGATTAAATGAGGAACTCACAACACTTACTTCAGTATATGAATAATGTGAGTGATAAAATGGATCTTTCAAACAACATGAATAAAATAAAACTCACGCGATAATGAAGATAATGTAATCTTGATAGAAGACGCTAGAGGATACAAAGAAACTTTCAATTATTCAATCAGCTACTATCAGAATTAAAAATGGTAAATACATTTAATAAATTCCGATGATTGACAAAGACGTTTCTGCTTGAAAGTCCTTATTATTTTGTAATAGAATTTTACAATTTACCAATAGAATGGCATTATTCAATTTAGTTTAAAGTAAGATATTACACAAATTACAAATACGGTATTAAGTCAAATTGTTATTTTATCTATCGCTTTCTCGCTCTCTCGCTCTCTCCTTATCTCGCTCTTCCTCTCTCTCGCTCACTCTCACATAATACAATCTATGAAATAAAAAGTATAATCAATTTTTCGAGGTTTAAATTAACAAAATCAGACTAACACTTGCATGCTTAGAAATTCGTCCACTGTGAACTTTTCAGTTTGACCATAATTTTTTTTTAATTATTCATCAGATCAAAAAAATATGCTGATTGAATAACAATTTAATATGGTTTAATATGAGTAAAAATTATGAAAACTTATTTTGACTTCCTATGTTAACATAGTGAAATTAATGCGTTAAGCAAACACAAAGTTTTTTATTATTAACATAAATATTGACAATTTAAAACTCTTAATTTCTTTGACATGGGTATAACCTCCATACAATGAAGCGTAGATCTAAATAAGTTAGTTATTGTTTCTTGTGCTATATTCAATATGATCGAGTTTTGAGTAGAAAGTCTTCTTATAACCTAATCCCATAAAAGTTCTATTAGTTTAAGGTCAGGACTGTATACTGGCCATTCCATAACTCAAGAACCGGCATCTGCAATGTATCCTGCACGATTCTGGCGGTGTGCACCCTTGCATTGTCATGCATGAAAGGAAATTCGTCTCCAATGTAGTCGACGTAAGGTTCCACATGAATTTCTAAATTCTCCTCGATATATCTATCAGTCTTTAAACCTCTTCGTCCGTGAACACGATCGCCCCTACGACTGAACACAGAATCGGTTCAAAATTGTACTACCATAAAAGGCATATTCTGGTCTCATTTGAGAATAGAACAGATCTCCATTGTTCTAAAGTAATGTGCAAAACGCAGGTGTGCTTGCCGATGAGCTGAAGTAACTTTTAGACCAATCGCAAGTGTTTTAGGGATCCAGTTATTTTCCTGCAGTCTTCGTCTCATTGTCAACTGACTAATAGTCATTTCTCGCATCTCACGGAGTTGTTGTCGCACGGTATTAAGGTGACGATTTCTTAATGTTGTTGACACAATAAAGCAGTCATCACGAAAAATTGTAAATTGCCTTCTGTCTGTTTCAGGTCGCATAGGAAATTATCCAGTCTTCTCATAACGCTGGCACACTCTGAGCGAGTCATAATCAATTGTCTAGTAACAACTCGCGGCTTTTAGTGGTGTAGTATGTATTAAACTAAAACATTTTATTGTGGAGCAGAAAATGAGGCGTCGTTTTTTTCTACTGAGTTGAAAATTAAAACATTTAAACCTCATATTGTGTGATTCTTGAATCACAAATTACAACGTCTACTACAATTTGTACGATATCAACAGTGAATAATACCAACATCAAATGATCTTGGTGACGATAGGAAAAGCACTATGCACGTAAGTCCAAAATAACTACAATACTGTTCGATAGATATGATGGAGGCACTTCGACCAATTCTCTTGAACAGAAACGTCGAAGGGCTAGAAGACAACAGGCACCGATATCCACACTCTCATCGTTGCTTTCTCTCAGCGAAAGAGCTCTCTCAGTATGATAATTCTCACCTTAGCCAGATCGCAGAAAGGACTTAAGCACGCGAAAACATTATTCTTTTACCACGCTGTATCTGCGACATTACGTCTGCTTTATTTGGAAGAGGGAAGTGCATTGTCCTAAATGTAGCGCTCAATAAAATTTTGTACGACAAGAATGCATCCAAAACGAGCATAGCGCAGGGGAGTTCTATACAATGGCTCCAATTTTAGCACTCCAAACAACTTTAGAGTGCAGTATTACAAGAAGATTGTTGACAGACAGTTCCTGGCGACACCTACATCTGGAACTGTCACGCAGCATTCTCTAAGAGTTGACTTATAACTAAGCTAACTAAGTTTCATAATGACCATGCGGTGACAATCATTATTCACTTATATATTCGGCTGGAAGGCGATTCCCTCATCCCTGTGCCATCGATGGATCCACCTGTGCATAGATACTTTCTCAAAATATGGTTCAGATGGTTCGCTGTGGATGCACAAAGTGTTGTGTAACTGTCTTTGGTTGTCGCACGGGGGGTTTCAAATGTGCACCTTCTGCACGAGATTGATTCCTCCAAACCGAAGAAAATAAAAATAGCGGTGGACGATGATGGAAATCCTGATAATCCCACTTTACTTGATTTAGTTCTATGTTTCAAGGATTGTCGCGCGGAAAAATTGTACCAATGAATAGAGTTACCGAAAGAAACGTCGGAAAGGACTTTTTTCAGAACGATTAAGCTTGAAACATATTATTTCAGAATAAGCAGCTCTATGAAATGAAGCATTTATTTCGTTATACAGTATGGTGCAAATGAGAGGAATAAATTCGCTATTTCGTAAACTGGTGTTTCAAGTGTTTACCTCAAGCTAGAATATAATGAGAAAGACGTGTTGCGAACTCTTCTCGAACCTTCTTTACAGCTTCCGGAGTTATTTGTGCAACTTCAATACGTAACCTTTCTGTGAGTTCAATGATACTTTGTAGTCTATGTTGGTACACCTCACTTTTCAAGTATCTCAATGAAAACATGTTGAGAGGAGTCAAAACGGGGACCTAGGCGGCCACTCTAATGTTCCTCTTCGACCTCCCCATCAAGTTGGAAAGACTTTGTTCAAATAGTTGCGCACTAAGACAGCTTGGTGTGGAGGAGCACCACCTCCCTGTCGCCATAAATTTGTTTGGAAAGAACCAGTTCAATTTGGGGAACTAGAAGTTTTGAAAAAAATCTAGATTTCGGGGAGTTTTTAATGTGTTTTAATACCTCCTTCTTTTGGGGAAAACTTGGAAGTTTGGAATATGCAACACCGGTAAACACCAGGAACAAAATGATCGATAATTTTTTTTTCTTTTTATTTGATAATATGTTTGATGTTTGATTTAAGACAATTTTCTCCAGAATGTCTTTTTATGGCAATTGGTTTCCTTGAAATGTACTTTTTCGTTAAGAATTCGATTGAAAAATTAATTTTTTCTATCTTTAGATTGTACAGGTTGTCCCTGTAAAAGTTATGGATTGTTTATCAATGGGCATGAGCCGGCCTTGGCCTTCAGATGATAGTGTAGAATTATGCTTGAATATAAGTTGTGATTTCGCAACTCAGAAACGAGGGGTCGTATGAGAAAATTGTTTATCATGTCTCAGAATTATTTTACGTCATCTATTCACTCCAGACTTTTTTGCATCAAGTCCCGGAAAAGTCGGTAGTTGTTCGCAAAAACTGAATTCCTAGACGAAGCAAATTTGTGGTTTCCAACCCAAATAACTACACTGTATATCACAACACGACGTCTCTTTTACCAAATAAGCAGACTGTTTATAGTCTACAATCTAGTAGAGCATTGATTTTGATTTATTCTCATAATTATACTCAATTGTCATTTTCGTTTTTTTCTTTTGAAAGTCTTACTTTTATATGCCTACAAGACAATTTCATGATTGGTTCATGAATAAAGCTATTATATGGTGTTGAATAGGCTGGAACAATATTTTAAACGACAAAGGAGTGGAAGAAGATGAAATGAGTGATAATGAGACTAAATCACCAAACAATATTTCAATGTAGTGATATCTTGCAAATCGAATGGGTGGAGATATACATATGGATTTTCGTTTTCGAGAGGTTGTTATGTGAACAGTTGACTTGATTAAATTATTGGAATGACATATTGAGCTAACGTTCAATACAATAAATAATATGAAATGGTAATCTCTTTAGGTTCACATTTACGATAAGACAAAAGTTGGTTTTTATGAGCAGCAGGAAAAAAAAAGATATTTTAATAGTTCCACAACTACCGTTTTTTACATCGTTTATACACATATGTTTGGGGGATCAATAAGAAGTTTTATATCGTCTATAAAACTATTTTTATACTCTTCAAAAGATTCAATGAGAATAGAAGGTTAAAGATTTAGTAATTACATCAATACTGATGGATTAGCTTTGTCCAAAAGTTCAGAACAAGAGTTATGACCCATCATATAAACTGATTGGAATATTTTATGAATGCAGAAAACCTTCTGACCTGTATTCATTTTTACATTGTTGAAGAGGCACATAAAATAATGGAAAATGGTCTAACACATAAATTAGGTGTTTAAATAACTCACATAATGAGATTCTTAGATTTTAACCCTCGTTTTGTTGTATTCATTGTGCTAAAATTTCGAAGGTAAATTGACAAACACAAAATTTAGATGACGTTGCCGATTTGAATGTCATTGTAATATTGGCACTCATGTTGATTAAAGAACTTTAAAAAGATATTAGTATCACTAATATATCTTTGAATCCCTTCACCGAACTGTTTTTCTGAGAAAAGAACTAAAATCAGAAGATCAAAATTTTGTATGGTAAGTGTATAATTTATAAATTATTCATGAAAGTTATTGTAACATTCTTATCGTTGTAGACGACAACACTGCTAAACTAATTTGTGGTTTTATTACATCGAAGAAAATGTTATACAGTGTGTCTACTTAAGTTGGAATCATATAGAAAACTTTTTTACTAGTGGTTTGATGAAAAAAAGTTATTCTTGATAAAAAGTTCTGTATGGTTCAAAAGTTAAAATGCAACTATCAGATATCACTTTTTTAGAGCAGTATACGAGGTTTGTCACAAAATTTGAATATTGTGCAAGAGTAAAGTATCTTTATTTTTCACAATTCAGAAAAATGTTATAAAGTTATTTTGAATTAAAAGTTACGAGTATAGTCACCCAAGCCTAGCTGAAATCTGAGTAACTTGACCTCGGCCATCCTATAAGCAGCCAGGCTTGGCACAATTCTGAGTAGCTCGACCTCGGCCAACGTATAGACACCCAAATATGATTGAAATCTGAATAACTATATAAAGTTTTGTTCTAATATCTTATTGATAATAGATATCTTAACAGTAAACGTAATAATTTTTATGAATAAAATTCATTTATGCATAAATATGTACATTAATTAGTAGAGTGCATTAAGAAAAATATGTTATAAAACTATAATTTCATTAACAATCTATTTTTACAAGCAACCAGTGTGGTCCAGGGATTCATACCAGTCTTGGGTTTATCTAGGCAACTAGGCTTGGTTTAAGCTTGCAAACCAAGCGAGGGGCATTGTTATCATTCCAGAGTCCCACCAAGTCTGGGCCAATAGCGGCTTCCAGGCTAGGGCCAGATTTGTACATACTTGGCCTAAGTCTGAGCCTATACTGGGCCCATCGTAAAATCCTATATGGAAACGCGATGTTCATAATTAAAGTGAATATAAAAAAGTTCGTTTCGTTCTCACTTGAAATCATCACCAGTTATATTAAAACAAATTTGTTTTTCTGATAAATATGAAAATGACTTTCTCTGGATAAATAATTGAATAAAAACTTTAAATAATTTTTCTTCAAAAAGTGTAAATAGTCACGTTAAAGTATAACCCAAAACTTAAAGATCTTTTGAAGAATTGTGGAACGTGTTTTTTCTCGTGATAAAAAACAGGATCAACGTATCAATCTCAAATTTCTCGTTAAATTGAAAAAAAAAACTCCGACTGAGTGCTATAAATTGTTACAAGAGATCATGGGGACAATTCTCTATGTCGTACATGTGTGCAAATCAAAATTCGAGGCAATTTTGGTCGTTTTTATCGACGTTAACTGTATCGTGATGACTGAATGGGTTCCAGAGGATCAGACTGTCAACCAGACTTACTGTTTGCCAGTTTTGGCAACACTGCGAGAACGAGGTCGTAAAAAACGTTCCGATTTTGCACCAGGACAACGCGCCTACCCATAACGCGCTATCTGCGAAACAGTATCTGGCCAATAAGCGCACTCCAGTGCTCGAACACTCGCCGTACTCACCAGATTTGGCACCATGCGATTGTTTTTGTTTCCGAAGATAAAATCTGCTTTGAAAGGGATCCGATTTGAGTCCATGGAAGCGATAAAACAAAAATGGCAGAGCTCCTAAAGGCCATCACAAAAAGAAAACTTCCAGAATTGCTTCGATCAATGGAAAAAACGTATAGAAAGGTGTGTGGCGAGAGGAGGGAAGCATTCGAATGTAGAATAATTTTTAAAATAAAACCCTTTTTCGTAACCAGTCTCGTTATTTAATAGCCAGACCTCGTAGGTCTAATTTTGTCTTCGTCTCTCAATTAATTCATAGCCCACAATGTTTTCTTTTGACTCTTTCAAGTTTAATATGGTGTTTAAAGTTTTACTTATTTCACAGATTTGACTAAATCATTTAGTTTTTCAACACAAATACCTATATATGGATACCTATCAATAGATTTAAGAAATGGGTCATCAATATACAATTAACGTGTAGATTAAATGACTACCAAACATTTTTCCATGCAGTTTAATATTTTCGTCACACTCATTTCATGTACCTGAACCCGGAAGGTATAATTATTGAGATTCGGCACTTTAATATGAAACAAGAATAAAAGAAATAAATCTAATTATTGATACTTTCCAAATATTTTCTTGGCACCTTCTTTTCTAGCGATAATAACAAAATTCCACATATTAAAATATTTGTAATTTTTTGTTAAGAAAAATCAGAGTTGAATTAGTTTATATCTTATTTATTACCTTATAAGACAAGATTTTCCCACTTCCAAAACTCATTCCATAATAACAAACACCGACGATTCGTCCTTTTGAGAACGTGTGCCGATCGTTTAGAAGGAGGGATTTCGTATCTCCATCTAAGGACAACTTATCCTTATAAGGAGCCGATCGTGTCTAAATATGGCATTGGGCTGTCCTAACGCTACTTGTTTACATCCCACTTTTGTTATTGTTCGTACTACTTAGTCATAAAACGGGGAATCAATTGATGATAATCATTCACTGTTGTAACTTTCTTACCCTTTCGGAATGTTTATATGTATAAGATTTCCTTTTATTTGGATTAATTTATATTATTTCCAAAACATCTATGCTCAGGTTACACCAATTCATCACGGAAGTAAGCTAATTAAGTTTACTTTGAAACAAAAAGAGATAGGAGAAGTTAAGTATGAGGTGACTTAAGGCATGCGCTTAGTAGACAACCAAGTATTGGACGCGAAATTACGCTGTTGCCGAATCAATTAAACTGAATTACTAATATATTATAAAATTTCCAAAAACCGAGAAAGTGTAATAATTAACCGATAATTCGACGATTAGAATGATGAATACACCCCCTAGAATTTTATTTGGAAAATATAAAATTGAAAAGTTTCACTAATTTCTTTGTATACTATATTTACAATGAATACTAAAACTAGTTATACATTAATAACAAACAACAACTTGAGTATTTATTGTTAAAAGTTTATATTATATATAGTCATGTATTGAAATCCCAATGCGTGAAAAAACTATTATGTTATATAATGTATCAGGGGTGTCAGTTTTTGTATACGTGATAAAAAAATTCTCATATTAGTACATTCAAATGTGAATATAAATATAAAGTTCAAATATGGATGTGATTTATAAATAGTTCTATCAACTATATTTTTGTGAATATTCAATGACAATGACAGTTTCTATTTCTCATTTGCATAATTTTATCAAAACTAGTGTTTTCACATCTTTAGAAATTACGAAGAACACGTTATAAACCAATTTAGATCTACTTCTAAAATAAATTTAAATCATAAGAATTTTCTCGCACCTCATAAACTGAAAGAAATTGGTTTCAAACTGGCAACGTTCCATAAATTCATTATGGGCGGCGCACGTTGCCCCACGGTTCGGCAGATCGTATTGTGCAGTCAGCTGTGATTGTGTTATACAACTGATTGTGTTGTGCGCTGCTTCGTTTTCCGTAGTATTCGCGAGTTCGTTTTGTTTTGTTACTTTTTTGTCAAACTGTGGTGCGAAATGGAACCCGGCGGGAGGGATTCCCGTTTCAATTTAGGTTATAGCATGAATTTATTAAGCGGTGAGACACCGCCGGAAATTTACGGCAACCCTAATTTAGGGAGACCGTCTACAAGTTTACAACAACTCTCACCTCGACATACTATGGTGTCTAGTGCTTGTAATCGCGGCATAAAATCGGATATGTATGATGACAGAGCTATGTCAAGTCAAGGTATGGGTCTGGATGGTTGTGTAAACGAAATTAACGAAGACTCCTACTCAATGCAATCAAAAAAATCACCTCCTAGTAATGGAAAGAAAACCAAAGGACGTGTTAAAATCAAAATGGAATATATTGAAAATAAACTGAGAAGGTACACTACGTTTTCTAAAAGAAAAACTGGAATTATGAAAAAGGTGAGTGTAAAGTTAACCTCTTTACGTGATTCTCTCGTCTGGTCATTCGAGTTGACGCATGCACGTGAGACATTGCGCACGCAAAAAGATACCGTCTGTTCATTCCCATGTTGCCAAGTTGATCTCGCTTTTAATCCTGATATATTAAAAATTTGTAAAATTTGTCTATTATGACATTGATTTGCTACAAAATACACGATTTCAATAAAATTCTGTATATATTAAACTAAAAATAATTAGTTGAATAGTGGAAAATTTCAAATTCCTCATATACATATGAAAATTAAACGGAATGTTAAACGAGTTATGATATCTGATGTGTAAAAAGTACACTTGCTAAATTTAAATGAATTATACTTTTTAAAATTCACTACTTTATCGTGATAATATTGTGTATTCTATATTGGAAAAGTATCAACCAATTTTTCTATTTAGAATCCTGTTATTTTTTATCGATTTCTCCTGGTCAAAATGTTACGGTTTCAAAATTTTCTGGCCTTGGCATAGAATTGTGTATGTTTGGCAACCTAGCCACCGACCATCCTTCATATAAAAAATATCACAGGATATACATCTGCCAACAATTATCGAATTTCTCACTCATTTACATGCTTTTTATTTGTTCTGTCGACAGATTCCAATTATCTACTCCATAACAATATCGAATATCACAAAATTATCACGAAACGTTTATTAGTTTCCTTGTAAAATTGAAAGATCGTAACACGTGACCAAGATAATTATTGGACACAAGCTTTGTGGTACTCTGGTACTGTTACATTGTTGTCGGAATGTCGGTATTACTGAAATTATGAACATATGTTCATCTTGACAGTTGATGCAGAGAGATTTGATATTTTATGATTACACCAGGTGATTATTTTAAGCCGCCTTACGGTTTTTTGCCCCGGATGACCGTCTAAGATATCTGATAATAATGTGAATCACAAATTTTTCCTCTTACTAGAATACGTTTAAATATAATTTTCGTCAATTCGTACATTTTTTTTAAATCTTCGTTTTTAAGGCGGATTTATGAAAAAAAACATGGGGAATATCTCACCTGGAGATTTCATTTGGTTTTATTACTTTAAATGTACATAAACGCACTTCTTCGCATATAATCGTTCATAACTTTTTACAAACCATCAAACGCAGTTCATATATTTTTTTGTTAATCTATATAAAAAAACGTACATTTTGGAAAAAGAAAATTGAAAAATGTTTGTTTATTCATTTTTTATCTTACTTAAAGGTTTCATATGGTTTTCTGACGTTAAATGTTATCAAAAACGCTCTAGAAAATCGATTTCGATGATTTTTTTTAAATCTTCGTTTTTAACGCCGATTTTTGGAAAAAAACATGGGAAATATCTCACCTTGAGATTTTATTTAGTTTTATTACTTTAAATGGGATTATAAAGCACTTCTTCGCATGAAATCGTTCATAACTTTTTTACAAACGCAGTTCATATATTTTTTCTCTTAATCTGTAAAAAAACGAACCTTTTGGAAAATGAAAAGTGAAAAATGTTTGTTTATTAATTTTTTATTTCTAGCAGTCAATCTTAGTAAGATACCATTTTTTTAACGTTGAAAATTTTAAAATTTTTGAAAGTTAACGTTTAATATTGTATACTTGATTACAATATACAGTAATACAATAATTACAATAAAAAAGGTACAAATGATTAAATGTGCGAAAATGTCAATTTTAAGAGAAATTGTTAATATTTTTAATTGTAAAAACATTATAAATCAACATTTTTTTATAATTTTTTTTTTCAATTTGTTCGTTTTCTTGTGTAGATTATGAGAAAAATATGACAACTTCATTTGATTATTCGAAAAAAATTTATCAACAATTATACGCGTTGAATGCATTTTCATGAACATTTAAAGTCCTGAAACCAATATAAATCTCCAATTTTTTTATTCCTATAATTTTTTTCGTAAATTCGCCGTAAAAACATTAAAAAAACATCATCGAAATCGGATGATTTTTCGATTTTCTGGAGCCAAAAAACGAGGGGTCCACGAAAATATAAAATTACCTTTTCCATTTCCAATTGATTTATTGTAATAATTGTTATTTGATATATTCCTTTTCCTCAGAATTTTATAAAAAATAGTCATAGTGTGTTATATGATTTTTCAAATTACTTCATCTTTTTTTTTGTACAAAAAGTATGACACAGTAAAGAATCATTATTTCGTTATTATATTATCGTCTGGGTAGAAAAACGAATGCAATTTTTTGTACAACGTAAATGAAATGTAATACTTTGTTTTTGATACATAGAGGAAATTTCCCTATTCAAAAAAACTTTATTTTCTTTTTCAAAAGTTAATTATTCATACGCCAATAATGTACTAAATTACTCATGTGAGGTTATCCACTTTTGCAATAAAATGTTAATAGAGGAGAATTATAATGAAATTATAATGGACTACATAATTTTACTACCGAAAATTAAGTGGATAAAATATTTTTAAAACGTCTTTTATACATATTTTACGATAAGATCCAAAAAATAAAAAAAATCATTTAACTATTATAAATTTCACCTAATTAAAAAAGAAAAAATCAAAAATTGGAATTTAACTATTTTGTATAACGTCAAAAAAATTATAAGTTTAACGTTTGAGTACCGAAGTCCAAATATTTTGTCAAATTTTTTATTAAAATGGGCACTTGAATATCGAAAAAAACTTTTATCCAATGGTATAGGTTATCTGCTACTAAAATTCTTGGATATCTAGAGAAATTCCACACAGGATAGTGCGAAAATGCAAGAAATAACACATTTTAAATAATGCGCCAAGAACGAATCGTATAACAAATCTATGTAGATTCTCAGTATCTTTTTCTGAAGAGGTGCGGAAGACAGAATCTAAATGTAAATTTGCTCCAATTTACAATTAACCAGAATTTGGTTATACAATGTAGATAGAAGTAAATTTTCCCATTGACATTGAATGAGAAGATAAAAAAATGCTTTTATCACATTTTTTTGTTAATAGTATCCATCGGATTAGTCAAAGAAAATTTAACAAAATTTTGGGGCTTCGATTCCAAAACGAACTACGCGCGTCTGCGTTAAAACATTAAGTTTAAGGATTTTTATTGGCGTTATAAAAAGTTCTTATATTACACTTTTTTGTTAATAGAATACATCTTAAGTATCCATCACAATATTCAAAGAAAATTTAACAAAATTTTGGTGCTTTGATTCGAAAAAGAAAGATCAGCGCTCAAACATTAAGTTTAATAACTTTTTAATGCGTTATAAATAAAAATTACATCACAATCCAATACTAAAAATGCTTCCCGCAAATTATGCCGTATCTTTTCGGAAAAAAGTTTTCAAAATTTGGAGTACCGTTGTCAAACAACTCATTGAAAATAAGCAAAATAAAACCTGGTCCACTAAAGGTTTACGTATATTTGCAAAGAACATGTCACCTAAGGAAATTCTCGGATAGTGTCTTCTTCAAAAATTACGTCAAACTATGCAGAAAAATTTATCATAAGATAATAGAAGCTGCCAAAGATATTTATTATAATAGGAGACTCGCCATTTCTCGTAATGTTTTTTAAAGAATCATGGTCCAATGTGAATGATCTAAGAAATAAGGCTTCTTCATTAGTTAATATCAACTTTTCGCGCATTCCGCAATAATTTGAGGGTATATTAACTGGAAAGTGCCTTCTACCCTGTAAACGATTCTAATAATAATATTTAATTCCGGATAAGTTGCAGACTGGTTTAATTTTGCTACGGATATACTAATTATTACCTATTACTACTACCTATAATTTTTTCTATTTGTAACTTTATTTAGTTATTTTTATGTTTGTTTTTTAGTTTTTACAAGCTTCCGTTTACAAATTGTAACAATTTTTTGACAATAAAGCATTTCTTTCTCTAACCTTTTATTCTTTTTATGATCACAACTGTAGTTCCCCATAACGCCCAATTTACTATCTTTATAACTTATTTCGCAGTTTTAGGATCATATATTATTGAATCTTCCTTTGAGTTGTACTTCCAATTCACTAGTACGATTACAGCGCAAACAACTGCCACTAGATACAAAGTAATAAAATCTGAATACCTATATTATACAAAGAAACTAGATAAGGTTTATGGTTTTATATACTTAAGGTATGAGACGGGTCACTGGCGTTTCACAGCGTTTAATAACCGCTGCAGTTACTTCAAATTTATGAAACGTCCAAGAATTTTTCAGTTATATTCAATATAATTTTTCAAACCCTGATAATGCATGTTTTATTGGTTGTAAATTGGTAAGCACTCCTTACAAAAGATTATTAGTATACAGTTTATGCATGATTGAGTGTGCTGATATATGCTTCATTAATTTAGTATTTTCTGGAATCGAACTGCGAATAAAATTTCAAAATTATAATTCACGTATCTGTTTTTGATCCACCTACCGTTTAATAGAACACGTAGAACCTAATAAGTCACATAAATTGAAGAAACTAGATTTCAATGAATTAAATATTCAAAATGCGTAATCATCATTTAGCTACGTTGAATTATTAAACACCGTTAAGAAATACGAATATTAAATAATTATGGCATACTAGGGTTGCTATTTGAGTTTTTAGATAAACTAATAAAATTAAATATTAACAATTAGATATGGCTTTATTGTTTTTCAAAATATTTCGAAACAATTGTCTTTGGCTCGTCTTGAAAGACACAGGTTACAGCATCGATGTTTTCCAGCACAGCAATCAATTTTGAACAACTGAATTCATTCTGTAGGTGACTCGAGATGGTGCTTCAAAACCAAAAAGTCGAAGCGAAATGATCGGCATTCTGTTATTGTTTTAAACCAAGTCAAATATCTTAAAACAATGATGGCAATGTCATATTTGACATATTTATATCGGTGTTGTCATATCTTAAAACTCAATAGTCGATCGTGTTGCCAAGTCCTGTTTTCTAGTTCCAATACATCCGGATGATGTAGGAGATAGTCGTTTAGCTTTGTTCTGTAGCACTCGCTCACAGTAGTCGCTCGCCCTCAAACGTAAACTTTTTTATTATATATGCACCACAAGCGATAATTCTCTTTATTCAACTATCAACATAGCTTAGTCAATAGTGCGGCGAAATAAGGTCAAAAAATCTATCAATGAGAAAAATAATCAAAAAATCGAATATATATGCTTTTTTTCAATCACACGTCGTTTTGGATTGATTCAGTACAGGAACATTTTCATTTTTTGGAAAATTTCAAGTCGAAAAAATTTTCATTTCACAAATCAACTTCCGTCATCGTGTAGGGCATACAGTTTCCTATGAATTTCACCTCTACGATTTTTATGTGCGAGTACGTCAGAAAAAATACCATCGAATTTTAGTGCTTTTAAATGTGCCTGCAAGCTGCGAAGACATCTAGGAAAGCGATGAGGGATCGGTGCACTAACGTAAAAAATTGTCACCCCTCCTTTTTTTAATTTTCTCTTTATATATTTACCTGCCCGGGCTGCAAGTTAGAAGTAAATTGTAGAATTTCTGTTTCTAAGAGTCAAATGATAAAAAACATCGAATACTCAACGTTACAAACTATGAGAAACAGATTATTTATCGTGAAATTCATTTGACGCACAAAATACTGCGTCAAGTGTAAAAGGACATAGTAAATGAATACTTAACTATACAAAAGTTTACAAACCATGAGAAACCAAGTACCAGTTTCGATTTCCCGAATAAAATTGCTCTTTGGAAACACATTTACAATTTTTTTAAATAAACCTACATATTCGGTTACTAATAGTTTTTACCGCCGCGTTCTTCGACTGTCCTTTGATTCCACGATTGGAACCGTCCCCCCAAAACGTATTTTTCTTTCTCCGATATAAGCCAACTTAACTAATTGCTTTCTAATTGTTTTTATTCGTTTGTACCGTCGAGTATTTCGTTAATATCTTCGTTCACGGATGGAAACACCTCTTAGAAAACCATGTTTTGACTAGTTGACCATTCTAAAGTAATGCAATTCTATTAATGTCACGAAATTGATCAATCAGACCTGTTAACTTTGACGTATGCTGTTTTATCCCACAAAGTATTACACTGTTTAAATTCAAATTTGGTTGTCCCTCAACAAACCCCGGTACAAACGATTTTCTTTTGTACTCGTAAATCGATTTGGCGGTTCAAAACGATACAAACATAGTACAAATCGAATGGAAATAATGAAAACTCAATTATTGTTTACGGAGCAATCAACTTCACATTGGAAGCATCCTTGGATGCACTCTTATGTGGCTGATCGTTTGGACGATATTATCTTCTCTACTTCATTTCTCCAATCCCTCCAGTGGTTACACACGAAGAACGTTTGTTCGGCATCATCGTGTTCACAATAAGTACCCTCAAGTGTTTATAATTTCTTCATTTTTTGGAGATACTGTAGGAAGTAGTCGTGTCCCTTCAGAAGCTGAATAATGTAGAATTTCCTTTCGTCCCACACCTGATTTTTCTTCTGTCTACCGTTGTTGCCACATCCTGTCGTATTATATCTGAGCTGCTTCTGTAAATCTTCTTACGTTCGAAAACCAGGAGGTCCAAACTTAGCTTCTGTACTATCGTCATAGCTTTGCAGTATTTCTTCATTCTCAAGGCGTCTGACTATCTTTCGTCTTCGTATGTGGCGCCAGAAATTCCAAATACTTTACTTCCATCTAGCTCTTTCTTAATTATGATTGTTCATTATGAATGTATTGATATTGACATTTTTTTAAATCTCTGCATTTTCACTGAATACACTGTTTACACTGTCACACGCGCGTTTCGATAACCAAGTTATCGTCTTCAGAGACTGAAGGTAAACTTTGAAATCATCTCGGTTGCATTTAGTGGCTCGTAAACATATACAAAATAGTTGTTTTTCGTTGATGAAAGTATGTCTAAATATAGTTTTATAATGCCTAATGTAATTTTTGAATAAATCAGCACAAATCAACATTGAGAGCTATTTTATAGTGCTCGGTTATTACAAATTCAAATTGTTGTTTTAACCAACATACACCGAAAATAGACGTAGAGCAGAATATAGATAAATGCATGAAGAAATAAATTAATTCATGCTCCTACACATATTTTTATAAAATCTATTGAATTATTATTTTATTAAATTTATCGCATTCAATGTGAAACATGTTTTATTATAAATTTGACCCAACTAGTTGATTAATTTAAAGGTTTATATGATAATAACGTTTATTTAAAAACGAACCTTTCGTGATTGCGGTTTTAGATGCGAAACTTCTAAAAAGTGTGAAAATATGTTAAAAATGCGTTTGGATCATGGCCTAAAATATCAGGCTTATCTAATTTCATTCAATTATCAGGACGATACAAATAAGAGTTATCTAGAAGTTTCTGTAATCTCAATTTATATTGGATACAATACGAGACGTGGGTACTAAATAACGAGACTTGGCACTAGAAAAAGTACGCATGCGCCAACGCTTAGAGACTGTCAGCTGTTGTGAAATTTCACATGAAAGTTGAGAAAACTGCAACTGAAACTTATAATTTATTGAAACAAGTGTATGACAATGAATGTTGTGTAGCGTTCACGTGTTTTAAGTGGTTAAAGCCTTTTAAACATTTCATTGTTGGACCACCTACCTTATTCGCCGGATCTTGCACCGTGCGACCTCTTACCCAAGGTCAAATCAGTATTGAAAAGAATTGAGTTTGTTGAAGCGGCATGCGTCTTGAAGGAACCAGTCTCGTTGAATGAATTGGAATTATTAGTACTTCTGGTTAAACTACGTGAACACTCTAAGTATGACTTGTAGTATATGAGAACTCTAAAAACTACCGATAAGCTCTGTATTCATATTAACTATTTCTCAACCTCGATCTCATTCTATCTTGTGTTATTTCACTCCGGTTGTTTTATATTTGTTAATACCAATACAGCACCTCTACCTTGCGAAAGTGAATAGACGAGTAAAATGTACCTGCCTGTAAGTGTGTTTGGCTTAAACAGGGTACCAGACGTGAACTGATCCCTTTTTGTACCCCAATCGTTCTTTTTTCTGGAAAACAAAATTTCAAAGCAAATACCATAATGGAAAATAGATTCTTTGCAAATAAAACAAAAAAAAAACAATTCAATTCCAAAGTATCTTTATAAATAATACTAGTAATCAAAATCGTCTGAACTAGAGTCATCATTCGATTGAATTATGAAGGGTTGTAAAGAGGATTTAACATAGTTTTTCCAAAGGTCCGGGTTTGTGGTCATCCTCTCTGCAAAACTTTATATTTGAGTCTTTCTCATGTTTTCAGAAGATTGTTGAAGGTAACGCATCAAACCAAAGTCTTGTAGTAAGAGCTCACATTCGTTGCCTCATACAGAGCTTGGATAATTTACAAGAGAAACTTTTGACATACTTTCCAGGCTTGCACACTGAAGCTGACAATAGGCGTAGTTGGATTTTAAACCCTTTTTTGGACAAGTCAATAGATCTGGCTGATGTCACCACAAATATGAAAGAATATCTTCTAGATTTAGCTGCTGATGACATGCTTAAAATGAAATTTTATTCCCAAAGGGTCGACGTGTTTTGGATGAAAAGAAAACACGGATATTCAGAACTAGCAAGGGAAGCTCTAAAATTATTAGTGCCATTCGCCACTTTATATTTGTGTGAACTGACGTTTTCTGCGATAGTAGACATTCAGACTAAAAAGAGAAATAGACCGCAATTAGAAAATGATTTGATTATTAACGTTTCAAAAAGAACACCACTTTTGAATAATAAACAAGCCCATTCTTTTCACTAAAATTGTGTTTTTATTGTGTTCCTTGCCTTTTTCTTTCAGTTGGCGACCCTCCGACTAAGCCTCCCTAGGGGTCGCAACCCACAGATTGAAGAACACTGCACAATGGTGTATTCATTTCTCGATTGGTGAAGGTATTATCACAAACCACCTATTTTCTAAACGTTTCACACATATGACTCAAGATTGAATCAATTTTTTAATTAAAGCTCAGATGTATCTGCTTGTATAAGTATGTTGGTATACGTCTAACAGTTTCTCTTGATAATTCATTATCGTCGGATTGTGACCTTTTGAATGTGTCTAGTGTTAGTTTCTGTTAATTTTTCAAAATAACTTCCAATAAATGTTGTGTATTTCATTGCGAATCTATTAATTTAAAGGCTGCCGGCTATAAACAATACTAAAATAACTGCAAGGAGTTTATTATGAAGTTCAAGTAATAAAATTTATTAAAATTAGGTCTAATTACTTAATATGTAACATTTTAATCAGTTCTTGAAATAATCTTGTCGCCATCGAACTATCCTGGAAGATCCGCTTATTCAGTTTTTTGTGTTTAAATCCACATGCTGAAAACACTTGATGCAATGTTTCTAAACTAACCAGACCAGACCTCCACCCCATCTTTCGACTGTAAATCCTCTTACGTTCGAAAACCAGGAGGTCCAAACTTGGCTTCTGTACCATCGTTATAGATTTGCAGCATTTCTTCATTCTCAAGGCGTCTGACCATCTTTCGTCTTCGTATGTTATGAAGTTATTGATAATGGCATTTTTTTAAGTCTCTTAATTATTACTGAATACACTGTCAGACACGCGTTTCGATAACCAAGTTATCGTCTTCAGAGACTGAAGGTAAACTAAATATTTCAAAACTTGTATAATTGAATTCTGGATAATCTGCTATCTTTTGCTGTATTACTTCTAATGTCTAATTGTCCTACTTATAAAATCTGGAGTAGCTTCCGTCAACTGATTTCAGTTTTTCTTTAGATGTTTTTCGGTTCTGTGAATGATCCACAACAATCCCTTTCGTGACTACTTGATAAATGGAAAATTTATTTACTCTAGTTAATTCAGCAATTTTTGTTATGATTGCATTATCAGATTGCTGAATATTTTCCTTTCTCAATCATTCGAATATATTTAAAATAACCCTTTCCAGAGGTTCGAAACCCCATCAATATTATCTATAAAGAATCCAATAAATTTTAATTTCTGTCAATGATTATTTCAGGATTAAACCTTGCATACCTGTAGTTATATTCCAAAATAGAAAGAAGTTATAGAATAATTAAAATTCAGCATATTGGCAGCCCTGCTTACTCTACGAGTTTACCATTTAATACTAAAATAAAATGACCCCATTTTAGCTACAGTATATTTTAGTTCGCTCCAAAAATATCGCCAATAGCAATTTGAAATTCAGGAAGTTTATGCTTAAATTGTTTGTGTCTGTTTGGCTTAAGGAATAGTTTACTATAAAATTATAGGTTTGGGACTTCAAAATCAGCCAGCTGTTGGTGCAGTAAACGAACAAAATTTTCCGATTTTTCTTCTTTCATTGCGAAATGTTACACATAATTGTAATGGAAATAAACAAAACAACAATATAATTCATTTGATTATATAATAATAAAAAATTTGTGAAATTATTCTAATTATAGTACAAGGTAGAGGTTTGGATACGTAACATCTTTTATATTTCAAAATGTGCAGAAAATTCACAAATATGGAATGCCGCCCCACTACTTTTAAGGGTTTATCAATTATCAACCCTTTAGTGGGAGCGGCTTAAAGTCTCAAATTGAAAGGAATACATTATTTTGAAGATCATTTAACTAGCTTTTCGAAAATAATACATTCTTAATTTTCTTTTTATTACTTTTGGAGAAATCAAGTGTATTTATAAAAATTTAATATATTGAACTTACTTTTTCGAAATTCGTAATATCGAGACTGTATTTTATAAACAGTCTATTTTAGATACCCCAATAAGAAATCTCTAAGTAATGGAAACTAATTCGATTGATCCTCTTCGACTAATACATTTGTCTATCTATCAATCAGCCACTGTTTAATTCTAAGAAAATAATCGGGTGGTTCTCCATGTTGTTAAATGTTAATCATTTTGATTTTCCAAATTGATTCTTATTAGATCGAACATTATTTCTTGATGGAGAGCTCAGTCATGTTTCCATCTTATAAGTAATCGCGATAAAAGTAATTTAATTCAATTCATTTCATAATCTAATCAACATACAAACACTAAGGTTATTTAATACACTGATCATATTGAGCAATATACTTTCGTAAAATTTCGTAAGTCACTAAGAATAACAAAGAGTACGCAGTCTGAAAATGAAAAAAGGAATAGGTAGATAATGATAAATCCAGAAGGTGAACCAACATGTTCCGATGAGAATTCGCAAGATGTATTTATGCCAATCACTAGTGCTTTCTCCTTTTATACACTACCGGTCAAAAGTTTCCTTTATTTGTTTACTTTATACAAGCGCATGCTTATTTTTGTCGATGAGTGCGAAAACTTCCGGCTGATGTGTTTATTATTTTTCAACTCTAAATTAATATGTGTGTTTATGATTGTAGTTTAGTCCCAGTCCCAGTTAGTGATTTAAACTTTTTGGACCAAGACATCTATTTGTAAAGTTCGTATACGAATTGCTTTTGTTCTCCCGAATTTTCAAAATGAAAATAACTGAGGTACCATCGGTTAAAACTCGTGCATTAATCGCAAGACTTCATAGTCTAGGCAAAAGTAATCGTATCATTGCTGCAGAATTAAAAATACCTTGACGTACCATGGACTACAACGTGAAAACGTTCAGGATGGCCTCTATAAACCACAACTGCTAAAGATAAACTTATTGTATTGATCAGTAAACGTGATGGACGATTCACAGACCCAGATATCGCGGCTCAGATCAATAAATATGGAGATACTACAGTGAAAACGAAATTGAGAGAAACTGGCATTTTTGGGAGGGTGGCCGTGAAGACTTAAAAATACAATTAAGAGATTGCAGTGGGCTAAAGAACATAAATAAATTGGAGGCTTGAAGAGTGGGAGAGAGTTTGATGGAGTGATGAGTCAAAGTCGGAGGTTTTTGGGTCTAATAGAATGTTTGTGAGCGGGCCAAAGAAATAATTGATGTTTGATCTATTTGTAATCCGGACTGTAAAACATGACGGAGATTCGGTGATGGTTTGGGGCAATTGGAGATTTGGTAAAAATTGAAAGGATTTTGAAGAAAGAGGGCTATAAAAAATATTAAAGGAAAATGTAGTACGTTCTGGCCCACGTCTGATCGGCAAAAAAATTATTTTCCTGCATGACATAGATCCTAAGCATTTCTCGAAGCTGTGCAGAGTAGATGAAATGTACTAAAAGTAACGATCTGGCCTTAACAGTCGCCCAAACTCAGTTCGATTAGGATGTGGGACAAAGTGGACAGGGAGGTTAGAAAGCAGTGTCCCACATCCATTTCACAACTTTGCAATAATCGAAAATTGTAATATCTAACAATTACAGATTGCAGTTTTATTATTAAAACTTAAACTTAAAGGAAAAAGATAATGAGAACTATAACAGGTCCAAACACAACCACAGGAGGAAGAAAGAAAAACCAACTGATATTATCAAAAGAATAACGCAATGGACCCCATTGTGGCCAAGGGGAAGGGGCAGGCCGAGAAGACTTGGAGAAACGACATAAGAGCACTTAATATAGAGAGTTAAATGCCGGAACCGAAAGGAATGGAAATTAATAACAACAGTAGCCAAGACAAATGATAAACTATAAAGAAAACAAAAATAGGAAACGAGGAGTAATCCACCTGAAAAAAGGATTTTAAAGCGCTATAAACGATAGCCTCAATTCAAAGGATTGAAAGACTAGATGAAGATGATGATATTTTTATCTACATACTGACACACACACACACACACATATATATATATATATATATATATATATATATATATATATATATATATATATACTAAATATCAAAATCACGGAAAGTATAATTTGGGGAAAAACTTTTGTTTTTGAGTGTATGATGTTTTTAAAAACAGGTGTTTTTTGTAGTCATTTTCTAATGTTAATACTTTATCAGATCATAATTAATAGAATGTTCTTCATAGAAAATACTCACATGAAATAGGAATAGTTGAAATACAAAAGCAATTTACATATCGCGTTCATATAATAACTAACATTTTATGTGTTTTAGCAGTTTGTACAGATTAATTTACTTTTTCGATAGTAAAGATAGCGGAAGATATAAAAGTGTTGGATAATATCGAAGACAGTTAACAAAATTACAGTATGCATTATTCATGTATTATTGAGAATTTGAGTGTGGAATAACGCGCCGATATCTTTTTACTTCAAGAAGAATGACTATACAAAAAATAACCCATTAATTTTAAGAGAAATCAGCCTCTGAAATATATATTTAGCAAACAAGATACAAGATGTCAATTTTGTTAATCGCCATGGAAATTTGCTTATAAATTGTCTACGGCACAGTTGATTATAATACCTTTTGTTATTTTTCGATCATCTTTCAACAGGGTTGGAATAAACCTCTTTAAAATATTTGTTATATAATGATTTTAATGGCTATAATTCAGTATTATTACTCAAAAACAAACGAAATGACAAATTTATCAGTTGAACTTTTAAACTAATAAAATGTGTTTGGTCGTTCCACCTAAATTTAATTGAGTTCTACGAGGTTAGTTTCGAAACGTAGATAACAGCCGGGACCGTGTAACCTCGCTTTTTAGGGTACCTTATATATGTAATACTCCTATATAGATAGTTTCTAGAAGTGGAAGGTATTCCGACTAAGGAAGATAGAATGGAAACCCTTTCTCTTATCTCCGACGTTCCAGCTCGGTTCTGCGCATTCTCCAGCATGCGCAGTATAGATAAAGTGTCTCGAAGGAGACGGCACCTTAACGTAGAAACGTTTTTTCCCATAAGAACTGTCCATATAGGAGTATTAAATATATGGTGTACCTATAGCCATGAGCGAGAAGGATGTACCAGTTTCTGTTGCGCAACGCATCATTAGTCGTTTTTTGTTAAAAGATAACGTTATATCCGCGGTTATTTATCGAAAATTACTCGAACAATTCAGGGATGAGTGCCTCTTCAAGACTCAAGTGTATGAATGGGGTTCCGCTTTTCGAAAAAACCGAGACGTGGTAGAAAACTTACCACATGCGCGGTACCCCAGAAAAAGTGTAGAAAAACTCATTTTCGAAGACCGGAGCAGTATTGTAAGCGATGTGGTTGTAAAATTTGGCAAAATTTTAGCTGGATGGGTGCCAAAAGACAGAAATTGAAAGCAATACTGATAGGCCAGGTATTCAAGCATTTCCTCTCCGAATTCTTTAATGCAGCACAGATTTATTTGAAATTTTGACAGATGATAGGGGTTTATCCAAAAAGTGAGATCTACATGGTGCCGAAGTGTGCGAACCCTCCTCCCCCGGAGACAATTTTTCACCCAAAATAACCCCAGAAATCGAAAAATCAGCAAATTTAAAGTAAAAAATGTCAGTTTTTTTGCCAGATCAATAGTTTTTGAGTTATTCGCAATTGAAAAGTATGATTTTTCGTCAAAAAAACCGCATTTTTCAATAGATTTTTACGTATAACTCTAATGATGCATTTTATCGAAAAAAGTGTAATGAACAAAAATGAAGCTTATAAAAAATCAAAGAATGTAAGCTATATTTTGAGATCTTAATGTTCTGCCTAAAGCAAATTATAGATACTTGAATAGCTTTTGTTTTACGTAATTGAACATTTAACTTCAAATAACGAAAAAAGAGTAAATTTTTCAACAAAAAGTCATAAAATACTTTTGAAGAGCTTAAAAAGACTATTCAAATGACCACTGATAAAAGTCGTTGCGACTGAAATTTCAGTGAGATATGATGTAAAATAGTTAAAGCTAAACAAATACCATTCCATTGAAAATCAAAATTATTATTATAACTTATTCCTTGTACTAAATACGATACTTCATTTGGATATTATTCACGACATCTGAAAGTTTGGCTGATTAGAAATGCATAATTTTGCTCATTTTTTCTCCATAACTATGAGATAAACAAGTAAACAGTCAAATTAAAGCATTTTTTATGACGATTATTTTGCTTTTTTTCTTTTTTTTGTACGAGTAGCATAAAAATTGACGTAGTTATAACCAAATTAATTTGTCACTATTGTGCGAGTATTGCTTATCCACAGCCCTTTGACCCTTTGTTAATAAAATGTGGAGAGTTTCAAGCCCTTCTAACATACATAGGCTTGTAGCCCTGAAAATTATCTTTAAAATGGTTTTTTGTAGAATGGGATAGCTTCAAAATTAATGGAGTTACATAAAAAATAATAATTTAAAATTTTTTTGTGAATTATAGGATATGAAAAAGCTTCAAATTAGTAGAGACAAGAAATTTGACACCATTTTGAGCTTGAATGTCTGCACTATGAGGTAAAATCCTTCGTGAGCGAATGGTTACAAGCCGAAAGATTTTTACGAAAAGGGCATCCGAAAGCTTCAGGAGAGGTGGTGGAACTGTGTAAATATCAAGGGTCATTGAATAGAATTGAGATGTTTAATTACAAGAAAAATATACGGAAATAAAAATGTCATTAAAATTCCAGGAACAAAATAAATATGAATGGCACATTTAACCATCATATCATAGAAGTGACATAGTCTATGTTACATAATTTTACTAGAAACATATACTGATTTTCTTTTCACTATGAGGTCAATGCTACGATATTTCCTCTTCTGTATCAGTCAGTAATACCTTGAAATGGTATAACAACCCCCATCCTAAATTCCAAATTGATCACAAGATGATCAAGAGACAACTTATAGCTCCATTATATAGGGGGTATAATCCTTCGTTTTGTCGTAAAATTCAAACTAAAGGAATTCGTTGAATGTTATCACCCAAATAGCACAACCAGTTTTATTAACGAAAAATAAACGTTTACATAATAATTTTCAGAAACTTAATGGTACTAAAATTAGTTAGAAACACGTTATTTAAATAACTCTTATTCATATGAATAGGATCATTTTATTCGGGCAATTTACTGAGGTGGTCAAAACACTCAAAAAACAACAATTATGGATTTTGCACCAGGACAACCTACCCATAACGCGCTATCTGTGAAGCAGAATTTGGCTAGTAAGCGCACCCAGTGCTCGAACACTCGCCGTACTCATCAGATTTGGCACCGTGCGAATTTTTTGGTTAAATCTGCTTAGAAAGGGGCCCGATTTGAATCGATGGAAACGGTAAAGAAAAAAACTGCAAAGCTCCTAAAGGCACTCACCGAAGAAGACTTCCAGCACTTAGATCAATAGAAAAAACGTATGGAAAGGTGTGTGGCGAGGGGAGGGAAGTATATTGAAGGGGAGCATTCGAATGTAGAATAATTTTTATAATAAAACCCTTTTTCGTAACCAGTCTCGTTATTTAATAGCCAGACCTCGTAAAACAATTTGGTAGTAAAAGAATTAGCTGAGGGTTACTTGGGTGGAAGATTACCCAATATAATTGAGGAATGATCAGCAATTAATATGATTCATGTATTAGACCAAATAATAGAAAATTCATAGGATTATACACACACATAAAATTTTAGAAAGCAAATAGCCAAAACTAAACTAAAAGAAATAACGAAATATGAAAAATCTAAATATAAAGCAAAGGCAGACACCAGTTAGAAAACTATTTAGAAGGACAAACGTCCAGAGTAAAAGGAGAAGGATATCAAGCTACTACAAACAAACACCTCAACATGTAATTTTAAATACTATCGATACCGTTAGTCACTATTTTAATTTGTTAATTAAATTACTTACTTTCTGAATGAAGTAGTTTAGTGTGAATCCATGTCTAGTTTTCCACCGAACTACATTTGTAATATGGAATGCTTGAGATTCACATATCACATAAACATTATGGGTTTTTATGCACTACAAAAATTATACCATGTATATATGATAGAAAAAGTTGAGCTGCTTTTATGTTGACTTAAATTACAATATCCAACAAATAAAAACATTAAGAAGAAACTTTTTTAAAACCATCTTATTCGATTGGGAAATAAGCTCGCTGAAGATTCAATTTGTATGATTTATATTATGAAATTTGTCATTTTTAATTTGTAGAGATAAGAGTAGGATTCTTAGCTGGTAACTAGACTAGATAAAATATCTGAAAAATGTAGTTTTTACTATCTGCAGGTTAGTTTTCTGAAGCCAATTGCAAGAATATTGATGAAATCATGAATATAGAGAAAACGAATAAATTTACTGCTATAATTTTCCCTTTGTGATAGTTTTAATCATATTATCGATTAAAATCTAATACAGGGCTCCCAGAAGGTTAGTAGAGATACAATTGTGATGGTCGCTTAATCAAACCCGTCTACAGTCCAAGTAAACACCCTCACTGAAAGTGATGATATCAAAAATATAAAATCTGGAAATCCAGAAGATAAAATCAAGTAATTCAAAAACAGTTCCATTTGCGCATGTACAGAATACTAGGCATTTTTTCCATTCCGATTGAAGTACCTCCAAAACATGTGATTTGAATTAATGAACCGTTTCTTGAGGCGTAGAAAATCGTTGACATCGCAAATTATTTTTGATCTGCGGGAATAAGAGGGAATCAATAGGTGCCAAACAAGGACTGTAAGGCGGATGACCCATAAATTCGATGTTTTGACGACTGTTCAAAAACGTTTTTGCTTAAACTGCTGTGTGAGAGCTCGCATTGTCGTGGTGGAGTATGATTCCTCTTCTGCGATTGGTTTCCCTGATTTTAACATTTTCAGCAAATGAATGCTGATATACCAATCAGAATTGATCGTTATACGTGCCTCGAAAACCGGGAAAAACCGGGGATTCGACGGTAATTTTCAGTAATCTTGAGTGAGCCAACCAGTCTTAGCAAGTTATCATCATCCAATCGAAACAAAATGCTGAACCTCGTAACTGCACTCTTAGGGGCTCACGTATCTAATACTCAAAGAACTCCTATTTATAAAATAGACAGACAAAACTGAATAAAGGAAACTAAAAAAACGGAGAGGAAAGACTCGAAACAAAAAACAAGAAAATCCTGCAACAACTTCCAGCAGCGGTCCTGATTTCGGTTAACTCAATGGGGCGGTTCGTTGCAGGCGAAGTTATTCAAAGAACTCCTATGTATAAAATAGACAGATAACCCTGTAAATAGAAAACTAAAAAAACGGAGAGGAAAAACTGGAAACAAATAAGAAAAAAATCCTTCAAGACAATCAAAAACATCTTGTAGCAGTAGATCAAGAATTAGTTAAATTGGTTGTTCTATTATACACGTATTTTCTAAAATAAATATTCATCATCATAAAAGTGTGGCAAATTCACGAAATTTCGGCCGGGAAAGTGTGTGAACCAACCTCGAAAACCCTAAGACAGACGAAAATTTAATTTTCAATTTTTACTAGAACATTTAACTTGAAAAAAAATAATTGTTTTCAACTTTCAGAAATCAATCATTCCGTTCACATAAATCTTAATACAACCCTGAATAAAAGATTGATCGTCCAGTTTTTACAAGGCGATTATAACATGCATTATAGTATAGATTGAGTGTAAAATTGTAACAAGAATAAAAAAAAGTGTGAGAAACACCTGCCACTTATCAATAAATATGAGATATGAAGAGCTGTTAATTAACTAAAAAAAGAAGCTCGAAAACCATATTATAGCTTATCATATTGATGCGGCTCTCCCATTTTATAGAATTTCTGCAATAAAGTAAAAAGTTTGGAGGAAAATCAAAAAGTAGAATAGTGCATTATTCAACGAACATATTATGTGACTGGCCATACCGTTCGAGTGGAATACTATACTTTATCTACGAGGGAAATAAATTTTATTAGAAATTGAAAAACTGTTGTTTCTTGGGAAGAAACGTTTATAATAGTATTTCCTATGCTATATCTATAGTCTATTCTTATGTACCTACAAGAGAATATATAAAACCTTCTTACTAATCCAAAACTAAATATTTCAAAATAAAAGTTTTTGGTTTTTTATTGTTTTTTTTTTGGATGGGTTGTGGAAATTTTTCATGTTGAAGAAGCGATTTATTGAGTTTGACTCTGATAAAGAAATTACTCGTCTACAGGACTGGATGCCCCTTGCATTAAAGATTACATAGTCGTATCATAATATCTATAAGTGCCATATTTGCCAATAAAATCATTCGAAAGAAAGATTTCAAAGGAAAGTACATGCATTCGTCTTCAGAAAATAATTTCAGACAGTAGACAAAGTTATTATCATAGTTCGAGATGATGAGGATTATCCTAAACTGAGTCGAACCACATTATAGAAAATATTCGCTGGAAAAGCATTTAGAAGGTCTATTTTAATGGAGAGAAACGATATCGTGATGTGGAGAGGAAATAATCTAAGAATCATAAAAATGTATTTTATTTATGATCAAAGAGGGGCATACAACAAATAAATTTTAGCAAGATGAAACTATTACAAGTCGGAGACTGACTTTTTCAAATAATAATACAATGAACAGCAAATTTCATGTTTTATTTTTAGTCCCGGTGAAATTAGACCAGAAAGTAAGAGTGAAGCTACAAAAACTCCCATCAAGCTGAAAATCAGTTAAATTGCTTAAAATACAATTGAAAATAAAATTTGAATGTTCTCCATCATTTCCGTTTATGGAAAAAATTTTTCTTCAAGGTGAAACGTAAAAAAAGAGTTTTTCGCAATTATCAGCGAAACTTTGAGTTTTATCATAAAAATACCTTAGACGAAAATTGTAGATCATAAAATTATCTACAAAAAACGGATTAATACTTTTTTCCCTACGAGCCACCGTTTCTGAGATATAACGATTCAAAAAGTTGTAAAAGTTATAATGTTTCAGATTTACTGTCGTATTTAATGGCTATAATGATTGCACGAGAAATACCAAAGCTGCGGAACAACATCCTCGAACTTTAGCAACATCTTGGTCAATTGATAATTTATTTGATTAGCTTATGACAGTTTCCAACAGTCAACACAAATTTCTTACAAATACTCACAACAAGTCTCCGTTCATTTCAATGTTGTAAAAAAAGTTTACTGCTGAAAATATATTGGTAAAACTATTGAATACGACAACTTTTAAAATTTTTAGATTCATTATATCTCAGAAACGGTGGCTCGTAGGCATTTATACGTTTTTTGTAGATAATTTTATGATCTACAATTTTCGTCTAAGGTATTTTTATAATAAAACTCACCGTTTTGTTAAAAATTACGATTTTTTTACCTTTGACCTTGAATAAATTTTTTTTCCATACACGGACATGATGGGGAACATTCAAATTCTATGTTCAATTGTATTTCAAACAATTCATGTAACTTCAAGTGTCTAAATTGACCGGATTATTTATAAAAACTTCTCTTTACTGTATTTTCTACTTTAACTTTGCTATCATTTTGTCAGTAGTTTTTAGTTATTTATACAAGCAACTATTTTGTGTACAATATCCACTATCCCCAATTTGCACGCTCTTAAACCGCCGATTCCATTTCCTCTTTGAGTTCACACAATTGTACATTAAAAATTCTTTATATTATTTACTTATCAATCAAAAGCGTCAGATATACTTGTTTTGAAAATATATTACTCATGTGAAACTATTTAATGTATTATCCCAAGTTCTCATACTTCTTTACAAACTTTATACAGCGTCGTTACAGTTAATTCAACAAAGAAAAACGTAATATGTCACTATAATACCATGGACCACGGAAGCAGAAGAGTTCCCAGGAATATTTGTATCTATATAATAATTTACACTTAATTGACTACGTTACATCAATATTTGTCTTTTTTTTCAAGTACGTCATTCGTTTACATATGAAAATATGCTCAATATTGTTCCCAACAACTGCCGGTAACAATATGTTTACAAGGAAAATACTGAAATTGTTTAAGTTGTTTACTTTTTATCACATCGTTTTTCAATAATAATTTATGTAAATCTCAGTATTTTTTATATTTCTTTCTACTAGGGAGTAATTAATAGTGGTCGAGAATAAATAACTGCGGTATAATCTCACTAATCCGGCACATTAAAAACCGGAGGGTGCCGGATTATTGGAATGTATTAAATTAACATGTACAGGGTCCTTCAAGACGAGCTGAATCGATATGTATATGGGAAAGTACTGCGACTAGTATTATAAAAACTTGCTTCCGAAATGTTAAATTCAGCTGAAATAATTTCAGTTTTCTGGAACCTCCGGTTATGCCGGAAGTAAACCCAAACTTCGTTATTTTAAACGGAATGCTATGGCTTTTATTAAATTTATGGAATCAATATAGCTTTAAATGAAGCATCGTAAGCCTAAAGTCCACCATTTTCTAATTATTTCACATTTTCGAAACTTTTGGATACATTCACTAAAAAAATTATATTTCTAAGTTTAAGTGAGTCAGGTGTAATATTTTTGGGATTTGGACAAATAACACTTACCGCTTTCAAAATCTGTGAAAACTTTGACAAAAATTTATATAGGGTGTTCAGAAAATGGTACCGAAACTTTGTCTATTTCCAAGGAAATTTCTACCGGCAACTTATAGGTACTCCAATAGGATCTCCTCTTTCTCCCTTCATTGCTAACTCCTCCTCTCTGACCAAGTTGTTGACTACGATATAACTACGATGAGAATTTTGTCATTTGGCCCCATTGAAGAAATCTTCATCTTTGTATACAGTTCACGATGGAGGTGGAGTAGAAGTCATCTCCATCGTTTCTTGACGTCATAATCAGAAAACTTTATCCACGCATTCCGTTTATCGCATCCAACTTAACTCTGTTATTTATACATTCGTATTTCGATCCATCTCCCAACAAATCCCAATTTTTTAGGAGCATCCACAAATTTTCATCTTCAACTTCTCCATCTTCCACTGGTTTGGAAGATCAATTGAGGGTATCCCTTCTTTATAACAAAGGTGTAACAAACAAAATTTTCAGAATCCTCAAACCTCACGGTTATAAAACCCAATCAGAAACTCTCCCACCTAATCAGATCCGTCAAAGACAGAATATCCAATGAACACCATGGAGTGTATGAAATTCCCTGCTCAGGTAGCTCCTGTTCGTATATTGGCCAGACAAATCGACGTATATTCGTCAGAGTTAAGGGACACTTGTTGTCTGTCACTAATTTCGATATTTCCTCCACCCTTTCCCAACATGGTGTCCATACCTGACATACAATCGATTTCAATAGAACCAAAACTATCGCTTCAATCCGCTCCTTCAAATCCAGGATTATTCGAGAAGATATCGAAATAGAAAAACGTCCAAACTGTCTAAATACAAGGGACGAGCCTCTAAAACCCCCCGGACTCCACACAATTATTACCCCTCCCGCCAATGATATACGTGCATCAAAACCCCTATAACCTGCCAATAGGTACCCTATAATTACAAGGTCCAGGAGACTAGCTCCCCAGTTAGCTCAAGACCAGCAGTGAGTGTGTTAGTATCAACAGTGTTCTTGATGGTAAGCATTATTTTTATTTTATCCATTTCATATATTTTTGCTTTAGTATCTCATTTTCTCGGTAAAATTCCAAGGAGTAGGCAGATTGAGGCCATGGAATCAACCAAGAAAAAGGGGTGATTCGTTGCGGGGAGTAGGCAGATTGAGACCACGGAATCGGATCACTTCTTACCAATGAATGAATAACTACCCTATTCCCACCCTTGTCTTGATAATGTTTCCAAAGTGGGAGCCGAAACGTCGAGAATTTTCAAAATTTCAACGCGGTTCATCCCGCGAACCTGGTTCTTTTGTTCATAATCCTGACCGCGGAAACCTTTCCGAAAGAGCAACGAAATGTTGTGGAATATCACCTCACCTGAGACTTGAAAGAACTATATGATAGTTAATATGGAAGTGCAAATGTTTATGAGTAATTTAAGCGTTTTCAAGATGGCCGAGAAGACGTTCTAGGTGGATATCTCTTGGTTTGCCAAAAATGGAAAATCCCTAAGTTAATTCGATCTGAACTTCGGTTAAGTATTCGCGCGATTGCTGAAAGTGTAGAAATTGATAGAGAATCTGAACGACAAATTTTACGACAATTTTAAAATGCAAAAAGTGTGTATCAAAATTGTGGCTAAAATAGACACGTTTGAAGACTTGCTCATAAAAATATATGTAATGATATTTTGAATGCCAATGATGATTATTTTCTTTGATATGTATAGATGGGTTTACTGGATCCTGAAGGTAAAATTATTAATTAACATGACTATTCCATGTTTTTACCAAGCCTTGTGAAGAAATAAGGAAAAAAAGACACGAAATGTAGGACAAATCATGAGTTCTCCATCAAGACAATGCGTCGGCTCATTATTGTCTGTCAAAATATTCTAATACAGTTTTTGACCGTCTCATTCAGACTCTGGAAGGAAAAGCATTTGAACCAATTGTCGAAGCATTTTTTCCATTCCGATTGAGGTACCTCCAAAATATGCGATTGGAACGCATCAAGTGTAGAGAAACGTTGACCTCGCAATTTATTTTTGATCTGCGGGAATAAGACGAAATCATTGGATGTCAAATATGGATTGACGAATAATCCATAAATTGTGTAATATGTGTCATAGCTGTCATAGAATAATTTTTCTTTTGCCATTGGTTTCCCTTTTTTTTTCTGTGGCGTCGATTGTTCCAATGCGAACAAATTTTGACAGCAAAATTTTAATCCAATATTGAATGTATGCGACTAGAAACTATAGTTGTGCGAACCGTGGACTACAACTGTAGGAGCTTTGGCTATAGAAAACGTTCAGAACGGCTTCGAATAACCTCAATCGCTGAGGATAAACGTTTGTAATGATCAGTAAACGCGTTCGACGACTCACTGACCTAGAGATTGCAGCTCTAATTAATACATCTAGGGATCTTCCTTCGAGCACTTCTACAGTAAAAAGAAGATTGAAAGAAGTTGGCCTTTATTGAAAGGGTGGCAGTGAAGAAAGTTCTTTAATGACGTCGAAATGAAATTAAGAGGTTGCGGACGCATGAAGAGTGGGATAGAGTTTTATGTGTTTAAAGTTTAGAGTTTGTGATTCTTAGAGAAAAATGTTTGTACGCAGATCAAAGGAAAAACTTATGTTAGAACCATGTGTAATCTCGAACTGTAAAAGATGTTTTGGGAGAAAGGGCTAGCACCTAATCAACAGAAAACTTAGCTTGCAGTATAACAACAATTCTAAGCGTTACTTGAAGCTGTGCAAAGAGTATTCGAAAGATTTGAAAAGGAAGAATATACTGTTGTGAGACAAATTGGAGAGGGAAGTCAGAAAGCAGTGTCCTATTTCCACTTCACATCTTTGGCATTTCCTGGACAACGAATGGAACCAAATAAACGACGATTTATTGTCGAAATTGTTAGAGAGAATGTCAAAATTGTGCACCGAAATAATAAAAGCAAAAAAGGGTTACATCTATGAATCAAAAATTTAAATATGTGATAGTTTCAGACTATAATTTTATTATTATTATTACTATATTCTTATATATAAGTAACAAAATCGATCGAATTGTTTTTATTTGTTGTACAATCTATAGGGTGGGCAAAACTTTTTACTGGTAATATACAAAATATAACAATTTGAAATCAGACAATTTTAAGATAAAATCAGAAACTTTTCTGGTGTTTATTATAACCAAACAGTTTTTTCTATTCGTGGAAAACGGACGTCGATCATATTAACTCATAAACTAATAATCTTTGAGTGGATTAATAAACTTTGATAGCCCAGTCATAATTGGTAAAAAAAAGGTCAACCTTGGAATTAAAGATAATAAGCTGAAAATTGATATAAACCTTTATTTTATGGTTCTAAATAATTTTTCAAAAGTTACCAATCGGTTTTTTGCGATTATCTCGGTTATTGCTCAAATGAGATTTGTATTTATTATAAAAGTTGTATAGTATAAAATTCTCTACAACTTTTGTATGATTATTTTTTCATACGATCATCCATTTTTGGGGTAGAGCGCGAAGAGTGCCCAGAGTATAGTCATATACGAGTTTATGCAAGGTCGAGCGTGAGTACGGTCATCATTACGTTGTTTAAAGTCAATTACTTACTAAAAAATTATAATTATTTAACAACGCCCATTATTTATGTACTAATTATTAAATATTTGTATTTAACTATAGTATACTATTAATTCTGGATTATATATTTTAAAATAAAAAAAACTGTAAGGAAATAGATTTTACACATACTTTTATTCATCATTAAATATGGCATATTATACAATTATTAAAACGCGAGTTTAAATAATAAAACTGATTATCAATGGAAGCTAGTTATCTTCTTCGTCGTCCTCTTCTTCTTGTTGCCGCTCAAAAATGTTCAATTCATTGTTATCATCCTCATTATCGGTCATATTCATCTCCAATCCTTCCATAATTTCGGGATCGTATGTGCTTTCTTCATCGAGATTATTTGGATATAGTGCAACGCTGAGGCAAGCTTGTCCATTGCAATGAAATTTTTTAGTAAGTATAACTGATTTGTATAAGCCCATATATGATTATAGTCTGCGCACTCTTCGCGCTCTACCCCAAAAATGGTTGGTTGTATGGAAAAAGCTCTAGAAAATTTTATGCTCTACAACTTTTGTAATAGATACAAATCTCATTTGAGCAATAGGAACCGAGACCTTTGACCTTCAATATATTAATACGTGGACACGATAGCAATGGTAACTTTTGAGACAATATTTAGAACGAAAAAGAAAAGTTTATATCAATTTTCAGTTTATTATCTTTAATTCCGAGATGAAACCCCCAATATGACTAGGCTATAAGTTAAGTTACCCAAATATTTGATTATTGCTTTATACTATTTGTGTAGGGTATACATAGTTAAAAATTGGATTATAATAAAATATTATTTGTATTAAGATCATTTGATATCTCGAACGCGATTTGCTATTGTTAGAATAAAATTATATGTAATATTTGAATATAAACTTAAGAGGATTTGAAGAATCAACCCAATTTCATGTCAGGCTACCATTTTGATAAAAGTTCCGTAAATAAAAATAAAACATTACTACAAACGTAATAGCTTCAGTTCTACGAACAGTGAAGTCGATTTCTTGGAATCCATATAACAACTGTTCGAGATGAACACTAGAATTTTTATCAGACCGTACGTGATGATGATAAGCCCCAGATTGACACTTTCGACTTCCTTGTTTATTTTTTTCTAACGGCTTTACTGTCGATAAGTATTTATGTTAATTGAAGGATTGATGACCTTAAGATTATAAGAATAGCTGACTACAAACGTATAATAGATTTTTATGATAAGGATAGGGTTATAAACTCTAGTTGTATATGAAAAAAATTAATGTGCATCCTAGATATAGACGCATTTTCACGGTTTGAACCGCGTAAGTGTATCAGGGGTGGGTCGTGGTCTATCCGGATTACGCAACGGAAAGTATCGCAGGTCCTTTAATAACTTTATAATATTCCCCGTATATTACCAGCAAATTGAAAAAATCTTCATTAATAAATTCTAAACGGGATATGATGAACACTTTTGCAACACTTAAACGTCAAGCTGTTTTTATCGTTATCGCTTGTTTGTTGATCTGTTAGCTTTCCCATATAAATATCGACAGCTCGTCGTGAAGGACCTTGTACATAACGAAAATTACGATTTTTTCGAAAAAAGTTGTCTCCTTCCCTACTCTTCGTGCTAAAATTCTCATCACAGTCAAGTTGTATTCAAATCTGCATTTCATTCAATGTAAATTATAAATACCAACAAATAAGTTTTCGATATTTGGTGATGGTAAGCAGAAATAATATTCATGATGGATAGTAGAGTAAACCGACGAGCTGTAGGTCGATTATAATCTGTATTTGAACCCACGCGTTAAAAGTCACTATTTATTTATTAATTGCATTGTGATGCAAGTGATTCGAGAAAGAAATATAAGACTGAATAAATACAAAGCCCAGGTATTATTGCACTATAAGGATTTCCAGTTTATAACTATGTTCGATTAATTTTGTTATTATATAATGTTCCAATGTATTATTATAAATGTTAATGTACGAGGATATATTGAAAAATTCTCAGCCTACTATAGAACCAAACACAATTTCAATATCAAAATATTTTATTACTCAACATATTCTCCTCTTAATTGGATACATTTATTACAGCGAACCTACAACATCTCTAGACCTTTAAAAAAAATGTTTGCTCTGCAAACCAGACCTCCACAGCTTTTATTCCCTCCTCGTTGGAAGGAAATTTTCGACCGTTTAAACTTTTTTTCAGTTGAGGAGAGAGATGATAGTCGAACGGAGCCAAATCTGGTGGTGAATAAGGGGGGTGTTCTAGTACCCAAAATCACATATTTTTGGCATTGCAACATGAGATTTGTGTGCAGGGGAGATGTCCTGCAAAAACAAAACACCTTTGGATAGCTTTCCGCGTCTTTTCTCTTCAATTTTTTCCCCTTGAGTGGTCAGTAATGTCGAATAGTAATCTCCAGTTATTGTTCTACCTTTCTCCAAAAAATCATCACAATTACTCCATGGCAATCCCAAAAAACTGAAGCAAGAACTTTTCCAGCAGATTTTTGGATACGATACTTCTTAGGTTTTGGAAAACCAGAGCCATTCCATCGATTGTTGCTTTGCTTCTGGATCATAGAAATGTACCCAAGTCTCATCCATCGTAACAATTCGGTTTAAGAGGTCTACATCGTTTTCAAATCTAGCACAGATCGAACGCGAACGCGTTCGTATAAAAAAATTAAGTGCTTTAGATATCCATTTTAGCCCAATTCGACGATGGTCTCATAAAATCATGTCATGAACTGCATCGATATTTTCGGGGACTGACACAGAAACTGACCTTCAATGGAAAATTTACCTCTTTTGAAGGTTGCAGTCCAATTTTCACGGTCGCATACGAAGGACATTAGTCACCAAGGGTATTAAGCATATCTTCGTAAATCTGCTTACCTCTTAACTATTTTAAATACAGACGACTTGATGATGGCTCGATTCTCCAATTTCGGTGGACATCTTTTTTCTTTTAATTTATTGAGTAACTCTGGTTTACTTTGTGGACGTTAAACTTTACACTGACACTTCTAATAAGTTATTGTTCGTTGCTATGATAACGCAATATTTTGTTTATGCATGGAACTGGTCTAGGCTTACTAGATATTAATACATCCTTCTGAGTTATTATATATTATTTTTTACGAAATATAAAACGATTATTTGCCAAAACATCCCAATATCTTGCTTCCTCAACGCCATCTAGCATTCCAGTAATGAAGTTCCAAATCCTTAACATTAACTTTAACACACCTTGATTGACTTAAATTACTGCTGTCCACAAGTTGGTACCACAATAGAATGAAAGAAACAATTAAAATATGCATAAAATTAAAATTTTAAAAAACCACAGAAACAGTTATTTGCTGATAAGAAAAAGTGCTTAATTATATCCTGTCTGGATATCTTCATCGGCACAACATTCTTTTCGATTTTTTTATGATGCGTTTTTCTACCGATAATCCAACAGCATAAAATTACAACTGAAGTAAAGTTTAAATATTTATATATACAAAAAAATATTCCTGCTTCGTTCATACCTGTTTGCAATACCTGGCACGAAGCGTTATACCTCCCCAAATGTCATGCTACGATTGATATGAAATATTAAATTTAAATTCAGAGATAAATAATCATTGAATTAACGATAGCAACGACAAAATACTAATATCGAACTCACATATTCATCATTTGTGATAATCACTGTCCTCACTATCGTTATAATCATCATGATCACTTTTATACGATGATTGTAATTATTACCTTTATCATTATTATCAATATTAATGGTGTTACTATCATTATATCGTCACTGTAATCATTATCGTATTGTTTTTCATATGTATTGTCATCAATATCATCTTCATTATATTCTACTTCATCTATTTCTGCCTTAAGAATATCTTCTACTTATAAAATGTGTTAGAAAACCTCCGACCCCAGCTGGTTCGAGGAAGATATAAAGGCATGTGCAGGCTAACGCGCATGCGTATGATATGTCACTTGTTGCTGTTATAAACGTGGCTACACTAAAAGAAACAATAAGTGCATCTCGTACGTAAACAAAGATTTGAAAGAATCTCTTATTTCACAAGGTTCATGAGAAAAATTAGTTTGATGATGGGGAGTGAAAATACATCAATAGTAACTAAAAAGAAATTAGAGCGGCAAGAATTGTTTCCATCAAAGCAAAAGAAATGAAATTGGTTTAAGTGTATTGGTGTGTGTATGTGTGTGTCTATTGTCGGTCTCCACGGCTTCACTCATTAGCATGGATCAAGAAAAGTCTACATCTACAGTAAATCCACTATACCTATTGAAAATGAAAAGCCACTTCTGACAGCCCTGTGTGGCCGGAGTAGACTACCCTAAATGTTTGAGTAGGGTGAGAAATAAGAGTTGAAAATACTTGAAAATACTTTCGACAGTATTTTGTCTTCATGGAATTTATGCAAGAGCATGCACATTTCTCCTAATTGTTGACAGAACGCTATAAATATTTATAAAAAAAATCCATTTTTGTCATTTCATCAGTCTTCAAATTTTAACAGAATAAATAAAATAACTAAACAATTGATAATATATAATGGCAGAACGAAATTCCATCTCCAACAGTTTGTCAGAGCGAAAAACGTGTCCGTGCCAGTACAAGTAAGACAGTAATATGGAATTGGGCATCGGTGGACTTCAGTAGACGTGGATTTAAAATGATACATAGTGCAATATATTTTTCTTAATCTTGTTGAAACATCACTTTTGAAAGATTTTTCTGTACCTTTGACGCAGGTACTCTCTAGGATACCTACTGTGGGAAAAAAATATTAAAACGCGTAATATTCTGGATATTTTTTTTCTTTTAGAAGTGACAATTCGTAGAAGGTCTATTGATATTAACTGTACATGTAACGTACTTTTATATACACCCCACAAAAATTATCGCATCAGTCATTATTTTTTAAATATTTCAAATGTGTTGCCTGTTTTTCTAATTTTATTATTATTACGAATTAAAACACCAATAGATACGCCTTTTGCAACATTTATTTTATATCATTTCAGAGGACAAAAATTTGATTTACCAAAACATAGAAAATATCAAAAAAATTGTACAAAACATCTATACAAAAAAATGAACGGTGCTTAAACTAAAACCAGCCAATGAATTTCTAATAGCGTGTGTTGCTGCCCCTCGCTCAACTTACAGCTTCCATTCGTCTTGGAAGGCTTCTAAACAGGTTCTGGACGTATCCTTGCGGCATGTTTTCCCAGAAGTTAAAAAGAACATTTTGAAGATCATCTAGTATTCTTATTGGTGCCGGATGTTGCTGAATTTGCAATCCTAGATGGTCCCAGATATGTTCTATTGGGTTAAGATCCGGGCTACATGCAGGCCAATTTAGGATGGGTATCTCGAACTCTTCTAAGTACTGCCGAACCACTCTAGCAGCCTGTGGACGAGCATTATCGTGCATTAGCACAGAGTTTTCACCGATATGAGGCATATAGGGCGTTACATGGGATTCAAGGATATTGGTTATATACCTGTCAGCATTTAGTCTATCATCATACACTGGTACAAACTCCGTGCGACCCTCGAAAGAAATTCCTCCTCAAACCATGATAGAGCCACTATAAAAGCTTTCAGTTTGACAAAAATTAACCTGATCATGCCGTTCACCACCTCGCCTATATACTGGTACACGCCTATCTAATGAATACAGATAAAATCTTGATTCATCCGAGAATAAAATATTAGACCAATCTTGAATATTCCAATTTGCGTGTTCTCGAATAAAATTCCAATCTTGCTACTCGATGTTCTCTGGTAAGACGTGGACCTTTAGCTGGCACTCCGGCTCGTATATCGTTAGCTGCCCTGTTTCTTGGTAGCGAATAACAATTCTGGATATGGTGCTTTGTTGAAGTCCAATTACCCCGGCGACGTATCTTTGACTGCGGCCATCTTGATTGAGAGCGATGATTTTAGCGGCTTCTTCATTCGTCACATATCTTGTTAAACGTTGAGGCACATCCATTATTAACAAAATAAATTTAAATTTTCACTATACAATAAGACAATTTGCTCAAAAAGTTTTCGATCTCAATGCATTCTCCAAGACAGAAATGATTTACTCGATCATTTTTACTTCCAAAAAAATTTGTAAGAAATTGTGATATTTTTTTGTCCATGATAAGAAACCAGAAATATCTATTAAGTTGATACATATACAAATTGTCCCATAAAACTGAAAGTAAGTATTAAAAATATCCTAAAATACCAGTGATGCGATAATTTTTGTGGGGTGTTTATTTCAAACTTTCCAACAATGGTATGAATAAAAAGTTTACGAACATTTTTGGGTTGCAGTTCAGTTTTACTCGTGCGTCGATCTTGCTATCAGGATAAATATTTTATACTGAAGTATTGCAAAAAACATTTTTTTTTTTGTTGAAGATTGCAAATCAACACACCTAGAAATATACCTCACAACACTTTAAAATAGTCTTAACACAAATATATTTTTATGAATATTCATAGCGTTTTGTTATAAACGAAGCAGGAATATTTTTTTGTAAATATAAATATTTAAACTTTTAGTTTTAATTTTATAATGTTTTTTCATCTATTAAAAACTCAATTTTAAGCATAGTTTAAAATTATTACTCTAACGGGAAAGTTATAGTTAGGAAAAATGGAACAAAGCCAGACCAAACCAGGGAATATTTTCTTATTGGCTATGGTAATTACTAACATTCTAAATTAAAACTTCCAAATATTAATACGAATTATAAACAATGTCAGACATGTTGCCTTCTCGAAAACTAAAACCTCGATCGATATTTGAAACCCTGTTATTCAGGGATATTTCAGCCAAAAGATTCTGGGAGTCACAACTATATACCAGGGACAGAGTAATTGTACCTACATTAAACTTGTGGATAATTCCCCATTGCAAGAAACCACAACGTTGCATTCAGACGTACATAGACATCTATGGATCGCCAGAACATCAGCCAACATATAGTATTTGTTAATCTATTAAATAAAATGTAACTGAGGACAAATTTCTTGGAATTTCCAGAAAATAAAGACATTTTTAATAACAATAATGAAGTAAATCATAGTCACGTCTTATTGAGTGATGCAGTGTGAATTTTAAAATATATTTTATCAAAATCAATCAATTTTTTATATAAAATTTTTGTGTGTATACAGGGTCTATCTATAAAATCAACGCATTCCAAAAATTTCTCACCATTTGTACCCTCCAGGGAAATTTCCGTGGCCATCATTTTAACCTTATAGACCCGGAAATTTTTATAGAAACGTATCAGAATGAAGCTTTTTCCGTGTCTTTAAGTCTTACCGCTTGAACCGAAATCGCTACCCTCCACTGAAAAAACCGTGGTCTAATTTTAATCTTAGAAACACGGAAATTTCAAAACTAAACTAACCCAAACTAATCATCCGTATCAATTTGTCACGGACTTACTAAGTTTATTCGTATTAACAAATTATTTATTAATAAATTTCTTGTATAATTCGTTGTATTCATCTGTGAGTTGAAGCTTATTATTGTAACATTCATGGTTGAAATAAGAGACACGGATAAAGCTTCATTCGGCTCATTTCTTTAAAAATGTCCATGTCTCTATGGTTGAAATTAGAGTCACGGATTTTTCCGTGGAAGGTGCCAATAGAAACTTCGAATTAAACAATTATGGTATCTACCTTTGATCAATTGAACTCTCTTAAATATCTCGAGTTTTCTGACATTAATTAAAAAAAAAATAATTACGTGACAAACTTGGAAATCTCACGAACTTACCTAAATCGTTAACCAGGCGTCTCAGTTTAATTCCATTGTTGTTGTGATTTACGATCAAGCTAAAAGACTTTTTAGTTGTTTCATTAGTTGGTCGTTTACTAATCCATTTTCTTTGGATTCAATATAAAATTGTTTTAATACACTTTGTCATTTATGAGAATAAATACCGACGATAATTTAGTTTATTAACATCATCTAATGATAAATCCTGACATTATTTTTGTCACAACAGTTGTTCGAACAATAAACAAAAACGTTATTTCACTAAAATTTAATCAAAGCTACTCCAATTCCTCATTTTCTAGACCTTTTTAAATTTATTTATTTTTTTTTAATGAATGATCTTACTTTTGTTTATTATTTCAATATCAAATTAGGATACAATTATTCATAATTATTTTATAGAATAGAAATTTTGCTCCAATTGCTTGGGTCATTACCATAACTTTCTTTTCGTGAAAAAACTATTTAGAATTGGGACTCGAGACAAAAATCGCTTAAAAAATTTTCCTCGCCAGGAAACTGTTTTGTTAGTTAGAATTATATAAGTAAAAATGGAGGAGACATTTTTTATTAGGTTTCATCGCAAAAAACACGATTTTTAGGAAAGGTTAGGTCGCTCCAAAAAAAATTTTCCCCCCCGTTAGATGGAATTAGATGATTTCATCGAAAACACACTATTTTTAGTTATAGGTATATCTTAAATTCGAACCTGATTTTTACAGTTTACAATTTGTAATAAAAAATTTTTATCGTTTTTATTAATAGAAGCAGATATTCATTCTGATTGTTATTTGCTAGACCCAAAATTAGAAATAATAAATACGACAGATAAAATATGAACTAAAGTGAAATTGTGAAATTTTATAGATAGACACTACGTTTAAAGATAAACAATTAATTTTCTTCAATCTCTAAAAGTACATCTAACTTTTTTTTATCATTAAATTGAACATTTCTAGCTGGTTTTTCAATATTTTTTACGTATCCAGTTTCACGAAACTTTTTTTGAATTTCTTCATGCTGTAAATTGTCAATTTAAAAATAAAAATGACGTGTTTCAGATTACTACTTATATAATTAACTATCCACTACTTTTATAACTAGTTCATCATATATATTTATTATAAATATATATCATAAAGAAATTTCTGGAATTCTAGAAAGTAAATAAATAATAAAAGGGCCTTCCTAGAAATCATTCTAATTCACTCTTCTTATCAGACGTTTCCAGCTCGCGATTCTTCAGCTCTGCTTTTAGCTCCGACACTTTCAGGTCATCAAGTCTCTCAACCATATTTTTGTCACTATTTATTTATAAAACTCCACCAAGACCTCAATGCGATGTTTTTCTTATTTCTTAATTGCATTCCTTCCCACGTTATCTAAGATCATAGAAATACTGGTCAAAAAGAGGTTTTTATCATTTCTGTTTAAATATAAAATACTTCCTACCCATCAATTTGGGTTTTTAGGTTTAAGTTTTTAATATTGTCCCTCCTAAATAATGTCTACTTTAGCCTGAACAGCCATCGCTCCACTGCAACAACTTTTGGTGATTTTTCGATTGTGTTAATCTTATTTTAATTAACAAATTGCAGTACAACGGCTTCAAGGAAACACCTCTCAAATGGTTTAAGTTATACCTTACCAATAGAAGTCAGCTTGTAAGGGTTGATACAACGATGTCTTCTGCAAGCCAATAGAATTTGGAATGCACCAAGGCTCAGTACTAGGCCCTATTTTGTTTTTTTCTTTTTATAAACGATATCGCCTATTTAAATATCTATTTAAAAACTATTTCACGAGATCATTACAAATATATCAAAAAATATTTTTCATAAAGAAAAAAGCAGAATCAGAACACGTCGAAGGGGTGGACGAAGGGAACGTTGGTATAGAAAATCTGTATATAATCTATTATTATGAACTTGAGAAAAATTCTGTTACAGAAATTCATAATCTTGAAGAGTGGTTGGAAAATCCTTTTACCGAGGATACGAAATAATTTTTATAATTGTACTGATTAAGATACGCCAAAGACATGTTTAATAATAGATCAGGGCATTTACGAAATTACGTGAAAAAATTAATAGTAGAAAAGAAACAACGCCATCGTGTTCTAGGGGTTAAATAGAAGTTATGTGCATAAAATTCAACATTTTTTGTCTATGCGTTATTTTTTTGAACAATAAAAACGCAAATCGGTACAAATTTTGTTTTTTGCGTTTTGCGCTGAACTTATGCAAGACTCGTCTTTGTTACTATGAGCAATATTGTAAAGAATTGAAAAATTTTCCAAATAAGCTATTATAAATGATATTTCGATAATTTGTTGCTCAGATAATTTAACCGAAAGGAGAAAATTTTCAATTTTTTAAATTGTTTATAATTTGTATAATTTTAAATATAATGGTTTCTTATTCACTAAAAACCGACATCTTACTTAATCAATGATTTAAAGATAGGCCCTGTGGCCCGAATACTTTTTGCACAATGGCAATTAAACCGTAGGAGTTCCTTTTTTTCAAAGGGCTATTCTTACTCATCGGATGGTCCTATCTTCATTTGGAAAGAAGAAGAGTTGAACTAAAAATCCTTCATCTCAGTTTTTTAAATTTTTATTTTCACCTCAAAAAAGGGGTAAAAAAAATTATAAAAATTTACATGTATGCAACAAAAGCTGAAAAAGCTCTGATGAGCAAGAGCACTACTTTTACTTTGAATGATTTACGTTTCTTGCATTTTAGTAAGGCTAAAGTAAAATCATCCTTTTTTGTGGAAAAATTACCTACAACTGAAGGTGCAGCAAAAGCAAGATGCATACCGGATATATTACCTAATCCAACAGTGGCTTGGAAATAATTTAAACGCCACAAATTGGGGATGGAAAACAAATAAGAGGTTCATACTTCATATGACCACAAAAGATCCTCCCATACCGGAATTTTTCTTAAAGCAGATTTCATGCGCGTGCAAAGCAGGGTGCAAAACTGCTGCTTGCACATGCAAAAGGCACGATTTATATTGCAGCTTAATATGCGCTAATTGCGAAACATAGTGCTGCGAAAATGACGGAGATAGCTTTATTAGTATAGATGATCAAGTAGACGATGATGATGAAAATATTTTTAATGACGATGTCCCCAATATAAATGAGACTGAATGAAATCACAATAATATAGACGATGTTGTTGAAATTGTAAGTCCCAAGCCACGTTGTTCAATGTAAAGATTTATTAGAAGAAAATTTCAAATAATTGAAAATAATTATTCATTTATGTTATACGTAGTATTGAGATTCAAGCTTAAAAATTTATTGTTTCACAGTATTAGGGTACAAATAAAAATATTTTTATAAAAAACATACACGAAAAAAAAAGTATTTTTAAATTTTTTGTATGAAACCTATAAATGCAATCAAGTAAAGCAGTAAATACGAAATATTTCCTCATAAAGTTAAGTATTTTCACCTAGAATGCAAAGTATTTTATGCCAGTATGAATAACTGTTTATTTAGTAAATAAATAAGTCTTACAAAAAGTTGCAAAATTCATTGAGGGAAAAATTCTGGGAAAATTATTAATTTTAGCAAAAAACTAATGTGACAGCTAATTTTTGGATGAACGAGTTAGCCCAATTTAAGAAAACATCAAAATCGGCCTAATAGTTTCTGAGATAATTAATATTTTTCAGTGCTCCGGCGATTTGAAGTCTGTCTTTGCTTCTTTTCGTTATCCCCAGTCCTCTGCTGCTCCGCGAAGCCGCGACAGCGGAGGACTGGGGACAGTGTCACTTATACTGCCACCAAATGCCCAATTTTCATAATAGATTATTGAAACTTTCATTGATAAAAAGTTCAAGCTGCCCCTACAAAATGGCGCAAAAAACATTCCTTAATATTGGAAAACAAAGCCGCAGTGAATTTAAAAAAAAATGTCTAACTTCACGCCAAATTGACCAAAATAGGTTTTTTTAATGTAGGTAAAACTAACAGCTTTCCGAATATGACATTGGTATTTCGATATTTTCATTAAATTTTTAGTTCAACTCTTCTTCTTTCCAATGCGATTTTCCAATTGATGATAGGACCATCCGGTGAGCAAGAATAGCCATTTGAAAAAAGGGCTCCTATGGTTTAAATGTCATTTTGCAAAAAGAATTGGGGCCACAGGGCCTATCTTTAGAGCATTGATCAAGTACATTAAGTTTTCAGTGAATAAGAAACCATTAAATTTAAAATTAAACAAATTATAAACAATTTAAAAAATTGAAAATTTTCTCCTTTCGGTTAAATTATTATTTGAGGAACAAATAATTATCGAAGATTTTTTAATTCTCTACAATAATGCCTATAGTAACGAGTCTTGCAAAGGTTCAGCGCAAAACGCAAAAAACAAAATTTGTACCGATTTTTTGGTGTTTTTATTGCTTAAAAAAATAACGCATAGACAAAAAAAGTATTATGCACATAACTTTTATTTAACCCATAGAACACGATGGCGTTATTTTTTTCTACTATTAATTTTATCACCAAAAGTCTTTTTTTTCGTAAGTGCCTTGGCCTATTATCCAAATTCTGAAATTTATTTATTTTTATTAAGACAAAAAATGTTTCAGTGCAAATATAATCTTAATATAATATGACATTAGATAATTTAGCTTGCAATATTTAAGTTAAATAAACATGTATAAGCAAAGCATCATTTTTAACTAGCTTTTTTATGGTTTCTAAAACTCGTTTTCTTTTTCGAGAGGTTGTTACGTTATCCTAGACAGACGGACAGGGTAGAGTACGATTGTTACGGTAGCGTTACAGACAGACAGTCAGGCCATTAAATTTTGAAATTTCAGCGTTACGTAATTTATAAACAGTCTCTTACCTACCTACTCCACGTTCAGTTAAGGGCTCAATATTTTACAATACAAAAAAATGCACAATCACTTGTCAATTGAAATCAAATCGATATCACCTTTCTCCGCATTCCGCAATAATTTGAGGACATATTTACTGGAAAATGCCTTCTACCCTGTAAACGACTTTTAATAATAATATTTAATTCCAAGCATGCTGCGTAGTGGTTTAATTTTTGCTATGGACTTATATACTAATTATTACTTTTCACTATTTCCTATAATTTTGTTACTTATAGTGGTTTTTGTCTGTACGTTGAAATTTTATTTTATTTTTATCTTTATTTAGTTATTTTCATGTTTGTTTTTTAGTTTTTACAAGCTTTTGTATACAAATTGTAACATTTTTTTTGACAATGAAGCATTTCTCTCTCTCTCTTAAAAAAGCAACGGTCAATTGAAATTATCCACAGCCACAAATTTAGAAAATCTTATCTATTACTTCTTCTACAATTTGTTAAATTTTTATTTATTTTATTTATATACGAGGATATATTGAAATAGCCTACTGTAGAACCAAACAAAATTTCAATGTCAAAATATTTTATTACCCAACATATTCTCCTCTTAATTGGATACATTTATTACAGCGAACCTGCAACATCTCTAGACCTAAAAAGTTTCTTCTTGCTCTGTAAACAGACCAGACCACATATTTTATTACCTTCTCGTTGGAAGAAAAATTACGACCTTATAAAATTTTTTTCAGTTGAGGAAAGAGATGATAGTCGAACGGAGCCAAATCTGGTGAATAAGAGGAGTGTTCTAGTAATTCAAACCCTAAATCACGTATTTTTTACATGCCAACAAAAGATTTGTGTGCAGGAGCGTTGTCCTGCAAAACAACACACCTTTGGATATCTTTCCGCGTCGTTTCTCTCTAATTTTTTCCCGTAGAGTGATCAGTAATGTCGAATAGTAATCTCCAGTTATTGTTCTATCCTTATCCAAAAAATCCATTATTACATGGCAATCCCAAAAAACTGAAGCAAGAACTTTTCCAGCAGATTTTTGGACACGAAACTTCTTAGGTTTTGGAGAACCAGAGTGCCGCCTTTCCATCGATTGTTGCTTTGTTTCTGGATCGTAGGAATGTACACAAGTTTCATCTATAGTAAAAATTCGGTTTAAGAAGTCTACATCGTTTTCAAATCGAGCAAAAATCGAACGCGATGCTTCTACCCTTGCACGCTTTTGGACAACATTCAAACATTTGGGGATCAATTTTGCAGCAATTTTTCTCATGTCCAAATTGACGTAACCTATATGACGAACGCGTTCGTATGAAATATTCAGTGCTTCAGATATCCGCTTTAACCCAATTCGACGATCTGATAAAATCATGTCATGAACTGCATCGATATTTTCTGGGACTGACACAGAAACTGGCCTTCCCGATCGGTCATCATCTTCAATGGAAAATTTACCTCCTTTGAAGCTTGCAGTCCAATTTTTCACGGTCGCATACGAAGGACATTAGTCACCAAGGTTATTGAGCATATCTTCGTAAATCTGCTTACCTCTTAACCCTTCTAAATACAGGTACTTGTTGATGGCTCGATACTCCAATTTTTCGATTTTCACAATTTCGGTGGACATTTAAGGAAATAATTCATATTAGTTTTAAACATTAATACATATTTTTAAAACCCCATTTATTTTCAATGAAATATTTCTTGAAATAATTTTCAAATACGATAATGGAATACTGGATACCGTTGGTCAGAAAGGTATCCCAGATTTGTGCAGTTTTGATGGACCACATATTTTAGTGGACGTAAAATGATTATTTTATTTATTTGCACCTATTTAAATGAGATGATTTTGTTTTTAATAAGAATTCAATGAAACCGAATCATTGTTGTGGAATATTCAATATTATATTCAAACAAAAAGCAAATTCAAAAAGGTGCATCATATAGTAAACTTACATATGAGTCAGGATCGAATTATCGTTGGCATCTGAACTACAAGAGGAAGAGCCGTTCTTAATATATCCGTCTTTAAAATAGCCAAGCGACTTCTACTCCCGTTTATGATCGTTGTTCAAAGTATCTATACCAAATTTAGATCTTTACGACGCGTTAGTCTAAATTTGTAAAGATGCCTCTGCATTCCTATCAAGTATATCCAGAGGAGATATTTACAGAATAGATTTATTCACTTTTACTTCAAGTACTTAGTTGGAAAGTTAATTTATTTATGGTATGTTACATATTGCTTATAAATACATTATTTGCAGTGTTTTTATCATATTTCTACTTGAAAATGTATATTAATTACTGTTATATGATAAACAACGTGATATAAAACACTTGTGATGAACAGCTCAATATTTTATTTTAATTTTCACTCCTTAGATCTTTTTATATGTTTTTCGTGATGATTTGTCATGATTTCAGATCTCTTGTCGAAATGTCAAATTCTTAAATCTTATTTTAAACTATCATCACGATCATCTATCCATTACTTAAACAAATTTTTCATTGGTAGACTATCAGTAATCTCTTTTCTTCTCGTCGAAAACTAGCGGTTGATTGAAGCATTATCATTTTCAAAGGATTCGACGGATTCGAGTTGTCTTTCAATGCTTAATTCAACAATTGATGGAATCTAATTTATTTGATCGTGCTTTTCAAAGTAATATTTAATATGACTGTCGTTCGTTTGTATTGTTATCCAAAAAATCTTTCCCATAACCATAGGAGGTTTTAGAACTGAACAGACGAGATTTCGCCAAATTTTCATGTTGCAATATCATTATCGTAGCATCATTAATTAAACTACCATTTTCTTTTTGCGTAATCCTAAAAAGACAACTATTATATTATATTATTTTTTCATTATTCTACGAAAACTTCGTAAGTAAGTACTGAACTTTCCAATATTGGTATACAAATTTGTGGAAAGACGATGGACGAATTATAATATAGCAACTCCATTGACTCCTTTTAAAGTTCAAGATTTTGATCAAGAAACTTCCATCGCAAAATATTTGAGGCAGTATTGTTTTTTTCCATATATAAAATTTCCTTATTCCACCATGTGAGACTGATATCGCTTGTACAGTACTAATGTTATTCGAAAATTATTGATACATACGAGGATGGTCCCAGAAGTACCTGACCTGAACTAGAGATGGCGTTAATGGCTTGAAAAATACCATTGTATTAGATATTACGCAATTTATATAGCATATGTTTCAAGTTTGAAGACGCCACGTTGTTTAGTATTTGTTTGGCAGCCATCAATATTGAATGAGAAATTGGTCATCGTTTTGGACAAGAGAAATCTGTGCGCAAGATGGAACAGAAACAGCTGCGAAAAGATATTTTCATCGAGTGTTTGGCAATGTTTCACAGAATTTTTGCGTAGTTTCATAACCATGGATGGAACGTGGGTCCATCACTTCACACCCAGACAAAAGAACAATTTAATGAAATGGGAGAACCGACTCTCAAAAAGGTAAAGATCGTTCGATCTGCAGACAAAGTTATGGCGTCGGTTTTTTAGGATGCGCGTAGGATAAATTTCATTGATTATATTGAAAAAGGAAAAACTATCAACGGTGATTATTATGCGAACACCAGCTTACACATCCGTTGTTGCAGTGACCAAAATTAATGAATTAAAGTTTGAATTACTACCTCATACACCCAGATTTATCCTCCTCGGATTATTTTTTGTTCCGAGACTTGAATAATGTCTCGGGGGTCAAATATTTTTCAACAATCAAGAGGAGATGTAGGCAGTTAATGGCTATTTTGAGGAGCTCGACGATTCTTATTATAAAAAGTGTATCGAACTTAAACATCACTAGGAAAAGTGTATGAAGCTAAAACGATATTACGTTGGAAAATATATTTTTTCCAAAATTTTTGTGCTTCCTTTTTTTGTCCCAGGTACTTCATATTATACGTTAGAACTTGTTGAGGAGTAGTAATTAAATAATATACATAACAAACCCCAGAAACGACCTTATGACAAAGAAAGATACGAGGCGAGGCTATTAAATAACGAAATTGGTGATATACCTTCAATATATACCCCTCCTCTATCCCTACATCGCTCCATACGAAGCCTTTCTTTGTAAGTTCATTCCGTTTTCTTTTCGCAGCTTCCACGAACTCAGATCTTGTTACTTTTAATGCAGATTTGACCTTGGAAAAGAGGTGTAAGATCCAGCGAATAAAGTGAGTGGTCTAACACTGTTGTACTTATCTAGAAACCTCTTGATGGCACTTTTTTTGCACGCTTTTCGCTTGTTAAAATTTTCATGGGAAATTTTCCGCAAACATTCGTCATTGAACACACTGTTTACACTACCACTACACTCAAAGTCACTGTCTGTCTCTTTTGATAACCAAGTTATCGTCATCAAAGACTGAAGAGACAGTTTACCTTCTAAAGACGATAACTTGGTTATGACAGCGCACATCGAGCAGTGTAATTGTGAGTGTTGGTGAAGGTGAGGTAGGGAGTTTATTTTCAGTCTCTGAAGACGATAACTTGGTTATCGAAGCGCGCGTCAGATAGTGCAGTTGTGACTGTTGGTGTATTAGCAGTGTAAATAATGTGTTCAGTATGAACATAACAAATTCCAACTTGACAAACAATCTTTGTCAATTCCTATAGATTCCGCAATCGTAGTAATATTTAGCCGGCGGTCAGATCGAGCAAGATTACCGATTATTCGATGTTTTCTTTTTTTTTGGACGTGGTGGGGCGACCTGAAATGAATCATCTGCAACATCTTCTCGGCCCTCTTGAATACGAAGGCAACGGCTACACTGCTTTGTCTAGAGACACGGTAGGCATCGCATTCGAAAGAGTTTACCTCAGACTAAACAACTGACAGTCGTTAACCTTTGGCGCACGCGTACTTTTACTGTAGCAGCGCTAGTCTCGTTACGTACAAATAAAAATCACTTCTCTAGGCAGAATTAATTGTATGAGATGTTGGAAAATGATTTTTATTATCTTTTGACTCACTAACCATTCTAGACTTTATATATTATAACATTATTTACTAAATTATGTATTAATGCAATAAAAAACTATGTAGGGGCCGAATAATTTCAGAGATTTCAATCCATTGTTATTTGAATAAAACTGAGATTAGATTAGCTCACCTTGTATATTTCTATTAGAGCCCATAGCCATTTATTTTTATGTTCCAGTGGATAATAAAAAGACTATTAACAATAATATTGTGAGACATAAAATTGGATCTGGAAGTAGCACGTGATTCTCATTTAATGAAAAATATGCTAATTTTTTTTTAAAACTAGATTTCTGAACGAGTCCCAAGATTAGGAAACAAAGATAAAAACTGATTAGTCTCACGTATTATCTATAAATAATGTCGATAGTAGTAGTTAAGTTTAGATCTATGACAAAATTTTAATATTTAGATAAAATTATATGAGCATATAATCGTCAAAATTGTTAATTGGGTATGGTTAACACATTCTTAGAAAGTTGTTTGTATCATTGTATCCTTCACTCTATCAGAATTGGGTTGACACAATTGGTAACAAAGTAATAGAAATATTAAAAATCTGAAGCTATAAAACTCCGTAAATATAACCTAGAATATTGAAACAAAGTTTCCTGGCTACTTTTTATTGACAAGTAAAAATACGCCAAGTAGTATATGAAGAGAAATTTTTCACAATTTGATTCCGGGCATTTTCAATATTCGTTGCCAGTCTTTTTATTTAAAAGCTCAAACTTGTCATCAAATTTGCCAAGAAATGTCGAACTCTCAATATCCTTTATAGTCCCAGAGCTGACTACAAAAAACAGGGTCGTTAAGGTGCGCGCCATTTCAGCTGGCGGTCCCAACTTAGTACATCCCTAAACGCCATTTCTTAAGGTCGGCACATGTCGGATATGAAAATGTCAACCGGTTTTTCATTTTTTTAATTTTTTCAAAAAAATAAAAATACAGATATAAAATTAAATAAGTAATATTTAATTATCATAAAACAATACTTAATGTATTTGTTTTACGGAACCTACATAGGAGTTGGAAAGTAAAATAACATTTTAAATAGATTAAGTAAGATTATGACAAGTAAACTATGAAAAACATGGCAAGGTTGTGTCACTCAACTCAATCTGAATTCTTCCAATCACTTTGGAGGTGACTATTTCTGACACTTGCTTATGTTTAGATGCTGGTTTGAAGTTTTTATAAAAACTAGTACCATATTTGCTGCATAAAGCCAACTTTAAAAATCTTTTTTTATACCTTTATAGCCAGCTGGAGGTCCATTGATAAGCTAGTTTGATAGTAGTGCCTACCTCCTCTAGGTGAGAGGTGTTACTGGCTGGTGGTCGTTTCAGCATTACAGAAGCAATCTTAATAAGATCAATACACTTTTGCATGTTTTTGAACCAATCTTAGAAGTATTTTTTCCATTCCGATTGATGTACCTCCAAAACATGTGTAGAAAAACGTTGACTTCGTTTTTTATCTTTGATCTGCGGGTGCCAAACAAGCATTGTACAGCGGATGACTCATTAATCCAATGTTCAAAAACATTTTTGTGTGAGTTGGCAGGCGATAAGCACTCTTACATATGTTCAAGTGACAGTGATAGTGTGACACAAAAAAAAATTTTTAAGAATTTTTAATTATTGAGCAACAATCCAACAATTGTTTAGCAAGATTTTTGTTAATAAAAACAAGTATCATATCTCAATAAAGAATCCAAACCCACTGAAAATAACAATAGACATCCATGATAGATCTATCATATAAATCATAACCCACAGATAAATAAAGTAAACCATATTAAAATTAAAAAAATACTATTTCTTCACATACATTTAAAAATTATTTTCCACTGAATACAAAGTTTGTCTCGTGATCTAAGCTGTTCTTCGGGATCATCTGTTCATTGTTATCTTTTTAACTGATTTCTCTACGTTTCCTTTGTCGCTGGTTATCGTTAATTTCGTTTTTCATTTTATCTCTCTTTTCATTCTTGTTTATGTTCTAACAACTTTATCTTAATAATTCTCAAGCCTATCAAATTTCTTAGATGTCGATGAGTAGTAGTAGTAGATGTCGATCGAATAAAAACCTATTTAAAACACTATTTGTCATATGCTTTATGAAGTTGTTTCATCAATACTAAAGGGACATAGAATAGTCGATATTTCTTCATAAAATCTTAAATCGTGACCATAAATCCAATCAAAAATACCGAAATGAATTAATATCGTTCATTTAATCACGTATAATATATCAAATCAAACAATTCCTATTCATTAAAACCATCACCTATTTTTTAAACAGACAACACACAACTCGCACATAATAAATCTTCTTGTCTAATTGCTGTCTATTATGTAAAAGATTTAATTGCTTCGCTAGTATTTTTCCGTAATAAATTTTATCCTGAGATATTTTTTAGAAACTTAATCCTCTTGTATCAGATATCTTAATCGAAATTGTACTTATTATAAAGGCATTTATTGTCTACTAGCTTTTACCCGCGGCTTCGCTCGCATCGAAACTATTAAGTAAGGAAAAGAGATTATTACTATAAAAATGAATCAACATGATGGAAAACAAGAGTTATAATTTTTTATTTTGCTTAAAAATTACTCTTGGTACACCAAATAATGGAAGTGAAACTTTCCCACTGGAACAGTTTCATATTTCCATTTGAAAGCAATAGTGACATTTTTTATTTATTGAGCCAATAACAATCAAAGGATGATTATAATATAGAATTGAAGTATCATATTGAAACCTAACCAATCCTTACGTATGAAATTACGATCTGGATTTCTGCATTATGTATTCTTCTCGCCTGCGATTGCTCTGGCGTTTCTATCGCTCTTCTATCTGTCTTTCACAACGAACTCGTACCTGAAGCGGAGTTTCAGATACTCTCGAATTCTTCATTTCGTGCTACTTTGCACTTTTACGAAGCATTTTTAAAGAAGAACAGAGTAAGAATTAAAACTAAAAAGTAAGATCTAAAATAATGAATAGCATGTAACCACAAAAATGACAACTATCCTCAAAAATTCAAATAGTTCTATACTGCATATATAATGACAGAAAAAAGTAACAGTAAATAAAGAAAAATTCCAATCAGATGAAACTATCATATATGTAATACTCTTATATAGACAGTTTCTATAAGTGGAAGAAGTTCCGACTAATGAAGGCAAAATGATACGATTTATCTATCCTCCGAGGTTCCTGCTCGGTTCTGCGCATTCTCCAGCATGCGCAGTATAGATAAAGTATTTCGAACGAGTGAGAAAATGAATACTGTCGGCACCGTAACGTAGAGACGTTTTTTCCCATAAGAACTGTTCATATAGGAGTATTACATATAAGGAAACTATAGACAATTAGATTGGATATTGACGTGACCGTTGATAATACAGTGCAACGGTATTACATATTCGGAGTTAGAACTCTGGAAGCTAGATTTTTTGTCAAATGATCGTCTCATATTTCGTAAAAAATAATTTTTTTGTCATAAAAGTATCCTATGTTATTTCTAATATCTCCAAAAATATGTGTACAGAGTTTCATGATGATCGGTTAAGTAGTTTTCGCGTGAAAGCGTTTAACTTTTTCACTGCTCACAGCTTGCGTTAATTTTGTTGTTATAAACATTATACGATATAAACCTACCAACTTCCTTTTTTAAATAATTTTCTTTATAAGATATTTTATCATATTACCTTCGAGTAGAAATATTTACATATTATATTTCATATCTCTTTTGTAGTTTTGTATATACTTGTTGGTGACATACTGGGTTTCCGAAATTTAAGTTATTTAATACAATTTCATTTGTCTTTTTGTTGTACTATTTTAATTTAAACAAATTGAATGTTTGGTTTATTTTCTTTTGAGTTTAAGACTTGGTCTACAGGACGCAAGCATAATTCGAAATTTGCCAGACGTGGTATAACTGGTTGCAGAATTATGTCGCTTGTTAGAGCAAAGTTGTTTCCCTTAGAAGGTTCGAGCAACATCTAGTTAACTGTTTACGAATTGAGTTATTCGTGCAGTATTTTTGTAAATTTTGCGGATATTGATTTTTGGTTGTTCAGTCCGTTGAAAGGTTGTTTTGATGATGATTTTTTAGCTGGTGTTTTTGAAATTGAGCTAGATTGTCGTCATGACGTGTGACTCGATTTTTCTCAAGAAGTCTGCTGCTAACTTCATTCATATTTTCCTTTTGACTGTCAACCGATGTGGAATTTAATTGACTTCTAATAAGAAGTAAATATGGGTTTCCTTCATCAAAAAAGAAGGTAAGATCTTTTTTTGGTAAAAGCAGAAATAGTTCTAATTATTTATTGCCTTATGAACTAGGTTAGGGTCCAAATTATAGACTACCTTTTTTTGATTGCGTTCGGGATAAATGTTTAGATTTGAGTTCTAAATTATTTTTTTAGTAGTCTATAAAATGGTCAAAATTTTCACACATTGCATTTTGTATATATATTTTTTTAATTTAATTAGGGACCTAGCTTTGGACAAGCGTAACAAACAAACTTACATTCATATTTATGATATTACTAACGATATCAAATATTAAAAGAGTCTGCTACATAACGCAGAAAAAAATCAATGATATTAATATTCTCGAGTAATTTCTGCAAATTTTCCTTGTAACTATAATAATAGTAATCAAAGGTGCCGCCAGCTTATGACTAAGGGGGTCGCAATGGGGCAATATTATGGAGGATAATAATAAGAACGGTTCTAATATCAATATCAACGTATAAAACTTCGCAAGCCCTCGACAGCACAATAACTAAATCAAACTTTTGAACACAGTAATAATTATTTATTTTAACAAAAATAATATTTACTTAAAACATAACAAGCGTGGATTTTTTGCAAAACTTGCAACCACTTTATCATTAAAATTATTTAGGTTTCTATTTATTATAGCTCTGGAACACTCATCATCAAGACGATCTTCTGCCATTGTGCTTCTTAGCCATGTTTTCAATCCTCTGAGGCTGCTAAAGGATCGTTCTACTGTACATGGTAGAAAGATCAAAATTTTTAACGCTTTTTACGTTTCGGGAAAGAAGGATTTGTTTCTTTTAGGACATCAACAACTGTTAGATTTGTTAGATCAACGCGCCACACTAGCTGCCAAATTTCGATTTAATTCCTTATGTTCAGTAAATCATAAAACTGGGCAATAGATTCACAAGTTTGTTTAAGATTTTCAGTTGTCATCTTTTACATCTCCGCCGGGTGAAACTTAGATAATGCGAATGATGGCATGCTTTCTTCAGCAAAACGTACTTGAAGGGCGGTGATAATTGAATCCAAGTATGGTATTACTAAGAACCTCTTCCAGTATACTGAAGGGCTTTCTGCTGGATGATTGCTTCTATGACGTTGTTTCCGCGTAATACGCGGCATTGATGAAATGTCCTCCTCCAGACCGACTTTCTCTGCAACAACTTCCTTTATAATTTCGTTAGTAACTTTTTCCGGCTTTTTACGGATCTTAACGGTGGTTTTCAATTAAAAGTAAAATTCTTTCAACGTATTCCTAGGCTTTGACCACGTCAAAAGCTACAGATTGGAATACATTGACAACGGATTCCATCAAAGCCGAGTAGTTGGCTACTAACATAATGCCGAGAATGAAAGAAATTCTGGAAGTAGCCGCATGCAGCTGAAAGGAACTTTTCCGAGCTGCACTATTTCCTTCCTGAGATAATGTTTGTAAGGCAAAGTCTGGAAATATTAAGTATTAACTTCCTCCTCAAAACTGATTCCCGAAAAAAGTTTACTGTATCTTTGTGGTTTCCATGGCATTTCTAATTACAGGAAGGGAATTTAGATCATTGATAACTAGATTTAGTTTGTGGGATGAGCAATGAAAGTAGCTTATTCTTTATGCTCATTTGAAAATTGTTCAATGTAGCAACTAAATCTTCTCTCAATTTTCCGTGTAACAATTCGAGTTTAATCTAGCATGTGTCAAGAAAATTACTGTTAGTATAAAAAATTAGTCCGGTCTTTTTTTCTTATTTACGTTTGTACTTAGTTGGAGCAATAAATTTTGGTTAATTAGTTGACTCGATATTTATTGATTTATCAAAATTTTATGCCAGATTTATATGAATTTAGCAGTAGTTGCGATATTTCGCGAATAGCTTAAGAAACAAAATCGCCATTTTCAGCAACTAGATAGCAACGAAAAATCTACAAATTTTGCATATTTTTTATTGATTTTTGCTAATTTGACACTGCTACCACGAAAGACTTTTTTTTCTGACTTACTAATTCCATTGTATATAGTTGGGAGAAAACGCTTTGAATGTGTATTATATAAAAAAAGATGTAACTTTACAAATATAATAAGGATTTGAAAAAAAATTCTCTTAAAACGCTTGCAAACATTTGAATCTAAATTCATAATGCGATAATTTTTATTCTAAATAATTTTCGAAAGAACTGAAACTGAACTGATAGTTTATTATATGTTTATTATATCGTCTGTTTCATGATGGTTCTATCGAAATTTGTATTAGAAGTTCTATAACAACAAAGCACGTGTGGTTTCCAATTAGTCAAAGATTTTTTAGAGAAAATAACAGTGATTAAGGGTCAGTAATTTGTAATGAACCAAATTTGACAATTAATGTTTACTTTTTTCAATTGGCATTCAAATTTAAATTAGTCGTGTTAGTAATTAATCTTACTAACACTATAAGATAGAAAAATAACTGTAAATCATAATTTCAAACATCCATAGAATATAAATCAAAGAAATAGTTTAATAATAAGTACATATGATGAAACCTTTGGGGCATTTATTTGACTATTAAAAAGTGTATGAATAAAAAACAATCTGACAGGTATTTATATTGGATCTATGAAGAAAAAACACTGATAATAAGCATTGTAGAACCAATTTCTATTTCAACTAGGACATAATGGATCATGTATTTTTTTTTCTCTCAATGTTTTTGACATATCTTTTCCATTATAGAAATGTATTCATGTCGGCACTAACGCCTATAATTATAATTTTATTACTCCTAACAATGCTGATCACAGTGGTGTACTAGTTAGTAGTACTATCTCTGTAAAATATTTTTGTATTAAATTGAAAATAATATTGTTTTAGAATATGAACCAACCATTTACGGTATAATTTTCGTAACTATTAATATATAGATTCCAATATAATTCATTTGCGTATATCGTCTATTCAAATCCAACGAAAATTATTCAATTATCTTAAAACTCACAAAAGGTTTTGGTTCATGAACAAATAACAATCATTTATATAAAGCTAAACATCACATTTGTGAATTAAACTTACAGCTCTAAGGGAGGGTTGGTGAAAAATCTCAGACGATCCTTTTCTATAGACATAATTATTAATGATGAGAATCCACAATTAGTTTAATTACACTTCTTTGCAAAAAAATTGTAATAAGAGAGATAGAAGGTGCTAAAATATCTATATATGATATACGAGGTCTTGCTATTAAATAACGAGACTGTTTACTAAAAAGGGTTTTATTATAAAAATTATTCTATATTCGAATATATTTCCCTCTGCTCGCCACACACCTTCCCCTATGTTTTTTCCATTGATCAAAGCAGTGCGGGAAGTCTTCTTTGGTGATGGCCTTTAGGAGCTCTGTCGTTTTTTACTTTACCGTTTCCATCGACTCAAATCGGATCCCTTTTAAAGCAGATCTTTTTCTAACCTTTCAAGGAAATCTGATCAGACCCGTTGAAGCAAGAGCTTTTGGTCAGGAGTCAGATTTTTGTCATGTGTAATTCCTCGTGTAAAATTTTTCTAACCGTTTCTTTAATGGCGTTTACAGCCTCGGCAATAATACGGATGCTTATTCGACGATCTGCACGCACAATTTGGTTGATTTTGATCACTGTTTCCGGAATTGAAACAGTCACAGGGCGACCTGGGTGCTGGTCTTCTTCAGTGATCTCTCGGTCCTCACTACAGCGCTTACACCACTCAAAAACATGTGCACCAGATAGAGAATTATCCCCCATAGGCCTCTTGCAACAATTTATAGCACTTAGTCTGAGTTTTTTTTCAATTTAATGAGAAATTTGAGATTTATACAAAATGTCAATTTTGTTCTAAAATAAATTTGAAAATACAGAATGGACAAAATTCGAAATTAGTATATAAGGCATCAGCTGTGATTGAAACATCTTAAAAGAAGCATAGAATAGGAATAAGTCAAAATAATGTGCCCACTGGGTATGCATAAAAAATTTCAACAAGTAAAAATAATATGGCAAATAAAAACATTTGAAAGACTTTTGAGGAAAAAAAGAAAAACCTTCATTGGCAGAAGGTAAATTTAAAGATGGAAACCTCAACCCCTTAGGGAAAACGTCCTGTTTCTATATACTGTAAAAAGAGGAAACTTATAAATATTTGTTTAATATTTTGATAATGAAATACCTACATAAACTACATTCAGATACACAATTTAAATTTCTCTCATTTCTGACGTATTTGAAAATTTTGAGCGTTTTCACAGTTTCATTAGAGCAATGTAGTATAATTAATGGTACACCACCAGCATTTGTTTGCCAAAATTGTTCAAAAAAATAGAACAAACAAACAGTCAAAACAACGAATTGATGGGTTATCCAACGTACAGTCCTTGTTTGGCACCCAATGATTTCTTCTTATTCCCGCAGATCAAAAATAATTTGCGATGTCAACGATTTTCTACGCCTGAAGAAGCTGTTGATACGTTAAAATCACATGTATTGGAGGTACCGCAATCGGAATAGAAAAAATATTTCAACGATTGGTTCAAAGGCATGCAAAAGTGTATTAATGTTAATGGAGGATATTTAGAAAAAATAAAGAAGCTATATCCAGTTATAAATATTTGTTTTTGTCTATCTCAAAACTTAAATAGCAACCCTCATCATTTATCTCTATGAAATCTCCTCAGAGGAAGCATGTAGCGAGCTCGGGTTGTTTGCATTCAATTCCTGAAAAGCTATAGATGTGACTAAACGAAATAAATTTGGCCAATGGAAAAAAATTGATCAAATCAACCAAAATATGATCCCAAAATATTTACCGATTGCTAATAGTCAAAAACGCGCCTAATGCTACGACTCTTTTACTCTTTTTATCTTTGCATTTTTAATCTTTGAAAACAAGGGTTCTAAATATCTTGAGTCAATATTGCCATTCATCATAAGTCAATTCCTCCGTAGAGGAATAGGAATAGATTAAAATGAACATTGAATATCTATGCAGAGCTTTGAATATCAAAAAATTCTCCATTTATTGTTGAATATTAATGAAGTGAATCTTGTAAATTGTAATTGAATTTCATGCAGTCTACTGATTCTAATTTTCAGTTATATCAACGAAACTAAGTCATGTTTAGACTTGTAACTCGAAATAGTATCTTACGGTTCCTTACGACCAATATTACAGTTGGTATGAGATGCTTTGAACAAAATTAGTTTTGATTTGGTTCATGTAATTTACAAGAGATACTGGTAAAATACAAATTTGTGAGTTTCAGTGACTTCTGTGATCTGGTTTTCAACAGCTATAAACATTTTCATAAATTATCATAGTATATTTCAAAAGTGTAGCAAAGGTATGGGACAAGGGTATTATTAAGTAGATGATGGACCAAAACTCATTAAAAAAGGAGACAAAAAGTGGGTACAAAGTTTTTATTCGAAAATAGTTGGAAGTAGCAAAATAACAAAAAAGTATAACTGACATGTGCATTGTACATAACAAAAATACCTCCTTCTTAGCGTGTCGTATCAAGTCCCCTTGACGTTGGCGATCAGTATGGCAAAACTCTCTCTACCTTGAGGTCTACCTTCTTCTCTTATCCCAGTCCAATCTCTGATATTTTTCATCAAAGAGGATTGCTTCCTTCCAATTTCCCTACGAGCTTCAATGTGTCCCAAATAAGCTATTTTCCTGCATTAATGTTATTCACCAAGTCACTAACCGCATTATTTATTCTGTTAAGACTGCATCGTTTGTTTGCATAGCTGTTCACGATATCTTGAGCATGCGTCCAAATAACCAGCAAAAATACCGCGAGAAAGAAATAGGCATAAATTTGATAAATTTTATGACTGGAAATTTTCACAAAGAGTTCCAGATATTTTAGAGTAATTGAAAATGAATAATTACCAAGAGTGGTTTGTTCCTTAAAACAAAAAATGGCATTCGAAAGAGCTATTTTCTGTCTCTTCACGGGGTTATAAGAGGCCGATACTTAGGACAGATTTACTCAAATCATGTGAAAAAGGAACAGCAAAAATTAATGAACAACATAAGTTCAGTCGAGTCAATACATTTAGTTCCGTTTTGAATCATCAGCTGAATAATGTCATTTGAATCGAGCTGACTAACTAAAGTATATTTCTGTCCAAATAACTTCCAACATCATAAAAACAATGTGCATAGAGGAATTTGAAAACTACAATGAATATATCTAGATTTAGCGAGAAAGAAATAGTTCTGGACAATTCCTTGAAATGAAAGTTACATATGCCGCCTTCCTGTTTCCAAAGAACTGAAATTATCCACCTCCTTAACAGTCTGTCTCACGGCACTTCATAGGACCATATCTAGTGACCTAATTACCGTTAAATATTCTCTGTATCAACGTTTCTAAAAAAAAAGTTTAATCTGTAAAATTCTTAGTGTTGTTGTTGTGGACAAGTTCCTCCTGTTTTGCGCTGAGATCAGTTTCCAAATAACTAAACTTATCCACTTCCTTAACAGTTTATTATACCCTTATTGAGTCGCATTTCCGATATACCCTTCTCTTCTGGGGTACGTGTTGTGCGACTCTTCAAACTGAAAAAGAGAGCTGTTCAGAATAAGTTAAGTGCTCAATATTTTACATTGCAAAAAAGATGCACAATCACTTGCCAGTTGAAATCAAATCGATATCATCTTTTCCCGCACTCCGCAACAATTTGAGGGCATATCTACTGGAAAGTGGCTTCTACTTTATAATCGACTTCTATTCTAATAATAATATTTAATTCCGGGCATGCTGCATACTAGTTAATTTTGCTATGGACTCATTTACAAATTATTACCTATAATTTTGTTACTTATAGTGGTTTGTTTCTGTATATTGAAATTATATTTTTATGTTTGTTTTTTAGTTTTTGCAAGCTTTTTTCTTCAAATTGTAACAATTTTTTGACAATAAAGCATTTCTCTATCTCTAAATATCCATTTTTATAAGCTTGCAAGTCCTCGTTACGAAAACACAACTTATTACTGCAATCGACTGCAGTACGAACGATTTTGGGGTTGTAGTGGGTATTTTTGCTTCTAAAATGCATTCCACTCAAGTTATTGCTTACGCTAATACTCGGCGTAAACGAATATTTGAGAAATGAGAAATGTCCAAAAACAAGTCATAACTTGTCCAGAAATTATTGAGACTAGTTCGCAATTGAATTAACTACATATTTGAATTTCGAGACAAGAAATACATCATCGACGTATTGCATTATGAATCAACAATTTTACAAAAAAATTCATCTAGGATTAAAAGATATTATTAACATTATAATCGCATATTATAATTTTTTTTTGAATTAATTATTAAAAATTTTCAGAATCTTTAAAAAATTATGCCTCCCATCACAATTTTAACGTCTACGTCAGTGGATTTCAACAATATTCGGATCATTAGTATAGAATGACGATGCACTTTTTTAGCCTTTTGTATTTTGTAAAACCGTATTATAATTCCATTGGTCCAAGGATCGAATAATATATGCATATGGTCACTAATTATGTCTTACGAAAGAATTCGAACGCTTGCTTTCTCCTTTCATCTTTTTATCCTAACTGTAGGTTTTGAAAATTATCAATAATTTGTTTTGTGTCAGCCGTCCTTGTTAAGTGATTCGTTTTTTAAATCAAATATATTATATACAAAATTCTCGTGTCACAATGTTAGTTACCATACTCCTCCGAAACGGCTTGACCGATTTTTATCAAATTTTATATGCATATTCAGTAGGTCCAAAAATCGGCTATTATCTATTTTTCATACCCCTAAGTGATAAGAGTTGTCCACTCCTAACACTTTATTTTTTGGACAAAATTTTAATTTTCAATTTTTTTATAACGGAACATTAAAAAATACATGCAACCCTAAATTTTCACCCTTCTATGACTAACCCTTATTTTTTAATAGTCATTTTAGTAATTTAATCATTTTTTATCCCGCTCGATAACTAATCAATTATCACTGGCGGGGATAACTTACTCTCAATTAAATGTTAGGCTCAACAGGAACTGGCAAAACATTCCTTATTTTGCTAATTCTCGCCGAAATACGATCAAATAATGACATCGCATTGGCCGTTGCATCATCGGGCATTGCGGCAACTTTATTGGATTGAGGCAGAACAGCTCATGCAGAATTTAAGCTACCACTAAATATTCAAAATAATCCTGAAGCAGTGTGTAACATAAAAAAACAATCATCCATGGCCACAGTGCTGAAACAGTGTAAACACTTCCCGTCATTCCACGATCAACATACGCTGATGAGATCAATGCTTGCTTAAAATCATCGCCATTGGGGCGTAATGTTGAAAAAGTACAGCTGAAAGTGAATATGCGCGTTCAAATGATTCAAGATCCATCCGCTGAAACATTCTCAAAACAACTCTTAGATATCGGTGATGGAAAAGTAACTATAGATGAAACTGGATGCGTAAATTTATCGACCGATTTCTGCACAATCATTGATTCGCAAGATGCTCTCATTGAACAAATATTTCCCGATGTACACACACAGTACATCAATCACAATTGGCTTGCAGAAAGAGCAATTTTAGCGACAAAAAATGTTGACGTTGACGATTTAAATCTGAAGATACAACAGTTGTTGCCAGGAAACTTGGTAACATACAAATCTATTGATACAGTTTGCGATGCCAGCGAAGCTGTAAATTTTCCAACAGAGTTTTTGGATTTGCCAGGCATGCCACCGCATAATTTATCCAGTAAATTTCAACCCCAGTAAATTCCCTTCAGTATCTGTGGTTGTTTAAGCAAATAATTAGAAAATTGGTCACACTTCATATCTATGTTATTTGTCGAGGCGAGATAGCGCAAAAATAATCATTTTGCTTAGTTTTGAAAGTGGAAAGTATGAACAATGACATATCTTTATCCGTGGTCTGGAATAATTTTTTGTCATGGTCAAAAACACGTACTTATATATGTTGAATTTTAAGGCAATTTCTCATTTTTTGCTCATAGCTTCGTTGCTAGTGACTTTACATAAAAAAAATTCAATCCTTTTTTTCTTGTGATTAAAAGACCTACAAAAGTAGACGTTGTACGTTGAAAAATATTAATTAGTTCAAGAGATAAACGAAAATAACAATGACTATTGTTGTTATTAGGTAAAAAATTATAAAGGAGTTATTGTCATTGAGTCTTGTAATTGTGCCAAAATATTCTGAACTATCGAAAAATGGGGTGTGCAAAAGCTGGAGATTATACTTTTAATGGTTTAATGACTTATGACCTCATAAAAAATTTAGCAGCAATAACAAAATATTTGGTTTATGCGTTGAATGTGGTTGTACTGATTTTTTCATGGGTAGATTTCATTATTTTCTGAAGGAAGTCGACGTTCATTTATAAAAAAATGGAATTTTGCAATCGAGCGCTCCGCTGTCTTTCACTCATTTTTCTTTCAGGGAGGGATTTCCACGAAATAAGTAGTGATTTTTCATGTAATGATAGTACTGTAAATAAAAAATATAAAATTATATTTTACACATATCGCGGAAAACTAAGCGATTTTTTCTAAATTGCCTAGACTATATATATATATATATATATATATATATATATATATATATATATATATATACGAGGATATATTGAAAAATTCTTATCCTACTATAGAACTAAACAAAATTTCAATGTCAAAATAATTTATTACCCAACATATTCTCCTCTTACTTGGATACATTTTATTATAGCGAACCTGCAACGTCTCTAGACCTTTGAAAAATTGTTTCTTCGTGTTCTGCAAACCAGAACCCACAGCTTTCATTACCTCCTCGTTGGAAGGAAATTTACGATTTTAAATCCTAAACCCTAAATCACGTCCTGCAAAAACAAAACACCTTTGGATAGCTTTACGCGTCTTTTCTCTTTAATTTTTTCCCGAAGAGTGGTCAGTAATGTCGAATACTAATCTACAGTTATTGTTCTACCTTATCCAAAAAATCAATCATGATTGCTTCATGGCAATCCCAAAAAACTGAAACAAGAAATTTTCCAGCAGATTTTTGGACACGAAACTTCTTAGGTCTTGGAGAACCAGAGTGGCGCCATTCCATCGATTGTTGCTTTGCTTCTGGATCATAGAAATGTACCCAAGTCCAATTCATAGTAACAATTCGGTTTAAGAAGTCTACATCGTCTTCAAATCGAGCACAGATCGAACGCGATGCTTCTACCCTTGCACGGTCAACATTCAAACATTTGGGGATCCATTTTGCTGCAATTTTTCTCACGTCCAAATTAACGTGAACTATATGATGAACGCAGTCGTATGAAATATTCAGTGCTTCAGATATCCGTTTTAGCCCAATTCGACGATGGTCTCATAAAATCATGTCATGAACTGCATCGATATTTTCGGGGATTGACCTGCTTACCTCTTAACCCTTTTAAATACAGGTACTTGACGATGGCTCGATTCTCCAATTTCGGTGGACATCTTTTTTCTTTTAATTTATTGCGTAACTCTGGTTTACTTTGTGGACGTTAAACTTTACACTCACACTTCTAATAAGTTTATGTATATTTTGTTTATGTATGGAACTGGTCTAGGCTAACTAGATATCAATACATCCTCGTAGTTAAGATTATTGCAGCTACTGTTGTTGGCGGTAATTGATTTCTTTCTTTTGAACCCTGTGAATTTATGAGGGACATTAGAGTTATGGAGTCAGGACGCTACAAAACTAGGACATATCTTGGGAAAACAGAACGGTTGGCAACCCTAATGTAAAGCAACCTAACATTTATAATCTTTGTTGCAGGCTTACGAATTATCCACCCTTACTGGTACACAGGTAATGCTACTGGTAGCGTCAGAAACTGGTCACGTGTATACCTTCGCTACTAGAAAGTTACAGCCAATGATAACAAGTGAAGCAGGCAAGTATTATATATATACATTATACAAGTACATTTTCAGAAATTATCGAGATTAAAATTTATGAAAATACATTCAAAATGATATCTTTCCAATCTAAGCGGAAGTGCAAGTTTAGTTCGCTCTAGGAGAATAGAATGATGAAGAAATAAATAGTCAATTGATACTTTTCGTTTTTTCAAGCACTCTTTTAAATAGTTTTAGTATCTTTTTCAATGAGTTTTTTGAAAAAAAAAAGAATAACAATTTGCAGTAGATGAAAGCGATGAATCTTGTCATCAGATTTGACAATAAGAATCTTTAGTATATTTTTTATGTTACAAGAGAAATACTATTTCAAAATCTAAATATTTCCTAAAATTTTCATAAAACACCTGAGGTAATATAAGTTTTGAGACCTCTATTGGTTCGTTGGTTTTTTTTGGAGGGTTGAGGAAATTTTTCATGTTAAGGAAGAGATTCATTTGATTTGGCTCTGATTTAGAAATTACTCCTCTACAGGACTGGATTCCCCTTGTATTAAAGATTACATAGGCGTATCATAAGATCTATAAGTGCCTCATTTGCCAATAAAAGTTAGAAATTTTCTTTTAATTCCAAGAATGTCACCAAAAATACGATTCTATGTTTTTCCATACAATCCAAGGTGTGTATTCTCAATAAATTAGTTCAGTTGCAAAGTGTAGAGTGCACTGTGATTAAAGAAAATTTGGAACCGCGTAAATACTGAAAAATTGTTCCAACTGTTAATGAGAAAACATTCATTTTCAATTGTTTTAAATCATTTACAGACACAGTCGAATTAGTTAGTAGTACGATTGCTGTTGGAAAATTTACGATTTACAGATTTATTAACTTTTCAAGGAAATCCGAGCAGACCCGTTGACTCAGGAGCTTTTGGTCAGGAATCAGATTTTTTGTATTCCTCGTGTAAAATTTTCCTAACCGTTTCTTTAATGGCATTTTACAGCCAGCAATCATCCGGATACTTATTCGACAATCTGCACGTACAATTTGGTTTGGTCACTATTTCCGGAGTTGAAACAGTCACAGGGCGACCTGGGCGACTCAAAACGACGTGCACAAGATAGAGAATTGTCCCCATAGACCTCTTACAACAATTTATAGCACTTAGTCTGAGTTTTTTTCAATTTAACGAGAAATTTAAAATTGATACGTTTTTCATCACACATGGTTTTCGACACGAGAAAAAACACGTTCGTTTCAAACCGCTACTGCACAAATACTATAATAGTGGCGGAAACGTATTTTGGAACATGCATAGACAAGATATTTAGATACCCAACGTACTACTCGTTTTTTACCCCATCCGTCTAAGGTGCCCTCTAGGCGCACAGACTCGTTATTTAATAGCCAGACCTCGTATATTAATGAATCGATAATTGTGAAAGAAACTAAAAGTCTTGGTTACATTATTTGTTCATAGTATGTTGCTATTTCCACATACATCACATAAGTTTACCTTTTTGTGGTAACGACAACAAAAAATAATAACTGAAATGACTTTTTTTGTGAAGAATACTAATAATGTAGAGACGTGATAATTGAGTTTTTATCGAATAGTCGTTTCTACTCATCGATTTGTTTGCAAAAAATAAAACTGTGAAAACGTCATCGGCTTTTAAATTACAATTCTAAAATTTATTACCAATAAACAGTGACGTAGTTTCGCCACCCAGTACCGACCGAAAATTCACTTGTTGCTTTCTGTTTATACACTAATTTAAAAGTAAAATATTCCAAGGACGTGAAAGATTTTAAGGTGATTATTTAGAATTGAAGCTCCAGGCAAAAATTTTTCACGTATTTGGGGTTGTTTCTGAGGGTAAAAATAGTAAATTTAAGGCGAGGAAGACATATTATTTCTATTATTTTAGACATTACAACTTACATATGATAAATCAATGAAACCTAACCTAACCTAATCAAAATGGTAATTATTTAGAATTGGTTAGGTTGCGTTAGGTTACATTGATTTACCATGTGTAAGTTTTAATGTCGAAAATGATAGAAATAATATGTCTACTTGCCTTGCCAGAAACAACCCCAAATGCGTGAAAAATTTTTTGGAACGATTTTTGCCTAGTGTTCTAATTCTAAATAATTACCGTTTTTAAATGTCCAACTGGAAAGATCGTTATACTTACCACCATCCAATTTCTTACGGTATTTGACTTTGACTTAAAAGGATAACTTTTTTGTTTTTATTATTATTTCAAATCCGTATTTTTTGAAGTACGTTTTATCTTATTTCCAGGAAAAGCCCTTATTCAAACCTGCCTCAACTCTCCCGACCCACCAGCAGGATCTGCAGGGGGAGACCAAAGAATGTCTGCAACTGGTTTCGAAGAAACGGAACTCACTTACAACATATCCGATGATGACTCCAAAGTAAGACAAATGGTATATGGTTCGCCTCATACGCATGCTCATCCCCACTCTCTTGCAAGTCAAGGTCACTATTCTCATTTAGAACAAACACACCTCGGGTTGGGAGGGTCGCCGCAACACGGAGGGTACTCACAAGCATGTCCGAGTCCTTTACCCCCTCCGCATCAAGGTTACGGCCACCCTCAACACCCCCATTCGCATATGCATTCGCACCCTCAGCGGTAGAGGATAGTTCGTTTTTTAGGAATATTTTTTTACTTATTGTTGATTGGTTGATTTGGAGATCTGAGAAATACGTGTAATATCTTCTGCATTTCAAAGAAACTCGTCTAAACATTTATAGGGTAATTAAATCGCAAATGCAAACTAATTTAGTTTTGGTTCGAACAATTCTGATGATGCGGAAACTAAACAAACAAATACTTGTTGTAAAGAACAAAATTTGAACAAAAACGTAATTCCAAATAACGAAAATATGTCAATAACACTTATGACACTAGATGACTTAACAACATTCCACAATCTATCACTATGATGAAAATGAGTGTCGTCTATACTAAAACATTAGCTAACATAGGGCTGAAACTATCTGGTTAGTGTTTATTCACTTCAAAGTTTAATGTTGGTACTACAAAATGCCTTCGACGTTCGCGTACCAACATGGAACATTGGAAGGAAGGCTGGAAGAGAAAAAGTGATATGAACGACATACAACAGATATAAATTCTTTCGAAATAAACTGATTGATACTTGCAACTTTGTTTTTTCATACAAACCACGTAGCATTCACGAGCAAGAGAACAAGAAGTGTTTGTAGTTGTATTACAATTACAATGTTTGACGCGGATCAAAAAATAAACTTTCTTTGGCCAATGTTGCAAGCAAAACATTCGTCTAATAACATGCGAACTACGATCACACGGTGCGTTGAATCATACTCGCGTCATGCGTTGGAAGCATTGAACGCATTTGGTAGCGAATAATGAGATGAGATCGAAATGATCCCAAGAGGCGAAGAGCATTTCAAAGAAACATTAAACGCAGACAGAAGGAGCTTACAATCCAAAAGTGTATGGGAACAAAAAATGTGGGTAATGGAAATAATGGTACCAATACACAATAAAGTAAAAAGAAATGAATGCAGAGGTATACAAAATTTTGACTAAGGCAATAGGTAAGTTTTAGAGTATATAGAGGAGACTACCAATGTGGGTTGAGATCTGAAAGATTAGTCACAGACTACATTTTCACTCTGAGGCAAACGCAAAGAATTGGGTATTGATGCGATCCGCCAGTTCACACAGTCTTCACATATTTTCAAAAAACTTACGATACTGTAAACAGAAACCATTTATGAACGATCCTAGTATTTCAAAACAGCTTATAAGTCTTACGAAAATGACATTCAAACATATAAAAAGGCATATCAAAGAATATCAAAATGTTTCCAGACTAACACAGGACTGAAACTACTTCAATATAGTATTAGAATGGATAGTACAAGAAATTGGTTTGAACAGAACAGGGACACTAATAACAAGAACAATGGAACCAATGGCATATGCAGACGATGTAGTAATCTGTTCAACATCGGAAAACGAGCATAAGGAAACCTGCAGAGTCTTCATAGAAATGGCAATGAATTTACGAGTCAACGAAGATAAATCGAAGTTCATGATAATGACAACACCAAAAGGAAAAGAGCAATTTTATCAATATAACTGAACGAAGGAATAACAATGAGCTTAGAGCAAGTTCAAAGTTATGAGGTGGTTATCAAGGACGACGGTGACGAGCGAGGATGACGAGGAGAAGTGAATAGTTGAGAGCGCTGATAATAAGGTCTCAAAAATTTTCCAGAAAGGCAGAGCCACATCTATACAAAACAATAAGACGAACAGTGAGCTCCGGAGGCGACACGTGGATTCTCAACAAAGCAGAGGAAGATAAGTTAGATAAATGGGAAAGAAAAATACTTAGAAGGAAACTAGGCTGTAGAAAGGAGGAAGATTTATGGCTGAGGAGAACAAATATTGAAATAAGGAATCTACCCAAAAATAACCGGAATTATTTTTTAAATGCTATATATTTACAAATATTTACAAAACAACCTTATCCCCTTCAAAATACTCTCCATTACAAGTAATACATTTGTCCCAACGGTGCTTCCACTGTTCGAAACATTGTTTGAACTCATCTTTAGAGATGGTTGCAAGCTCCTGTCTCGTTCTTTTCTCGATGTCTTCAATGTTTTCAAAACGCCGTCCTTTCATACCCCTTTTCATGCGTGGAAACAAGAAAAAGTCGCACCTTTAAACCTCTTTTTGTTTCAAACTTCCTTCGACAACTACTTCATGCAGTGTCATTTGGGTATTCTGAGTATTGCTAGTGTTTGAAACCATTTTTTTATACTTAGCTTCAGGTTTAATCCTCGGACAAAGCTATCGTTCTGGATTGCCTTCAGAATGAAAATTTGATTACTAATGGTCTTCTTCTGTTTGAAACCCCATTGTATGTAAGTGATACCCTTCTATTGGAATCTTTGCCATTCTTCATATTACTTGTTATTTCCTCTACTTATATTTTCGATGGTGTTTCCTCTACCAAGACTGCTTCATTGACTGTTTCCTCTTCTTCAAACTCGCCTTCTTTGTTGCCTCTTGCTCCATCGTTTAGCACTTTCAAATAAAAGGTTTGATTGACAGTCCATGTGAACAACTCCTTTCACATCAAGAAACAAATCAACATTGTTTTGATGTTTGACTTAACTTGGCGACAGTTTTTCGCACGGGATGTCGATGGTGTTTTCCACTGGCTTGATTGTTGTTTTGACTCTGGGTCGTAACCATAGCACCACGATTCATCACTAGTAATTACCTTTGAAAGAAAATCTGGATCAGTTCCAAGCAGTTATTTCAGTTCACGACATGTCTCCACTCGACGTTCTTTTTGATTGTTAGTCAGAGCCCGAGGTACAAATTTCGCAGCAACGCGTTTCATTCCTAAATCTTCTGTTAAAATTCGCTGAACCGAGCTCCCAAGATATTCCACTGATTTCAAACAGTTGATGAGTTGTATGTTGACGGTCTGGTCTGTGCGCACAAGCTCTCGAATCCTTTCAACATTTTCATCGATTCGGGCAGTTGATGGGCGTCCAGAGCGAGATTTGTCATCAATCGACATGTCGCCATTTTTAAATCGAGACAACCACTCATATACTTGAGTTTTCCCCATAGCATCATCTTTGTAAGCAGTTTTCAACATTAAAACAGTTTCAGCAGCGAGTAGAAAACAAAATTTCACAGCGGCACGTTGTTCACTTAAATTTGCCATCATAAAAAAACGAAGCAGCAGCAGTGAAACAGCACTAGCAAAAACTCACACTGACGAACAGAACGTGGCAAGTCAACGGCCCGCGCGGCACTGTACTGGCGACGAGTTGCGCTAGGCAAGCCCTAACGGCAGAAATCAGTACTACAAAAGCTCCACCATGGCAATGCTATTCCGGTTACTTTTGGGTACCCGTAGTATTTGAAGAAGCAGAACTAAGAACTTTATATGGAATGCCCAATTTTAGAACACCAAAAAAATGATGGACATAGAACAAGGAGGAACAAGAAATATACGAAGACCAAGGAGAAGATGGTACGCAGGGTGATGGAAGACCTAAGAGAGAGAGAGAGAGAGAGAGAGAGAGGGAGAGAGAGAGAGAGAGAGAGAGAGAAAGGAATTCAGGATTGGAAAACGAAAGCAAAAAATAGGTAAAAAGTGAAAGACCTGCTTGAAGCATCACTTTATATTTGATATCCTTGTACCTACAGTATATTAAAAATTAAGTATTGTTGTGATGGAATAAGCAAAAAAGTTGGTTTGTTTATCTTCGCCTATTGTCACGATCTTTTTTTTCTTTTTTTTTGTATCTGATAATAGGAAGTGAAAGTGATTTTAAGATTTATATCATGATTTGTTGAATGGTCCGAATTAATATTCCGGTGTGATTTTTGAAAATTGATCGGTAAACAAATAGGTTCCTCGTGCGATGTAGTAAATAGTATCTTCTCACCGATCGCGACGGAAGAAACCAGAAATTTAAACAGCGACCTGGACAGCAAACTGAATAATTCATTGTCGGAGAATGGACCTCACGCATATTTTTCGAATGTGTGAGATTTATTCAGTTTCTCACCGCGAAGCCTAATAGGGAAACGGATGTTAAATCTTCGACGAATTCCCAACAAAAACTTGAGAAATTTTAAAATAAAACATAAAACAAAGGGAAGTAGTTTCAGTATTTTTTGCAATGTATGTGTGATCTTCTGTTTTTGAGTTAATATATATAGAATTGATTTATTTTTTTATAACATTGAAATGTTATCTACATTATCAGCAACTACGCTTGATCCCTACTTGACCAGTAGTTCACAGTTGGGAGGGAGGATGTCACCAAATAGTGTTTGCTATCTGGAGAATGTTTAACTATATGAACCAAATAGATGCGCTCTTTGGCATTGTCTTCAGTTTGGGTCTCTACTTGAACGAGAGTTTGCTATACCATTATACACTACGCTTGATCCCTACTTGACCAGTGGTTCACAGTTGGGAGGGAGGATGTCACCAAATAGTGTTTGCTATCTGGAGAATGTTTAACTATATGAACCAAATAGATGCGCTCTTTGGCATTGTCTTCAGTTTGGGTCTCTACTTGAACGAGAGTTTGCTATACCACTCTAATACGTAATAACATCGAAACTAGTCAGTGGTAACAACTCGTTCCTTGCAATTGCGAGCCATTGGGGATGTTGTAATCGACAAAAATATCGATGAACTTCACGCTATTTGGAGATGTAAAAATTTTTGTCAAAACGTGTCTTTCCCATATAACCAGTTAGTTTCTTCAGCGTCTGTTAAAACCCAAATTTCTTTTCCATATGTAAATGTTTTTCGTATTATTGTCCGTTTTATTCTAATTTTGTATGCTCCAAATAACTTCTTTGATCTTATCAACTTACTTAATGCCTCTGATCTAAGGTAGCGCTATCTGTGTTCCACTGTGCCGGGTTTTGGCGCTACGGGAAACTTGAGTCTTGAGTTGAGACGTGTGCAAAACACATTTCCATACGCAGACAGCCCTGAAGCTCTTACTCCCACGGAGTACTGCGTTGATAAGTTCCTATATATCGTATATTGCAAAAACCTTTATTCATTCATATATTACATACCTTAAGAAAACCACTGGATTCATGAAGTACAACTACTAGAACTTTTCTGTGTGTTCCTACTGTTGTCTACTCTCAACTTTTTAGCGCCAATAAGAGTGTGCCCAATATTAATATTTATTTTTCTAAGTAATTAAGAACAGCATTTCATCATTTGGCGACGATGACATTTTCCAATGAACTGAGCGCCAAAATGTTCCCGCCTCTTTCACCGTGCCATTAGCACGTGCCACAACCATGCAGCGTGTATGCATTTCGCACGTTGCTACTGGAAATAAAACTGATAATCGCACCGTGCGAGATGCATATGTGTGGTGTGTATTCCGCTTTTTCTGTTCCCTCGCCCATAGTTGGAAATTCATTATCTATTCATTATACAAATTGTTTATATATGCTGTTAGTTTCCATTTTTTACGTGGGCGCCCTCTTTTCCTTTTCGCTCCTTCCCCAATTAACAAGAATCTTGTCACTCAACTATCTTCGTCCATTCTGACTATATGCCCCAACCAACGGAGTCTTTTTGCTCTGACCACATTTCCCATCTCAGCTTGACCATACAGTTCTTTCTTCTTCTCCACTCATCTTCCACTTGCTCCTTGCACTCATCCGAAAATCCTCTTCAGTAGCTTTCTCTCCCATATGTTTATTTTGTTCATTATCCAACACTCACTGCCATACAGCACCGTTGGTTGTATAACTATCTTGTAAATGCGTAACTTGGTAGCTTTTGAAATATCTGTTGATTTTAATTGTCCTCCTACGGTTCCAAACGTTTTGTACCCTCTCGCCAGTCTGAACTATATATTCCTTATTTGGCTCTGTCGCCAGTTTCAATTGTTTGCAGCTATTCCGATCCCTTTCCATCTCCATATATTTGGTTCATTGTTCATTAATACGCAGTCCATATTCTTTTGCTTTTTTTTCTAGATCCTTTTTCGTTCTACTTATAAGTACCACATCAAGGATTTGTATTTTGTCATTGTAAATCATTACCTGGGTTCGGATGCCACTACTCGTCAGGATCATTTTTAATACAAGGTCAGACAACACTGTTGAAAGTGCTTGCTTTAAACCTCTTTTTGTTTCAAACTTCCTTCGACAGCTACTTCATGCAGTGTCATTTGGGTATTCTGAGTATTGATAGTGTTTGAAACCAATTTCTTTCTACTTAGCTTCAGGTTTAATCGTCGGTCATAGCTATCGTTCTGGATTGCCTTCAGAATGAAAATTTGATTACTATTGGTCTTCTTCTGTTGGAAACCCCATTGTATGTAAGTGATATCTATTTAATTCCCGTCTGTCATATCCCCTTATGTACTGTGTAGATAATTGCCCTTAAGGGTTCACCACATAGCTTCTATTGGAATCTTTGTCATTCAACATATTATTTGTTATTTTCTCTACTTCTATTTTCGATGGTGTTTCCTCTACCAAGACTGGTTCATTGACTGTTTCCTCTTCTTCAAACTCGCCTTCTTTGTTGCCTCTTGCCCCATCGTTTAGCAGTTCATTGAAATGCTTTGAATTTATTAGTTATTATATTATATCTCGAGTGACAAAAAGGAGATACTGTTCAATTATTACTCAAATAAATCATGTCTTAGTCTTCACCATCTCACCAGAAAACGAAGAATCTAATTTCTCGTAGAGTCTATATCATCTAATGAGATGCAATTAAGTTTATACTAGTCTAAGAAATATGTAGCATAATATTATCATAATTAATATGAATCTGTTCGCATTTGTTTGTTTTTTCGTAAGAGTAGGAATACGGATTCCGGTTTCATAGCAAAACTTTTCTGTTTACAGAGTCGGCTTTTGGTATTTTAAATAAAAAAATCTATTCGTTTTGTAGTTTTCACAGTTTGTATAACTCATCTCACAATACCATCAATAATACGTCTAGAATATCCTAATTTGAAAGAAAACGAATAGTTGCTAAATATATAGTACATAACACAATAAAATGAAGAGAACTATATACAATACTGTAAGAAAAGGGCAATCCAGACTACGTGTTACTTAATGACTAATATGTTTCGAAAAATTTCCTATGAAATGAAAGTAAGAAAAAAATCTCAACATAAAGAGATCATCATTGAGTCATTTGAAATTGATATTCGATCGCTTCAAATGCAATTGCTGGATTTGGAAAACAAAAAACTTACGGAGAGCTAAGTTCAAAAATACCTGAAAATCACCCAGGATAAAAAGAAAGTTCTAAAAGAAATTCTTCTGTTGTCGTCCTCATTTTCGGTGTCTGAAACTCAACTGAAGTATATTGAGTGATGATTATGTTCAAATATATTTATACATAAATATGATACAAAGAAAAGTTAAAAATTAATTAACATATAAAAATATAGTGTTGTTCTTGAAACAACAATAAAAATCGATAACATCTTTTGACTTACCAAACGTTAGTTAGAGTTTGGTAGGATAAGGAGGATTTTTGTAAGTAATGTGGTTTGTTTGAGTACGTCCTGATATAGGAATAGCTCCTCTGGAGGGCTGGGGTTGTGGTGGTTTTGTTGGGTTGTGTTTGTCTAACTATTTCTAAAGGAAGATTCTGGCCGAATGAAAACGAAAGTGAGGCTTTTAAGCAAAAACGATCCTTCCCTATTTGTTTTTTTTTTTGGTTTTTTGGAATTTTGTGTTTTTTTTGAGTGTGGGTACAGCTGCGGCTGTATTATTCCTTATCGTCGGCCATTTGGCTGGAGAACCGGTTCACCAGGTTGCAGGGAAACCGCAAAAAACCTGCAACACCAACGATCGACGAATTGTATAGGGTGGGTGTTGAGGGTCGGAATTTATCTGATTGAGATGGGGGAATTATCGAGGAAGTTGAGATAGATTTCAAGAAGATCATCGTACGCTGTTGCTAGCAGTCGAAGTGGTGGATAAAGGAGTTTTTTTTGAGCCGAAGGGCTGTATATAATTGATGTTGATATCAAAGAGAATAAACGATGAAAAAACCGAAATATTCTCAGTCTGTTACGTATATGATTCCACTGTTGTATCGATTTTTTAACCTGGTTTACGATGAATTTTTCGAGGGAGGCTCTAGTTGATATGGAGATTCGAGAAAGTCTTTGACTTCGGTCTCAATATTGAAGTTGTTCTCTATGGGGTTGGGACGAGAAACTTGTTGTAAGTGTTTTGCAAACATGCTGTATCTTGGCTATTTTTTGTCCATCGACCTTAAGGAGTGCGGATAGGAAGATTTGTTAGTTGCGGTCTATTCAGTTTTTTCGTTGTTTTCCATAAGTCCTAATCAGTTGATTCTATTAAATTCCTGAGGTAGCTCTGTATTTCATTATTTTATTATTGTTGAGTAGTGTTTTTAGTTCTAAAGTTGCCTGATTCAACTTTAGTCTTGTCAGCGGGTGCGTGTGCTCTTAGCCAAATTTTCCTTAATTTCCATTTGTACATAATTTTTTGTACAATTATCATTAAGAGAGTTTTGGGTGTGGTAAATTCATCTTTAATTGGTGTTCAACCTTATTATCAATGTTTTCTTCAGTTTTTAAAGAAACTTGGAGATGCCAGCAAGCTATCCAAATAAACACGAAAGTAATTCCAATTGGTATATTTTTTGCCTAATCTTAATGGTATTTTTTTACTATTATTTGAGTGCTGACAGTGATTAGAACGGGTGTGTAATCAGAAGACATATTTGTTGAATGAAATAAAATTATTCGGAAATAAATAAATTAAGAAATTGAGTGGATCCGACACAACAAAGACGAACTAATATGGATATTATTACGGAATAAATAACAATTGCAGTATTTCCACATTTTTATTGACCATTTTCATTATATTTTTCATCAGTTTTGATTTTAAATTAAACCTTGAGATCATATTTTATTTTCTTTCGTTCTTGGTTTCAATCCCTACCTGTATCATCTTCAACAGATCATTGCCTTGTATCAGAATGGCATTAAGCGAGCCCAAACTCGTGATTCTGTTAAATTGGTAGTAATGTAATTGTGTATAATTATTGGTATTATTGTTTCTTATTCTTACTGGGTGGTCCGTTTAATGATGGAATTTTAGTTTCCAAAGAAATTTTTCATATTGTACCCGAATAATTGTTAATTTTATACGTATACGGTGGAACATATAACAAATTTTAACTAAGTTGTGAACTTTTATAATTTTTATTCCATATGCTACCGATTCAAAATGCTTTAAAATAAGTATTATACTTTTCTTTTATCTACGTTTATTATTTTATCTTTTTTGTCACTTCTATTACTCTTCTTAGATTTTTTACTTTTTTATCGTTCTATCAATAACCAAGATTTACATCCAAGATTATTATTGAATTCAGTAATCATTGCGTTATATAGTTTTCTGGTTTTTGCACTTCTGTTATTTATATCTGCATCTTGTGTCCCGTATTCTTCTATTATTGTATCTAGGTATTGGAAATGTTTAACTTGTTTCATGTTTCAGTATCTATTCATACAATTAATCCCTTTATGATCTCGTCCATGAATATGGTGAATAGCAAATCCAGTCTTAATCCTATATTTGTAGTGAAGCCTTTTGATATTTTGTTATTCCTTATGACTGAATTCTCAATGTTTAAATAAATATTGTGTATTATCTTCAAAATTTTCATATTCACTTCTCTTGCGACCAATATTCTCCATATTTTCTCTCTAGGTACTCTTTCAAAGGCTCTCTCTAAATCTACAAAGGCCATGTACTATTTCTTCTTTTCTTGTATTGCTGCTTCTGTCATCTGTTTTATAGTAAATACATGATCTTTTGGGTGCTTTTTTCCATTCGAAATCCACTCTGAGATTCTTTAGTGTAATCTTCTACTGTTAATCTAATTAGTTTCTCTAATATTTTCTCCATCATTTTCATATATCACGTCTTTTCCTTTTTGTCCCATATTTTTCATCATTTCTGAAGTTACTTTGTCGTATTGCATGTTCTATCACTTATTGATTAATTTTTATTTCCGATTATGTCAATTTTTACTGTTTCTTCTGTATATTTTGACTCATAGCTGTGCAAAAATCTTTCTGAAATTGGAGAAGCGTGCTTACGAATTGGGCAAACGGATTCAAAGATGAATAAGGAAGTGAGAGTCAGAATTTTTAATCTTTTAAAGAAGTCCCTGCAGTGAACCCTGTTGTTTAGTCTAAGTTATTAGGTATGTAGCTAATAAAGAAAACCGTAGAGCCAGTCACCAAGAGTTTTACCTTCGACGACGACTTATGAGGGATGCTGTAGATCCTTTATATTTAACTGGTAAACACTTCAATTGTTCAGCTTGAATAAGAAACTAGTTCGTTTCTTGTTTTATGCAATTGGTCCATATTTGAGAAATTTCAATAAATACATAGCATTATCATTATATGCAAGACAAACATATCAAAGAGTTATTTAACAGTCATTCAATCAATGTCCCAACAAAGTATCAGTATCAGTCAGTCTATATGTGCCTGAAGTAAAACAATTGATTATTGATATGTTGGATAAAAATCGAATAAAGGAAAGATTTATGATTAAAACCCAATTTCCAGGGGCTATTGGTGCAATAGATTGTACACATATTGCAACAGAAGAAGAACAAGGATTCCACTCGAAAAATATTTTGTCGTAATTCTGAAAATCATAACTAATATTTAATTTTTTGTGATTATGATTTGAAAATCTCAAATATAAATGCCAGATATCCAGGCTCCAGTCATGATGCTTTCATCTGGAGAAACTCCATTAAACATGACGAGTTAAGTCAATGTCATAATGATGGGGATCACACTTCATGGTTATTAGGTGATTCATGATATCCCCAACAACAATGGTTCATGACTTCCATATTGAAACCTGCAATAAATTCACACCAATATCATTATAACATTACACATGGCCGTGCAAGAAATTGTATCGAGAGGTATAATGGGGTTTTGAAAAGTCGGTTCAAACGTTTTTACAAAAATTGCAATATAACCCTGAAAAAGTAGGAAAATCCAACAAACGATACTAAATCAGCCAGAAGAAATTGAAGAATATTTTGTAGCTGCTGATGATTTTAATCAGGGGCAAATGAATGAAAATAATAGAAATCTACTAATTCCAAGATATTTCACATGAGTTTTCTGTTAATATAATTATGCAATTCTATAAATGTTTTCATTATTATTTTCAACTATTTTTTGTTTTTCCAATATTTAATTTAGGGTGACCATTTGCTTTAGACTCTATTTTTGACTGCACGTTGTTCTCTATTAAAGAGCCATCACTTTAGTCAACAATGATTTCTTCAACTATCTGATCTTCTTGATCAGTTTGATGGTTCTAAGAGACATTAAATAACCGTCCTTCGGTAGCTGGAATCAAAATAAAAACAATCCGATAATTAATTATAAGTAGACGGCATAATTCAATTGTATGCTGTTTGGACATCAAGAACGTTACTTAGAATTTCCTGGCTCAGGTCCATTAGTTCAGGTATCGGTCAGTCTGGTGTGGACGGATTATCATTTTCTTTGTTCGGGGATGGCCACCCTTTTGAACCCTCGTATTGGTTGTTGGTTAGGTTAGGTTTAGCAACAGACGTTTTCTTTTTCACGGATTTTTGGAATTTCTAAAACATTATGAACATTCTTACTTTGTCGTATATACCATGAAGCGTTTAAACATATTACTAGAAATTTTTCTACGGAAAGTTTGGGTTGATTTTATACCTTCAAGATAAATTCGGTGTATTAAAATTGTGTTATATATTAGTAATACAAACTAATAACTTGTATTATTGTCTGTCTATATGTTCTTTACGCGCCAATAAGAGTGTGCCCAATATTAATATTTATTTTTCTAAGTAATTAAGAACAGCATTTCATCATTTGGCGACGATGACATTTTCCAATGAACTGAGCGCCAAAATGTTCCCGCCTCTTTCACCGTGCCATTAGCACGTGCCACAACCATGCAGCGTGTATGCATTTCGCACGTTGCTACTGGAAATAAAACTGATAATCGCACCGTGCGAGATGCATATGTGTGGTGTGTATTCCGCTTTTTCTGTTCCCTCGCCCATAGTTGGAAATTCATTATCTATTCATTATACAAATTGTTTATATATGCTGTTAGTTTCCATTTTTTACGTGGGCGCCCTCTTTTCCTTTTCGCTCCTTCCCCAATTAACAAGAATCTTGTCACTCAACTATCTTCGTCCATTCTGACTATATGCCCCAACCAACGGAGTCTTTTTGCTCTGACCACATTTCCCATCTCAGCTTGACCATACAGTTCTTTCTTCTTCTCCACTCATCTTCCACTTGCTCCTTGCACTCATCCGAAAATCCTCTTCAGTAGCTTTCTCTCCCATATGTTTATTTTGTTCATTATCCAACACTCACTGCCATACAGCACCGTTGGTTGTATAACTATCTTGTAAATGCGTAACTTGGTAGCTTTTGAAATATCTGTTGATTTTAATTGTCCTCCTACGGTTCCAAACGTTTTGTACCCTCTCGCCAGTCTGAACTATATATTCCTTATTTGGCTCTGTCGCCAGTTTCAATTGTTTGCAGCTATTCCGATCCCTTTCCATCTCCATATATTTGGTTCATTGTTCATTAATACGCAGTCCATATTCTTTTGCTTTTTTTTCTAGATCCTTTTTCGTTCTACTTATAAGTACCACATCAAGGATTTGTATTTTGTCATTGTAAATCATTACCTGGGTTCGGATGCCACTACTCGTCAGGATCATTTTTAATACAAGGTCAGACAACACTGTTGAAAGTGCTTGCTTTAAACCTCTTTTTGTTTCAAACTTCCTTCGACAGCTACTTCATGCAGTGTCATTTGGGTATTCTGAGTATTGATAGTGTTTGAAACCAATTTCTTTCTACTTAGCTTCAGGTTTAATCGTCGGTCATAGCTATCGTTCTGGATTGCCTTCAGAATGAAAATTTGATTACTATTGGTCTTCTTCTGTTGGAAACCCCATTGTATGTAAGTGATATCTATTTAATTCCCGTCTGTCATATCCCCTTATGTACTGTGTAGATAATTGCCCTTAAGGGTTCACCACATAGCTTCTATTGGAATCTTTGTCATTCAACATATTATTTGTTATTTTCTCTACTTCTATTTTCGATGGTGTTTCCTCTACCAAGACTGGTTCATTGACTGTTTCCTCTTCTTCAAACTCGCCTTCTTTGTTGCCTCTTGCCCCATCGTTTAGCAGTTCATTGAAATGCTTTGAATTTATTAGTTATTATATTATATCTCGAGTGACAAAAAGGAGATACTGTTCAATTATTACTCAAATAAATCATGTCTTAGTCTTCACCATCTCACCAGAAAACGAAGAATCTAATTTCTCGTAGAGTCTATATCATCTAATGAGATGCAATTAAGTTTATACTAGTCTAAGAAATATGTAGCATAATATTATCATAATTAATATGAATCTGTTCGCATTTGTTTGTTTTTTCGTAAGAGTAGGAATACGGATTCCGGTTTCATAGCAAAACTTTTCTGTTTACAGAGTCGGCTTTTGGTATTTTAAATAAAAAAATCTATTCGTTTTGTAGTTTTCACAGTTTGTATAACTCATCTCACAATACCATCAATAATACGTCTAGAATATCCTAATTTGAAAGAAAACGAATAGTTGCTAAATATATAGTACATAACACAATAAAATGAAGAGAACTATATACAATACTGTAAGAAAAGGGCAATCCAGACTACGTGTTACTTAATGACTAATATGTTTCGAAAAATTTCCTATGAAATGAAAGTAAGAAAAAAATCTCAACATAAAGAGATCATCATTGAGTCATTTGAAATTGATATTCGATCGCTTCAAATGCAATTGCTGGATTTGGAAAACAAAAAACTTACGGAGAGCTAAGTTCAAAAATACCTGAAAATCACCCAGGATAAAAAGAAAGTTCTAAAAGAAATTCTTCTGTTGTCGTCCTCATTTTCGGTGTCTGAAACTCAACTGAAGTATATTGAGTGATGATTATGTTCAAATATATTTATACATAAATATGATACAAAGAAAAGTTAAAAATTAATTAACATATAAAAATATAGTGTTGTTCTTGAAACAACAATAAAAATCGATAACATCTTTTGACTTACCAAACGTTAGTTAGAGTTTGGTAGGATAAGGAGGATTTTTGTAAGTAATGTGGTTTGTTTGAGTACGTCCTGATATAGGAATAGCTCCTCTGGAGGGCTGGGGTTGTGGTGGTTTTGTTGGGTTGTGTTTGTCTAACTATTTCTAAAGGAAGATTCTGGCCGAATGAAAACGAAAGTGAGGCTTTTAAGCAAAAACGATCCTTCCCTATTTGTTTTTTTTTTTGGTTTTTTGGAATTTTGTGTTTTTTTTGAGTGTGGGTACAGCTGCGGCTGTATTATTCCTTATCGTCGGCCATTTGGCTGGAGAACCGGTTCACCAGGTTGCAGGGAAACCGCAAAAAACCTGCAACACCAACGATCGACGAATTGTATAGGGTGGGTGTTGAGGGTCGGAATTTATCTGATTGAGATGGGGGAATTATCGAGGAAGTTGAGATAGATTTCAAGAAGATCATCGTACGCTGTTGCTAGCAGTCGAAGTGGTGGATAAAGGAGTTTTTTTTGAGCCGAAGGGCTGTATATAATTGATGTTGATATCAAAGAGAATAAACGATGAAAAAACCGAAATATTCTCAGTCTGTTACGTATATGATTCCACTGTTGTATCGATTTTTTAACCTGGTTTACGATGAATTTTTCGAGGGAGGCTCTAGTTGATATGGAGATTCGAGAAAGTCTTTGACTTCGGTCTCAATATTGAAGTTGTTCTCTATGGGGTTGGGACGAGAAACTTGTTGTAAGTGTTTTGCAAACATGCTGTATCTTGGCTATTTTTTGTCCATCGACCTTAAGGAGTGCGGATAGGAAGATTTGTTAGTTGCGGTCTATTCAGTTTTTTCGTTGTTTTCCATAAGTCCTAATCAGTTGATTCTATTAAATTCCTGAGGTAGCTCTGTATTTCATTATTTTATTATTGTTGAGTAGTGTTTTTAGTTCTAAAGTTGCCTGATTCAACTTTAGTCTTGTCAGCGGGTGCGTGTGCTCTTAGCCAAATTTTCCTTAATTTCCATTTGTACATAATTTTTTGTACAATTATCATTAAGAGAGTTTTGGGTGTGGTAAATTCATCTTTAATTGGTGTTCAACCTTATTATCAATGTTTTCTTCAGTTTTTAAAGAAACTTGGAGATGCCAGCAAGCTATCCAAATAAACACGAAAGTAATTCCAATTGGTATATTTTTTGCCTAATCTTAATGGTATTTTTTTACTATTATTTGAGTGCTGACAGTGATTAGAACGGGTGTGTAATCAGAAGACATATTTGTTGAATGAAATAAAATTATTCGGAAATAAATAAATTAAGAAATTGAGTGGATCCGACACAACAAAGACGAACTAATATGGATATTATTACGGAATAAATAACAATTGCAGTATTTCCACATTTTTATTGACCATTTTCATTATATTTTTCATCAGTTTTGATTTTAAATTAAACCTTGAGATCATATTTTATTTTCTTTCGTTCTTGGTTTCAATCCCTACCTGTATCATCTTCAACAGATCATTGCCTTGTATCAGAATGGCATTAAGCGAGCCCAAACTCGTGATTCTGTTAAATTGGTAGTAATGTAATTGTGTATAATTATTGGTATTATTGTTTCTTATTCTTACTGGGTGGTCCGTTTAATGATGGAATTTTAGTTTCCAAAGAAATTTTTCATATTGTACCCGAATAATTGTTAATTTTATACGTATACGGTGGAACATATAACAAATTTTAACTAAGTTGTGAACTTTTATAATTTTTATTCCATATGCTACCGATTCAAAATGCTTTAAAATAAGTATTATACTTTTCTTTTATCTACGTTTATTATTTTATCTTTTTTGTCACTTCTATTACTCTTCTTAGATTTTTTACTTTTTTATCGTTCTATCAATAACCAAGATTTACATCCAAGATTATTATTGAATTCAGTAATCATTGCGTTATATAGTTTTCTGGTTTTTGCACTTCTGTTATTTATATCTGCATCTTGTGTCCCGTATTCTTCTATTATTGTATCTAGGTATTGGAAATGTTTAACTTGTTTCATGTTTCAGTATCTATTCATACAATTAATCCCTTTATGATCTCGTCCATGAATATGGTGAATAGCAAATCCAGTCTTAATCCTATATTTGTAGTGAAGCCTTTTGATATTTTGTTATTCCTTATGACTGAATTCTCAATGTTTAAATAAATATTGTGTATTATCTTCAAAATTTTCATATTCACTTCTCTTGCGACCAATATTCTCCATATTTTCTCTCTAGGTACTCTTTCAAAGGCTCTCTCTAAATCTACAAAGGCCATGTACTATTTCTTCTTTTCTTGTATTGCTGCTTCTGTCATCTGTTTTATAGTAAATACATGATCTTTTGGGTGCTTTTTTCCATTCGAAATCCACTCTGAGATTCTTTAGTGTAATCTTCTACTGTTAATCTAATTAGTTTCTCTAATATTTTCTCCATCATTTTCATATATCACGTCTTTTCCTTTTTGTCCCATATTTTTCATCATTTCTGAAGTTACTTTGTCGTATTGCATGTTCTATCACTTATTGATTAATTTTTATTTCCGATTATGTCAATTTTTACTGTTTCTTCTGTATATTTTGACTCATAGCTGTGCAAAAATCTTTCTGAAATTGGAGAAGCGTGCTTACGAATTGGGCAAACGGATTCAAAGATGAATAAGGAAGTGAGAGTCAGAATTTTTAATCTTTTAAAGAAGTCCCTGCAGTGAACCCTGTTGTTTAGTCTAAGTTATTAGGTATGTAGCTAATAAAGAAAACCGTAGAGCCAGTCACCAAGAGTTTTACCTTCGACGACGACTTATGAGGGATGCTGTAGATCCTTTATATTTAACTGGTAAACACTTCAATTGTTCAGCTTGAATAAGAAACTAGTTCGTTTCTTGTTTTATGCAATTGGTCCATATTTGAGAAATTTCAATAAATACATAGCATTATCATTATATGCAAGACAAACATATCAAAGAGTTATTTAACAGTCATTCAATCAATGTCCCAACAAAGTATCAGTATCAGTCAGTCTATATGTGCCTGAAGTAAAACAATTGATTATTGATATGTTGGATAAAAATCGAATAAAGGAAAGATTTATGATTAAAACCCAATTTCCAGGGGCTATTGGTGCAATAGATTGTACACATATTGCAACAGAAGAAGAACAAGGATTCCACTCGAAAAATATTTTGTCGTAATTCTGAAAATCATAACTAATATTTAATTTTTTGTGATTATGATTTGAAAATCTCAAATATAAATGCCAGATATCCAGGCTCCAGTCATGATGCTTTCATCTGGAGAAACTCCATTAAACATGACGAGTTAAGTCAATGTCATAATGATGGGGATCACACTTCATGGTTATTAGGTGATTCATGATATCCCCAACAACAATGGTTCATGACTTCCATATTGAAACCTGCAATAAATTCACACCAATATCATTATAACATTACACATGGCCGTGCAAGAAATTGTATCGAGAGGTATAATGGGGTTTTGAAAAGTCGGTTCAAACGTTTTTACAAAAATTGCAATATAACCCTGAAAAAGTAGGAAAATCCAACAAACGATACTAAATCAGCCAGAAGAAATTGAAGAATATTTTGTAGCTGCTGATGATTTTAATCAGGGGCAAATGAATGAAAATAATAGAAATCTACTAATTCCAAGATATTTCACATGAGTTTTCTGTTAATATAATTATGCAATTCTATAAATGTTTTCATTATTATTTTCAACTATTTTTTGTTTTTCCAATATTTAATTTAGGGTGACCATTTGCTTTAGACTCTATTTTTGACTGCACGTTGTTCTCTATTAAAGAGCCATCACTTTAGTCAACAATGATTTCTTCAACTATCTGATCTTCTTGATCAGTTTGATGGTTCTAAGAGACATTAAATAACCGTCCTTCGGTAGCTGGAATCAAAATAAAAACAATCCGATAATTAATTATAAGTAGACGGCATAATTCAATTGTATGCTGTTTGGACATCAAGAACGTTACTTAGAATTTCCTGGCTCAGGTCCATTAGTTCAGGTATCGGTCAGTCTGGTGTGGACGGATTATCATTTTCTTTGTTCGGGGATGGCCACCCTTTTGAACCCTCGTATTGGTTGTTGGTTAGGTTAGGTTTAGCAACAGACGTTTTCTTTTTCACGGATTTTTGGAATTTCTAAAACATTATGAACATTCTTACTTTGTCGTATATACCATGAAGCGTTTAAACATATTACTAGAAATTTTTCTACGGAAAGTTTGGGTTGATTTTATACCTTCAAGATAAATTCGGTGTATTAAAATTGTGTTATATATTAGTAATACAAACTAATAACTTGTATTATTGTCTGTCTATATGTTCTTTACATCTGAATTCCACATCTAAAGCCATAACTAAATATTTGAAACACTTAATTATTGGTCATTTATTTTAATTGATTTTTAATGATTCTGGGTTAATCCTTTATTGGTAAAATCCAAAATATTAGGGCTGGACTTAAGTATACACTTTGGAACGACAAGACGTTGATTTAACTCAACTTATATTCGATATTATCTTGTTAAAATGGTACAAAGCGTTAAAGTTTTTTGGAAAATTAATAATTTTCCGCACCAAACAAGTAGGCTGGTATGCCATGTTCTGTGATACCACGTTTTTAAACAAAGACCTTGCTGTAAAAATCAGATACAACTTTTCAAAGATTAGGCTGGACATATCAGAAAGACTTAATTTTCCCTTGTGGAATCATAGGATATATGGAAGAATTTGAAAAAATCTTCGCAAAAATTAGAGATTCAAACTATTCAACGTGAATTCCGGATACTTTGCAATCTAAAAATGGGAACTTGGAAAAGCATTCTGAAAGATCGCGTCTAGAAGAACTCCTTCTAGCAAATCATCTCATGATTCGTTTTCTGCTAAATAGTGACATGTATTTGAATTCTCTCCGAGCTGCATTACCGATTGATCAATTGATGCTTATTAATTTGATAGAACAATAGTAAAGTTTTTAGAATATTAACAAATCCAGAACCAATAATAGAAGAAATAAAGAAGAAACAGCTGATTTTGTAGTGTCAGGTCGATATATTAAAAATTGATTAACTAGAAAATCAATAAAAGCGAACATACCATTAAAAACGAAATGAGAAATCAACAACGAAATGGATGGATCTAGTAAACTGGTGTCAAAAATACAAAAGACAAGTAGTAGCTTTGTTTAGTAGCTATAAGCGTTTTCTCGAATTTATAACATAATTTAATATTTGATCTAAGCCTCATGACCTTCTATAAAGTCAAAAACTTTTTGCAAACAATGTATTTGGGATTCAATCTCCCTTTTTAAGAACTATCGTTCCAGATAAAGTTTGGGTGATGTATTTGTTGTCATAAATTCTTTCATTCACAGGTGGACGTCTATATAATTAAAAATACTGAAATACATCGTTTTAATTAACATAAACAGTTAATTGAGATTTGAAAAAGATTTTTGAACGTAATCTAGTTCAAAAAATTCAGTTCGAAAGAAAGATAGTGTGTAATTGATTATGTTTCAAATAAACTAATAGTAATTCCTAATTTTTTTGAAAACATCTTTATTTTTTTGTATACGGTTCGTCAATTTACAATTGGCAGTTGAAAAATATTCAAAATGTGTTGACATTAAACCACACCAACGAGCGCCTCTGGTCGAAAATTACTGGTTTTATTCTTTTTATTATACGTTTGTTATTTTTATTCTTGTCGGCTTTCTATCAGACTATAACAAGACTGGCTAAAACGCCAAGTTAAAAAAAAAAGGAAGGGAGTATCTGATGCTGCGAGGAATTTGTAGCTTCTGTTTCGTAATTATTGATTTATTGATATGGAACTAGTTCGGTTTTTAATTGTATGGATTGAATTGATCGGATCATTATGAAAATATATTGAAAAGAGCGCCTAAAAATGGTTAATTTCAAGATACGGGTAGGTACCTAATTAAAGCTTTTATGTTGACAATGATAAAATGTCAACGTTACGTGTTAATAGTTGTAATTTCTGCAAACAAGTTCCTATCATTTCTCTCCATTGGTGTCGAATTTTTCATAAAAACCTACTATTTTACTAAAATCCTAAAAAATCTACTTTAACCGTTTTGTTGATTCGTATACAAAATCAAACGATAATGAAAGTGAAATATGAAAAGCGATTCGACTTATACATATTTGAGATGGTAAAAGACGACTAATAATATAATTGAAATGATGAAAACAATTCCAAGAACTCTACTCTAATTTCGCTTTTTTTATTGTTTGGATATTAAAACGCCAAGAGGAATTGGAAGGTAAAATTGATAGGGAATGGTCACAATCGAATAAGGACAAATAAAATATACCTGGAATCGTGTGCATGCGCGGAAAAGTGAATTAGAAATTCGATCAAAAAAGGCATATTCGTGCCACGAAAAAGGAAAGAAAAATATAAATACGATAGTAAACGCACCGGACCTAACCAAACCTGACCGAATCGATAGCATCGACGTATTTTTCGATCCCAAAGGAGCAATAAAAACAATAGAAATAAGTGAATAGGCGATTTTATTCCACAAAAATTTAGTCAATTTCCTCATCCTATCCATTGGAGGTCGATCATTCTTCCCAGGATACAAAAATTTCATATCTACAATGATTGCATCGAATGGATCCACATTTTTTCGCCGGACTCGCCGTCTCCAGAGAAATTCACGATTATGCAGGTCCAAGTTACTTCTGATTCCCCCCTCGATATTCTTCTTCTCTTCTCCAGCTGGATTCAATATTTTTAGGTGTAGGCCCCTGATTTGGGATCAACAAAGTGCTTTTGATGGTTGACTGTAAAGTGCTGGTAGCACTTTCTAGCGCCAAATATCCTTTCCAGCAGTCAGTATGAATGATAGTCGCGACTTTGACATTTAACTTTATCAGCTCCATCAATGTTTCAGCACTTCTAGAGTTATCAGGACATAGCTCCAATCGGTAGCCGTCGATCATTCCTAATATCCAATGACCGTCGACCATGCTCCCTTTATTGTATTTTCTTCGTCCGATTTTACATTCATCTATTTCATCGACGCAACCATCCCCACCAATTTGGCCTTCATTTTCATATGCTCGGTCTAAACTGGCCATACAAACTTCACGGGCATAGTTGAAGACGTCGCTCACTGATTCTAACGAAACTGTTGTTTCCAAAATTGAGGCCTCTTTTATCGTTTGTTCAAATGAAAATCTTTGTGAAAAAAATTAGGTGATAATTATTATTTGACGGACATTAGTGTGCAATCGTTCGAACCATATGTCTTTTGCCGCTGAACTTTTATGGTCGAACGATCTGCCCTTGATTTTTCCGAAACATCTAAAGTGGCCACAAACGGTACCATCATCATACCATTTAGCAAACTGGTTGTGCTTGCTGAACCATCTATTGACTCGCACAAGATTATTATTAATGGCCCAAATATTTGCTTGTACATCTATTGGCATAATCGTTGCTATTTTAAAAAGGTTCCATCTTTTTGGGAGGGTCTGTGTCAATTATCAATTGACGAAACATTGGATTATTTAATAACTATTTAAATTTTTTAAAGTATTCGTTCTAATTTTAACTCAAAAAACCAAACCACAATTCAATGAACGAGTAAAATAGCGGATCTTTCTGCTCCTACTTACCTGTACACGAAATGACCGCGATTTTCGACCTTGCGAGATCGCGTGAATATCAAAAATTTCATTGGCGTTTTTCGGAAGTTCAGCAAAACTTATTATTTGATTACTTATGAATAATTATTTCGAGACGCGTGATTGACAGGTTACTAATGCTTACGATTTCTGTACGTTTTCGGATGTTGTATACATTTCCAGTATCAACACTTCATGTCGAAGTTAAATCAAAGCTTTTACCAACACTAAATCAAAAAACGCCACAAAAATTGTTTATGTCGTCATTTATATTTACAAAAGTTTTGGGAGTTCCACCAAATGAATATCAGTAAAGAAAAAGTAGGGAAAAGGATTGGGAAAAGAATGAAATTTGAAAGTCTACCTCGGAAATGTCTATAAAATTTCAAGATGCCGTCCAAGATTTCATTTACTTTATAACATCTGATGTCCAATTGCTGTCCAAAAATGCTGTTTTTAGGTACCAAACAAATATTATTTTAGGAAAAAAATCGTTTTAATTTCACTTAAACGTGTTTCGGTTCAGGATGAGATAAGTACCGCCGATGCGTTACTTTAAATTTGAAATAATTTCTGGTTTGTTCGAGAAATATTCAAATATTTTTAACAAAAAGACATAACACAACAATCTATAGAGACAGCCAGATAGTTTTAAAAACAATAACATCAAAGTGGTAATGGACTGTTACTAGACACTCTCCTGGATTCGTGACACCGGCATAAGCTTCTGTTGGGTATATTGCACCATATCCAGAGCGATTTGTCCAATGACAATCTACTTCAAGAATAACCTGACCTTCCTAGCTTGAACTAGGCTGAACAAACTCAAAAAAGTCAGACTGCTGAATAGAGAAATTATTTAGTACGATTTCTTCAATAACATGCCAAAAAAATTCTACAAATATCTATTTTTAGACGACGCCATCTGAAAGTTGTTCTTTTTGTACTCATTTACATACTGAATGTTGCGTTTTGAGTGTTATATGTAGCGAAAGTGACAGTTCCGTACTGCAAAACACTTTCGGGACGCTCTGGAGTAGACAACTTCAACTTCCTTAAATGTGACTTTAGCCACTTCAATATTGACAGTTTCACTTCGATGATTTTGCATAACCTTAAATTTTTAATTTTCTGAAATTATTTGTTATCCGAAGTTTTGTCTAAATTAATGAATAATAATGAATGATGATGAAAAAGAAAAGATCAGCGATGATGAGTTACTGGAATCCACGCCACCTCACCGAAGAAGGCAATGCGGCCGTTCTTAATTCGTTGCCGGATAAATCTCGTACGAAAGGTATGAAAAACAGTATGAGCTCTTTATGGAGTGGTATCACCAGAAAAAGGTGAAAAACCGCACGGAAAACGTAGTGCTCGCTTATTTTTCAGAAAAATCTAAAATCTGGAAAAGTTCTACTTTATGGTCTACATTCTCGATGATTAAAAGTACTCTCGCAATAAAACAAGAAGTTCACATCAACAAATATCCAAAGCTCATCAATTTTCTGAAGAAACAAAACAAAGGGTATACTGCAAAAAAATCAAAAACTGTTGTGTACGCCGCGGCTCAAATACAACTTTGCTGGACTCGTCTGCTGCTCGCCTCGCTTCGCTCGTCTCGCAATTTTCAGATTCGTCCGACAAAGTAGCACTTTCAATCCTTTGCATACAAATAACTATTCTAAGCTCAAAATATATTCTATATTTAATTAAAACTTATATTAAAATTTGTTCTGACACATTTATTTATTATCAAAAAATTTACAGTTTTTCTGTGTAATTCCCCTCACTAATTATACATTTTTCCCAATTCCTTTGAAGCTTTTCGTTGCGAATATCGAAGAATTCCTTGGTCAACCATGTACGCACTTTTCTACCTCGTCGTTGGTGTTGAATTTTTGACCTCCGAGATCTTCTTTCAGTGGTTCACACATGTTGTAGTTGCAAGGTAATAAGTCCGGACTGTAGTACCTCCTACCCCAGTTCTGATATTGTGTCCAACGTGATACACGAGGTATGAAGGTAGCGGGTTATCTCAATAGGCTCAATATTTTACAATACAAAAAATGCGCAATCACTTGCTAACTGAAATCAAATCGATATAAGCTTTTTCCGCATTCCGCAATAATTTGAAGTCATATTTACTGGAAAGTGCCTTCTACCCTGTAAACAACTTTCTCTCTCTTTCAACAAAAGCCTAAGACAAGGATGTTGTATTTCATCAACACTTCTCAAAACTTATTTTTCACAAGCTCTATTCAACTTGAAAGAAGAAATGCGAAGGAATGACCCAGAATCTCCATTTATTCTATGTAAACAAATATGCTTAGCAAATAGGCCTTCGTACTAAAAGAACCAGCCGTTTTGATTTATAACATTCAACTCAACGAACTGAAAAATCTGGCTGTAATAAATCTACATTCTTGCCGACTGAATTTGACACTAAGAGAAAATTGTTACAAACATATTTCTTATCGTCATATCGAAAAATTTCACTCATATTGACATTGTCGTTTGTGGTTATTCTATAATATAAAATAAACGTCATTAAGAGAAATCGTTTATAAATTTCATATATAATTGATTCAGACATGAAATTAAGTAGGCAAGGAAATATATTTATTGTAGTATAATTTGTGTTCCTTTCATACGGACGTGATATTACTTTTGTTTAAATAGACACTTATGAAACATTTCATGTACGAATATCCGTTTCCGTTAGAAGGAAGTTATGACAATTAATAAAGGTAATTTGCAACAATTGATTGGCAGTGTAGAGGAAAGGCACGCTTGCTTTACAGTTAAGAATAAGTAGTCAAAACGTAAAGTTGAAGTGGACATATGCATAAGATATTTTTTGTTATTAAAAAATGTCGCATCGACCGAATTTTATCAGAAACGAAATGGGCTTCTATTTACGCCGTTCTATTTACTAATTGAAACTCATAGTCCAGTGAGTACAGCCAGCCCAATTAGTGCCAAAACCCACGAAAATTAGTTATGTCGCTGATTTTCTGGATTTAGGGAGTTTTCAGGGTGCTTTATCGATACGGTGAAAGTTAACATCAAAATTTTGGCTGCTAAGCGATATATTTTTGTTTAAACTTTCAAAATTTTGCAAATAACTTAGAATCTATGCCAAATTTCGAAAAATGCGAAGAGATCAAAAATGTAGTTCAAAAAATTTCCTACAAAAAAGGTTCCCTGTGATTCTTTTCTAATCTCAAAATTACTTTCAAAAAGCGAATTTTGTGTTACTGAATTTTTTCAACAGTGCATTTTTTGCGGATAACTCAAAAAAGACAAAAATGCCGAGCAGGTAATTACCTTCGAAGAAGCTCAAATATGATTTTTTCTAACCTACAAAAAATCTTGAATGTTGTAAATACTCTTAACTTAAGTGTGGGACAAGGATAATCCTTAAAAACGCTATTCTTGTGAAAACTTTATTTAAATGTTTATCAAAAATAGAGAAAATATTGAAAATCGAATATAAGAAATCAATTGCAATCTAGTCGATTTCATCATCACTCTCGAGGATTTCTTCCAAGAGAAATTCCGTGCTCGTCGAGGTATCTTCACTGTCTTTTCCTACAGGACTGGTCTCTCCAAAAACACATTGAACAAGTTGGGACAATGGGAATTCCTGAAACCGTACTCAAACAAAGCCAAAATTCCTATTTGCTGATAAATTTTGTGAAAGAGAGGCTCTACAGAGTCAAATTTAGTTGGCTTGTCAAGATCACGATTTAATATTGCATAATCCATCATTAAATTATAAATTTATAGCAGCTCCTTGTTCTCCAGCATGCCTGACTATTTAACTAAACTGCTATCCTAACCACATTTTGTAATAATATTTCACGACTGGGCTACACTTGCTATGAATATTTACATCAGACTCGTCAAGAAGTCTCTTTTATTTATATTTACGACACTTTACGTACTAAAAAAGAAACCCAATTTATTTTTTACCTTGAAGCATTCCCATAAGGTTCCTTTTCTGCCATTTTCACTATTTTTTTCACAATTTTCATTCAACAATTGACGTGAAAACTTTACACGTGCACCAATAAGATGTCTTTCGCCGTCTGTCTGTTTCGCTCCGACGGCGCCCTCTACACCCATAGAATCTTGGGCTGATGTATTCTCTAGTAAACTCTCCCAATAGAAAGAGGCTTCTTTTTTGTAATGGATATCTGTATAGAGGGTGACTGTGCTCATCCGATTCTGTATCATGTAAGCTTTCGTTTTCCCCTCGTATGATGCGTTAAAATCAAACTCTCAAAAATCGCAAAAAGATTTAAGAAAAAAATATTGTTTTGGAGCTCTTGGCAAGTTTTCAAATTTTTGATGGTAAACCGGAGGTTTTACAAATTTATTTGGGGAGGAAATTGATGCTCGACAACTCAACTACAACATGTATGTTTTAGTTTTCTCATTATTTCGCGAAAATGGTTGGTATTCAACAACTTATAAAAAAGTTACCAAACTTGTCAACTATGAAAAAATCTAACATTAGAAAAAGTAGTTTTTTTCTTATTACAGAGTGAGTTCAAATGTATAATTGGTCTCATTTTAAGGGTAATCGTCTAATTTACGACGTCAAGCAAGGATTCGCTGCTAAGTGTAGCAAAGTGACAGTCACATGTGTTTTAAGTTCGCTCAGGCAACCAGCAAAAACAATCCCGTTCGTGTTGTTTTCCAAAAAAATTTTACAAGTCTGAATTTTTGTGCAAATTCAGTTGACTCTAACGACTAAAATGCATTTTCTTTCGTCTCGAAATGTTGAGTTTTCGAGGAGGTCAGCAGTTTCTTCTTCAGCCGGGGACGTAATTTCCCTCAGACTCTACGTGACGGGAAAACTTTTAGTAAGATGCCACCCCGAAGTTTGAGCGCATTTTACAAAGAAATGACAGCTCTTAGGGAAAAATCACAGGGAACCTTTTTTGTAGAAAATTTCTTAAACTACATTTTTGATCCCATCACTTTTTCCGAAATTTGGTACAGATTTCGAGTTATTTGCAAAATTCGGATTTTTGAATATTTAAACAAAAATATATCGCTTAGCGGCCAAAATTCCTCCAGAGAAGGAATGTTTTGATAACGATAAATTCAATGTACTTGATTCTATAGCTCTTTCTAAGATTTCCGTTTATCTTTAAGCCAATGTTTCTTTTTCGTCTGACACTTCTAGGTATTCGGTATTCGGTATTTCTATATGTATTTATATGAAAATCTGAAATCCAAAGAAACGGACATGTGGAAAGAGTAAAAATATTTCCTACAATGATGTAATAAGAGCAGAAATAAACAAACATAGAATAAATATGAGAGTTTCGACTTAGAGAAGAACAAGGGTTTTCTAAATAGGCATTGGCAAATATTTTGGGGTCGAAAAATAACCTTCCAATTTGACTGCTACTTGATTTTTCGCTTCTTCCGTTTCACATCGTTAATTTTCAGGCATTTTTTGTTTTATCCAGTGAGTTTCTTAATCTTTTCCGTGGTACTGGAAAAGGTGAATATATGTACTTATTTTATTTTTATTAAGGGTTGTTTGTTGTATATGTCCAACTGTTAGAGACTTATTTTTGTTGTTTTTTCATAAACTCTTCCTAATCAAGTAATATCGCTCTGGTGTTTCCATTCTTTAAGCTTTTCCTGTTTCAAAATTACCGCGAGATCCATTCTTCTTCTGTTTCTCACGAGAATTCTTTTATTTAGCGACGATTCAAAATTTTTGGATGAAAATACTATTTTGACAAGTCCTTATTTCTAGAACAAGTACTAGGGATGCTCTTTGTTCTATTGCTGTTTTTGCGAAAGATTTTTGGAACTTTCACTGTGTATAATATCCACCAGTTCAAGCTAGAAAGATGTGATATTTTAACAAAAAAATCTATAATGAAGAAACTATTAAATTAATTTGAAAAGGTGTTGATTTTGGTTTTTACCTTGAAATTAATGAAATAGGTTTTTATGTCCAGAAAGAAATTTCCTAATGAATCAGTATAGGATAATAATTCTGTGAATATTGTAGCTTATTGTAAGGCTACTAGTAGATATTGAAAAACTACTACATTATTTGTACATCAGACATAAAATAGTGAAATGAAAATTTCATCAAGATTAAAAAAAATGTCATTATTCAGCAAAACCATGAAAAAGTAAAGACTAGAAATAAAAAATGATGGCAATTATTAACATTTAGAAACAAAGGTTTACGTATATCTTCAAAGAACATACGATCTTTATTTCACCTAAGGAAATTCTCAAATAGTGTCTTCTTCAAAAATTACGTCAAACTATACAGAACAATCTATCATGAGTCAATAAAAGCTGCCAAAGATATTTATTATAATAGGAGGCCAATTCTCGTCAAGTTTCTAAAGAAACGTAGTCCATTGTGAATGATCTAAGGTTTCTTCATCGAACATAATCTCTACTTCACCTGATAACCTCAATAATTACTTTGAGAATGTAACCAAAAATTTACCAAAACAAATACTCATCTGGAACTGATGGATTCACATTAAAAATGTTTTCGAGTCTGCCCGATTGCACCTTACCACTTTAATTAACGTTTCATTTCAAAATTGCCTTAAGATGGCTATAATTATACCTCTGCATTAGGGAGGAGATAAAAATCAAGCATTGAATTATCGCCCAATTGAACTCCTCAAGTTATCTAAGATCATGGAAGCTGCTTTGCACTGAAATCATTTTCCAAAGAACTAAACTCATCCACCTCCTTAACAGTTTATTATGCCCTTATTGAGTCGCATCTTCGATAAGCACGGCTATCCACTTAGGAACGCGGAGCACGACCTTTACCTACCTACTCCACGTTCAGAATTAGTTAAAGGCTCATCAATATTTTACAATGCAAAAAATTTGAAATCAAATTGATATCATCTTTTCCCGCTTTCCGCAATAATTTGAGGGCATATTTACTTGAAAATGCCTTTTACTCTGTAATAATAATATTTAATTCCGGATTTAATTTTTGCTATTGACTTATATACTAATTATTACCTATAATTTTATTATTCATTGTTGTTTTCTTCTGTATATTGAAATTTTATTTTATTTGTTTCTTTATTTAGTTATTTTCATATTTGTTTTTTAATTTTTACAAGCTTTTGTCGACGAATTGTAACATTTTTCTGACAATAAATTATTTCTTTCTTTCTAAACATAGATGGAATAGGTACAACACATTACAAAAACCATACTTATAAACAGTCTCAAGAAATAATAAACAATAAGCGATTATTCGAAAAGTCCCACAGCTTTTCATCCATTTGAACAATTTCTGAAGCTTTTCCACCAATTTTTGAAAATTTGAACGTGAATAGAGCTTATTTAGGTGTTGAATCGTTTTAATTAATCATACTAATATTTTTACTGTGCTATCGGATTACACAAAAGTGTTTTTTGCGACTAAACTTTACAATATTAATCGTATTAAAATGACAAAATATTGTAGTTGAGGTTAGTGTCAGTTTTACTAAAACCAAAAAAAAACATTTTTGTATCTCCTGGTAACTTCTTTCTATTTTTCAAACACGTACTTGTTCAATTTGAATTAATGATATTAATGAACATCCTAATCTAGAGATATAAGGTAATTAGTAAATTCATTCAAAAAGAAATCAAAAGGAAATTTTATGAAAACAAATTATGATCTAAAAAAGAATATAATAGTCTTAACAAATTTTGGAGAATGGAAGGAATTAATATCGAAAATATATTTATTAAGAATAGTTGAAAAGCGGGGCGAAGTAAGTAAATTTAAAGCCGAGCCAAATTAAATATTTCGATTATTGTTTAGATCATAATTTGAAAGCATGTTTTACATTTTATCAAATTATGTTTTTTCGTTATATGATGTGGAAAACCCAAATGGAATAAAAATAAGACAAAAATCGGAGATGTTCAAAATGCTCATCGCCACGTTAGGCGACCGTTCTTTATTGCATATTGTATTGTGATCATTCTCTTTTATTCTCTTCTATTTTTTTATTTATCAAAATTTATGATCAATTTAAAAAAAGATATTTTTTAATAGAAAATTAAGAGACCTCTCAAACGATATACCACATGTCTGTAATTCCCATTTGAGAAATAAAGAACTCTACCTGTCGAAGACGTCCGTTCGGAGATTAATCCTAATAATCAAATTTTTAGAACGGCACTTTATAACTTGAATTTTAGTCTAGTCAACAATGTCAAAAACGTGAAAAGTAGAGGTCCTGAAAATATGAGCGAAATTCCATTGGATTTGGAATCACTTCTAGAAAAATGTTTTTAAAGAATTTTGGTTTTTCGTTAATAACTCGAAAAATATTAATATTTAAGCAATTTTTATAAAAAGCTTGTTAAAGATAAGGAAGTTTTCGATAGAAAAATGCCAACTCTCAAAACTCTGCCTCCATTATTTATAATTCTACTTTGACGTTGGAGATAGGGCTCCGCGCGGCTGTTATGGCATACGCGCGTGGCCGCTAAAAGAGGGTTCATCAGATAAAATAATTTTTTGATAACATAAAATGTCATTATAAATATTTTAAAAAATCCTATTATCTTCTTAGCACTTGATAGAATCGAACCCCTGAAGTTTTATTACCATTTTTTAAACACTTATTAATTTGTTATATAACAATATTTTCTATTTCTGTTGACATAAAGTATAAATAATTGGCCTATAATTTTCAAACTTCGTGGATGAATGCTTTTTCATTATGATTTTTTACAACTATTCAAAAATTAAATATCCAAAAAATGTTAAATTTCTTTTTCGATTAATAATTAACTAAGTAATTAACATAGGTTATAAATTTTCAATGTAATATGTTTATAAAATTGTTTGAAACAAATTGCGAAACTCAATATTTAAAAAAAAAAAATGTTTCGCTTTTTGTTGTTCAGAGAAAATTAAGATTTCATAGTTATTTATGCAACAAGTGAGTAAAGTAATACTTGTACTTTATTCACGAGTTTCATACAAAATTTTTTCTACGTCCGTAGACTTAAAAAAAGTCGACAAAACTCCTATCAATTTTTATTTTGTAATAGTAATATCAGAAGTGCAACTGTGAGCATTATTAATTTGATTTAAAGAGAAAGTTACATTACTATTGGTACTTGAATTGGCAACTTTTAACGAGTTCAAAGAAATATCGTCTATAGTTGTATTAGTATTCATTGGATTATTGGTAGGATCGTGAAAATTCACAATGTTGAACTAGTTGTTCCCGTTAAAATTTTCACTGTGGAATCCATTTTGTTTTTCATTGAGCCGTCCACGTAACCCTCCGCATCTGTGTTGGATTTCCACCCACCGTGTTTCTTTAGTTGAATTATATCACCATTGAAATCCAGTAAAAGAGAGTCGAAATGTATGCCTAGTGTAGTTTTTTGGGTAAATCAAATATGTTGGGATAAGCGAGGGAATTTTTGGAAAGGTATTGATACCTACAACTTGGGTTTTGCTTTTTCCATTTCTATACTGCAAAAAGAAATGATCTTTTTTGAAATTTGTGGGTCGTTGGTTTTTATATTTTTTATAAATGTTTACCAGGTTTAATCTATTGTCAGATATTTCAACAATAACATTAAATCGACGTTGAACTTCAGTTTTTGTATCAGGTACTGTGATAATTAAAACATTATTAATATCGAATGCAAACGAACGACAAATAAAACGCGAATATTATAACGGACGTATGAAAAGAAATTTTTTTTTTTTTAATTCCAATTATTAATTGTTTAAAATCGTTTTTTTAATTATTTAATATTCGTTAAATAATTGTTTTGCTTTCAAAATATTTTTTTTTCCGCCAAACTATTCGAAAGTATAAATTATGATTTTTAAAAGCAAAATATTTTTTAAAACTAATTATTCAAACAATCGGAATATAAAAAAATACGATTTAAAACTATTAAAATTAAAAAAAATCATAATATTCTATGGACATGAAAATAGCAAAAATTTTAAAATATTGGATTTCTCTATTAGTTTAAAACAAATTACGTAAAAAATTCATAACTTATGTTATTTACTGCCATTGTGTAATGTGAAATTGGGCATAGCTACATATTTACAGAAAAATATTCCTATCTACATTTTTTAGTTTCATAATTAACAAATTATTGAACTTTTCTGAACATTCATCGCAGGATCTTTTAAAGTAAATATATCAAAAAAGCTCCACGATGAATAAAATTTATAGGCCAATTATTTATACCTTTTGTCTCATTTAGATAAAAATTTGAATGTAACAATTGAAAAACTTTTTGAAAAATGGTGATAAAACTTTTTTCTAACGGGGCTTCGATTCTTTCAAGTATTAAGAAGATAATAGAATTTTTTCAAAAATTTAAAATAACATTTTATGTTATAAAAAAATTATTTTATCGCGCGTATGCTATAACAACGGCGCGCAGCCCTAATTTCAAGGTCAAATTAAAATTATAAATAATTATAAAGAATTCTGGGTATTGGGACTTTTTTTAGTAAAAATTCTCTTTTTAACGAATTTTTAACAAAATTGCTTAAATATCAATATTTTCCAAACTATTAACGAACAAATGAATAAATACTATTTTTTACATCTTATTTTGTTTATAACAATTGCAATTGATCACCTGTACCAAAATCATTCAAAAACATTCTAGAGGTGATTTCGAAAACAAGAAACTAACATTCATATTTTTTGGACCTTTATCTCTATTTTTCTCGTTTTTGAACTTGTTGACTAGACTATTTAACGCATTCACGTTACAGTAAAGGAAATAATGAGTTTATTTCATTTGACGTTTTCACCTACAGTTTAACCACACATGAAAATGTGGTGCAAAATTTATTACATTAATAATGTGAGAAAATTAAAATTCATTATAATTCAATGTAAAAATGTTTATTAAGTTAATTGATCGTAGATCCTGTTCCGTAAGCAACTTCGCAACAACAACAAATTCAAGAAACTAGTTGTGTGTATACTCTAACCTGCTTTAACAAAAAACGCATTGACTCAGAATTAGTTTGTATTCAGCCCGATTTCTGTTTCTCATGATTGAAAATTCAAAAAAAGTAATTTCAAGAAATAATTATATTGAATATTTAGTACATCGAAAAAGTGGTGCTGATTAAAAAGGACACTGTTAATTAAATAGTGTTATACATAAAGTGATGTAGCTCCCTCCTTAATTTTAAAATAGTGGATTTTGACTTGCAACTTTTAATACATGAAATTGCTTGTGAGGTGACCTTTTGAATTGTTTTGATAAATTTTGTGTTGCTTGATGTGATTGTTATGCATAAAAACATATTATGCTTATTCAAAAATTTAATATTTTTTGTCGTTTCAATTTGCATGTGGTTTAAATAAAACCGAAATGACGAGGATAAAGTGTGGTATGTAAAAAAATGTGAAATGTAAAAAATCAAAAAACAAACACGATCCTCGTCGTTTTTATACCTTTAAAACCGTTTAATCCACCAACACACATTACGTATCACAGACAAACTCATATAAGGTAATTTAGTTTTACTCAAATTACGTACATATATGAAATATGTGATTTGAACCATGGAGAGTAACCTAGATCATCCCACATGGTGTGTGGGTGCTTTTTGAATTAATATCAACTTTAACATTAGAGAGAGGGTGGAACTAAGGCAGCAGCACTATTTGGCAATACCGTTTAGTAAGAAGGTTTTTAATGTATTTATTTTTATCTTATTCTAAATATTATTGAGTATAATATTGTTTGTTGAGTTATTTTTACTATAAAAATATTCGAATATTCGAAATTATTCAATGTCTACTGAAATTCCATTCTATTCTAAATGTTTGGAAATTAATTACTTGTTCGGAAACTGACCGAGTTAATCGGGTCGTAGTCATATGATATGAAGGGTAGTTTCATTTGTCTAAGGTTTTTTAAACATTATTTACCCGTAATCGACTCAAATTCTCATAAGGAATATATATTAAACAACTAAATAAATATCATGGAAGAATTATCACATAAGAAAGTAATAAAATGTTCAAGCGGTTCAATAGAGGAAAGGGACACCCCCAATTTTTTTAATGCACCAACTTCGTCCTAGTCGCTAAAAATGGTCTATCCTTGCATTTTTGGGGTCGCTGAATACGAATATGATATTTATTATTATCTAAAATTGGGGCTACAGGGTCAAAATCGAGTTTTGACCAAAAATGCGAAAAAAAGAATATCTTGCGATTTCGCGTGTTCAACTCGCTGTATCTTTGCAACTAATCGTTATATTTTGATGAAAATTTAATGTCATATACTAGAACGTATTTTGAAAGAAGATAGACCAGTTTAAATTTCTCTAAGCATTTTTCGACCGGACAGAAAATTTTAAAAAATTTTTCATGCGATACTGTGACTTTTCCCTACTAATGCATGTGCGCGCTCGCTACGTTTGTCGCGCCGCGAGGGCGCTCAGCTTGAAATCGCTGCCTATTCTTTTCTACAGCATATTAAGATCTGAAAATTTCTACTCTTTGCATTTTAATTTTTAATATTATGAATTGAGAAAAAGGAAATTAAAAACTTCATCACTCAAATTTTGTATTAGTATGTAAAAAGTCACAGTACCGCATGAAAAATTTTTCAAAATTTCCTGTTCGGGCGGAAAATGCTTTTGAATATTTGGACTGATCTACCTTTTTTCAAAATACGTTCTAGTATATGGCATTAAAATTTCATCAAAATATAACTATTTACACGCGAAATCGCAAAACATATTTTCTCGCATTTTTGGTTAAAAAATCGATTTTGACCATGTAGCCCCAATATTAGATAAATATAAATATCATATTCGTATTCAGCGACCCCAAAAATGTGAGGATAGACCATTTTTAGCGTCTAGGACGAGGTTGGTCGATTTTTCACTTTCTAAGCGACTTTTAGGGGTGATCCGCTCCACAAGTTTGTAAACTTTGTCAGTTCAATTTTGAAGTTGCTGAAATAGTTCAGACAAATTATTTATTTAAATTAAAGAACATTCCTAACATCCCAACATTTCAATATACACAGTGAGTTTTATCTATGGGACGCCTCAAATACCTTGGAAACGGCTAGTACGATTTTTATAAATTTTAATGTTCAAAGGTTTTGTGATCATGTATTATCTACATTGTTGTCAAATCTTTCCTTGTTTCGGAAAAATAATGAACTTTGTTATTTTAAATGGATCACCCTATATATTTTTCGCTTTTCGAAATCCGGTCCAGTGTCAGTAAGTTTACTAAATGTTTTATAAGTGACCCCACATGAAATAGTCTAAAGGATTCATGTCGGGTGATCACGAGGGCCATTCAATAAAACCACGGCTTCCAATCCATCTTCTGGGAAACGCATTATTTAGGTATTGCCTTACTACACATGCATAGAGAGGTGGGGCACCATCTTGTTGTAGCCGAATATTGTCCATTGTCCATTAAACCAAGCATGTGATTTTTTAAATGAAAACCCATGTACCGTATGTTTCTGAGGAAGCCGGTAATAGGATTTCCCATGTTATCATTTAAACTCCATGTTAACTACGCGGCTAGACCCTCCTCGCTCCGAGGGGGGGAGGGGGGTTGGTGTACCGCCAACGTTATCGGGTCAGTCTTTCTACCTAAATTTTATTGTTAATACATTAAATAACATTTTTTTGTTCATAATTCTTTATCTTCTAAAAGTAATTTTATTAAACGTTATGAAATTACATTTATTTTAGTTTTTGAATAAAAAAGAGCAAACAAATGACAGGTCTGATTAATGAAAACTGTTTGACGCTAGTCAACTGATTTTTCATTTTGTTAATTTTTTATGTACTTCTGCTTTATCTAGTTGGAGCTTTCTTATTTTATAACAACAATTTATTTTGATATTCGATCAATTCATAAACAAATTCTATTGTGATTGTGATTGAATCTATCACAAAATGGTTCTTAACGATTTTTTGAATTGTGCCTAATGTTTTGCACCTTTGAAATATATCTCACATTCGTAAGCGACTCGTTTGTAATAGTTAAGAGTACTTTCATTCCATTTTTGTTTCTTCTTCTACAAATAGTAGGCAATACGAGTTTTTTTTCTTATTATTTATTTCACAAGATGACTACCAGCCCAAAACTATTAACTAGCGCGTCTAAGACGGCAGTCCCAGGTAATAAAAAAATATACGTATACAAGGATAGCCGTTTATTGACGGTCCGTTGTCCTGTGAAAAAAAAAACGGACGTGTACAAGCGCTCTTACGGTCTTGAAATATTGGAGGATAAACTTTAGATGCAAGCAAACAATTTTTGTAACATTCGCCCAGTACCCAAAATGATGTCTACAATTTCTTGTGTATTTAATTTTCTTGACCGACTTCAAAAATACGATAGCAACTTTTAATTCCGCGTTTAATCTTGATTTTTATTGTCGGTTAAAAGTCGATGAAAATTTATTAGTACCTGTATCGCTAAATGCAGTAGCGAGCTTTCTAAAATTCCAATCGGATTTCTTCGATTCACAATTGTTATTAACAAACAATCCATCTTATCGTCGGCACATTGCGGTCTCTTAAACGTACATAAGAAGAAAACGAATAAACGAGGCCCCGCACGGGCCCCCCTATTACTTTAAATTTAATGATTTTTCAATGCTAGATCTCGTTAGCTACGCAATTACAGCCTACTAGAACCGAGACCTTCACAAAATCTGATTGGCTAGGTAAAAGTTGGATGTGGGAGGCTCGAAATTTCATATGCGTTGGAGTTCGCTGTTAGGTCAATGTCCCTCCTTGTCCGTTCTATAATTATTTTTTTTTATTATAGTGGATATAGATAGGAGTAATTAGCAATTTTAGGAGCATGATCTTTTCTCCAATTTCTAGTTACGTCAATATTAGCATAGCATTGGAATTACGGAATTCTTAAAGTAAATTAAGCAATTGTATTTGTATTATAACTAAACCCATCATTAATTAATAGAATAACAGTTTCTATAACATTCCAAAAACAATGTAATTCACAAATTTCAATACCGTAATTTTTCTTCTGAATTATTCGAACATTTGATTACTGATCAACTGTATGAACAAGTGTTAAATAATGTAGAGGCATTTACATATGGATTTAAAACGATAGAAAGACTTTAATGTCTTTTAATAATAAATTATTTATATATTGATAAAAATTTCTTATAATTGCTAATTGTCTTGTATCGTCTCTACATACCTTTCGTTCATAATACTCAACACTCCATTTATTTTTGTCTTCAATAGTTTATATATAATCTAAATGAGAATAAAATTGAAAATCACGATATGTGAATGAAGTTAATTGATACTAATTCATTCTGAACATGGTTTATGTTTAACTTGAGATTAAATCTGATATTCTTCTGACGTGTTATATATAGTTAGAAGCGTACTTAACTTTAGTTTACTAAAATAATTTTATGCATCGAAATTTTTGTTAGGATAGGAACATTAGAGTTTTTTATTTAATGTAAGTCAGTTTTGATGAATGCACATAGAGGGTCGATCTAATTTTTAGATTTAGATAAATATTTCTTAACTCAATTATTCTATACTGTTTTTCAAAGTACATAACTTTAGTATTTTTCATATGTGGCAAATATAAAAATTACCTTAAATTGATATTGACACTAATGCTGTGTATAACTAAATATTACTAGAGAACTTTTCGGAAACGGTAATTATTTAGAATTTGCACACCAGTCAAAAATCGTCCAAAAAAATTTTTCACGCATTTGGGGTTGTTTATGAGGGTACAAATAAAACCGGGGCGGGGGAGACATATTATTCGCATTATTTTAGACATTACATGATACAACTTACATATGAAAAATCAATGAAACCTAACCTAACCAATTCTAAATAATTACCATCTTGGTTAGGTTAGGTTAGATTAGATTTCATTGATTTATCATATGTAAAGTGTACCATGTAATGTCTAAAATAATGGAAATAATATGTCTCCCCCGCCTTAAATTTTCTATTTGTACCCTCAGAAACAACCCCAAATGCGTAAAAATTTTTTTGGAACGGTTTTTGCCTGGAGCCCCAATTCTAAATAATTACCTCGGAAACTATAACCTGGGTTCAGGTAGATCATCAATCAGCTGATTGCTGATCCCAACCTCGAACGAGATTTAGATCACATAGTCCAGGAGCCAGTAACACTGAAAGTGCATAAACTATATTAGCATCTACTCCAAAATGTACAATGTTCATTAAAATTATTTTGGAGTAAATGCTTTTTGTGGAATAAGATGTCTTTTTTTCTGTTTACATTTAAAATAATATGAGGATTAATATGATTCGAGGAATAATAGGAGAATTTTTATTTTAGATAATTGAAACAATAAAATAATTGACAGGAATTTATTCTCAAACTTGGTATGTTTCATCTATATCACAACGGTTTTCATTTTCTGATTCTTCACTTTCTTATTCATTTAATTGGCCAGTAAGAATTTCTTCAACTTTTGACGGTGCTGCTGGGCCTTTATAACACAATGGTTCCAATTAATTTTCTTGGTTCAGATGCTATCCACATTCAGTTGGTTCAAATACAAACTGCCATTTTGTCACATGCGTAAAACTTTGTGTAACAGAGGTGTTCAGTTTGGAGGAATATTGCTAGAATTGAAATTTATACGACCTTTGTAAAATTCTCCTTTATCACTGATGCTTGCAAAAGAATAATTCAAACCACTATCAACGTTTCGTTGGTAAATATTTACATAAGATCTATTTTCTCTTCGTCATTGATGTCTTCCGGATCCGTCAAATGTTCAGAAATATTTTGGTATTCTGCATTGTGTATCATAAAATGTTTGATTTTTCCTTTGCGAACAAAATTTGCTGTATAATCAGAACCTGTGAAGGCATGGAAGCCAGGAAGATCTCGACAAAGTGATGGATCTAATTCTCGTGCAAGATCTGTACAACTTATATAATTAATTTCTTTACCTAATATATATGTTATCCATATTTTGTCTATGTTGAAAAATGTTTCATTTTATACAGTGTGTGTATGAAAAGTGTTTAAAGTTTAACTTCATAAATATCAAATTTCTTTATTTTTTTAAATAGAACCACCCGGTTTTTTCTATTTTCATGCATTCAGGGGAAAAAAATAAGGCAAATTCACTTTTCGGTGGAAATTTTAAAACATGATCTACAAGATTTTTGATTTTTGTTACTTTTTTGTGCGTTATTTTCTCCATGATATTTATTTAGTTGTATAACAGATTCTAAATGTTTAATAATTGTTATTGAGCGGTTATCAAAAATTTAACTACTCACACAGATTTTGCTTATGAGAATTAATAGTAAACACTGACAACAATTTGAGCGGAATAAATAACTTTTTAAAGTTAAAAATACCATAGATAAATGAAACAACCAGTCAGTTAATCGCATTTATTTGCACACGGTGGAAAGGATCATAACATATGATTACGAACCGATTAACTCGATCAGTTTCCGACCAACAATGAACGTCATCCGGATTAGTTTCCGAACAATCAGATCATGATCGGCTAAACCGAAAAGTCTTTAGGTGGCCATTCAATCGGAAAAAAGATAAGTTGAAATTCATTATGATGAAGTCATAAAAAAAATCATTTCTCTTCCTCAAAATCAACCAAAAACTAAAGATTTTCTCAAGTATAAACTGTTTTTAATCAGAGAGAATTTTCTTTATGCAATTTTATTGCACTTTCTGTTAGAATAGTCATTGATATGATGCATTCAGGGTTGCCAGGTCGCTAAACCTAATAGCCGGGCAGACCAGCCAGTCTTAGGTAGGTACTTTATATAATAATCGTAATAGTCATCGGTCAAAATTAAATTCTAGATGCTTATCTATCAATATATTTTAATTATTCTTAAATATTAATAAAAAGCACAAATAAGACTTTTTTAAGTGAAAAAAAAAATAATCAAAAACTTGTTCTTTTTAAGTTAAAAAATATTCACATGTCAAATGTTCTAAATTAAATTCTACAACCAACATTTTGGCAACAGTGTTAACATTCAATCTGTTGCGTTTTTTCGTGGATTCTTGACCTATCAAGGAAGAAGCTCTTCCAAAATTTGTGTTTTGTCCTGGTATAGCAAAGTAATGGCTATCAATTTCTTATGTGCTAACAGCTTCTTGAAATCAGGTTTTCTTTGTTATTGTTCAGAAAACTTTTGCTATCGTCAATTTGGACGTTGTATTGTGATAGGATACTTATAGTATCTGCAACTTGATTCCATTCAGGAACACCTTTTAAAGTTATTCATGTGAATTATGAGATCTTTGTATACGTTTTTAGTCCAAGATCGTAAATATTTTACTGTAATAATGTACATTTTTTTAATATCATCTTTGAACGTAGTCACCTGTTCAGAATGTTCGTTGTTCTTTTGAATTTACGCAAAATGGAAGTCACTTTCAGTGGGCAAAACTATTGTTCAATTCTTACATTATTCATTATCTTAGAACAGTTTTCCAAAACCTCATTCACAAAAACATCAGCCTTCTCTGTATCTTTGATGAAGTTTTGATGAATAGTCATGAAAGAATGAACAAATAGCCCTTTTTAAGGTCTCGTCGCTGTTTACGAAATGTAAAAAGCCTAACAAAAGCCCGATACCATTTATTTTGGCCGGACACGCATTCAAAAAGCCTACATATCCGGATTTATCCGGACGCCTGGCCACGCTAGATGCATTACTACTTATATAAAAATTTCTAAAAATCACTATACAATTAATTTTACTACAAAACATAATTTCGAAGAGATTTCTTCAAGAAAACTGAAAATGTGATAAACATGAAATATATATTAAATGAATAAGTTATTATAATATACAGTGGAATTTCTATAACTCGATCCTCGTTAAGTCGAAATTGTCAGTAAATCGAAAAAAAAATGCTATTCCCTTCCACTGAACACTTAAATATGCCGTATCTCGAATTATTTAGACTTTCTAACACGTGTTATTTCTCTACGAAATATCAATAATACATATTTATACTCTATAACTCGAATTTCAAAAAGGACACTTTGTAATTCAAAATAATAGCAATAAAATCCAAAATGTTAGAGGGGTTCGGGACATCTAATCTTTTATTTTTGTTTTGTACACGTGCAATGAGTGAATACGTTTACTAAACTATCTAAGTAATACAGTTGTGAACCTTATGTTTGAATGTCAACTGACAACATGAGTACCAAGCGGAAACTCAAGACTTTGGCTCTGCATGAAAAAAGCGATGTTATTAAAGCAGTAAAAAGTAGCATGATAAGAAAAATACGTAGCAACCCAATACGGATTACCAGCAAGCACTTTGTCTACAATAATTAAAAATGAAAACAAAATATTGCAAAGATAAGAATCGAATAGCGATTTGGCTAGCAAAAGACAAATGGTTCAAATAGTATCCCGAAAAAACATAAGTGTATCTGGGTCTATCTTACGCGAAAAGGTAGAAGAATTTTCAAAATCACTGAGACACGTGCCAGCAACGATTGGTTGGTAAATTTTAAGAAGCATCATGACTTTGGTTTTTTGAAGGATTATGAACCCAAAGATGTCTTTAATGCCGACGAGAATGTCCTTTTTTCTTCAAAAGCTTGCCTGATGAAACACTTTTTAAAAATGACGAATGTCATGGTGGTAAGGTCAGTAAAGAGCGATTAAAAATATTGTTGGCAACAAACATGACGCTTGGAAAAACTCTAGGCTAGAAAGGATAGAAAGTTTTGTTTTTCTAGTTGTAAATCTCTACCACTAGACTATGATGCTATAAAGAAAGCCTGGATGACAGCCGAAATATTCAAAGGATGGCTCATTAAAGTCGACAAGATAATGTTTAAGGAGAAACGAAAAAAAATTGCTTTTGATTAACAACAATAAATACAGTGAATGCTGAATTTTTTCTATCCAATGCAACATCTAAGCAAAACAGACATTTACTTTAAAACGTACTTAGCATGCTACAAACAAATCAAAATCTCTTCAAATACTATTTGATTCGTTCATAATATTATTTCAACTTTTATCCATTTATCTTCTCCGTTGTCCTTATATGTTACTTTTGTAAAAGTTTATTCTTGTTTGTATGATAATGAATTCTTGGTTGTATGGGTTTCCAATACCTTAAGTCTAAAAATTGATAAACTACTGAACTAGCAAGTTCAGGGATTGTAGCCCACGTATGAATGTGAATTACTGAATATACAATTCGTTATAAATTCGGCAGACTTTTGAATAGTTTCGTGAATACTAAAATAGTTATTTATGCAACAAGTGAGCAAAGTATTATTTTTTTCAACGAGTAGGACCAATTCCTACGAGTGAAAAAAAGTTACTTTACTCACGAGTTTCATACAAAAATTTTACTTCGACTTGAAAAAATTTGGACGTGGAAAAAGTTTTTGTTCCGCTTGTCATAACCTGCAAAATAGGTTAAATTGTGAACCATCAAATACTTTTTATTGTCATGTTTTTGCAAAATAAATTTAATAAAAAATGTTGAAATTGTTGAAAGTGGCGAAATAAAAAATACTCTAGGTGCCATATATGTATTATATCTCAAATTGGTGCCGTATATTTTGTACACTTTTCCAATTCTTTGTTGTTTTTGTAAATAATAGTATCAAATATGATAAGAGTATTATAACAAATAATAATTTTGTACAAACTTTTTACTTAATTAATGTTTTATAAAAAATATTTAAATTATGGAAGTCCCCAAGGGACACGTTAGGTAGGTATTCAGTTCTTGAGGGTACACACGAATATATTTGGAGCATTTGTAAATTTAGTGACGTAGAATGGATAACACTAACAGAGAAATAAAACATTTTCGTTAAATCATTATTTATATTGGCAAAGAAATTTCTTTTTATCTCATTTAATTTATACTTTATAGAACCATTATCTGGTACTAGAGCCGATTTTATTCTAGAAGATGATACGTTTTTTAAATTTTACGTCACTAATCATCATTTTGAACAAACTTTACTAATTTTAATTCACTATTGAATTAAGTAAAAATATTTATTTACAGTTAGTTGCGAAACGATATTTGTAATTAACTTTTTATCATCTAGTCCCATTAGTATAAGTTTATGTTCAAAATGATAGAAACTGTTTTTGAAGATTACAATAATGCTGTTAACCTAAAATTTATAGCTGATTAGGTAGGGTTTCAAAATTATCTTATTGTCTCCTCACCTGGTTAAAGAAGAAATATTATTAAGTATATACAGGTTGTCCCACAACAAGTTAAAACTATCTGTATATGACAAAATACTTATAGGAAAATCATGAAAATTGCTACGTTTGGGTTTTCGGATACGATCTTTTTAACTAAAATATTTTCAAAGCTGGCCGACTTCCGGTAGAACCGGTACTACTGGAAGTCGACTGTAACTTATTTTAAATGGAATACCCTGTATATTAATACATTTTAGTATAATTTTGTCTGAAAACTTTTTTCGAAAAATGAATACTTTTTGAATCATTAATTTTTTTGTAAAGCTATAGGAAAGTATATATGAATTTGCCTAATTTTTCACATCTGAATGCATTAAAATAGAAAAAACCGGATGGTTCTATTTAAAAAAAATAGAAATTTTATACACATCCTGTATAAAATAAAAAATAGATTCAAATACGTCTGACATTGCTAAAAGTAACCGAATAGAAACCATTTTCATATCTTTAAGGGTGTTGTTGTAAAAAAATAATTTATAAGGGTCTGCAGCGATCAAATTAAACTCAAAAAGTATGCATTTTTCGGAAAAAAATTTCAGGCAAAATTATACGTTAATTAAAAATATGTATTAATATACAGGGTGTTCCATTTAAAATAAGTTTTACAGTTTTGAAAATATTTTAGTTAAAAAGATCGTATCCGAAGTATTTTGCCATATACAGATAGTTTTAATTCGTCATGGGTCACCCTGTATACGGTTCCAATAATACAATATTCCAGCTCTCGTACACATTAAAACGGATGGAAATTGGAAAGATTTTAATTGAAAATTATTCTTGCATTATATGAGAAGATATAAAAACTAATCTTCATTTTATATTACCGTTCACACAAATAAAGTATAACGCCTTCTGATATTTATAAATATATTGAAATTTAGAAGCTCATATTTAATGACAAAACACTAATTAGTGTCTGCATTATATATTACATTAAACATTGAAATGTGTACCCTAAGAACGTGCAATTGTATTAGATATTTTATTGAAAGCATGTTTTTTTAGAATCTATGTTTATGGTTGTTATTTATTTTAGTTTATCCATTGTTAATTTACGATTTTTTTGTATTCCTAGCCATGAAAGAGTGAGTATGCAATTTGTTACAATTTTCCACACTTCAGATTCATCTGTTCTTGGGAAATATTTTTTCCAAACTTAATTTTGATGTTAAAAACTTAATATAAATATTGTACTCATCTAATTTATGTAACACCATTGGAAAAAATACTTTTATTAAAATCAGATAAATAACTTCATTTTATTCTTACTCTTCGTGAAAACACAGACTAACCGTTGAGGAATTAAAAATATTTGATATATAAATGAGATATTTTCTAATTCCATTAGATATCCAGATATTCTAAGAATTTCAACTAGCAATATTATTTTTAATTAGTGTAATATTTAATATTTTATTAGATTATATTCAAATGTACAAAAATGGATGCTAGACACGTTTATTTATTACGTCACAATATCAATTTATATGAAAACATTTAAACAAAAATTAGACCAGAGCATAATGGCGCATTCGTTTGGATTTTTTCTAATTCGTATTTTTTTTTAAAGTCTGGGAGACGTTTCTGATTATAAAAGTGTTAAATGACACGTGATATCTTTTGAAGTTATTGTTTAAACAACGAAAAATTAAATAAACCATAAAAAATCCATTATTTTTTTATATTTCGGATGAAAAAATTCCTTACACTCCAACCCATTAATTGTTATGAATTTTTTAAAATTGAAGGTAATTATTTCATCATCCCCCACCCCCTACCAAATTAAGGTTGTGGGGGGTGTTAGAGGGAGGTGATTATAATATATGGAAGGTGCAATTAGCCGTCGGTCATTGTTTTTAAGTTACGTTAGGTTAGGTTAAGTTAGGTTCTACACAAGAACACTATGTATACAACATCCCCCGTCACACCCCTTGATCCTTTTTTTACCCTATTTTACCATAAAAAAATAGTTATTGAATCCCATATTTAGTTTTATACGATAAAATAATCATAATTACTTATGTTTACGTCAAATAACAATTATAATTGATTATAATTAATTAATTTCATATATTTTTCACATATTATTTTCACTGTTTAGCTGTATTTTTTGTTTATATATTTTCAAATAAAATTCATAATTTGTTCAGACACGTAATTCCGAAAATGTCAAATTTTTATTCGTAAACCAAATCTATTTTTTCAACAAGGGATGACCGACGGCTGGAATAATTTTATTTGTTGTTCAATATTATATAAAATATTGAACAAAAATTGTTAGAAGTAATAATTTTTTCAAAGAATGGAAGCATTTTTGGTATTAGGTTCAAAATAATTATAATATAAATAAAATAATTGAATTTTCCACAAAATGGCCTTTCAATTTAAGAATGGTTAGGTTAAGTTAGGTTAGGTTAGAGCTTAAGTTTCTTTAGGTTAGGTTTGGTAAGGTTAGGTTATGATATTATGACTATAATTGCATTGTCTGTTGTTAACTCTTTCATCATTTTTCTTCTTTTATTTACACACATTCCAAGCTAAATACAGGGATTGAATTAACCGTCTTTATACCTGCAAATGTGCACTCGAATTACGTGTCTTCAATGCACACAATCCATTTTTTAAATGCTTGGTAATTCTTTTTTATGATTATTTTTATTTATCAACTTTCTACATCGATTTTGGCAACATTCACTGGAGCATCCGATCCGCTGCACACTTTTTTTTCAATTGAACGGTTTTACTAAGTCTTCAGGTAATGGTGTTTTTTTATACACAGAACATTATAAAAACTAGAGTAATCTAAGGGTTCTTATTAAAATTGATCTGAATTTGTCCAAATATAAGCCTGAAATGAAGTAAGTATTTTTCGGAAGTGTATGCCTGAAGAAAACATTATAATGTAACATAACATATAAAAAAATAAAATTTTTCAAATTTACCTAGGTTATTTTGCTTAATATAGCTAAAATATTCAGAATTATAGCATTTCGATTTTTTAGGTACATTATTTAATTCAAGAAAATTGGGAGTTTCGGCGATTTTTAATTTTAAAACGTTCATAACAATTTTTTATCCGAAATATAGAAAAAATTGTTTGCAAAAAAATGCTTTTTTTCTGGTTTATTTCGGTTTTCCATGCTTAAACAAAAACGTCAAAAGATATTAAGTGTCATCTTTTACTTTTATAATCAGGATTACCTCCCCGACTTACGAATTAAAACAATTTTGTACACGAATGCGCAACTGTGCCCCCCTGCGCTAAATTGGCAGTGTCGCCAAATATAATCAATGGTGTTACGTAGAAATGTTCTGCATTATTTTTTTGTATGTAGTATGTATCTTTATCCAGTAACTTTTTGCAATTACCTCCAATCAATAAATTAAAAATAATGAGCTACGTAATTAGATTGTAATAAATGTATTCTCCACTCTTAAACAGCTTGGCTTGGTTTTGACTTTTTTGCGAATGTTTCGCACATTTTTATTCCGTAAATGTGATAATAAACAACATGTTTTTAATTTTAGCTTTTTGTCCTTTTATGAACGAATATTTTCCGAGCCATTGTTAACATTTACATGTAGTTTTGGCGACATTATTTTGTTATTGCGTGGTCCGTTTATGAATAATTCTGATTAATGTGAAATAATTAGAACACTCTATTATGAGAAACGATTTTCAGCTAAATCTCACGTTGATTGATGGTACATATTTGGATACAGAATAATTAGATAAAATTTTTCAAATAAAATTAAATATAAAATCCAAATTCAGTCAGAATAATTAATTCCATATCGACTAATCACACAATAAACTAATTAGTACTTTTCAAGACATTTTCAATAAACAGAAGTGTGATATGGTGTCCTAATTCTTATCAAACCAAACTCATCACATGGTTAAAATTATAAATTGAATAAATTGCAGATTGAAGATAATATTTACATTATTTATAAGAATTTGTTTTTGAACATTTAGGTATCAACTTATAAATAAAAAGATGCGAAACTTTAAAAATGAGAAAATTGTACCATATCAGAATATAATATGAGAAAAAGCTCGATCAAAATTTGTGAAAGTGTTGTGATTAGTGTTTATTTTAATGGAGCTTGAGTGTTGGGCGATGATTGGTGAGTAGTTTTATTCTTATTGCATGCTTAGTAGATACTAGATCTAAAAAAATGAACGGAAACATCAAATCCTAGGTAATTCTGGAGTAATTAATGTCAAAATATCATGGTAAAAAGCACATGTTCCAACGGCAATAATTTTAATGAGAATTTTTTGATACATTATCTAAATTTTTTATTTCTACACCTTCTAATTATCGATTTATATCAGTATTTCGTCGGGTTCTTGATCACCTCATAGATATCAAGCTATTAAATTTAACGATACGAGAATCTTGTATTTATATATTATAACTTACTTTCAAAGTGATGGATATGCTCAGAAAAACTTCTTTTTGAATGATATTTTTGGATTTGTTTAGGTCCTCAGTACTTTCTATAAACATAAATTGTGTATTAACTGCTCGTTTTTCTCGTTGTTTCTTGATCTTTTTTATAGTACTTTTGAAATCATTACATCTATTACAGGTTTTTGTTAATTTATGTAGTACCTTTGATACATTATTTAATTTACATTTTGTTACAACTGGACTACTCCACGTTCAAAATTAGTTAAGGGCTCAATATTTTACAATTCAAAAAACATGCACAATCACTTGCCAAATGATGCTATATTCTCTCTCATAAATGTCTACTCTAGCCTAAACAGCCATCACTCTACTGCAATAACTTTTATGATTTTTCTAAGGCTTTCGGTAGTGCTAATCATAATATTTTAATTAATAAGAACATGGTTCAAGTCATACCTTATTAACAGAAGTCAGCTTGTAAGGGTTGATACAACAATGTCTTCTTGCGAGCCAATAGAAAGTGGAGTGCCCCAAGGCTCAGTACTAGGCCCTATTTTGTTTTTTCTGTTTATAAACGACATCGCCTATATAACACTACCATTAACCGTCGTTGAATCTTCAAATTCTTAGGGCTTCTTTTGGATAATTCTTTGAAATGGAAGGTAGATATTGCCGACTTATCTAAAAAATTAAGTTCCTCCTGTTTTGCGCTAAGATCAGTTTCCAAAGAACTGAACTTATCCACCTTCTTAAAAGTTTATTATGCCTTTATTGATTCGCATTTCCGATAGGCTCTTTCTTTCAGAAGTACGTGTGGTGCTACTCAATTTGAGCGAATTTTCAAACTACCAAAGAGAGTTGATAGATATTTTCTCGGGCTAAACAGCAAGGTTCACTGCAAAGACTTCTTTAAAAGATTAAAAATTCTAACTCCTCCGTGGAGCATGACCTTTACCTACCTACTCCACGTTCAGAATTAGTTCAATATTTTACAAATATTTTATATATCATTTGTTTTATAATTTATTTCGAAATTCTATAAATCTTTCTTTAATCACTGGTTGTGGGCAGTTCTTTTAAGTGTCGAGTGATAACTTGCATTATCTATTACTATTATACAGTTCGAACCATTCTTTGGAAACATTTATGTTCTTAGGGTAGTCACCAGAAGGATTAGATTCAAAAGTCAATAAACCACCTTCAACAAAACCATTTGAACTGCCGATAGGTGATATTATTAGTCTGCGTTCCTTTCCTGTTTATGGATTTAAACCAGTAGATAAATTATTTGAAGAAAACTGTCTTCGAATTGTAACATTTTCATCTTGTCAAAATTTTTTTGGTATATGTCTCTCATTAATCATGTTTCATCTAAAGAAAATATATTTCTTTTTTGGTTTTTCATTTTTTCGTAACTCTTAAAATAGACTTTCTCGAAGGCTTTTTCCAGCGAAAAACTATTTCCTTAGTTCAGGGTGGTTCTTATCATCTTCATCAGTTCTTTTCTTAACAAGAACGCATGCACTTACCTTTGAAGTTTTACTTTCAAATGATTTTCATTTGGAAATATCGGTTTTTAGCTTTACACGCTGCTTGAAAATCGTCACATTTCTCTTCTTCATTTCATTTGTAGCGTTTCTAAAACTAAAGTTTCATCATATAAAAATAACACCACCGTCGTTGAATCTTCAAATTCTTATCGCTTTTTGTGGACAATTCGTTGAAATGGAAGGTAGATATTTCCGCCTTATGTAAAAAATTAAGTTCCTCCAGCTTTGCGTTGGGATCAGTTTCGAAAGAATTGAATTTATCCACCTCCTTAATAGTTTATTATGCCCTTATTGAGTCGCATTACCGATATACCCTTTCTGTCTGGAGTACGTGTCGTACGACTCAGTTTGAGCGAATCTTCAAACTTCAAACGAGAGTTGTTAGATATTTACTCGGACTAAACAGGGCTAACTGCAGGAACTTCTTTAAAAGATTAGAATTTCTGACTCTTTTGCGGAGCACGACCTTTATCTACCTACTCCACGTACAGAATTAGTTAAGGGCTCAATATTTTACAATGCAAAAACATGCACAATTACTTGCTAACTGAAATTAAATCAATATTATCTTTTTCCGCATTCCGTAATAATTTGAGGGCATATTAACTGGAAAGTGCCATCTACTCTATAAACGACTTCTATTCTAATAATAATATTCAATTCCGAGGATGCTGCGTAATGGTTTAATTTTTGCTATACTCTTATATACGACTTAGATACTAATTATTTGTTTTTTAGTTTTTACAAGTTTTTGTCTACAAATTGTGACAATTTTTTGACAATAAAGCATTTCTATCTGAAATCTATTGTGTTATTATATAATTTTTGAGTCGCAATAAAAAGCCGGCGCAGAAGATCTTTTTAAATAGTTGTCATTGTCTACGTTATTATAAATGCGACTTAAAAACACTGAAAATGCTGATATAATACAATAAATTGTTTAACGTCTAACATAAATAATAATATTATAGCACAAAATGGATTTCTCGGAATTTTAGTCATAATCAACATTATTATAGGTTAAAGCATAGGCTCCAAATAGAAAGAGTTTTCATTTCATTTCGATGTTAAAATTTTTCACTAGTGTTTTGTAATATTTTTGTGGTTATCTGATTTATTTCTTGTTCGAAGATTCCATTCGTATACATAAATCTGTTTACTCTTCTTGAATTTCTATTGATGTGTGCAGAGTAACCATTATCATGCCAAATTTGTCTTATATTAGTTCTTGATCAACTTTCAACAGAGACAAATTTTTTTGGGTGTTTCTACACTCCATATGGGGAAGGAAAAATAATAAAAATATTAATTTCGAAAAAAAGTGCAAGAATTGATGTTTTTGTGTGTATTATACAAGTTTGTAGTTAGGCGAAAAGCTGCAAGAAAACTAAACCCATTTATTGTGGACATAGTGAAAAAATAGGACTACTCATAGACATTGTACAAAAGAAGATGAAGAAATGAAATTATTAGCAAAGAAAACGATGAAGGAATAACAATACTAAAATGGAAGGATATTGATGCTTTTTACAAAGTATGCTGATGAGGCAATAAGCATTGACAGACGATCAGGAATGGTTGGGAAGCCTTAAGTCATGGTCGACTATAACAAAGGCAAATTTTCTATAGATCCATCTGATAAAATGGTAAATCCAACAGTTCTTTCAGAAGGACGTTGATGGGGCGTAGAAAAATTGCTGTTGAGCTAAAAGAAGAACAAAAAAGAATATAGAAATTACTGATTCTCAAATCAGTGTACAGTAAAAAAAAACAAAAGTGTAAAGTAATGTTTCAAGGATCTAGGACGGTTCAACCGAACTGTAATACACATTTAAATATGGTTCCTTGTGTCGCGGAGAAGATACGAAATAAAATACGTCGTGCGGTCCATAAGACCGCTCTGGGCAGTGGAGAAAGTGCAGATCGCACCGGAGCTCAACGTATTAAAATCTTATTAACATGCACAACCAAAAAAATGCAAGCCAGAACGTTTACTATAGTAGGATACTGCCTAAATGTGACTTTTTCTCATTCAGTGTGAACTTCCTAATCAAAAACCGACAATTTTGCCTGTTAAATGCTCCACAGCGGTGGAAACCTGGCCAAAAGTTCAAATTGTCATGTAAATAAATCTGAAACCTGAAACGTCGGCTATTCTTGTTTTTGGTCACTTGGATATACGCATCAAATTAGTCACGTTTAGCTCCGTCTCAATTTTTTGTTTGAATATAAGAGCATAGTATATAGAATCTGCTAAACAAAAATTATCTGCCCAAATTTGCCCCTTTTCTAAATATGGTAATTTTTGTGTAACGGAAATTTATATGCGGTTATTTCATTTTAAAGTTTTTCCTTTGAAGCGTATGAATCTGGTCACCATTTGCAAGAACTGGGGTAAAAATATTCATATTCAGAATGTTGCCAACACAATCATTTAATATCTGGAGCCCATAGTCTCTGAGACGTAGTATTTATCAGCTGTGGTTAGTATTTTCGAAAAGAAAATAGAATTCATTACCTATGGCTTATTTGCTTGATGAAATACCATTAACTTTTCGCATGACACTACCCGAAGTAACGAGAAAACTCAAAGAAGTAAAATATAATCTATTTTAGGACAGATGGAAATTTTCAGCGTCGAAACTGATTACAGAACTATAATACTACGCCCACGATGACCTACAATATATAAGAAGCTTGGAAGAATCGTGACAAAATGATTTATACGCCAAATGAAGCATTGGCAGTCTTTGTTGATGCAAAGTTGACAAAAAATCAGTACTAAAAACTAAATATAGAAGCGAAGTAGAAAAACGCAGATGTACATCGCATTTTTAACAATATTCGTGGTATTATATGTCAGTTACAATGCACGCAATAATTCATAGATCACAAGTGATTTCTTTTGCAATTCATGCAATTCACTAAAGACTATTTTATTAGTTTCATCCGAAGCAATTTTTACTAGCTTAAGAAAATTTCCACAGAAACGAAGGGAAACATTATTGTCAGAAATTCTAGAAGTTTTTCCCTTGAAGCATATGAGTCTGATCACCATTTGCAAGAACTGGAGTAAAAATATTCATATTCAGTATGTTGCCAACACAATCATTTAATATCTGGAGCCCATAGTGAAAGAACTTTTAAGACTGTGTATTTATCAGCTGTAGTTAGTATTTTCGAAAAGAAAATAGAATTCATTATCTATGGCTTATTTGCTTGATGAAATACCATCAACTTTTCGCATGAGACGACCCGAAGTAACGTGAAAACTCGAAGAAGTAAAACAAAATCTGTTTCAGAACAGGTGGAAATTTGAAGCATCGAAACTGATTTCATAACTAACGAATACTGCGCCCGCGAAGATTAAGAAGCTTGGAAGAATCGTGACAAAATTGTAAAAATGGTTTATACGCCAAATGAAGTGGCAATCTTTGTTGATGCAAAGTTGACAAAAAGTCAGTACTAAAAACTAAGAATAGAAGTTGAAAAACGCAGATATACTTTGCATTTATTTGTGGTATTATATGTGTTACAATGAACGTAATAATTCATGGATCACGAGTGATTTCTTTTGCAATTCAATAAAGCAGATCTCTCGACTATTTTACTAGTTTCATCCGAAGCAATTATTACTAGCTAAAGAAAATTTCCACAGTAATGAATGGAACCATTATCGTCAGAAATTATAAAAGTTTAAGCGCCACCTGATGAGGTGGAATTCATATGTAAATCAATTATTTTCTCCTTAAAAGACGTAAATTAGTTCACAATGAGTGATAGCGGTGATAGTTTATTTGATACAAATTATCATAAATTGTTGTTGTTTTAATATATTTCAAAAACCGCAATAGATAGTTTTTAAAAATAAAAACTTTACATATACTTTTGATCAGGTTTTGATGTCATCAGGCCCACGGTGCTTCAACATAACATTATTTGATGATATTAATACATTCTCGTCAATTCCTGTACCTATATAAATTATATATGCCCACTTTTCAAATTGAGCAATTTATGTTTTGAGTCCAGTCTTTTAGAGATGCATATCTAAATGTTGGCAACTCATCATCGATAATAATAAGGACAAAAAAGGTAGAAAATGAATAAAATACTTCTTGTGGAAAAAAAACTTGAATTTATTTATAAGCGAAAACATATACAGATCCAATCTTACAAGATATAAATTTTAAAGCTATACTTCAGCCTAACTATAGATAAATTTCTTATCTAGAAATGTCGATATGAAAATAACATTATCAATAAACTTTATGTTAATTACTTACATATACACTAATATACATTAACTTGATAGGAAATAATGAAATTTGTGATTTTGGAGATATAGCTTTGTTGGTGAATTTCGAAACATCTAAGATATTCTTAGCTTCGAATTATCCACATAGAGTATGTGCAGTAGCTATGTTCAAAATATTTTTTAAACACTACGCTAATTCAGTTTATACATACGATATTTAGGGTTGGCATCTAAGTACTTTCGCTGTTTACTGATAGAGAGCGTTGCTTTATTTTTTGAATAATATTTATGTTAGTGCTATACTTTCCTGTTTGTCACGTGATACTGGTCACATTGAAGTAACTTTAGAAGCAAATTTTCATTGAAGCTATTAGTTGTAGGTTAGTTTTAAATGTAGTGCAGTAATTTTCGGCATATTTTACATTTTTATTTCCGTAAAGGAAAGAAGGCTGCTGCCGCTCACAAAGTAATGTGTGCTGATTGCTTAACTCCAAGATGAGCAACGTTCTGGTCGGCCTACTGAAGATGATGTCCAAATCAAAGTCATAATTGAAGGGGATCCTCATATAACTGTTAAAGAGGTTGGGAAGAAGCTGCAACACTTGAAATGTCTTAGGCTAGTTAAGAAGCTTGATATTTGGATACCTCATGAATTGAAAAACACGATGAACTAGCACAAACCACATCGAAAGCTGAAAAATAACACAACTCTTGCTGTCAGATTACAAATATGTTGTGGTTTTTTGAGCTGCTTCCAAAGAACCAAACGAACAATTCGGATGTTAACTGTCAACAATTAATGAATAATGAAGGATGAAAAAATCAAAGAAAAACGACCAGAATTGTAAAGGTTCAGTACTTCACTATGATAATGCAAGACCTCACACATCTTTGGTAACTCCTGGGAAACTATTGGAGCTAGGCTAGGAAGTGATGCCACATCCCCCATACAAGCCTGATCTGGGACGATCTGATTACCATTTATTTGTTTACTATGACCTTCAAATGCACATGGTTCAGTTTTTTGCTGATAAGGAAATTTTATGAGCGCGGAATCATGAAGTTGAAATTAAGATGGCAAAAGGTCATTGAACAAATTGGGAATTATATAATTGATTATTTTTTGTTTTAAAAGAAGTGTTTAATTTTATGCTACAAAACCGAAATTACCTAGTCGCCAACCCGAAATATCATTAAATAGTAGATATCGATATTTCTTGTTGTTTTTGAGTTTGGTTCATATTCATTCTACTTATTTTTTAACAATATACCACTTGAGATATATTATGTTTTAAATCATTCATTTAATACATGGTTAATTTAAAGTGACTAGAAAATTTGTTCGAGTGTTGTTACTTGAGTTTTGAGGCTACATCAAATCAAATCTGATATTGCATAAAGTTTGAAACTTTTAATGGTCCAGCTGTTTAGAGTTACTTGAAACATTCGTCTTGGAAAAAAATGTATTAAATCGCAAACATTTTAGTGTATACTTGGTCTTTAGTGCCACTCGCATACATTCAATATTTCGTTAAAATTTGGCTGTCAGAAAGATTTGTTCCCGTTGTAGACATGATAATTTGACAATCGCTCAAAAAACGCTCGTATCGCTTCAAAAGACGTCTATCGTTATATCTTGACATGTGACGAATCGTGGATCTATGCATAGGAACCCGAAACTAAATAATCTGTATGGATCTTTCAAGAGGAGCCAAATCAAAGTTGTTCGCGCACGAAGCGCTTCGATCCAAATGCCGCACGAAGCACTTAGAAACAGATGGTCTCCTGTTTCTTCGTAATATCTGGACATGTCGCCAATGTTCTATTAGACTGTCCTAGAACGCGTGTTCGTAAAAATCAGGGAAATCAATCGCAGAAGACGAATCATTTTGCACCAAGACAATGCGAGCTCTCACATATCAGTTCAAACAAAAACTTTTTTGAACATCTAATTGATTAAACGTTTTTTTACACATGGTTTGGAGGTACCTCATTCGATATGGAAAAAATGCTTCGACAATTGGTTTAAATGAATGTAAAAGTGTATTGATCTTAATGGAGAATATTTTAAAAAACAATAAAGACATATTCAATTATATATATTTGTTTTTATATGTATCAAATCTTAAGTAGCTACTCTCGTAGGATCCAGTGACTCTTGTTAACTTTGAATTTCTGAATGAATATTTAGTTGCCTATAATATATTTATCAGGCTCCAATTGCGCAAAATCTTCATTCAATGATAAATGATAACCCATATTGGCGGTTAAGAAGGTTCTGTACAGAATATATGACAAAGCGTACCAACGATTTTCATAAAAAAATAAAATAGATGCCTGTGCTTTTGAAGATAATTTCTATCAAATTCTGGATTTAATTTATTATTAATTTCGTCATAGTTTTGGATAATGTGAAGTAATTGTAATAAACATAGTAATCAAGTTCTTGCTTACAAATTTTTTGTACCTAAAATTATTCATCAGGATATTCACAGCCTCAAACAAACCAACTGCAATTTAAAATTTACGCAGAGAGATACATATAAATATCAAATAATAAATAATAATCTATGTAAAACTCTAGCTCTGAGATGAATGCAAATTGCCAAAATCCAACGTTTTATACTTCGCTTATATCCCAGAGGTCAAACACGAAAATAAGAAAATTATGGAAGTAAAGCCAAGCCTCATCTTAACTAGGCATTGGCGAGGTATTTGACTTAGTGAGAGGGTGGAATCAGAGCTAAATTTCGGTGTTTAACTCTCTACCTTGATGCGATACATGTAAAATCAAAAATAAATCCCAAAGCGTGGTTTTCCTGATAAAATAAAGCGGAAATGAAAAATTCTTTGAATTTAGTTTCAAATACTTTTAGATAAATTGATTTTATGAAACTTCATCAGATCACAAATTGAAAAAAAACACTCAATTATCATAATTATTCAACGTTTAATAGAAATTACTCGTATCGATTAGAACGTTTTTCTCAGAGTATAAATCTTAACTCTTTATACTTTGTAATTGGAATCATGGTAGCTCTAATACCAGCCTTGTCAATCACAGATATCAGTAACTTTTATCCTCCAATCTTATTTGACATTCTACATAAATAAACTATAATCTTAAATATACAGGTTGTTTATTCGAAATAGAAAATTCGAATTTGTAATTTATAAATGTTTTATATCTACGTTAAACATCGGAGTTTAATCGAAAAAAGGTTTCTTATTAAAAATTTGAATGAGAAATCAGCTTTGATACTTTGATACTAACCGACCGATGCTGATCAGATAAAAAATATATTACAGATCCGGGCGTAGGAGCGATTCTAGACATATCATGAGAAACATCTTCCCCAAAGAAATCGTGAAAATTTGAATTAATATTTCTTATCTCTAAAATCATCAAGTAAAATGAGTAACTCAATATTTGGAAAATGTTTTCCAACCTTTTTTGTACCATGCCCTACCTTAGCCTACCTCAAAAATTATTACACATACATAATTTTTGAAAAACTGAATTCCTTCTAACAAGTCTATAGCATACGAATCTGAATTATTATTTGATGAAGTATGCAAATCAATACATGTAGAAATATACCTCACGATACTTTAAAATTGTCTTTACACGAATATTTTGCAATATTTAACAAAAAAATCGAGATCGACGCACGAGTGAAACTGAACTGCACTCCAAAAATGTTTGTAAACAACTATAGTTCTTCCAATATCAATTGCAGATTATAAAAATCCTTGCCAAAAATTTTGTTTGATTTACCATAGTCATAAATACATAAATAACTTGCTACAACTGAATATTAAATTATAAAACGTAAATAGAGGAGTAAAATGTATCTGCCTGTAACCGCGTTTGGTTTAAACAGAGTGCTAGACGTGAACTGAGCCCTTTTTGTACACCGTTCGTCTATTAGAACTTTGGTAGCCTTTCATTTGACGCAATTAATCTTGTCGCCATCGAACTATCCTTGACGATTGTTGTTGGCATCCATTTATTCAGTTTTTTCTGTTTAAAACCACATGCTGACAAAACTTGACGTTTCTAAACTGGTGTAATTGTATTCTGGATAAACTGCTACCTTTTGATGTATTACTTTTAATGTCTGTTCTCTTTATATAGATTTGTCAACTGATTTCAGTTTTTCTTTACATGTTTTTCGGTTCTGTAAAGGATCCACAGCAACCCCTTTCGTGACTACTCGATAAATGGAAAATTTATTTACTCTAGTGAATTCAGCAATTCTTATTATAATTGCATTTTCAGATTGTTGCATATTTTCCTTTTTTAAACATTCAAATATATTTAAAATAACTGCTATGTTTGTAAATCTTTATTATTAAATTCATACTTGTCTTTATTCTCACTACACTTCATTCGCGCATGGTCGCCATATTTCTATTTATTTTATTTAAAGAAATCTATGAATTAAATGCATCTCACCAAGCCACGCCACTGCTTATCGCAGAAAAATTTCAAGGAAGTTGGGCCTTTCGACAGCTTCGGCCAATAGAAATGCATTTATGTTTACGATTCGATGTTTTCATTGGTAAACAGTGAGTCCACGTGGACTGACGGTTTGTTTGATGTTATTTATTGATTGTTCCTCGCATAACAGTTTTTTGCAAATGATATTGAAAGAACTATACTGATATGTTGAATCGTATGCAACACTAAAAACCATTAGAGGATCCCTACTTTTTATACATAACTGTGTTAAGACATCTAAAATGTATAATAAGAAATATAAAAGTACGTCATAGGTACAAGTAATACGAATTTTCATTCCTAAAATTAAAGAATACTTAAAATAATACGCGGTTTAATATTTTTCCTTGAGAATATCTGCGTCAAAGGTACAGAAAAATATTTCGAAAGTGATGTTTCAACAGGATTAAAAAAAATCTATTGCATTATATATCATTTTAAATCTACGACTAATGAAGTCCACAGATTCTCAATAAGCGTACTCACTCTAACCCGCAGGTTTACATATGTTTGTCTTACTTGCACTCGCACTCGTTTTTCGCTCTGGCGAAATCAAAATATATTTTGATAAAGTCTGTTGTTATGTCAAAACGTTAATTTTTTATCAATCTCTAAAAAAATATTGAAAAAAACTAATCTTAAAATAGATGAGACCTAAAATCAACAATATTTAGAAGCAATACTAAATCTTATTTCTTACCTTCCTTAAAATTTTAGGTTAGTCTACTCCAGCCACACATGGCTGCAAGAAGTGGCTTTTCATTTTCAATAGGTATAGAGGATTTACTGTAGAAAGTTTCGTGACTTTTGAAATGACCACCTAAAATTAGTCACTGGTTCTGGGTCTAATGCTTTTTTGTGAACAGTATATATAAAATTCAGACCTCAACGTTGGGCTTGACTTAAAACAACTATTTTTACCCAAATCTTCACATGAAAAAACTGTCTTTGTAATTTATATAAATAGATTGATCACACTAAATTCAATTACATTTAATTGAGGCTAATTTTTCAAAGATAAACACACCTCAAAATCAAATAAAATTTAAATAAAAGTTATTTCTGATGATTCGAATTTGATTTTCAAACATGAACAGGCTTGTCATCAAGTTAGTCTTACTACTAGCTTTCACCAAGTCTTCTATTTATTATAATAAATTAATTGACACTACTAAAATAAGATTGGTACGTACTTAATTTTTCTATCGCCAATCAGAGTCGCGGTTGTTCCTTTTCAATACACCCATGAATAGCCCAGTTTATTTTGGTAGAATCAACTTCGGTTGGAGGTTATTACCACATTCATATTATTATAGTAATTTACTTAATTGTATGTTCCCAGTACTTTCGATTAGTCAAGTATATAACTACAATGTTATGGCGAGAAAAATTATAATGTATCAGTTATTTTTGATAATTGAATATTGTAATTAATAACAGTTCTAATTGTACTTTATTGAAATTTTCCCATTGGACAAGTAAAACTACCCACAAAAAAATTATAAAACAGCCGTTTAAGGAAACAATTTTTAAAATTGAAGAAACCATAGACAAATGAAACAACCCGTCAACTAATCATATTTACTCACCAGTCTACAAGGGTAGAAAGAATCATAATAAATGACTACGACCCGATTAACTCAGTTTCCTTATAATGAACGTGATTTAGACTAGTTTCCGAACATTAAAATCATGGGGGTTAACTCGAAAAGTCCTGGAACTTTACATTATAGATATGTGTTTATTGACCACTTTTACGTAACTTTGTGTGATATGAAAATATAGAGTATGATGAATTATGATACTAGGTACCTCGATCAACAATATCAATAAAAAAATTTCTGAAGTATTAGAATCCTGGTCATTTTTACTGGATTTCCTGTCCAGGTGTTCACTTTTGGAAGCAGTAGTATTACCAGTTGAGTTTTTAAAAAGATGTATCTGACTCATAATTTATTGCGTTTTTTACTATTTTACTTCGGTCAGAACTATTCGAAGATGGAAAAAGACAAATAACCTTGACGAACACCAAGGAGATGAAGTTTCGGATATAACAAAATGGAGGTTGTACAAGTGTTAGACACAATGAAAACCGGAAAATCAATCGACTATGATGAAATTGAATTGAAAGCAATAATGTTCCAAGACTATTTGTCATTTATATTTAAAACGATTCCTAAAAAGAAAAATTCTAGATAGTACAGGTAAATTGGGCGATTTTGAGCTAAACCTTTAAATTAAATTGGGCGGTTCTGATTTTCTAGATTCTAGGAAGTTTTGGGATACTGAATACGTCTAGCAACAATTAACAAAATAACTGTCACGTAATTTCGAAATTTTGGGCTCTCAAAAATTTTTGAAACGCGAATAACTCGAAAATTATAAGGAATTCGAAGTGCTGTAAAAATGTAAAGCACAAAATTCTCTACAGATTGATCTGCAAGCATTTTTTTCATAACCTCAAAATTTTCACCGTAAAATGGGTTCATGTGAACGATAAATCTCTCGTTGGATTTGCTTGTTTATATGGCAAGTGTTGAAATATATCCATTGAAATTTCAAGTGCTTATGTGGTCAATATACCTCTTCATCTCGCAAGATTTCCTAAAAAAAAGTCGAAAATTATGCTTACTTACCCGAGTAGAAAATAGAGATCTTAAATAAAATGATTTTTTGTAAACGAAGTAGTTTTCCAAGAGTTAGAGTAGAAATAGTGGTTCCAACGAAAAACTGACTGAAATTTTCTGCTCTATTTTTTTTGTTCGTGCAGTTTTCTTCGAATCCTTCTTATTTTTCTAGTTATTCGCGTTTCAAAATTTACGAGTTCCAAAAGTTCGAAAACCCGTGCCCGTAATTTTAATAATTGTTGCTAGACTTATCCCAAAACCTCCCAGCAGGCCGTATAGGCCCACGGCTCATTTCTTTTCTCTAACTCCCTTTGTTCCCGGCTGCTCCAGTTCGCTATTTCTGACTTTGTAAGTCTTCCTTACAAGCATCTAGCCATTTCCTATGTGGACGCTCTCTTCTTCGTATCAAGCCCATTTTCACTCACCTGTTTTCTTCCATTGTGACTATATGCCCCAAACCAACGCAGTCTGACTGATCATATAACCTTTTAATCTCTGCATTCGTTATTCTTCTCTATTTATCTTTTTCCACTGATATCCCTCCTCTCTTTCATGCATTTATCCTGTTTTCCTCTTTCTTATTCACTGTAGGTTCTATAACTGTCCTGTAAATTCTTAGCTTCTCTACCCTTGAGATAGCTTTGGACCTTAATAGGTTTCCTAGAGCTGTTTTATTGCCTCTTGCCAATCTCTTGTACCCTATCGGACCGGAACTCTTTGTTTTGCTCTGTTGTGATTTTTAATTCGTTGTCACCAAATAATATTTATAGATAAAGAACGAATAGATCCAAGAAAATGAACAGTGCCTGAATATTTACGATTTTAGTCCTGAGTTGAAAATACGGCTGGAAAGATAAATTGTCTTAACTAAACTATGAAATGCACAATGACGAAAATAGATACTTGATCCCTTGAGTGTTTTGAAATGTGATTAACGAGACCCTACAAAAGAAAAGACAACCGCAGCATCTGAGACTTCAACTTCTAGTAATAATATTTTCGTAGCTGAAAAATTCGAGAGATTGATTTAATATGTTTAATAATCAATTATTTAGAGCGGCAGCTTCCAATAATTAGATGATTGCCAACTTTCAGAATGAAGCTGGCACCTAAAGCAAGAAAGTTGGAAGTTAATAACTTCCTTTTTGTTAGATAGATCATTCCTGTTCACATTACTAATGAGGTTGGATAATCAGTAGCGAACCATTTTAATGAAGAAATATGCGGGAACAAGCGAACATTTAAAGAGAATTGTGAATACTAATTTGCTTGTCCTAATAGACAGCACTTTGATAAAATTTCGAGGAAAGATTCTGTATAAATCATATTTTGTAAATTTAATGTAATAGTTTGATGAGCTCACTCTATCACGTACTTTACAATAACAAAATGTGTATTTATTCTGTTCAAATATAATATTATACTACTTGACCTTCAGGATACATAATTATCGTAGGATAAAACTATATTCCACCTATATTTAGATTTGGAAACATCGTATTTTTGAATAGAAATTAGGTCAAGTGGTACATCATTTTGATACGCTTTTAATATATTTCCAAAACTAGTTACCCCGACTCAAAGGGTACTGCTAAAAGAACTAGTTAAGCTTTCTAATACATGGCCTTGGATGATCTCAACATTTTCGAACTTTAATCAGCTTATTATTTTTTTGAGGGCAGTTTTCAAATAATAGCGTCCAAATTTACAGATACGTAACTAGAACTAGACTACACTGAGCTGCATATTGACTTTTTTTTCAATAGAAATAATTAGTTTTTAAATTGATAACCTGTATACATCGAATATACAAATTCAGTTACTACTAAATTATATAAATTTTGTTTAATTCTAATTATTAATACCTTTATTCATTCTTAAACATTAGATATGGCACTTGGATTGAACCAAATCTGTTCATATAATCTACTAACTATTAGAATTATTTGGTTAGATTACGTCGAAGTTTGAAAATAATCATCGAAAGAACTGATATTAACAAGTTGAAACTATGAATAATTGTTTTTTGCTGCGTTACGAAGTATTTACTTTGGTCTAACTACCATAATTGAACCAATATTTTCAAAATTTATATTCGAATTTATAATTGAATTGAATACGGAAGATTTATAACTAGAAATGTATCATATTTGGATTGTTAGGTCCAATATTAATCAAATCAAAATCTAGATTAATTAAAAAAATGGAATATTTTAAAAAATTAGTACTTAATTTAGATTCCCTATTGAAATTTGATCTTTATTTTTTCAAGGACTGTCATATATATTTATTTCAATTGATAATCCTAAAACCGTGCTACCTCGACAGAAATTCACATGTCTAACCTATTTGATTGTGCTCACAGAATAAAAACAATTCCTTTAATTAAATTTTAAAATATGCTTTTGTCTTGCACTACCCGGTATAATCATTTAACTATCAACCTCCGATTAGCTATAAATAAAATACAAGTTTATATAAAACAATAATTCTATTACCAGAAGATTGGTATGCCAAAGAGATTGAGACGTTTGTAATATCTGTGGACAAGCTTTTCAATATCCTCTTAAAAAACAATTGCTGCTTGAAGCTTCTGGAAATTCCGTAGACAAAACAGTAATGGTGAATCTGCGGTTTTCATTCTGTCAACTCGTTGAACCAGGTCATCTGAAATGATAGATTTTCATCCTTGACTCCCTTCATCGTGCACACATTTAAACTTTCGACACCATTCACGCACAACACCATCACTCATGAAGTTTTCCCCATACACACGACTCATTTTCTAATGGATTTATGCAGCTCTAGGGCAGACAGGTTTTCGTGACTGTAGCACAACGCCGACTGACGCCTGAATGTGAATAATGGCGAAGTGTGTAGTGCGAGAGCTTCGCAGTCGCCTACTGCGCATGCTCGCGTGGCGTCTACACGAAGCGATCGGAGGTAAAAAAAACGGCGTCCGTATATACAAAACCTATTATACTAACTACGGATAAAAATCTTAAATGGAACTCTCACAAACTGAATATATCATATAATTTTATACTTCATCCTGTTGAATTCATTTGTAGGAGCAAACTCGAGTGTGAAATTATGAATCGACAACTATGAACTTCTTTATTTATTCTAAAACTTAATATTACGGTGAGGCAGAACAGTTTGCTCATTTGGATTTGCCGTCCCATTCAAGGTTGATGTAGCTCTTACAGAAAAAATGAAGTTTGATTCGTTAAAAATATCTGGATTGAAGAAATTTCATTTTGTTGCGCCATGTATATTTAGAATTGTGAGTTATACCCGACAATGTGTTGTCAAAGAGTTCAAAAGTAGATTCGGAATAAAATGAGAATTATGAATACCTGATTTCAAACTGTCTCGACATAAACTTCCCATATTGTAATTGATACTGCTCATAAATTAAAATCAAATTTTTTTATGAAATTCAAAAATATGCTGTTGCTCTGCACCACTCGGTATAACAATTCAACTAGCAGCTAATATGTACAAAAATCTATTAAACTTAATAAGGATTAAAATCTAAAATGGCACTTGAATATTTTATGTACACATAAATTATAGTTTTTGCCTTAAATCTACAATGGCACTATAGAATTATTAAAATAATTTTCTTATTCCATTTTTAAATATCATACTTTTTTTGTAAACACAAATATTGCATTTCATGCATTGAACATAATTTTCTCCTATCAACAAAACTGGTTTGACTATACGGCCAGCCAGAATCAAAATTCATTAAAATGTAGGTTTGAACCAACCAGAGTTGCGCTGACCCACATAACGTCATATGTTTTTATAACAATAAATATTCTCAAAATATAACTCACAGATCAGACAATATTCAATTCATTCAATATTTTGAACTTATTTCATGTATTTCGTTCTCGCAATGTTCACCAAACTTTTCTTCTATCAGTTCCAATGGTCATTCCAAATATTTAGGTGTTCAATCTTTTTTATGTTGATTGTGGATATGAGAAAGTAGAGGAGTTTTGATCTTTTGAGCGATAAATTTTATTGTTATAGCTCGTATTTTCTTTTACTTTTCTTCTACTTACTCAATTTCTATTGCTTTTTCAGCATATTTTTATTGTGATATTAGAAAGTAGGAGAAGACAAAACAATAATAAACTAAGCTACTAAGCACACTGTATACTACTATTACACAATTACTTTGTGACATCTTTTGGATAACCAAGTTATCGTCTTCAAAGAAAAAAGTTTACCTTACTTCAATATGAATACCACCAGAAAAAATAACTCATTAGATCAGGACTGAAGCCTTTAAAAATGTTTGATAATGAGGTGCTTGAAAATGGAATTCAAGCATGGTCGCCGCTCTGGAATTAAATACTAAAGGAGTATTCTACGTAAGAACTTCTTCAGATGAAGACACACTCATTCTAGAGTATGAATAAACCTTTCTTCGTGGGTTCTAAGTAGACCAAATAATATGTGAATCTGTCTACGTATAAGTCTCTTTGCGTTAACTGTAAGAATACTATAATAATAAAGTAAAGTTAAAGAAGTATTCTATACAAGAAGTTCGTTAAATGAAGACACACTCATTCTAGAGTATGAATAAACCTTTCTTCGTGGGTTCTAAGAAGACTAAATAATGTGTGAAGTTGTCTACGTGTGAGTCTCTTTGAGTTAACTGGATGAATACTATATTCAATTTTCCTCAGCTATTTATATGAATATTTCCAGACAATAATTGCCAAGAGTACATTATCTTCCATATTTTGATCTAAACTAAAGCAGAGAAACGCTTAAGCGTGGCCATGTGCAAAGAATTTACCACATCTCCAAGATCAGGACGCAAGCATGGTAGTAGACTAAAATATCTTGTACAATGGTAACTTTTTTAATAGATTATTTTTAGTTAATTCTTGAATATTGTGGCTTCTCAACAATTTCAAACTACTAAGAGTTGACTTCCATTATCCGTTTATTGGAATTAACTTAATATTTCTAATCCAAATTTCATTATTATTAATGTTTATTAATTATTTTTTGAAAATATATACCAAAACACATTGATTCATGTATAAAGATGAGATTAACTAGTTTTTCAAAACAGATTTTGATCGGTTTTTGAGAAATAACTACTTTCTTGGCTAAATGCCGTGACAAATATTGATTTTTGTTTTTCTGGAAAACGTTGACTTAATCGACTTCGTTATATATGGATTTATAGTCAAAAGGAGTTTCTCATTGACAATGTTCCTTTAACGAAATATTTTGAATTCTAAGAATTGTGCTGTTTTCAAGTGAAAATACAAACTTTCATATTTTTGCCTTGAAATATATATCATTTTTTAAGTGAGAGCTGTTAAATCCAAACTCACTCCTTCCAATAAAATGTTTGTTAGAATGTTTTAAAGTGAACAACCTCCATTTTTTTAAAATAATGGAAATGTATCTTTATTGGTGAGGTGCGAGGAGCGCACGTGCATCGAGCGCACAGGCACATTTAGAAAACATTTAGTGCATCTAGCGCACACTATCAGAGAGATCGTTCGATGAGTGCGCAAGAAAATTTGATCTGCCGAAGTGAGTCAGCAGATTTTCCAAAATGAGCAAATGTTATTATATTATATTAAATATTTTTTCCAAGAATGACTGCATTTTTGTTCGAGTATTAGGTTCAAAATAATTTAAAAATTGCATATTTTGAATTTTCCACAGGTTAAGTCAGGTTAGGTTAGTTTAGGTTATGTTAGATTATGTTATACTATAACTATAATCACATTGATGAGACAGTATAACTTTTTGGTACTCTATTGTTAACTCTTTTTCTTCTTGTAATTACATTTTAAGATACCACCTTTATACCTGCAAATGTGTGCTAGATGCCCTCGACTGACCAGCGCTCGATGCACGCTTTCATCTTTTTAACCGAAAAAAAAATTCTGTTGGGGCAAAAGCATGGCTTGTATTGTGGTAACTATTCGATTTGAAAATTCGATTATTTAAACTTGACCATAGAAGCATCAGTCATTATTGACAATAATAATAGACTTCACGTTTCTCAGGTTGTTAATAAGACCATGCAAAGTTTAAAATACTTGAAATAGTTGAAACAATTGGAAATATAACATAATGTAGTTCATTTCATAAAATATGTTTTGATAAAATCGATATGTCGTTTCGAAAAAAAAATATTAAATTGTGATATGAATATAACTGAACTTCATCAACAATCTTCATATCTTTAACACAATTTTTAATTTTTCTGATTTACATTCATATTTAGAACATTCAATAACAAAAGAAATAATTATTTTAGTAATTTATATAATGCATCTTCTATTCTTTATGAAAATGAAATTTTGATTATATGAATACGCAGTAGGAGATTTAGCAAAATCAAATGAGAATGATAATTTAAGATCATTTATCTTAAACGACATCATTTTTATATGTTTGAACTAATTGCTGGATTCGCATTTGGTTTTCAATTTTTATTTTATTTTTTTTTTAAGTAAAAATTAAATTAAATACGTTTGAGTAGGTTTGTCTTTGACAGCAACCTGGTTATCTAGTTGCTCCAATTCGTCAACGGAGTTTGAACTTGTGCTGCAGGTTGCATCATGGTTGGATGCTGGTCGAATTATTGTCTGATAGTGCCCACTCGTACCATTTCTGGAACAAAACAGGCGGTTTATTTCTTATTCGTTGTTGATAAACAAATAATCAGTAATGTTGTTTAATGTGATGCTGATTTTCTCGTTCTAGGACTAGGTCATTATCAACGATTCAAGAAACACTGTATTTAGTATTGATCTTTATTTTTTTACATAAATATGATCGTTGTCGATAGCTGACTCAAACTTTATTACAAAATACAAAATTAAAATATTCTTTTAGTCAAACAATGTTAAAAACTTCAATTTATTATTTACTATATTATTTTGTGATTTCTATTTTTGATAATTATTTTTCAAAACTGGTATTTGGAATAAAAATACGTGATGACTGCAATGTTATTGTCAATGAATAAAAGGCGTCATTTCCAATTTATTGGTAATTTTCCAGGAATTCTAGTGCTTCGAAATAATACGCTTAATTTTAATATTAAAGGTTTTCCTAGCGACGTGTTTTTTGCGCAGCAGGTACCGGGTTTATCCCAATTGCGTTGGCAGGGGCGTGAAACTTATCACGCGGCGTTTTAATGTTTTCCTAGCAAAGCGTGTTTATCTGTTCAGTTGACGGACTGTCGGACAACGGACAGTGTCCATTAAGGACTCGAGATCATGCGATGCCGGATTTTAATATTGAAACTTGGACGGAATAACGGCCCCGATTTTTTATACTATACATCGTACCTGAAGCTTAAACACGTCTGAACATACACCCATGCCATCAAGATCAAGGAATTTATTTAATATGTTGAGCCCCAACCAAACTTCACAAACTTTCCCCTGGGCCCAAAAATATTTTTTGTTTTTGTACTCCATGTGTGGTGTTAAAGAAAAATTTTTTCGTATGCGTGCATAGGCCCGAACAAGGCCCGAGGGAAAGTTTACGACTAAAACTTTTCTATAGAATATAAAAAACATCATTTTTTGCACTTTTCATTGGAAACAAATCTTTTCATTACCTCATGGTGGTAGACCTTACTTACAGTATGAAAGAACAAAATTTTATTTGCTTTTTTATCTTTTGAACGATGATCTATGAAAAAGATTTCTTATTTAGCAGAAACCATTCGTTAAATTTTGATATGATACAATCCAAAATACTGGACAATCAAAACGAGCTGGGCAAGAAAAATAAAGTTACCCTGCAATGTATTTCGATGTAGAGGAAACAAAATAGATGATAGACTCGCTAAGTATGGACAGAAAAACTTTTCATAAAACTTTAACCCTTTTGTAAAAACAGCTATCAACAATACAGGAAGCATTGCAGAAGATGTTCAATAGAAATAAAACCAGCGCCTCACATATCATTTACGACGTATAGTGACAGTGGCCCCAGAGTTGTCATGTCACCTTTCTGTGTTATCATTTGTACCTTGACGGTTGCATTACCCTGTATACTACCGTAATAGATTAGTGACAATCATTGTCCAGACGTTTAGTTCCTCTTTTTCGAACTGATAACTTCTTACCTTCATAAATTGAGTTTTAAGACCTTCAGTGCCAGATATTCATCTGTCCTTATGGTATTTTTCTTCCACCTTGTTTCCACTGGGATTTGTTTTGGCAGTAATTGGTTTCCTCCCTTAAACATATCGGTCTTCAATTGCTTCTTCTAAAGATTCATTTAGTTCCTGGATATTTTTAGCCACTACAAATCGTCCGCTTCAGTATCAGATCTTTATCTGTCCATATAATGCCACTCTGAACCTTGATCATATTTTTTTAATTGGTTTTCTTATTTCACCTAGTTTCCACTGGATGATTTGTTTCGGAAGTCATTGGTTTCCCTCCTTGAACATATCGTCTAAAGATTCATTTAGTTCCTGGATGTTTTCAGCCACTACATATCGTCAGCTTCAGTACCAGATCTTCATCTGTCCTTATAATGCCATTCTGAACCTAATCATATTTTCTTAATTGGGTTTTTTATTTCACATAGTTTCCACTGGATGATTTGCTTCGGAAGTCATTGGTTTCCCACCTTGAACATATCGTCTAAAGATTCATTTAGTTCCTGGATCTTTTCAGCCACTACATATCGTCAGCTTCAGTACCAGATCTTCATCTGTCCTTATAATGCCATTCTGAACCTAATCATATTTTCTTAATTGGGTTTTTTATTTCACCTAGTTTCCACTGGATGATTTGTTTCGGAAGTCATTGGTTTCCCGCCTTGAACATATCGTCTAAAGATTCAGTTAGTTCCTGGATATTTTCAGCCACTACATATCGTCAGCTTCAGTACCAGATCTTCATCTGTCCTTATAATCCCATTCTGAACCTAATCATATTTTCTTAATTGGGTTTCTTATTTCACCTAGTTTCCACTGGATGATTTGTTTCGGAAGTCATTGGTTTCCCGCCTTGAACATATCGTCTAAAGATTCATTTAGTTCCTGGATGTTTTCAGCCACTACAAATCGTCCGCTTCAGTATCAGATCTTCATCTGTCCATATAATGCCACTCTAACTTTGATCATATTTTCTTAATTGGGTTTCTTATTTGACCTAGTTTCCACTGGATGATTTGTTTCGGAAGTCATTGGTTTCCCTCCTTGAACATATCGGTCTTCAATTGCTTGTTATAAAGATTCATTTAGTTCCTGGATGCTTTGAGCCACTACATATCGTCCGCTATTCTACAAATGATCTTTTCCACTCCTACTTTACATGTTTTGACCTAACTAAACTTCCTGATTTCATCCTTCATGTTGTTAAACGAGTTCTCTACTTCATATATTGATAATTTTTACCAATAAGAAAAATAAACTTGAAGAAGAACATCAATAAACATCATTTCATCAAGCGAAACTTTTCCCAGGGTACGGGACGGTCCCATGGAAACACAAAGCACCATATTTTGTAATCTTGCAATTATTCAAAGTTTTGTTTGCTTTTTTAACTTTTGATCGATGATCTATATTTTACGGGTATGTAAAGTGTAGAGAAAAGTGCGATGTGTTTTCCAAAATATTATATTAGATGAAGGTAACGTGAAGGTAGCACAAAGTTTTTTGTTTCACAATAGAGGTCATGGAAATCATGCAAAAAAAATCAAATGGAGTGTAGGGTAATGTTTCGAAGACCCAGGACGGTCCATCAAAACTGTAAAACACATTTAAATATGGACCCTTGGGCCGTGGAGAATGGAATAAAATAAGTCGTGCAGTTCACAGGACCACTCCGAGACGTGGGAAAAGTTTGTAATAAAATACGTCGTGCAGTTCACAGGACCACTCCGAGACGTGGGAAAAGTTTGTAATAAAATACGTCGTGCAGTTCACAGGACCACTCCAGGACGTGGAGAAAGTTTGTAATAAAATAAGTCGTGCAGTTCCAGGACCACTCCGGGACGTAGAGTAAGTTTGTAATAGAATACGTCGTGCAGTTCATAGGACCACTCCGGGCTGTCGTGAACGTTCAGTTTGTCTATTTTTCATGTACAATTTTCTACTTTTCACAAAATGTCGCAGCATGGGAATGATTACTTTAGTAATTCACACATTGCTGCTGTTATTTCTTCACTGTCAAAAAAAATTGGAAAATTTCCTTTGTAATGGAGTGTGATGGTGAATATAGTTTGAGAGTATTGGAGAAGGGATAGTTTTTGGTAGAAAAGCAGCAGGAATCGAAGTGCGCAAAGTGAATACTTAATTTAAGGGGTTATAGTTATTGGATGATGGGTAACAGCTTTTGCAACATTATCTGCCTTATAGTGAAATTTGTTCCAGAAAGGATCAAGTATCGATATGTATTGAGGAACAAATGTACTAGATTTCTAATTGTTAATTAGGATGTAGTAGTTTTATAATTAAGTATCGACTTGATCAATAATCAATTGTACAGGATACATCGTTTGAATAAATTCTGTACTTGACGGTGCATAAACTACAACAATTCCTACCAAAAATTTGCATTTTAATTGAACCCACACCCATTAATCTCTGCGTATTTCGCAAATGTCGTAAAATTGCCTCAGAATTAGAATTTAACTTACGTTATATGCCTCTCACAAATTAGTCAGAGTAATTGTTGAGTAAATCACTAGATATAGTACTTTCGATCAGGGACGTAACTAAAATATTTAAAAACCAATTTTTATTGCATAATTGATGAAAAAGTTCAGGAATTATGATGGCTATGAAATATTTTGAAAAATAATAGAGTTCTATAACAAAAAATACCTGAAGAAATAATTTTAGTTTGAACATGTGTTATGACTAAACAGAAAATGTGATATGACATAATATATTGATACGAACACTGAATTTTAATGATCCTTTCACTATGAATTTCGGTGTAGGTTTAATTTTTTTATTTATACATTGCGGTAAACCGAATAGAATGAATTGGTTATTTTGTTTACCGTACATAATCAAAGTTAAATCATGAATTGACATTTTTCACGTGATAATTCAACCCCATTCAAACTAACATTGACGAGTAATTGTTTCGTCATATCCTAGTCAAAGGATTTTGGACTTGGATATGTATTTCGATCCTTATAACTGAGAAAACCCGAATTTGCAAAGCATATATTTTGCATATTACAATCTTTCTAAATATATTTTCATATCTAACAGCATATTGTGCATAATTGAACAAATTTTGAAAGTTGTAGAGTTTACGCAGGTGTGTGAAAATAATTTTATAAAACTGCTATTTTGAAACAATTATAGTCCTTCCAATAACAATTGCAAAGTATTCGTTAAAAAGCAATCGAATCATTATAAATTGGACGGAATTATACGCCGTTATCTAGACAGATGCACTTAATTTTAGTCCTACTTGGAACTTAGAAAAAAATCATTATTATACCTCATTAATTCGCTGCAACTGAATATTAAATTATAAAACATAAATAGACGAGTAAAATGTACCTGCCTGTAAGGGAGTTTGGTTTAAACAATATACTAGACGTGGACTTAGTCCTTTTTCTACCCCAATCGTTTTTTTTTTCTGGAAAACGAAATTTCGAAGCAAAAACCATTCGGTTATTGCTATCCGTTCATTCAGTTTTTTGTGCTTAAAACCACATGCTAACAAAACTTGACGCAATGTTTCTAAACTAGTATAATTGTATTCTGGATAATCTGCTACCTTTTGCTGTATTACTTCTAATATCGCAATCCTGTTCTTATATAAATTAAAAATTATCCTACGAATAAAATCTTGAGTAGCTTTGTCAACTGATTTCAGCTTTTCTTTACATGTTTTTCGGTTCTGTGAAAGATCCACAGCAACTCGAATAACTTACTATGTTTGTATATCTAAATCTTACCAAATTCATACCTGTGCAATTTCATTGTCTTCATTCGCCCATGGTCTAAAGAACGTCATATTTCTATTTATTTAAAGAAATGCATTTATATTTATGATATTTTCATTGTTAAACAGTGGAGATGATGAGTCCACGTGGACTGACGGTTTGTTAGATGTTATTAATTGCTCTTCGCATAACTTTCTTCTGCAATTGATATTGGAAGAACTATCTAACTATCTTTCATTGCAGTTCTTAAGAAACTAATCTTGAAACAGTTAGACAAACTGTATGGATATTCTCGGTCTCAAAGTCAAAATAAATTGATTTAAACCCTTAACCCTGAGTTTTGTTGGGCGGTCTGCATTAGGTGTAGATCACTTTGTGTCGGTTTTTCTTTAATTTGTGCTTCTAAATAGATAACAACGGTTTGTGCTGTTGTATTAGTATTGAAGTATTTTATTGATTTTATTATTTAAATGACTGAAGTCAGTTTTGCATCAATATGGATACAAAGATCTACAAATAAAATTTTTTTTAATCTCGAAAAATAACAGATATTAACAGGGCCAACTAATTCTGAGAAACATTTTTCTTCTTTACAGGCTTTTTTTTTAATTAATGTTATAATTTCACGGAGTAAAGGAAGTTTCTACTTTTAAGTAATTTATATTTTGTTAATATATACACAAACTTCTTAATTTTATATAATGTATAATATAATGCATAACGATCATCTCCAATTGTGATTGCTTTTAGTTTCCTATAGTCCACAACAAGTCGGAATTTTGGTTTTTGCAAGTATCTTTTTTGATAATATCCAAATATTCCTGGAACAAGGAGAATTAACATTTTTTGAATTTGTTTTTGGATTTCTACCCGATGAATCTCAGGATACCTTTATGATTTAGAATAGATTATAAATTCGCTTTTTATTTTACTAATGAAAAATGCCTTTATATTCTTGAACAAGTTTCGACCTAACAAACGAACATTTCCAGTATACATATTTAAATTAGGATTGAGAATTTGCTCGAATTCATCGAACGTCTCAATATTAATAGAAGGATTCAAATCCACTTTAAAATTAGATTATATTGGATTTAAAATTGTACATAAGGATTTATTACTTTCTACTTTAGTCAAGCATTCTGGGATTTCTAGTTTTCCAATATTTGTATATGGTATGATTACCATTTTCTACATTTTCAATATTTAATTTAATTTTTTGCTCGCAACGAGGAGACACAATTATACAATTCGTGGATCCCGTTTTGATATCAAAGTAAATCAATTTAATTCGACTGTGAGGAGTCTCTAACATATTTTCCTTTAAGTTTATAATCGCATCAATTTTTTTTTAAAATTATCTAATCCAAACAAATAATCAAAATGGTCGTGAAATTCTAAGTTGAGTGGTTCCTTATAATTTCGGGAATAGGAATGAATAGTTTTGTTGGCTGCTACCAAAAGCAGTTTTCACATGGAATGGTTTTCAAATGATAATAATGTTTCATTAGTACAAATCTCAATTTTTTGTATTTGTTCAAAATAAAGAAGACAAATTGATTTATCAACATGGATAATGCAGGTAATGTTGTGGATTTGTCTGATATATCAAATATGCAATATGAAGAGGAACTCGCAGAAATGCAAAATTATGAGTCGGTTGAAACTTTATTTAATATAAAAAAAGCGATGGGATGACTTTGTGAGGAATCAAATACCCAAATTTAACCAAATGTACAAGAAAACTATTTTCACCGTTTCAATCCTCATATTTAGCTGAATATAAATTTAATGCTGTGAATTATTTACTGATAAAAAAGAAGTGAGAAATCGTCTGGATATAACAGAACGAGGAGACTTGAAACTGTAGCTTACCAATTTGGAACCTAACAAAATATCTTTAATGCAGCATCAAGCGCAAGGATCTCACTAATTTTAAAATATTGATTTATTACAGAAACAATCTTTATTGAAATTATCTCGAATTTTAATTTTAGCTTTTTATTATATATTTTGAAAATTTAATTACTGTACTTCGTTAACAATTTTCTCCTAAAACCCATCATTTATATTTCTTAATTGAACAATTTTTCAATATTAAAAATTATGTATATGTTATATAGGGGGGCATAGGAAATTTAGGAGGGCTTGGGTGGAGCGTGGCACAAAAAAGGTGGAAAATACAGTTGAACCTCTCTGATCGGGCACTGCCCAAGTCCGTTATTCCAGTAATCCGGAAGGGATTACAAGGAAAACATTGCTTCATTTTGCAAAATCATTGAAAATTTGAAAACCTTAAGAAAAACATTGAAAACTGGTTCCTCCAAGAGCGAAACAAGCATAGACTGATCACAGGAGAAGTTCTCAAAGAAAAAGTTGGATTCTTCTACGATAAAATTCTACGGAAAGATGATTTTAAAGCCAGTAAAAGATGGCTTGACTATTCGTCTGCTAAGTATGACGGCGAAAAACTCTTGGATAGCCGCAGCGGTCGACTCATATAAAGATAAGTTTAAGAGGATCGTCAAAGAACGAGGCCTAACTCCTGAGCAAGCCTATAATGCAGGTAAGATATTTATTTTGGCAGCTTTTGCCTAAAAAAACATTTGTCCATCGTTTCTGAAACAAATGCTCCGGGCTGAAAACTGGCGAAAGAAAATAAAACGTTTATGCAATGTTCCAATGAAAGTGGCACACATAAACTGAATCTATTGGTGATTGGAGAGGTGAAAAATCCCTGGCCATTTATGTTGATTATAAAAACTAAAGTAAGGGATGGACGACGCAAGCTGTTTTTAAGGACTGTTTTTAAGGACTGGTTTTATGAATTATTCGTGCCATTAGTAAAAAAATTTCTTAAGAAAATGAAATTACCACAGAAGGCCTTGCTTATTTTGGATATTTGCCCTGGTCACCCAGAAGAACTTCTCTCCTATGCAATACAAAAAGCTTTGTTGTACAAGGTTTTGTGAATTTATCGAAAGGAACTTGAAAAATGTGGTTTTCTTACTTGCGAACGTTTGGGAAAATCTACCCGAAAAAGACCTAGTTTGTTCATGAAGCAACTTATGGCCGGATATGACACTGTTAGTGTAATAAAAAAAGGATATATAGAAAAAAATGATGCTCAAGATGTAAAAGAGGACGTTTCTCTTGCTACTAAAGAGCCCGAGAAAAATGTTAATCGTGAACTGATAGAGCTAAGAAAAATGATCGCCGAAAAACTTGATGAATGCGGGAATGTATACGTATTTTATAATTGGCACATGAGAGTTTTCGATGAAAGCGTAATGCTAACAAATCTTTAAATTTCCTTAATTGCCTCAGTAGTAAACCAAACAGGACTAAATTCAACATCTTATGAAATGACAAAATTTCTACTCGAATAAACTGACCAATCAAATGAATAGATATTTCGTTACTGTTATAATTTATTAAAAAAAGACATTCTTCAGAGTATCGTTTAATGGTTATAACTGTAAATAAACACACATTGTTCGCTCATTTAAAAACATCAATAAATGAATGATTTTCGCATGATTAACTGTTTCCTGTTATTTGTTTTTATATGAAAAACGACAACTCGTCCATTTAGGGACAAAATACACATAATAGTCAAATTTAAAACAAGATTCCATTAATTAACTAGACATACTAATAAAGTTGTATTGAGTCTACATTTTTTGTAATTCACTGCTCAAAAAAGTGGGCGATAACCTTCCTCGGTATGATACTATATTAGGTCTCGATGAACTATGGAATTGAAGTAATAAAAATTGTATCTATGACTATTTTAGGAAATGGTCAGCTGCAGACACTTGAATAGACAGGGGAAAATTATTTTTAGAACTGTACCTGAGACAATTAATTTGGTGATGATACTGCTTAATTAGTTTGTTATTCAATACAATTATTATAATACTGTGATCACAAATATTTGGTATTTTGGAATTAGCAGACCTTCTATTGGGGATGCTATTAGTAGATACTATATAAACTAACTGGAAGATATTATGCTGCAAAAACTTTCAGTCTCCTCGATTATTTTTTTTTTGTTACTCGTTCCGACGTTTCTTTGTAGTAAGAAAAAAACATCAACGGAATGAAATCTACTGTACAAACAATAGTTACAAGTAAAATCACTCAATTATCAAATAAAAAAATGGTTAGATCAGGTTACATCCCTCCGATTTCGTTAAAATTTTAGTATGTTATGAAGAAAATGTCGACCACCTCATCAAGAAAAAATCATGAAAGAGTTTTCGATAACAGCAACCCCTTGTTGCTTGTGATTGGATTTCATTTTTTAGAGTAGTATGTAGGTTAGGTTAGGTTAGGTTTCAAAGATTAATTCAAATATTACAATCACTGAAAAATCTATATAATTATATAATTACCGAAATTAAAATTGACTTGAAGATAACCATACATATTTCTTAACTGAGAGTAACTTCAGCAGCCTTTAGCTGCACGATCTACATATAAAACACTGCCTAAAATTTGGATGTCTTAGAGTGCGTAATATAGCCCGGTCAAATTAGACCAAAAAAATAAGAGTGAAGCTACATAAAATATCTGGGTTCATTACAATGCTGTAAGAGAAGTTTACTGCTGAAAATATATTGGTGAAACTATTAAATACAACAACTTTTTGAATCATTACATCTCAGAAACAGTGGCTTGTAGGAAAAAAAGTATTGATATGTTTTTTATGAATTAAATAAATCTCACCAAGCCACGCCACTGCGTATCGCAGGAATATTTCAAAGAAATTGTGTACATACATCTTTAAATAGTTTCGGCCAATAGAAATGCATTTATGTTTACGATTCGATGTTTTCATTGGTAAATAGAGTCCACGTGAACTGATGCTTTGTTAGATATTTACTGAATTTTATACTTTTATATCACAGACGCCGGAATATCTAACTTTCTGTGTGTAGATCGAACACAATATATTTTTTCTTATAAATTTTATAATAGCTATCAGAAACTGACACTTCTTAGCGACTTCTCTCACCAGTAGTTTTTGCTCTGAAATTCTAGTAATGTTGTCAAAATTATAGAAACATTTCTATCACACGTTATTGTGAATATTGAATTTTGAATCCCATGAATTTCAAGTTTTTACAAGAATTAAAACAATTTAAAGCCACCGCAAATCTTATTATCTAATTATCTAATTAATCTAATTAATTATTTCCCAGATGATGAATATATAAGCATTCGAAAGCTCGAGGAAAGTCATTGGAAATAATACATAAGTTTCGATATATCCAATGCATTTGCTCATTATTATCACCAAATATTTTAATGATACAAAAAATTAAATATAAAAACTCGATTTTTCATTACAAACATTAATTTCATTTCATGCCGTTTATCTAAATCCGATCTTATAGTGATCCCATAATTTCACATTTACTGTAAGGAAATAAAATAATGTTTCTGACCTGAATTCATAAACATTTACTTATTGCATGACATTCTAGGTATGACTAGTGCATTTTATTATATTTCTAAAAAAATGAGGTTGTCTTACACAATTTTAATAAATTCACGTTTTAAAATGAAAACAGAATTTTTTCACTAATTTCTGACACGTTTTGCTGATGGAAATATTTAGTTTCAGTAAACTTATGATATCAAACCTGTTTCACACAAATTGAAGTATATCTTATCGTATTGGTGGATAGTATACAATATGAGTCTCATTTTGTATCAATTCACTAGTTCAATTACAAGATGCTAGGATCTGCGGATTAGTATTTCCAATCGCAAATTTTTACATACAATAATAATGTATACAGGTTCCTCAATTTAGGCGTTGAGTTTGTTACATGACCGAAATGTTATACTAATGACTATTTGGCGTGTAGAGTACCCCACTCATTAAAAAAGAGTTGAATAGTTTATTGAAGAAATGGTTTATTAAGAAGGTTACCAACGAAAGTTACTCATTTATTCAAAGAATATCTTGACATCCTCAATCCAAAACGCAAAGTATTGCAAGTACAATACAAAAAAAATAGGAAAAATGGCACTCGTAACAAGAATTCCTAAAGTATATAAATTGCATTCCAACAAATTTGTAATTTTCCATGATTTATTAAAAGGTTATTAACCAGGGATTCTAGGAAACCAAAGTAGAGGGAAACGCTTAAAATAGTCAAGGAAATCTATTAAATCTATAAAAGTCTGAAATTATCTCGAAGTGAAACAAGACAGCGATTCAAATCTAGAACGACGAACCTGTACGAAGAGTTCAAAAAAATGACCAAACAAATCTCAGATGAATAAGTAGAAGGAAGCGCTTAAAATAGTCAGAAAAATCTATCAAATATATAAGAGACCAGATTAACTTCAGGGGTTGTTTAGTACTTTATTCCATTTTTTCTGAAAATTATATCGTAGTGAAACAGATTGAGTTGTAGTGAAAGTTCTGTTAGCTTTGACATACTCTTCTAATGTCCAAAAATTTGCTATCCTCATTACTTTATTACATTCATAAAAATAGGAGCAGTAGGCTTGACCTAATGAAAATTTATTTCCAATTCAATATCGTAACTTAATAAAAAATTAAAAAAAATTTCAGCCCTATATTTCAACATTGAAAAATTAGTACGAGGCATATTTTTTAAGTAAGTACCGTTTTGCGTTTCCGCCGCCGCAACCCCAAGGTCGGCGTTCCGCACATGCGCGCTGGTTACCTACATCTCTTGTCTACGCACTGACGCCAATACAGTCTGATTCTTCATTGTGTACATTGTTTACTGAGTGTTTAAGATGCCTCGGACAATCGTGAGTCCGCCGATTGTGAAGTACGGGCTGTTATACGATTTCTTAGTGCTAAAGGCGTAAAACCGATCGATATTCATCGTGAGATCTGTGAAGTAGAAGAAACAACAATCCAAGGAATGGCGACATTCATCATCACCCAAAAAAGTGAAGTTTAAGCAAACAATTTCTGCGCGGAAAATCATGTGCACAGTTTTTTGGGACAGAGAAGGAGTATTGCTAGTGGAGCTTCGGCCTCGTAATGAGACAATCAATTCAGCGTCTTATTGTGAGACATTGAATAATCTGCGTCGTGCAATCCAGAACAAAAGACGTGGCAAGTTGAGTGAGGGTATCGTTTTGTTGCTTGACAATGCCCGTCCACATGTGACTAATCGGACCAAAGATCAAACTCTAGATCATCCTCCCTACGGCCCTGATCTAGCGCCCAACGACTACCATTTGTTCCTGCACTTGAAGAAACACCTGGTCGGTCAACGTCTTCAAGACGATAACGAAGTCAAAACAGTTGTGATACAGTGGTTAACAAGTCAGGCTGCAGAATTTTATGAGGACGGTTTTCAAAAACTGGTGCCACGTTATGACAAATGCCTCAATATTCACGGAAATTACGTAGAAAAGTAGATCAAGGTACAGGCTTTCATGTAAAAATAAAATTATTGCTATATTTTTGCACTTCTTTTTTTAATTCCAAAACGGTACTACTTAAAAAATATGCCTCGTATATTGGTGTGAATCGACATTATCAAGGAAAGTGTGAATCATTCCAGAAGATACTTTCAGTCTCTGAAGACGATAACTTGGTTATCGAAACGCGCGTCAGACAGTGTAATCGTGAGTGTTTAGTGTAAACAGTATATTCAATATGAATATCTTCAACGGCTCCATAAATTCCAACTTAATTCCAGAAGATATGTTGAAAAAATTAAACCAAATTTTTTGGCTATCTATAACTTCTTATATTTATACGTATACAAAAATATTTGTTATAATTAGATCCTGCAAACACTTAAAACCAATTTCATTAGGTTGTACATGATTTAAACCAATTGTGACATCTGCAAAGTGCTAATTCATTCACGTGGTAATGATATCTTCAGATATAAATCTTAAGTTGTTATACAATTTGTTGTGTATTTTCAGCAACAGACTACTAAATTACAAACGTTACATGGTGACTTAAAGAATTATCCTGATAAAATATTTTAGCTTTTACAGAAAGAAGTTTCAATGGAATCTCTTCGCTAATTGGTCTACCCATCTTGAGACAACCCCTCAACACACCTCTTCCTAAATTTTTTTTAATCATCGTCTGAATATTTATTCAATGATTCAAGATACAGCGTAGGTCACTTCTCTATAGATTCAATGAAGTGTTTGACATTATCTAGGAAGAGAGTTACTGGCATTTTTAGAACATCCCAATAACTTGAGGTTCGTCCCAAACCCCAAAAATAGTTTTGGGATTAAAAGTTGTATGTATGCGCCTAGTCTAAGACATCTAAAAAACAAGATTCATCAAATCAACCAAACTGTGCGTGCAGATCGTCGAATGAACATCCGGATGGTTGCCGAGGCTGTAAACGCCGATAAAGAAACGGTTAGAAAAATTTTACACGAGGAATTACACATGACAAATGTTTGTGCGAAGTTGGTGCCAAAGAATCTGACTGTTGACCAAAAGCTCTTGCGTCCACGGGTCTGCTCAGATTTCTTTGAAAGATTAGAAAAAAATCTGCTTTAAAAGGGACCAGATTTGGGTCGATAGAAACGACGAAGCAAAAAACGGCAGAGCTCATGAAGGCCTTCACGAAGAAGACTTCCAGCACTGCTTCAATGAACGGAAAAAACGTATGGAAAGGTATGGGGCATTGGGAGGGGGGTATATTGAAGGCGAGCCATCGAATGTAGAATAATTTTTATAATTAAACTCTTTTTCGTAACCTGTCTCGTTATTTAATAGCCAGATCTCCTAATTTAAATGTGTCAAAAAGATATCAAGATGAGGTACATTCGAAACTAATGATTGTATATAAATTGGTATGAAAATAAAATTTACCTATTCTTCAGTTGTCAGATACATACAAAACTTATGATAATCGAAACCAGGTTGAAACATTCTTATAGAAATAGTATTCATATAAAGTTTTGTTTATTGGTTCATATTATTTATTTCATTTATGACTCCATTGATATTAATTAGTCCAGTGATTTTAGACGTTGTTGTAGTGATGATGTGAAAAATCGATAGCTAAAAAAGGTCAGAAGGTCATGAAAATCAGTTTTTCGCAAGTATCTCGCGATCTATTGCTCGGAGGTCCTTAGCGGTAATTATTGGTTAATTGTGGTATTGGTCAATAGTGGTTGTTCCTAGTAGAATTATCTACAAAAAATGTTTCTTGCATTTTTCTGTAAAACCACCGTTTCCTGAGTAGAGGGCTGAAAAAGAGACTAGACTCACATACGGTCATGTATACCGAACACAAAGGCGTAAACTGCATTGCTTTTTAATATACTTATCTTCTACAGATTTAGGAACTTGAAGTAAAATCTGTAAATAGCAACCACTAGTGGATAAACCCTATTACACTCAAGTAATTCGTGCTGTGCCTGCCGTGGTTGTTATGCTCGGGAAAGATGTACCTTGGTAGTTGATTCCACAGGCTTGCACTTCTTCAAAAAATTGAGTCTCGATAAATTGAACTTCTGGATGTCTGCAGGCGAAGTCGATATTCATAATCCTATCGAGTAGGTCTTGCAAAAAATGTTCTAGGTGGGATTATGTTAGCCAGCTCAGAAGAGCATTTGCCGAGGTACTATCGGTAAAACACAGTCAGGTCGGCGGCCTTTCTTCTAAGCTCTAAACTGTCCAAGTTTCCGGTCAAATCTGGATCGCCTATAAGTCAAAAGTGAGTCGAGCATTCTTGAGAGCCGAGCTCCAAATGTGCGTTCAGTATTCCAAAGATGGACGAATCTGGGCTTTGGAAAAGATTACAAGATGTTCCGAGAGAAATTGATCCAAAAAAGTGTGGTTGGGAGTTGACAAAATGATATACTATGAGTTGTTCAAAAGTCATGCTTAAACTCAGGTTCAACAAATGCTGGAAAAGATGGAGATGTAAATATAGAAATGAGTCCACTCGACGTTTTGTCAATAACTATTACTGATAGAGAAACTGAAGATAACGACAATGATTTGGAAAAAATATAAACTAAAATTAATATTACTTTACTGAGTTCCAATAAAAAATTATCTAGTCTTTAATAAAAAAATAATAATATTATGGATTATACGTACGGGGGAAAACCGTGTAAAAAAAACACGCCTTACATTTTAAAAGTGGACTGTGGTTGGAAGCTGAAAAACATGATATACTATGAATTGTTCAAAAATTTATGGACATCGACGTGGACAGTCATGCTTAAACTCAGGTTCAACGAATGATGGAAATGATGAAGATGTAGTTCTAAATAAAGAAATGAGTCCACTCAACGTTTTGTCAACAACTATTACTGATAGAGAAACTGAAGATACCGAGAATAATTTGAAAAAAATATATATTAAAGTTAATTTTTTTGAACTTTACTAAGTTGAAATAAAAATTCATTTATTCTTGAATAAGAAAATAATAATATCATGGATTATGCCTACGGGAGAAAATCGTGTAAAAAAAAACGCGCCTCGCATTTTACTTTGTGAAGAAACGAGTGCATCGTCATGATATAGATTCTCAGCGCTCTACTCCGAAAACGGTTGATTTTACAGAAAAATGCAAGAGACATCTCTGGTAGATGATTTCACTAGAAACAATTTTTATAATAACTGCTATTGGCCTCCGAACAACATATAACGAGATATTTGCGAAAAACTGATTCTCGTGACCTTTTGACCTTAATAAAGGTGCATTCAAAAATTAATCATTAGGAATTATTTCGCAGATAAAACCTAAAATGATTGGGCTATTACCTTTTTTGAGTATCTAGTTAACTTTTTAAGTTGTTTTATCGAAGGCACCTCGTGAATTTTCTTGATGATAAAATATTTAGAGTAAATAATATGCGGTAAACATCATTTCTACTTGATATTGGTAATCTAGTTTAAATAAAAGAATTTCATCAGTTTAATAGAAGAAAAATTCAATTTTACAATGCAGATCCTTAGCAGAAGAATTTTTTTCCATTTATGCACTTCAGACTAGACTGTCAGATAATTCGTTCTAGTAAATGTAAAGTCTCTTCAACACTCTTAATGGTTAGTCACAGCAATATTATATTGATTTCCATTTGATTCTATCTCAATATTTTGGCTGAATTCACTAACTCATAGTTTATGTTCTAATAGTTATGAATCAACATGTATATATCCGAATCAGATTTTTTCTATCGATACATCGATACCCCATACCACGAACAATTTTTTTGTAAGAATATTTCGAACACAATGTAATGTCATCGGCCTTTTAGAGACTTTTTATATTTATTTTTGTCGGGTAGTCATTTAAAAAACATCCGCATTGAATACAATGGCCATAAGAGGAAATTAAACGGAGAAGTATCTGACTCTCGAGCAGAAAATGTCCAGTCGACACAAGAATGTCACAAGACTGACCAGTTGCCAAGAAGAAAAAAAATCTATAAGCTATTTTTAATCTTAGGAATAAATCTCGATTGTATCCCGATTTAGAAATTATTTGTATTGACATATGAACTAAAATATGAAATAAGTATATGAATTACAAACATACCATAAACAATGCATGGTTCATAAAATATGGGAACTTGTACTACTGTGGAATATCGCATTAACTAATTTATAGTTTTTATAGTATAATTTGTTAGATTAATAAAACCTAGTTATCAATCCAAAACTTAGTACCGTCATTTTAAATATTTAGTTTACTGTCCCAGGACAGTAAACTACACAAATGAGAAAAGAACTAAAACACTATGGTTCTGTAAGGAAGTGAGAGCTAAAGGTCAAGAAAAAAAGAAGCCTACCTGAAATACAGAACGTCAAAAACCCTGAATTCGTACGAATATTACAAAAGAGAAATCAAGAACAAATATTGGGAACAATTTTCCAAACAGATCGAGAATTATTTTTACGGCCTCCAGAAACAGATATGGCGAATGATAAGGGACAAAGAAAAGAAATCAATGAGCTCTTCGAGACACAACAAATAGAGAAAGAAACATGGTTCAAGTACCTCCAAGAAATGTACGGGAATGAAGACGAAAATAGAAACGAACCAAACACGCCTGAAATAACTACAGACGAAGATCTACAGTTTTAAGGGCAAGCGGCTATCAAACAGCTCAAAAACAGAAAAATTCCAGGTCAATATGGCATAATTAACGAATTACTCAAATATGAGGGAGAAAGCCTCGCCAAGCAACTAACAACTCTCATTAACAAGATCGTGTCACATCAAAAAATCGCAGACGATTGGAGAACGAGTACTACGATTCTCATGTTCAAAGAAAGAAAAAAAAAATACCATCGAATTATAGAGAAATCAATTAGCTTGGTAGCACTCTGAAACTTACAACAAAATCACAAACAAAATAAACAGTCTTATCACGTTAACAGGGATTTAGATCGGGAAGGTCGTGCACAGACGCGATCTTCGTCATCAGGCAGATCACAGAAAAATCGATTGAGTACAACAGACCAGCTTTTATGTGCTTTATAGATCTACAAAAAGCCTTTGATCGAACACAACTAAAAGACGTAGTACATCCACTATACGATAAACAAAATCCAAGCCAAAGTGCATGAAGTGCTAACGGAGCAAATAGCAGTACAAAAGGGATTCACCAGGGAGATTCCTTGAGCCCTTTGCTTATCAATATCATTATGGACGAAATAATCAAGAAAGTAAGAAAGTTAAGGGCCTACCAGATGGGGGACCGTAAATATTACAATATTATGTTACGCTGATGATGTTATAGTCGCAAAATATGAGGATGATTTTCGAAGGCTTTTACATGAGTTTAACTGCACAGCTAAATCTTTCACCACATTCAAAACTCCGACAAGATTTAAACTAGTCGTAGACGATTAGATAATTCACCAAGTAATGAAATTCAAATAACTAGGAATCGAGATTTTAGGATTTGGAGACGTAGAGAACGAAGTGAGAGAGCAAACAACTAAAGCCTTAAGAATGGACCCCGCTTACAATTGTGGACCACCGGCTTTGAACTTTTCTTGTTTTAGATACATTTGTATCTAATACAGTTTGATTTTAATATGTTTCTGATGGACCGATTTATTTTTATGTAGTACTCAATTTCACATAAACTTCATTCTATTAAATATGAGAGAATGAATTGGAAGCGTAACTTATTCTTTGGTACTATTTATTCTGACAGATATCGAAAGTAATATTAAAAATAACTATTCATCAACGAAGACGTATTTTCAGGAACCCATTTATAATTAATCATTTGTGTTATTAAAGCTCAAAGCTATTGAGTAACTAAGAAAGGCCGCCGATGCATTATTAAGCATATTTTGCATTAAATCGTCAGTCACTTGAAAACATATTCCTTAAAAAGACGGATATCAAAGTATAAAAAACATATTTGAAAGGCCCACCTTTTTTAATTTGACAGTTCATTTTTATTCGACTTAATGTGTATGTAGAAAGTAATTATTTAAACAGTCGTGATCCATGCGCTTAATAAACTCAGTCGATTATGAAAACGGTAAAAAGATATGATGGGTGTAGAGTACCATGTACAATAGCGGCATGAAAATGCACAGTTGGTGTGATCTTGTAAATATTTCAAACTCATGACAGCCACTGGAATTAATGGAATCTTGACCAGTTTCAATGCTAGTCGATTAGCATGCCAGAATTAAAATTTTTTTTATTAATTTTGGACAAGTGATTGCATCACGATTTTATGTTCAATTCGAATCTAACCTCATCATAACATGACAGAATAATTTGAAGCAGACAAATTGTGAGTTCATAATGCCATACCCTCTTAAATATATTGTCTACCAAAATTACATAAAGTCGAAGTACAATGTAAAAATATGTATGAAAATATAATAATATCAAAAATTACTTATACAGGGTGTTTCTATATTCTACCGACCGACAATGCTCTACCACAGAGAAATCAAAATAAATGATTCATTTTGATATAGGAATACGAACCCTTACAAGGTCTTGTTGCTGAGATATAAAATTTGCCATAAATCAAGAAGGCTTTTAATTGGTCAGTGTTCAAGCATTAGAATCTAGAAAATTTCAGGTGCGCGTGGAATTTTTAAACTGGTATTTAAAAATCAAAATTTTCCAAAATATATGTTGTATATCGACGAGGCTAGATTTACTAGGGAAGAAATTTTCAACTCTAGAAATAGTTACGTTTGGAAATAAGAAAATCCGCACTTTGTTCGTGAAAGTGGATTTCAACATGAATATTCGGTTAATGTGTGGGTGGGTATAGTTGGAGGTTCTTAATCGGGCCTTACATTTTACCAAATAAATTAAATGGAGCAATTTATACGCGCTTTCTGGAAGAAATGTTGGATGAATTGTTGGAGATATTACCGTTAAATATTAGACATTAACACATGTGGTTTCAACACGATGGGACATCTGTTTATGCAGCGGCAAGAAATTACTTAAACAGACGTTTTAGAGAAAAACTTAAATCCTATCGATTTTTTTATATGGGGCTATAAAGCCCTTAGTGTACGAAACAATAATCGAATATGAACAAGATCTAATATCTAGAATTCAAGCTGCAGTAGAAACCATTCAATCCCACCCAGATTTATTCTCAAATACACGTTTTTCAATGACAAAACATTGTAATGATTGTATTGAAATAAGCGGCCAACAGTTTGAACAATTATGAATAATTTTTATTTGTTTACTTACGCTTAATCATTTTTCGAATTAAATGAATAATTAATTAATTTGTAAATTAACTACGTGCTTGCAGACTTTTGTTTACAGGAAAATTTCTACAACACTGTTCATTTCAGCTCCATAAAAGGATATTAGTTTTTTAACTAAAAATAATATGGCAATTTCAAACGCAATTAAAAAAAGAATTTTGCCCAGTGGCGTAAAAAATAGGAAGATAAAAGTGACAACTAACCCTGATGGCGCGTCAGTTTGTTTATGTCAAAATATTCCTTTATTCAGGAGCATAATGGTCACCAAATTTGAAAAAAAAAATTAGAAGGCGTTCTTGATTTATGGCAAATTTTATATCTCAGCAACTAGACCTTGTAAGGGTTCATATTCCTATATCAAAATGAATCATTTATTGAGATCTCTCTGTGGTAGAGCGTTGTCGGTCGAATATAGAAACACCCTGTATTAATCAATTAAGAATTTTGGTATTTTCTCTTGAAAACTATACAATTTATGCGATTCAATAATCTTTTCTGAATTACATGTATTCAATAATTAAAAAAAAAAAACAATTTCTAGACACCAAAATTCACAATTAATTATTCATGAATGAATTTTTATCATTGTTAACTTTTCACTTTAACATTGTACTATGACCTTAATATCAGTCCCCGATGATGAATATATAAGTATTCGAAAACTCGCATTATATATTAAAGAAGAATACACTTTATTTGGCAGACAAGTTCGGAATATTTGATAATTGGTGAGAGGTGCAACAGCATCAGAAAACTCAGGAAAGCTCAACCAATTCCAGTCATTATTCTTAATTAATTAATTTTTCATAATAATTGGACTTGTCGCCACTGTTTCACTAGACCAACGTAGAACAGTACACCAGCATTTGTTTGCCAAAATCCAATCAAAAAAGAAAAATTATTCCCCACCAAGAAAATGCGAGCACTCACAATTCAGTTCAAACAAAAACGTTTTTGAACAGTGAAAACATCGAATTTATGGGATTTCCCCCGTACAGTCTTTGTTTGGCACTAAATGATCTGTTCTTATTTCCGCAAATCAAAAATAAACTGCGAGGTCAAATGACATGTTTTGGAGGTACTTCAACTGGAATGGAAATGCTTCGACAATGGAAACTACTTTGAAAACCATATCCAATTATAAATATTTGTTTTCATTTGTATTTCTCAAAACTTGAGTAGCAACCCTCGTATAGAAGAGGGTAGCTCAATTTCTTATTTCTTATACCTTTTGATATATGAATGCATCTAAATGTTCTTGATTTTATGTTTCTCTTCTGTTTCAAAATTAGTTTTTTTTTTTATAATTTTTGGAAGAAAGATAAAACGTTTCGACTTTTCCTTAAATCTTCATTTTGATTTAGAAACATTATATATATATATATATATATATATATATATATATATATATATATAGTGGTTTTTTCTTATTGGGAACGTGGCAAAGAAACACCAAAGTGGACTAACTTTAATATCTGTTCCTCAACATACGAGGGTGAATCAAATATAAATCGGAATTGAGCTATAAAAACCTTCATTATCAAGTTACAGAACTAAAATTTTTTACAGTTTTTCTAGATAATCGCCGTCACACTCTATAAACTTTTTCCACCTCTAAGGAAGTAAGTCGTTCAATGTTTCCATAGTGATGTACGCGGTCTCACTTCTGATTGGATTATCCCATCATTTTGATCTGTATACAGGTTTCGGCGTGTTTTCAGGAGCTTATTTTAATTCTGCGCATTTACAGTTCGTTGTTCAGTGAGAAAATTAACCTCAATTACTCTTCTAATGTCCCTTTCTAATTTATTCGTTCACGTTATAGACGCGCGTCTAATTTTCGGATTATAGTGGTATACCCAAGTCTCGTCTGTGGTGATTATTCGGTGTAATAAATATTCTCCTTCCTCTTCATATTGCTAGAGGAGACTCGAGCTAACCTCCCAGCATGTGAATTTATGCTCAAAATTCAGAACTCTTGGCACCCATCTGGCTAAAATTTTTGCGATAACGGAGTACATAAATTATGTATTGAATACTATTACGCTGATGCCCAATTCCTCAGCCATATTGCAAAAATGAGTTTTTCTACAGCGCTTTCGCTCTCATCGTTCTGGGACGCCGCGTATATGGCGAGTTTGCCACCATTTCTTGGCCTCTTCACTAAAAGGAACATCATTCATCTAGGTGCTTGATTCTTGGCGAGACACTCATACCCGAATCACTCTAGTGATTTTCGATAAATTTTCGTGAATTTTACATTATCCTAGACCAAAAAACGAATAATGATGAGTTGCGCAACAGACACTCATAAAACAGTGGGCAAAATTACGTCTCTTTTACCCAAGACTATATTTTGTGCTAACTTTTCAAACATATTCCTTCGTGTGTAGAGTTGAATTTATTCGTATTTCTCGAATTGTTCACCATGGAATGAATTCAACCAGAAAGTATATTTTAAGATTGTCCTGGCAGTTTTACTGCCAATAGTTGCAGAAATTTATAAGTATTGTCATTTTTCCTAGATGAACTTGCACAAAGCATCAGGGCTTGACTGAACTTTTGTTCAATCATTCACGAATCATTTTCGATAATGTTTTCTACTTGCTTATTCTACAACCGTATTATCATTTGCTAATTAAATTGTCATTTTGCTAACCCACAATATTCAAAATTAATTACAACTTTAGCAAATCGTAGGTTTGAAAAAATGAGTGATTTGTAATGTGTTTCCCAAATAGGATATCCATATTAGAGAATAAATAGTGATTATGAATAATTTTCTTTTATTACTTCATTGTGTTTACTATTTTTTTTAAACATGTAGGTAGTTTGTTAACATATATCATCTAATTAAAATTATCGTTATATAAGTATAAATTCTATTTGTCAAAGCCAACAACATAATGTGTGAATTCTAAAGTAAAATTCCGTCCATAAATATTCTATCTGATCATTTTTAACCACGCATCCTCTTTAGGATGTTTTAGAAACATCTTGTCGCTGTATTAAATTGGCAACAAGTTTAACTCACTGATCAAATTTTTTCTCTCGATTAAAGCCTCGTAGAAACAGCCAAAATGTTGAACTGGCAAAAATAACTAAGTGTAAACCAGTTATAGTTCTTCCAATACCAACTGCAGATTATAAAAACCCTTGCCGACAATTTTGTTTGATCTACCATAGGCGTAGATACCTCATTTTATAAATTTATTATTTTTATAAATACTTTTCCTACTTGAAACTTGGACAAAAAATCATTATTATACATCGTTAAATTGCTACAACTGAATATTAAATTATACAACGTAAATACACAAGTAAAATGTACCTGCCTGTAAAGTAGTTTGGTTTAAACATGGTATCAGACGTGTACTGAACCCTTTTTGTACCCAATCGTTTTTTTTTCTGGAAAACGAAATTTCAAAACAAAAACCATAAAGGAAAATAAATTCTTTACAAATAAACTAAAAGAAAAAAAATATTCTAATTCCAAAGTATATTTATAAATAATAATGGTAGTCAGAATCATTTGATTGAGTTATGAAGGGTTGTGAAGAGGGTGATAACACAGTTTTTCCGAAGCTCTTGGCGGTCTGCTGCTAAAATTTTCTTCACGAGCTCTACAACCTATTTACCAGTTTTAGAAACTGATTACATTTTCGTAATTCTGATTTTACTTCTGTCCATATGAACTCTATAGGGTTGAATATGCAATAGTAAGGGGGTATTCAGTTATTTGCGCAGAACATTCACAAACATCCTAACCAATCGACAATACCAGGAGCAGTTATGAAACTAAAAGATATATATGAATAATACGAGCGTCGAAATCACAACTTTGTTCTTGGTCATGATATTAATACCAAGTTAATCAAGACCGTGGAGAGTAAAAATTTTGAAGACTATCAATTAACAAAAGAAGAAACAGTAAAAATGTAAAACCATAAAAATAAAACGGCTTTATATCAATTTGATTGGATTTTTAATTGTTCACCGCAGTGATTCTTTGTACTTTATAGTTAAAACATTTAATCAAAGAATTCTTGAGATTGTAGTCATTTACAGATTAATTTCATACTTTTCAAATTCTTATTGTCTCTAACTTACATTAATAAAACGAGAATTGTGGTTAAATCCATTTTTCATGAAATTTTCAAATCAATACGTTTAATAATACGCTTTCAAAATGACAATAAGACTTAAATATGAAGTTTATTGATTTTGGTTGCTATTCATTTTTTTTTTAAATTGAAATCCGTCCAATTGAAAGTTATTTAAGGTTGTTCTGAATGTTTTGATGGAATTTATTTTTAAAAAATCGGAAAGATTATAGATTACACTGAGGTTATTTGGATTAGTTTTTTTTAGTAATACAATAATCATTCACAGCAATATTTGTTGTTTCTCAGAACAGCTGTTTTTGGTAGTTATTTCCTGTTGTTAAAACTTTGAGATTCCTAATCCATAGAAAACATGTTCTACCAACGAATATTTGTCTCCCTCGTTTTGCCATCCTAGTATTCTCCCTAAATAATTTTGTCTCTCATAGATCTAATATTTTTTCTTCCCTTTTCTCTGTATACACGTTTCGCTTGTATAAATTCTTATTTCTTATGTACTTCATAGGATTTAAAATTCAATATTCGAATTGACGTTGATAGAAAATTTTAATCAATTATTTTCCAGATGAAATACAAAATAGACAAAATGGAAGTAGACACGAACATACCTCAAAACGAATTTATTAAAACTATAAAACAAACAATAATAACAACATATGAAAATGAAATATATAAACAAATTGATGGTTTTGATATGGGACCTTCCATATCAATATTGTTATAGCACAACTAATAATGGAAGATCTTGAGGAAACTTATTAATTCACTCTTTTATCGTTATATAGATGATTGCATTATTCAAATATTCCACTAAATTAAAATCTAAGATACCCTAAAACAAAACAATGAAAATACATATCAAGTATCTTGTAATGATTGTAATGCTTTTTACATAGGGTAGATATCTCAGTATTTACCAATTAGATTAAAAGATCATCCATACGCAAATAAAGAAAACTGCGTTAACCAATCAACAAACCATGAAATAATAAAAAAATGGATTCAATTATGAAGATTTGCAAAATATTGAAACGGAATCGAAAGAGAATTTTTAGAAATGGTTTAAATACATAAGAACGAGAAAGCCATCAATGATAAAAAAGACCTGAAGAATTTGAGTGAAATTCATAATTCTATTCAATTTTCTCTTTAAAACAGATTTCGATTTTATTTTTATGTTGATATTTTGATTAATATATAAATACGCAATGTCATGTGAAATCCTATAAATGAAAAATTTTTACTTGTTTTTTTAAAATGTTTTTCTATCAAAAGAAAATGAAAATCAAGATAAATCATCATGGAAAACATATATGAAAGTCTAAGAAGTAAAAAGTTAATATATCGAATTTAGGTCTCTATCAAATTATGATTTCAAATGAAAAGCAATCAATAGTTTATCCACAACACGAATATCAAAATAAAAATTTGTTTTATAATCATATTTTTTTATTATTAGTGGTCATATCTCAAAAATTAGTAGCAGACATAAATTAAATTATTAAAAAATGCATCGAAATTTGTAAAATAGATTAAAAATTGTAATCAAATTGTTTAGCTCTTTTTTTCATTGACATCGTTTTGATATATTATTGCTTTGTTAATGCAGTTTTATCTTTCTTCTTGTGAAATATTTCGTTAATGGGAATGGAAATGAAAGGAAAGGAAAATTCCTTCTATGTATGACAAAGAAAGGTGTTGATTATAGTATTCGTCCATCCTATAAACCTGAGGTTATATATTGATGGTAGTTTCAGTTAGATATTTAAAACCTCATAAGTTCTACGTTCCCTCGGCCTATTTATAAATGACAATCTTTGATAAAACTAGTTTTTTTTAAATTATCAATAGTTGACATAAAAATATTCTTATAATTATTCTAAAATCTTTTCTTCTAATAATCAAAAATAATTAGTAAGAAAACATATTTTCAAACTAAAAGTACTGACTCTTCTTGAATTACTGGAGGTTTTTCACTGAGAGTTCGTTTTGGTTCAATGGCTTCTTCTACATTGTGAGAGACTTCATTAGGGAGCAGATCATCATTGTCATCGTTAGAATCACTAACTAACTAACTAATTAGTAGTATCAGTTTATCAAAATCATTGTCACAAAGCGGAAAATCACATGGTTCTGAATCAGAAGAATCACTATTGCCACTGACACAAATGTTATCAATAGAAACCTTGTTTGAATTTGTTTCACTTACTCCTGAATTATTTTCTTCGTATTATTTATTATGTTTAGTACTCGTTACTTCTTAACTCTTCTATATGAACTAGACATTGTTTGAAAAGAATTGAATTATGAATTAACAACTGAAAAACAGCCGATAAAAACTCGATTTATCTTCGACGGTAAATTTGGGTCAAGGGCTGGAAAATCACGGGCATTGCCATAGCTGGGTCACCCAGATTTGACTCAAGTCTGGGTTCCTATTGAATGATCGAACTTAGACTCGCCAGTCTTGCGCCAAGGCTGGGAAACCACAGACACGGTCATCGCTTGGCTGACCAGACTTGGGCCAAGGATAGTGCGCTTAATCTCGGCTGCCCAGTACCGTTCCAGGCTTGATCCCATTGTCTGATTCTGGGGGCTCCTGTATAGGTGTTTATCAGCATATCTGCGCACATGTTTTCTCTATGACTTTACCATTCAAAACTTTTTTCATTATATTTGTTCTCTGTATTCCTAAGCGTTTTTTTTCAAACTTAATGAATATTTTGCAATAATTTCTTCGTTTTATATCTTATCCAAATCTTTTCGATTTTCATTAAAATTATTTTTGATGTGGTAGAAGAAGAAATTTAATATTAGTTCATTTATCGGGGAAAGATCAATGTTCATCTATAATTTTTTATTCATGAGAAGTTTCCATTGGGTATAAGTTGTGTGTCATTTCAAATATTGTATGAATGTTAAAATCCATTCAATGGGTTTTTCTTCGATATGCCATTAAATTTCAGTTTTGATGAATTCTGTTTTGATTAGCAGACCTTCAGTGAACATGTAGTGTAAGAGACATTTTGCAATACTGCTACGATACGGAAATTTGCAACTGCTCATTTTAGGACTACCGTGTGTTTAGCATCACCAATCGTTCCATAGTCTGCAGTTAGAAATAGTTTCTATCGTTAATGATACATTGTAAAATTGAATTTAAATATGGAAGTTGTACTTAAAAAGTGAAAAAATGTTGTAATTACTATATCACCCAGTTTAAAACTTGATCTTAATTTAACAACTTGACATTATTCGACTTTCATGAGCGTCATACCGTTCAAAATACGAAGCGTAGTAATTTTTTATTAATTTCATTCCAAGCTACCGTCCATTTAAAATATATTGTGTTAAAATAATATACATTCCACTAGGCTATAAACACGCTACTATTGACAGATAACAGGCAATGTATTAAAATTTATTAACTCAATGTGATTTTTTAATGTAATCGGTGTGTCATGAGTTCCAAGTTCCAAATTTTTTTACTTTCAAAATGTTTTTAGGTCCAGTAGAGTCGTTTTTATTATATGGGAAGTTGACTGAAGGATCAATTAAAATTAAATAAAAATGAGTTGCTATAATTTAACTGAATTTTTGTCACTGTAGTAGCATCTGGCGAATGTGTACTAATGATTAAAAAATAAATTCTTCGCAGATTTGGATTCAAATGTGGCAAAATGTGAGCAACGGCCTCAATATCAAATAGTCTTCAAAAAAGTCAAGGGTAATTTCATATTTTCTCGGTTTCCTCGTTTTTTGTCTTTATCGGTGGATTTACGAAAAAAATTATGGGAATAAAAAAACTCATATCGGTTTCAGGGCTTTAAATGTTCATGAAAATGCACTCATTCACGTATAATTGATTGTTAATAACTTTTTTCCAAACAATCAAATGAAGTTGTTATACTTTCTTTTCATAATCTACACAAAGAACGAACAAATTGAAAATAAATTTATACAAAAATGTTGATTTATTATGTTTTTACAATTAAAAATAATAACAATTTCTCTTCAAATTGACCTTTTCTCATATATAATCGTTTGTACCTTTTTTATTAAGTAATCATTAAAGTTATATGAACAGAAACTTTCTTAAAATCACTTATTGTAATCAAGTGTATAATATTAAAATTTAACTTTGAAAAATTGAAAATTTTTATCATTAAAAAGTAGTATCTTATTAAAGTTGAACTGTTAAAGAGAATTGGGAATGGGACATACCAAATGTGAAAATTTGTTCTGAATTTTTAGCACACCTCTCCTAACCTAACCTAACCTCATATTTTTTTTTCATAAATCCGCCGTGAAAACGATTATTAAAAAAAATTCATGGAAATCGAATGATTTACCGATTTTCTAGAGCCAAAAAACGAGGGGATCGCGGAAGTATAAAATTACCAAGTTAAGGTGTCTCATGGACTAATCAAACTAGATATATACCATTAAAAAATAGATATATTCTCTTGTCAAATGAAGACAATTTTTTAACCAATTGATAATCAATTAGTCGAAAACTTTTTTTTTATTTTGGAAGAGTGGTCTTAATTCATTTACCATTTAACGTCTTTGATATTGGACGGGTGATCTAAGAGCTAAACAAATCGCTTCATCGAACCTACATACATCTAAGAAGCATATTTCAAATAACTGTTAAAAAATTCATTCCAATATAAATAGAATATTTTTAGTAGAAAAGCGATTACAATAATTTTATATAATTAAATCACTCAAGGCATTAATATATACAGAGCTTTATATATGGAACGTCCCAATTATCTCGGAAACGGCTACTACGATTTTTATAAATTTTTGTGCGCAAGTGTCTTTTGATAAGGCTGGTATTATGGTGGTAACTACATTTTTGTCAGATCTTTCCTTTGCCCAGAAAAATAATGAACTTTGTTATTTCAAATAGATCACCCTGTATATTTTTGGCTTTTCTAAATTTTCAAGAAATACTTGTTATTTTTCATCTGGTGGTCCCTATACCTAAATGCCATAATTTCGGAGTTTTAGTTACATAATAATACATTTAAGTGGTTATGACTGCTAAAATAATAAATTTGTCGTTTCAATAAATAATTATTATTTATAGTTTATTGAAAGTCATAATGGATCGTTTATCTGAAAAAGAACAAATTGATATTTTAATGATATTAGGATATAGTGATAGAAGTCAACAAGAAACGTTTAATATCTTTAATAATTTATATCCTAACCGAAATCCCATAACAAGATCTACTGTCAGTAAACTTTTGTGCAAAAAAATTATAAAACTCGTACAAGCCGTTTCCGAGATAATTGAAGCGTTCCATACACAAAACTCACTGCGTATATTGAAACGCTGAGACGTTAAGAATGTTTTTAGATTTGAATACATAATTTGACTAAACTATTTCATCAACATCAAAATTGACACAAAAGTGTTTACAAACTGAACCGTTTGAACGAGAACATTTCAAAGAGTCACTTTCGTATTCAAAAAAGGGAAGGGATTTTCTTTTATGCAATTTATTCTTAAGTTTTTAACAATTGCAAATGAAATAACATTTGGATTTACCTCACACTCCGTATAATCTTCAGGGATGTTCCACTTTCAAATAAAACTAAAAGAAGTGTTGATAGTATGAGAAGATACATACCTTGTCATTTTTTATTTTATCAATTCATTTATACGATCATGTGGAAGATATTCTAAATATGAATGAACAATCTAAAGATAAATATTTTTATTGCTTGAGTTAAGTTTCTCTGGAAACCATCTTCTAATATCCTAATATCCTTCATATCAAAATAATATCCGGCCATTTAATATGTGATTTTCATTACTGAGTTACAACCAGAAACGTACGACAAGACAAAATTTTGGCAAGGGTCAACCAATCACTCGCTGATTGTAACCAAAAACGTTTATTCAATATAAATGAGAAAGACTTTTCAAATGCTATAACCCGGGTACGGGTAGATCACCGATAAGCTGATTGCTGATCCCAACCTAGAACGAGATTTAGATCACAAAACTTTTGATTTTTATTACTTTCTTATGTGATAATTCTTCCATGATATTCATTTAGTTGTTTATTAATAGATATTCCTCATTAGAATTTGAGAAGAATAAATAATTTTATATGAACAACCCTTCATATCATATGACTACGACCCAATCAACTCGGTCAGTTTCCGAACAACAATGAACGTGATCTGTATTAGTTTCCGAACAATCAGATCATGATCGGGTTAACCCGATCATAGTTTCCGAAAAGTCATTGAATAGGGTGTACATAACCGACTTACCAAATATGACAACGATATGTTAAATAAAATCTAACTAGAAATAGTTCTTGCGGTTGTAAATAAAACATCGCATTCTTTTGATTTGATACACCCTGTATTATAATGGTCTTGTGAGTATTACTTACATACTACATGATATTTATGTATATTAGTAAAACATATTTTGTAATACACAGTTTCTTCAGAAAATAAAATGGTTTTATAACTTTCACAATAAAGTTTTAGATTATTTTCTACAATAAAAGCACTTGTTAATATTGTGTTCTTCCAATGTTCTTTAATCTTGTATTTGTTGCTCCAATGGAATACTTTGAACATATTAACCTAGTTTTTATAATTTTTAAATGATACCGCAAACAAAGGTCGATAGAAATACACAGATTCTTGCGTAAAACTATTTTGAGTGTAACTAAAATTAGTTCTGTTGAGATCGAAATATATTTGTTAATAATTTTAACACCCAATATCAATTTTTACCTCAAAATGAATGAACAGAAACGGTAAAAATGTATTCATATAAAAACGTGTTATTAATTGAAATGGACCAAAAAACAAGGCAAGTTATTAAATATGCAGATGCAGAGATAGGGTCTGAAAAAAATTCAGAGGAAAAATTCTTTTTGAGATGTAAGGAAATATCAATTAAATTCTTCATATTTTCTAGCATAAACCAAAAAAAAATTCAAAAACCATATAGTTTATTAGAATTACCTAAATATTATCTGTACAAAAAAAGGTTTGGAGTGGTAAAAAGCCCTGTTATTCAACAATACATAGCCGTTTCATAAGATCTATCAGTATCTATTTGCCGATAAAAGTTTTTACGTTTTTCCATATAGTGAGGAGTTCCGAGTTGTCTATTTTAAATAGTTCAGTTTCGTTGCAACGTGTGTGCAACCTATTGTAAAATCAAGTGTGATTATAGAAAATTTGAGGCTGCATAATTGTCAAAAAATCAGTCCTTTAACAGTTAATGAAAAAAAAAACATTTATACATATTTAATTGTTTTGAATCATTTACAGACAAACATTTATGTAAAAGTGTTGATGACACAGTGAAATTATTTAGTAGTCTATAACTTAATTCGTGTAGTTTTTTTCAAAATTTGAACGCTTATTTAAGAAAAACATGTACAAAAGTATTATTCAAAGTATTGCCCATCTGAACCTATCACCTTTTCCCATCTTTCTGCCAATTTATGGATTCCATCTCAAAAGAACTGCGCCAAGAATGAATCAAGCCAATTTTTGCTCTGATGTGAAGCGTATTCCAGTGAGGGCGTTCTGCATCGACCGACACAAATGGTAGTCAAAAGGGGCAAGCTCTGCGCTATAAGGTGGGTGAGATAAAACTTTCCATCCACTGTTTTCCAAATATCAACGTGGAGCCGAGCGTTGTCATGATGGAAAATTATTGCCTCGTGTCTGGTCGCATATTCAAACGGATTAATTGTGTTCGGTAACGTTCTCCATTGATGGTTTCACCCGGATTTAGCAGCTCATAATACAGCACACCCTTCTGATCCCACAAAATAGAGAGCATTACCTTCGTGCCATGGATATTCGGCTTTTCCGTTGAATTGGCTGGTTGGCCGGATTTCACATATGATTTTTTGCGCTTGGAGTTGGCGTAATGGATCCATTTTTCATCCACAGTAATAATTCTGTGGCGTCCAGCAGCATTTCGGACATGCAAAACCTTTCGCTTGAGTTCATGTGGCACCCAATTTCCTTGCTTTTGAATATATCCAGCTGCTTTTAAACGTTTTGAAATGGCTGCTTGAGTGACACCCAAAGATTTTGCTATCTCTTCTTTTGTTTGGCGACAATCTTCATCGAGTGATGCCAAAATTACCAAATTTAAATTGTGCAAACCACTTTTGTCACGTTCGCTCAGCTAGAGCATGTTCACCATAAACTTCCACCTAAATACGATGACTTTCGGCAGCATTTTTTTTCATATTGAAGTAATGAAGAAGAACTAACCGCAAAAACACTTTTTCAGGAATAAAGTTCGACATATTTGAGTGAAAAAAAATTATTGTTGTTAACGCTTCAAATAAATGACATATCTTATCAAACCGCACGAATTAAATTATAGACCAATAGTACGTTTGGTGTTGGGAATCTAAGACTTACAGATTTATTAAAGAAGAGAAACATAACGAGATTCTAACAGCACTCAAAGATCCAGAGAAACGAAAATTTAATATAAAAAAACTTCGAAGAGTAGTATATGCATTTTTCTTGATTGTTAAGGATTACCCTGATTTGAGTTGAAGCACACTATGAAAACCGCTGGAAAAAGTATTCCAGAAAGTCTATTTTAGCAGAAACAAATGATATTAAAATATGGGAAAGAAATTAACAGAAACCAACAAAGAAATATATTTTAATTAGATTAAACATGGATCAATGAGGGACCTGCATCAAATACATTTTGTAACGATGAAATTATTACAAGTCGAGGACAGGCTTTTTCAAATATTCCATCCACTAGTTTAAATCATCTAATAGTAAAGGGGCACAGATTGATCTTCTTCCTCAGAAATGTATAATAGTTCTCATTTCAGATCGTTAAAAAATGTATCGATAACCAAGTGGTTATAAAAACAAAAAAGCTAAATTCAAAGAATATTGATTTCCATCTCGATTATGTGAGCCTATTCTTTGTGTTGAACTGGATAATACTTCTATAATTATCCTATGTAAACTGCGTCACAATCGTTACAAGGTACTTGATATTAAATTATATTAGGGAGCGTCCATAAACCACGTGGTCATATTATAGTCCTTTTAGGACTTCTTCCTCCCTACACGTAGTCTTCTCCATGACCTCGCCCCCCAACTGCCCGATGATTTTATTTCATAATATTTTACGTTTTCTATCATATATTTATTAACCCTCCAGGGACGAGACTAAATTTTTTTAATTAATTATTTTTTCTTTTTCAGTACAATTGTTAATTAGGTAATCAAAGTCACGGGAAAAATGAAAAAATAATTATTTTTCGTTCTGGGAAAGTGTGAAAGCGGGAAAACGTCTGTGACCATACGGTCACGTTCATCCTTGAGAGGTACAAATAAAAACAAATATATCAAACTAAAAAATCATAATTTATTAACTCTTTTTACATTATTCTAGTATAATTCAACTGTTATAAACTATTTGTTTATAACATAAGTAATAATAAAAATAATTACTATCAAACTCACTTATGAAACGCCGAAAAACTTCGCACTTCTCGCAAATTGTTCTTACTACCGAACTACAATCATTTTCTGTACATCTTCTTCTCTTCTTGCCTTCAGTTTCGGATATATAATGATCCAAATGATCACACCGCAAAGTTTCCATCACCCGTGTTGAAACTGAAGTGACAGTTGAAGACCCACCAAGGGACTTCATAGTCAGTCTTGTACTTTTTCAAATACGTTTGGCAAAACTCTCTACGAAAGTTCGATTTCGTTACGTTTCCTATTGATTTCCTGTGCATTACCCAGGCATTATTTGTTGCTGCATCAATCGTCCATGTGAATATTGGCCACCACCACTTTTTGCTCCTAATTGATATTCTCCATTTTGTCAGATCTTCATGCATGCGGTCAGTGCCTCCTACCATAAGTTTATTATACATATTTATACAATTAGGTGGCGTTACGGAAAGATTTTTCTTACCTTTCCGGCCGTAAGCTGTCGAAGCAACTATAACTACTGAGCAGTCCATCCATTTGTTGATGAATATTCCATCGGCTCATTCTAGCGAACTTTCTGATTTTCCTCTTTGAATTGTTTCATGCATTGGTTTTTAGGAACAGGACAGTCTTTTGGTAACCGATATTTCCTCATAGTCCCTGTTCCATTGTAACCCACATCTTTTGTAGGGCAGGGTTCTCTTTCCATCTGGTAGCTCATTCAATTTGCACAAGTGGAGCAGCCGATTACCCAAACGACAACTCATACTCTGAGTTAGACTTTGAATTTTTTCCTTGCTATACCAGGAGTCACTGTTTAGGCACCACATTTTATATCCAAATCGAATTGGTGTACCACGAATGATAACATTAATAGTTCACTATTTTTAAAAAAATGTATCTATGATTTTTCCTGAAAAATTAGCATTTTTGTGCCAAATAAAATCATTATCTTCAAAAAAATTTCATCTGAAAAAAACTATGTAGCTTTGCTCACACACCTCCCCCCTAGCGTCACGTGGCTCTGCTTAGTATTTGAACTTATCGCCCCTTATTGGCCGTGCTACGTGGTTTTTGGTTTCTTTTGTTTTTGAGTGCTTTAGAAGATTTTAGTTTAGTGAAATATTTCGATAATGTACTTTATGACTTTCACTTATTAAGGAAGTCCTTTTGAATATGGCGTAAGGAAAAATTATTTATGTTTCGATTTCAGTTTCTGCTTTGTTCCTTAATTAATATGATATTTATCATTTATTCAGGATAATTATTTTCCTATAATGCAGTTATTGCTTTTTGTATAGCTAAGCATTCAAGCATTCAAGGTCTGATAGTTTTTGTGAAATGGGATGACATGAATTGAAGTTCAAACATCTTGAGGACCATCTTGACATCAAGATTTCATTTTTGACAACAGTGATGAAATTATCAATATAATATTTATATTAGGTTTGTTTAAGACAATTTCCTCAAGATCTTTCATCACCAATTGTGCTGTAACACTTGAAATGGAAGCTCCCATAGCAAAACAATCAATTTGTTCATATATTTCATTTTCAAATTTGAAATATGTTGTTGTAGATGTTGTTCTGTAGCTTCAATAAATTCGTTTTGAAGTATGTCTGTGTATTTTTCGATTTTGTCCTATTTAATAATAATATATAATTCACAATTGTAATGGGAATACTTGTATATAAAAAAACTACATCAAACGAAATAGATACATATACCATAATTATAATATTTTTGATTTTTTCTTTGAAATTCCAATTTTTTTCAAATAATTAGATAATGGGGCGAGAGGAGTTCAAATATTTGCAACAATTGATCGAAGAGTTATTTCAGGTTTGTGTAATTTTGGTAAACCATATATTTTAGGAGCTATGGAATTGTGAATTTTCAATTTCTTTGCATATGATGGCGAAATAAAACGTTGTTTTTCCCAAAATATTTTGTTTTTGATATGAATTGTAGGGTCCTGTTTAATTTGGATGTACGTTGTCTTATCATTCAATAAATTAATTATTTTATTTTTATAATTGCGAAAAATGTATGAATCAGCTAAAAGTAGTTTCCAGAAGAAAATGTGGAGCAGATGCGAACCTTGCGTATACATTTTATAAGGTTTATATTAGTTCCATATTGGACTATGAGTGTACATTATATGGGGCAACATCTAAAACAAAACTTTTAAGGATTGACCGTATTCAATATGAAGCAATAAAAATTTGTATGGGGCTAATGATGTCATCTCCTAACCAAGCGGTTTTGGCAGACATTCAATAACCACTTTTAAATATTCGTAGACAATATTTAGCCAAGAAACAACTAATTTTAGATTATTTAATGCGGAACTTATGCAAAAAATTGCCTTCATAAATATTTGTAATCTTACAACACCCTACTGGAGAATAAATTCATCTCTCCCTTTGGTAGAGGCCCTTGTAAATATCAATTATGATATCTTAAAAATTCTCATCATACATTCGAATGCCCCCCTTCCATATACTCCTCTTCCCTTGCCACACACCTTTCCATACGTTTTTTCCATTGATCGAAAGAGTGCTGGAAGTTTTCTTTGGTGAGTGCCTTTAGGAGCTCTGCCGTGTTTTGCTTTACCGCTTCCCCTTTCCCTTTCTAAGCAGCTTAAACAAAAAAAAGTCGCACGGTGCCAAATATGGTGAGTACGACGGGTATTCGAGCACTGGAGTGCGCTTATTGTATATGGTCTGACCCTCTGGAACCCATTCAGTCATCACGATACCGTTAATGTCGAAAAAAAACGATCAACTTAAGTTGCCTTTAGTTTTGATTTGCTCTCTCGGCCCTTATGAACAATGACATATACTATACACGCTTTAAACATTATCAGATCGATGGTTGAGTCCTTGTGCAATGAACTACATCGCACGGAAATGGTACAAAATATCCAAAGACATGAATCCCATTGAACATGTGTGGGTTTATATTGGCAGAGCAATATCCCATCGAGAAAACCCTTCAAGACCTGACTGCTGTCGTTCAAAAAGAGTGGGACAATATGGCCGACCATGTTATTGATAACTTGACTCGCGGGATGCCGAGACGTGTTTGCCAATTGATTGCAAGAAGAGGCGATAATACGAACTATTAATTTATTTTTTTATTAAATCATATCTTTTATCTCAAAATAAAAATTTTCACGCTTCAATATTTTGCACATTTTTCTTTACTTGGTTTACTGTATATTCTGTATATAAAGTATAAGAATGAGCACATTTAACAAATTTAAAAATATTTTTTCATATAACCAGAGGGGGGCAGAGACTTTTGGAGATGTGCGTATAATATGCTGGTAGCCGTAGCTATCACATACACATTAAATAGAATTTAAAAAAATACCAATTTCATATCTAGAGTTTATAATAAAGTTAATCCAAAATATTTTAAATAATCTATCTATATATTTAACATTATTTGTTGTAATCGGCGCTCATTGCGTAATGTTGAAAATGACCTAGCAAATTTCAAAACATAACAATACACAACAACACCTCGAAAAAAAAATCGTATCATCATTCACGTTTATCTAAATGGTATACGATACCTGTTGCTTTCAGTACGTGTGTGGTACTACGGTGCCTGGCTACTTCAGGTACATTGTACCGTCAAGTAGAAATTCGAGTCGCAACATCAACTCTAGGTGCCGAAGACAACTCGGTCAGCGATGCGAACGTAGTGGGGGGACGAGAGGCGAGCACCTGTTTACTTTTAACCCTTTCGCGGGGTTAATAATCCTCTCAGGAACATCAACCCTTTCCAAGATTGATGTTTCGGACACGTTATAGCACTTAGTGAAGCCCAGAAGTCTTTATTTATTTATTTACGGGGTTGACCGGTGTTTTTCGGCACATATGGAACCAGGTCGATGGACTCGGGAATACTGCGTTTCTGAAATAAAGTGAATCATGTTGGTTTTTCGATTTTTAGATGGTTTCTATATCTTTGTTCCGGGTCAGAGGTGTACGAAATATAAATAAATTAATATTTATTCAACAAACATTATTTAGTCCGTACATTGATTGACAATTCTACTAATTGAATGTCAATAAAATATTAAAACACTGTGTTGTATTTGGATATTTAGATTTGGATACGTGGATAAAAATATGTTACTATTCTTTACTTTCAAAAAATATACCACATGAATAAAATAGTGTCGAAATGGTTAATGTTCTTGTACATTAATAAATGTCTATAATAAACAATAACAACTTCATTGGACAATTTAAGGCTATCGTATTTTCGTGTTGATATGAGTATGAATCTTATTAATTGATAACGCATGAGGAAAAAATATGAATTATGTTTATGTTGACCTTCTTGCGGACAACTGAATTAAGTATTATAAATATCCCACAAGGTAATAAAAAAATTATTTAGTTTGTTATAACTTAATTTTCATTTTGAAATACAAATTGTGATTAATATACGAGGATGTACCACAATAACTTATTGAAGTGTCAGTGTAAAGTTTGAAGTCCACAAAGTAAACCAGAGTTACGCAATAAATTTACGAAAATATGCTTAATATCCTTGGTGATCAATTTCCTTCTTATGCGACCGTGAAAAATTAGACTGCAAGCTTCAAAAGAGGTAAATTTTCCATTGAAGATGATGACCGATCGGGAAGGCGGCCAGTTTCTGTGTCAGTCCCCGAAAATATCGATGATTATATCAGACCGTCGAATTGGGCTAAAACGGATATTTGAAGCACTAAATATTTCATACGAACGCGTTCATCATATAGTTCACGTTAATTTGGACGTGAGAAAAATTGATGCAAAATGGATCCCCAAATGTTTGAATGTTGACCGTGCAAGGGTAGAAGCATCGCGTTCGATCTGTGCTCGATTTGAAGACGATGTAGACTTCTTAAACCGAATTGTTACTATGGATGAGACTTAAGTACATTTCTACGATCCAGAAACAAAGCAACAATCGATGGAATGGCGACACTCTGGTTCTCCAAGACCTAAGAAGTCTCGTGTCCAAAAATCATATCTTTCCTCACCTGAAAAAATATTTAAAAGGACGTAAATTTTCCTCCAACTAGAAGTTAATAAAAGCTGTGGAGATCTGGTTTGCAGAGCAGCAAGAAACTTTTTTTTAAAGGTCTAGAGACGTTGCAGGTTCGCTGCTGTATGTTGAGTAATAAAATATTTTGACATTGAAATTTTGTTTGGTTCTATAGTAGGCTAAGAATTTTTTAATATATCCTCGTACTAATTAAGTTAATTATGCAAATTGTCATTGTCAACGTCATAATTTTTATTTCCTCAAAAAACCAATTTTCAATTAAGGAACGAAATCACAAAACAGTACAAATATAGACTGCTCAAATTTGTAATTTTTTTGATCGCTACTTATTTACAATTTATTATATTAGTTTTCATATAATGGAACTTTTCTTGTTTTATTTTCTGTTTGCTACCTCCCTTATAATTTGTTTTATTGTGTCTTCAGTCACTATTAGAGTCAAATCATCAGTATATGCTATTATTTGTTTGTACTTATCAATTATACTCCAGCATCTATTTAAAATTTCTTGGATGGTCCGTTTTTTACCATCTCACCTTAGAATTTATCATCTTCATTGCTACTAATCGTATTTTAACGTTTGTGGTACTTTGTTGTTCTTTCTCCAATGTGTATTTATGTTTTCCAATGTGTATTTATATTTTCCAATGTGTATTTATGTCATCATAAGACAGAAGTCGAAAATGAAGAATAAAATTTTTCAATATCTCGCTTCGTTTCCAATATATCGATACTTATCGGAAAAATTTATTTTTATTTAATATTTGTATATATAACCTAACCTAACCTAAATAAATAAGTTTTGAAAGCATTCAGAACAAACTTTTTGCTCGAAAGAGGATATTTTTATAGTAAATTCTTAATTAAATCTTAAAACTATCATTAAATATTTTTTTTTATTTTATAAATAATGAAAAACAACCGACAATTCGTTATGAAAAACTTCAAATTATTCATGTATTTATCGTATGTTAAGTTATTTAGAAATTTCTTGGATGGTCCGTTTTTTATCATCTCATCCTAGAATTTATCATTGTCATTGCCACTAATCGTATTAACGTTTGTGGTACTTTGTTATTCATTGTCCTTTAAAGGTTCTGGATACGCTGTTTACCATTTATATCAATATTTCAATGTGTATTTATGTCATTATAAGACAGAATAATTCATTGAATAGCCATTGACAAGTGAGTCATTATCGACCAAAATTTCAAATACTTTTTCGATATTTCAATGCTACAAACAATATCAGATTTTTCGAAAATATATACCCATTAGACTAACCAATTGTGAACAGTTCAGTTTTATTTAGAACTCAAATCCGATAAGCTGTATAATTGTACAAATCTCACCTCAAAAGTCACATGAATAGATCTCAGCTACGCTGCTCCTAGAGATTCAGCATGCGCGACTTAGTTTAGTGTATATTTTTGTTTAAGAGAGCTTTCGTAGCGGCAAAGACTTCGTTTTCATCAGTCAACAGAAGAGCCCCCGGATATCCATACCGATTTGGAAAGAAATTTCGAGACTCAGATATTTCTGGAAATTTGTGACAAGGTGGAAATAAAGAAGACATACAGAATGCAATTTCAGGGGAAACAAATTATGATTATACAACTCGACAAGGAAACGCTTTTTTCTAAAGTTACGGAAATCTTAGTATCATTCATTTTCCTTAAATAATTATAGACAACTTATATAAAAGCATAGAAATATTTTGAGAAGACATCTTGTAATATATGGAGGGTAGAGGTAAGAAAAAATATCTCATAGGGAAGAAAATATGAAAAAGTGCTTAGCTGTTTACGATAACAGTTCAAAAAGGTTCCGGAATGGCACTGGAGTGGTATGAATCCAGAGAGAATTGAATAATTGTAGAAATTGATTTAGTGCATGATGAATCTATGCGATGGAAATTTCTTGTGATTATTGTATACTTTAGAGGATATAGAAATGATATTTGATGGTTCAATATTTGAAAAGAGATTCAAAGCTTGTGTAGCTATTCAGTATGACAGGTGTATCGCTTCTATTGGATAGATCAGATAGAAGTTGATCAAATATTATCATTCTTATTCCAAAAACCTCTAGATTTGTCTAGATTTCAGGTCTCTTTTGAAAGAAATTTAGTTTCAAAAACGTTTGACCTATTTCGGTCTTTATCAAAATATCAATAATTCACCTATAACATGAATATCAAAATAAATTTTTTTTTAACCACAAATAATCATTTTTTCTTGGATAAATTTCAAAAATATGTAGCGGCTATCAATTAAATTATTCGTTATATTTAATTTATTAAATTGTAGGATTTGTACTAAAATCTCTATTGACAGCTTTTTGCATTTTCGTCACCATGTATGTAAACCACTAAAAATTCGCTCCCACTTATTGGATTTCGTTTCAACAATTTTTTTTTATTTCTTATAATTGCATTAATAGACAGATTGAGATCACGGAATCTGATCACTTCCCACCAATTAACTTAAAACCACCCTATCCTCACCCTTCTTTTGATAATTGCTCCAAAGCGGGAGCCGAAACGTCGAGAAATTTCAAAATTCCAACGCGGTTCAACCCGACCATAGGTTTGAGGAGGATGAAAAGGTATTCCAACGATGAAAATGCGTTGGTAAAATGTATTGAAACTCGACATATCATTGAATCGCTTATGTGGCCGAATTATTAATCAATTCATCTCATATTGTGATTTTTTTATATACACAAATAACTTCCCACCTTAGAATATTAAAATTAAATATACCGAACAAATATTAACAATGAATATTTAAAAAATTGTAATAATCAGTCAACATAAAATCAACGCATCCTGAAAAAAATACAAATTGATTCTAATTGCCTAAAATGATATCATCTTATTTTTTATATGATACGAAAACATTTGTGCACAGTATTTTCATAAAAATAAACACAGAATTTAAAAAATAAAACAAAAACTCACCATCTGGGCACCACGTACGGCGTCATCATCACAGGTTCTTTCACATGGCGGCCGTTCGCTAGTCGCTGAAGAACTGCTGGGTTTCTAGACCCATGAGTCAGTGTCGGTGGTTGTCGGCAGGGAGCCGAAGGTGCATTATATGGTACTGGTACCATATATGGGTTCCAGTGGCAGTTTTAGGAGATATTACTTGAGGAGAGGACGTTTAACGTAGCTCGCTCTACGAAATCAATATTATTACGCTATTTACACAGCTTTTCGCATGTTTCATGAACGAAAAATATTATATTTGATATGATTGAAACTCGTACTAACTGATCAGCTTACATTATATAAATAATTCAATTACTTATATAATAAGTATAAAATATTTTTTAGAAGTTGGAAGATTAATTCATGTGATCCGCTGTGAGTATTCAACAACTTTAAATATGATTGTTTCAATGATCAACAATACAAATCATAATTAAAAAATCCTCACGAAGAAAACCGCAACTCATTTTATAAAACTATGATTATTTTATTTGTTGATTTTTGATTGCGTGACACGTCTGAGACTAAAACTCCAGCAGTACTTATTTCGAGTTCTAAGTATATTTTTTGTGTAATAAAGGCAAACATTATTTGAGTCTTTTGAGGTTTCCTTCGAGATAATTCACATTCTAAATTAATATTTAAGTATGACTCAAAAATAAAGAAAGTTGGATAATTAATTGCCATATATGTGATGTTACCAAATGAATCAAATTCAAACAAATTTAAACAATCAATTTTTTAAATAAAATACTAAATAAATAAGAATTAATTTCAACTGTGTCATTTAAAATAACAGATGATTGAAAATAACAGATGAAAAAGTTCAAAAAAGTATTAAAAATTAGTGAACTGTTTATAATTCAAATGCTTTTATAGGCAAATCGGCTGCGACATTTGGACGAGGCTGAAGACAAGTTAATGCTTCATGCATCAGCTATCGTTGTTAATTGATTGAAAGTAACAGTTAATTAGTTACAGTAAACTTATTCTTTGATGAGCTCCAATAGAACAAACTAACTACTTTAGTTTGAGATAGACAAATATAAACAAATCTTTATAATTGGATATCACTTTATTGTTAATAAAAATTTTCGCCATTAAGATCAATACACTTTTGCATGCGCTTGAACCAATTGTCGAAGCATTTTTTTCCATTTCAAATGAGGTACCTCTAAAACATATGATTTCAACGCCTAACCGTGTGAAAAAACGTATACAATTTATTTTTTATCTTCGGAAATAAGAAAAACTTATTTAATGCCAAAAAAGGACTGGGCGGCAGATGATTCTTCAATTCGATGTTTTGACTGTTCAAGAATGTTTTTGTTTGAACTGATGTATGAGTGCTCGCGTTGACGTGGAGAATGATTCGTTTTCTACAATTGGTTTCCCTGATTTTTTCGAACATTTTCGACAAAAAAAAATGCTAAGAATTGACCGTTCTACGTCAGATCCATAATTTGTCGGTCATATCAGTTTACGCACATCATCTGTTACAACAGTCGATTTTGTTCGTCGAAATTCATACTGTCGCTCGAGATGGTGCTTCATCACCAAAATTCGAAGCGTTTTAATCGATAGACTACTGTTGGTTTGATCCACTTTGAAAGTCATGAAAAATCATTGCACGAAAATTTTGGCGATTAATCCCATTTGTTGACCAAGATGAATTTTTCAAGAATTTGTAAACAACTCAATTAGCAAATGTCAAATTTTATGATGACAGTGTCATATTGGACAACATCAGTGTTGCCATATCTCAAAACTTAATTAGCAACCTTCGTGTTATATTTTAATTCAATTGCCTAATTCTCTCGACTTAGAATAAGTCTCATTTTCCAAATAGAAACAGTCCGAGGTAATAACTGATTTCATTTTATTGAATTTTATAAAATTTATTATTTTATTTATTAGTACCTATCAACAAGACACCCGATCAGCAAATTTTCCCAAAGAAAATCTACATTTTATCGAACATGGTACATACAAATTAGAAATTTACCAAGGAAAATGTTTTTTTTTAATTAGATTAAGTACGATGTTGCTGAAACTAATTAGCAACAAATTCGTATTGATTCCGTTAAATCTGCTTTGAATTTTGGACAATAATCCATGCCACCTTGTTGTGGTGATTTCTCGAAATCGACAGGAATAAATAAAAAACTAATTAGAAATAAATTTGCATCAAATTTTTATCAATTCTTTTCAATTTCTGCTGATTTTGCACTGCCAGTTTTCTGCAAAAGAAAAATAATTGCTATTTCATGCGATAAACAACCAGAATAATAAAAAATTATAATAATGTAGCCTTTAAAATCCATCGTTAATTTTTTTACTATTCAAAAAAGTTTTAAATTACTTTCCTAAAACTTTTTTCATTATATCACTCAATACCCAAATGAAATCATTGTAGTAATCAGTTCAACAAAATCTGGGATAAATGACAAATAGTGGGAATATCTGGTTTCTTTTTATTTCCATTTCTTGATAAATTCCATTTTTGTTCCTTATCATGAATAACGAGCTCTTGTAACTTTGTGTTGGGTGTTAATGGGTATATGCTGTTAAGAGATGCTGTGCATAGTTTATTTCTTCTAACTTGGGGAGAATTCAGTGTATTTAATCAAGGTACATACTTAATATGTAATTTTATATACACAGTCACTTTCCAAGTTTATTGATTTGCTCATATCATTTTTCTTTGTTTGGGACATTACTACATTATTCATAGTTCTTTCAAAATCAATTGCAGATTATAAAAATCCTTGCCGACAATTTTGTTTGATCTACCATAGGTGTGGAGTCGTTAAAAGGCAATCGAATCATTAGAAAAAAACATTAATATACCTCGTTAACTTGCTACAACTGAAAATTACATTATAAAACGTAAATAGACGTGTAAAATGTACCTCCCTGTAAGGGAGTTTGGTTTAAATAGGATACCAGATGTGAACTGATCCGTTTTTGTACCACATTCGTCTATTAGAACTTCGGTAGTCTTTTATCTGACGCAAATAATCTTGTCGCCATCGAACTATCCTTGACGATTCGGTTATTGCCATCCATTTATTCAGTTTATTGTGTTTAACATGCTGACAAGCTTTTTCAACTGATTTCAGTTTTCCTTTATATGTTTTTCGGTTCTGTGAATGATCCACAGCGTGACTACTCGATAAATGGAAAATTTATTATTATAATTGCATTATCAGATTTCAGAATATTTTCTTTTTTTAAACATTTAAATCTCATCAAGCAACACCACTGCTATATCTCAGACTGTCTAGCAGGAATATTTCAAATAAATTTTGTACACACGTCATACGCCACATACGACTGCTTCGGCCAATAGAAATGCATTTATGTTTACGATTCGATGTTTCATTGGCAAACAGTGGAGATGATGAGTCCATGTGGACTGACGGTTTGTTAGATGTTATTGATTGTTCTTCACATAACTGTCTTCTGCGATTGATATTGGATGAACTATAATAGTTTTGTTAACATCTGTTACGCCATATGTATATTTGTAAGATAATTAAACACATTTTTTTGTATTTATTTATTATAGAAACCTAAAAATACGTACGTAAAGAATACAAATCAGGCTATTTCATTTTTTTTGTTTGTATAACTTAATCTATTATGGCATTTAGAATTACATAATACATTACCTTGTCGAGCACATTTCTTTGATTGACATTCACCCTTAGAATTACATTTTTTAAAACCTTGCCCAGGTCCTGACGATTAAGCAGTAGCCACTGATCTAAGAGGGATTTAACTGTCTTCGGAAACTTCTACAATTTTCAAAATGTTAGCAGGGCACTTACTGAATTCTAAAAGGCTATAGTATTTGAAATCACTCTTTGTTTTGTTCCCAAGCGGTAAAACCCATCTTCCAGTACTACAGCTAAAACCTAACATAATCTAACCTTATAGTACAGCTTCGGGAAAAAAATTTGTAACAAAAGTGACCTCAAAAGAAACCTGGAAATTATTTAGAGTTCTAGTTCCACCGCCAGATTAAATACAAAAAATTATAAAATGAATAATTTTGCCTTATTAGATACATTTAAACTATGATTATCGTATTCTTAAAAAAATTCAGCGTATATTTGATTATACAAGTTTTAGTCTATATGTTCAAATAAGAGGTGAGGGGAAGCGGGAACTTTATTATGAAAAAGCGCCTGTAAGTCCAGTTTTACTTAACCTATCTATGCAAACTTAGTCTTTTTGAAGAGAGCTCCTTTCTACCAATGTAAGAATTATAATTATGAAACAACCTAATGAGTATCTATCCTTGAAAAATGTTAGATGGAAACATGCAGTTTTAATTAAATAATATAAAAGTAGACCAAATTAGCAACAGAATAGCGAAAACCGCATGTCGATATCTTTTTTGTATTACGAGATATCCTAATAAAAGTGTAAATTTTAAGCATTTTCCTTTAAACATAAATTACTCCGGGTTAACTGAACGGATTTTAACATTTTTTGACTCCTCAAAATTGTCTTTCCTTGTTCTATTGATAATAGTTCCAATTATTATGTCAATATTACTTATGCTGTCACCGGAAAACTGCGTTATGGAAGTTAAAATGGAAATATATAAAAACAAGTAGTGGGCCAGGAAAAAATCAAAACAAAAAGATATGTCTTGTGTCAATTTAATAAACCTAGTAATTTGTTCATTTACGTGTCATTGCGATTTGTGTGCATTAAATTCGATATAAAATTTATTTAAAAGTTATATCTAAGATGATTGTTACAAACTAAGAAGCATTTGATATTATAGGCATTTACTTTGAATGTATGAGAAATGCAACTCTTGCGGCTAGGGTATATGCCATATAATATCCCCAAAGACGTTATCCCGGTAGCAGTTTGTCGTCGACCCATACACCGTTTAAGAACGACTGGAAATGTAAATCATAGGAAAACACAATAAATGTTTTGGCATATGTGCAATTTAACCCGCATTTCAGTATTAGAGCAATAAGTAGAGACTTGAAAATAAGCAGAACCACCGTTCAACGTATTTTGACAGGACACTGGTAGATTATGATGTAAACAGTTATTTTCCTAACAAGTGCGGAAAGTGATACTTTCCCGCCCGCGACTGCAGTTGTCCCGTGCCCGAAGCGGAGTTCGGGCAAGCGGTCAAGTGCGGAAAGACACTTTATGCATTAGTTATATTATATATATATATATATATATATATATATATATATATATATATATTATTTTTTCTACGACCGTATATACAACGACTCATTTTTCAAAAATTATTTTTATTCCAACAAACATAATAATATACAAAACTTTAACTAAAAACTACTGAATATTATAAATATTAATATTGAAAACACAATTTGTTGCATTCTGTAGACTAGTAAGAGTTGCCGGTCCACTGGAGTTATTTGGTTTAATGTGGTTTAATTTAGAAGATTATACATCGGTCACTTCCAAGACGTTTTGAACAACTTTGACGTTTTAGTAACAATTACACGCCTGGGTTGTCATAGCAACAGCTATCAAACCCGGGTGGTTTGATAGTTGTTTTGTGACACTCCTTTGAAGAATGTACAAGGTTATATGAAAAATATCTTTATTATTTTATATTTTCAAAAAATTAAAAATGCTACAAAAAGCTAGAAAAGGTTTAAATTTTATTGGATGGACTATTTCGTAAATATTTATTTACCTGTAGTAACAATAATTATAACCTCCGAAGTAAAAAACTATCTAATAAGGTGAAAATTTGCATAATTTTACTTTCCCGCACTTTCAAAACTAAAATGCGTGCGGGAAAGTGGGTTCAAAAATATATTCACGTATAATATTATTGGTGGGCATGGTTATATGTTAACATAATAATTTATTTATCATTCCGGAAAGATATTTAATAGGACATTATATTTCTTTTTGATTTCATCCATATCATATAGTACTGCATCAACAATTGGTTGATCGTGATTACGACAGAAGGTTGGATTATTGCAACTGGATATGGTATATGATGACCCTCAATAACTGTCACGTATTTTGTGGTCAGGCGAAGCTACATTTAATAGTGATGGTACGGTTAACCGGCATAATATGCACTATTGGACACAGAATAATCCACGCTGGATGGAAGAAGTTCAGTATCAGGGGCCATGGTCGGTGAATGTATGGTGTGGTATTGTAGACGGTCAGATAACTGGACCTTTTATTTTTGACAACGCAATTAACGGGGAACGCTACCTAAATTTTATAAGGGATGAATAACCACTTCTAGAAGATATATCACTAGCAAATCGTAGGCCTATGTTGTTTCAGCACGATGGGTGTCCGGCGCATTTCTCCAGACAAGTTACAGAATGTTTAGATAATGCTTACCCTGATAGGTGGATCGGACGTGAAAGCCTATTTATTTGGCCAGCCAGGTCACTAGACTTAACCTTCCAGATTTCTATCTCTGGGGCCGGATTAAAGACCTTGTTTGTGCAATTGGACCGACTACTAGTTATATTTCCATTTTAACTTCCATAACGTAGTTTCCCAGTGACAGCGTAACTAATATTGACATAATAATTGGAACTATTATTAATTGAACAAGAAAAGACAATTTACACATTTCTTAGGATATCTCGTAATACGAAAAAGATATCGTCTTGCGGTTTTCGCTATTCTGCTGCTAATATGGTCTACTTTTATATTCCTTAATTAAAACTGCATGTTTCCATCTAACATTTTTCAAGGATAGCCAGATTTAAAAAAATAAATAAATAGCGCCCTCTACCGTATACTTTACTCATTAGGTTGTTTCATAATTATAACTCTTACATTGGTAGAAAGGAGATCTCTTCAAAAAGACATAGATAGGTAAAGTAGAACTGGACTTACAGACGTTTTTTCATAATAAAGTTCCTGCTTCCCCCCACCTCTTATTTGAAGAGATAAACTAAAACTGGTAAAATCAAATATATGCTGAATTTCTTGAAGAATACGATAATCATAGTTTAAATGCATCTTAATTACGCAAAATTTGTAAATTATTCATTTTATAATTTTTGGTATTTAATTACGCCCTCTGGCCTCTCCTAGAACTCTGTACATGATTTCCAGGTTTTTCTCGGGGTCACTTTTGTTATGAATTTTTTTTCCCGAAGCTGTACTATACACGGTTTCCGAAATATGGCCGAGAGCCATTCTTATTGGGAACGGTCTGATTTTATATATGGTCTGGAACATTTACAAGTAATAATGTGAATATAAAACTGGCGATTTTATCTGGAAACATTCTTTTTTCTTTTGGATAATCACACTTCAAGTTTGTTAAGCTTGTTTATAACATTACGTAGACTAAATATTGTGTGATTAATAGTTTTTCCATATTCATTAAATAGTCAATTTTTCGTGGATAGTGATAGAAAGTTGCCACACCATATAACAACCCTTATTATAGTTGAACGCATATTATTCTTGTTCTCGAATCTTACAGAGTGAAACCATATGCAAGAAACCCATTGATAAGGTCACTGTTTTGACAATTAAAATAGCAAAACACGTCAAATTTAAAATGACATCGTCCCAAATCTTAAAATGGTCATTGTAGACTTGTTAACATTGATAAAGAAAGCATAAAATCTTGTGATCCTCGAAATTTAGTAGATGTTTAGCATGCCTACCATGAACTTCTAAAGAACTTCCTAATCTGGAAGATAAAAATGTCGTCTGGCATTATTTGATATGCCAAGCATGATCAACTTAATACAAAAGTCATCTAAATATAAGAATTTGGTTTCGTGCACAATTCATATCCCTATAAAATAAATCAAATATCAGGTCAACTTAAAATTAAGAAATTATATAGATTTTAGAAATAAACCTGAAATAACTATTTTTTGGTTCACTTAGTTTAGGATCATTGAAAGATAGATGGTTTGGAATGTATTTGCTTCTAAATATAAAATAACTATTATCAGCTAATGTACAGTTGATTTATTTCGTGTTAATCATTGCTCATTATGATTTAAAAAATCTTCTTCCCGTCGTTGATTATAAAGTAACATGGCATTTATGCATTCCACATAATATATAATATAGTTTTAAATTAATATGTTAATGGACAGGTTCGTTTCCAACCAAATTAATACGAGGGGGCTACTTAAGTTTTGACATCTGGCAACACTGATATGTCAAATCTGACATTGTCATTGACAATTTTAATGGTGAACATACTCAGAACGTGTTGTTATATGAGTGCTGTTTGACTTGTTTGATACTTGAAATATTCATCTTGGTCAAAAAATTGATTCAAGTGGCAAATTTATGGCGATGATTTTTGAGGTGGATTAAACCAGCAGTAGTGCGCCGATCAAATTGTTTCGACTTTTAGTGCTGAAGCGCCATCTTAAGCTACTAGTCCGGGAGGCAGCCTTGCAAATGACATAATCATTTCAGGTCGCTTGATTCATAGTTGTATTGAATGTTTATTAGATGTAATATCGCGATATGAAAGTCAGCAGGCCCAGGGAGGGTGGATGGGCGAGGTAGAAATTTTCATTCAGGTAAAAATTAAAAAAAACTAATATAAATTACTTTTAACTAAGCTCTATCATATCGGCTGACGTGGAATCCACCATTATCTAGGCTGCTGACTATTGTAGTAATTTTTTGTATTATATAAGCAGTCCCTGCTAAAATTTTTGAACGGCCTGATAACAGTTTCTACCTCGCTCACCCACCTTGAGTAGACCTGCTGGACCCACCTTTCGATTATCAGCGTTATTGAAACTAACTGTTTCAACTAAAATCTATCGGCCTGAAATTTCCATGAAAAATGTAACGCTGCCTCCCGAATAATATAGGTTTTCCGAATTTACTCGTGATAGCACTTCGCTATAGAGTGAATTTCGTGGAGGTCGTCCAAAATTGGCTGTTGTGCCAGAAAATATATCTATGCCATGCATAAATCGATATACTTGGTAATTAGTTTCTTTCAATATTGCATGAACATTTGGTTTTCAAAAAAATTGTTTCACGTTAGATACCACATAGTTTGATATTGTTGTAAAAAAAATTAATCGCGGTTCTCCAAAAGATGTCTATAGGATCTTGACAGGCTACGAATCGTAGATATACGCATATGAACCCGAAACTAAACAACAATCGATTATATGGGCCAAATTCAACAAAAGTTGTTACACGATTTTTCGGAATAATTGTACATGTTGTCACCGTTCCATTAGATGAACGTAGAACAGTTAATTCTTAATGGTACACTAGGATTTCTTTGCCATAATTGTTCGAAAAAGGGAAACCAATCCCAGAAGATGAATCATTCTCCACACATCAGTTCAAACAAAAACGTTTTTGAAGTCAAAACATCGTATTGATGAGTCATTGCCATGGAGTAATCATGATTTTGATTTTTTGGATGAGGGTAGAAAAATAACTAGAGATTATTATTCGACATTACTGACCACTCTACGGGAAAAAATTAAAGAGAAAAGACGCGAAAAGCTATCCCAAAGTGATTTTTTTGCAGGACAACACCCCCGCACACAAATCTCATATTGCCATGCAAACAATTCGTGATTTGGTGTTTGAATTACTAGAACACTCCCCTTATTCATCAGATTCAGCTTCGTCCGACTATCATCTCTTTCGTCAACTCAAAAAAAGATTAAAAAGTCGTAAATTTTCTTCCAAAGAGGAGGTAATAAAAGCTGTGGATGTCTGATTTGCAGAGCAAGAAAAAACATTTTTTTTGAAAGGTCTAGAGACGTTGCAGGATTGCTGTAATAGATGTATCCAATTAAGAGGAGAATATGTTGAGTAATAAAATATTTTGACATTGAAATTTTTGTTTTAAAATTATCCAGCAGATATTTTCATCTATGGCAAATTGTAAAATAACGCACCGCCCCGATTTCTGTAAATATTGTTTTGTTCAATAAATTCAAATTAATCTTGCTATTGTTTAACTTCTTTTCAATCATTTTGACGCAATAATAAGAAATTTGTAGTCATTTTGAGTGATTTTCAATGAGTAAAAAAATAAAAATAAAAACATTGCAATAAAACCAAATTTGCTTAATAATAAAACTTGCATTCTAAACAATAATTGGTGCCGCTTGCTCAGGCTCATTTAAATTTTGAGGTGATGGATTTCGATGACGAATGCGGCGTTTTAAAATGTCCCAGATATTCTCGATAGGATTCATATCTGGACTTCTTGGTGGCTAGTCCAAGGTATGAATTCCTCCTTCGTTTAGGTAATTCAGAACATCTACCGCAACGTGTGGTCTAGCATTATCATGCATTAAACAAAAATCATTAACATTAAATGGCCCAAACGGAACGACGTGATTTTCAAGAATATCAGTTATGTATCTTGCTGCGTTAAGGGAAGGTCTAGGAAGAGACACTAATTCTGTGCGGGTATCAACACAAATTCCTCCCCAAAACATGATAGACCCTCCGTGGAACGGCTCCCTGGGAATGATACAAGACTGCGCAAATCTTTCTCCTTACCGTCCTCGAATTTTATTACGTCCATCTGGACCTCTTAGACTGATTCTTGTCTCATCAGTATATAAAACTTTGCACCAATTCTGTAAATTCCAATCTAAATTTTGCCTTGCACATCTTAGTCTAGCAACACGATGCTGCCTGGTTAGCAAAGGTACCTGGAGAGGTCTTCAGCTGTATAGATCAGCATTCTGAAGGTTTTGTCTTATTGATCTAACAGAGATATTTACATTTCGGACTTCTCGAAAAAGGCTGTTGAGCTCGACACTTGTTATTGAAATTATATTCTTAATGAATTTAATTGCAAAAACGGTCATCTCGAGGAGTTAAAACTAAAGGACGTCTTTGTCCAGGCCTCTAGAATATGAAGCGGTCTCTCGAAATCTTTGCATCAATCTGCCAATGGTGGTGTGGTGTATGCCAAACAGATTTGCCATTTCACGATAACTTTGTCCCTGTCCAACTAACTATTTAAGCTTCGCGTTCACTTAACTCCCTAACTCTGTTCATTTTTTGTTTAACTGGTCTCGATTTTCACATACTTTGATTGGCTTAAATTACTGCTGTCCCTAAGTTGGTACAACAATAGAATGAAAGAAACATTAAAATATGGATAAAATTAAAATTTTAAAAAACCACAAAACTAGTTATTTGCTGATAAGAAATTTTGCTACATTTTTTTGATGATTTTTTATGATAGAAAAAAAAGAAACCCAAAAGATTAAAATTTTAGGTTTTGATATTGAAATAAAGGGTGGTGCGTTATTTATGGCCACGAGTATATATTTAATATGAACTAATGTTGATGTGACAAATAATTTCAAGCGGGGATAGTTCCATTGCGAAATGTAGTAATCAAACAAATCAAACTTGTTCAGTTTCAGATAAATAACTGATTATGTATTCTCAAAAATTCAATATGATCTGTTGAATTAATGAATATTGACAGCACAATAATGATTGTTTAATATATGATGGTTTTTTACAATGTTTTTGCATTTAAGGAATTAGAATTAAACGTAATAAGAAATCAATGAAATCAATAAATTAATAAAATACTTTTCTAGACGACGCCATCTGAGAATTGTGCGTTCTGTATTCATTTATATACCGAAAGTTGCGTTTTGAGTGTTCCATGTAGTGAAAGTGACAGTTTCGTACTGCAGAACACTCTAGGAACGTTCTAGAGTGACTCTAGTCACTTCAATGTTGACAGTTTACAGTTTCACTTCAATGATTTTGCATAACCTTAAAGCTTATATAGATGATTTAATAACAAACAAGATTGAAATTGCTAACAAAATACTTTGACCACAAATACGAATCAATCAACAAATTCTATCGAAGACACAAACACATCTACAGAGATTCCGTCAACATCTAGTAGAAATATACATATTTCATCTGTATACAATCCAATAAATATTAATAATTGTCTTGGAGGTACAATCAACAATTACTTTTTGCAAATAATTGATAAATTAATATTGGCATTGCAAATATCATTAAATACATTATATTGTTCAATAAATAAAATGCTTATAATTCTCTATTACTTATTTTCTTTCCTCAGTGTAATTGAAAAAGTTTTGGATCTTGTGCGTTGTCTAAAAAATGTTGTGTACGCCGCGGCGGAAATACTACTTTGTTAGACTCGTCTCTTGCTCGCCTCGTTTCGCTCGTCTCGCATTTTTCAGACTCTTTCAACAAGTAGCACTTTCAGTCCTTAGCAATCAAATAACTATTGCTTGTATCTCCCCTGCTATCGTCAAAGTATTTAATGACATATTTCTCTAATATTGTAAAGATAAATTGATTCGTCGGAGAATTTTTATAATTATTAGTGGAGCACAAGAAAAAAAAATTAAAAATAATCAAATTAATATAGGAGTGAGCTACAACAATGTAGTACTAAATTTCAATTTTTCTCTTTTCAATAAATAATCTATAGCATCACCTACTATAATAATCATATTTTCTGTATAGGACCCAGTTGATTAAAATTCTACCGATCTATTGAAGTATGTCATTTTGACAAACTGAATCCTTCCTTATACTTTGGAATATGAACTTTTCATACGATGTTCCGCAAAAATTGGACACTAATTTTGAAATCACGGGTATCTATTATGCCATTATTGACAATTTAGTACCTGTGACTAATTAATTTCTATTTATTATTTTTTTTAGTTTGTTGAAAATTCCATTTGGCATTTATTTAAAGTTGCTCATTTTATGGGCGATAAATTTTTTGCCTTTTTTTTTCTTTGATTTTTCTCTTAAAATCATCAATTAAATATGCAGGTACTGTACTCCTTGAAGTTATTCACATACACATTCTTCGTTCTGCCAGCAGAGAAATTCCAGAGTGATACAAAAACTGAAAAATGTAGTAGAAACAAGCAAAGAGTGTGCCGGCGAATTAGGCCAGCTATAAATCCAAAATAATTATGTCATTTAGGTCTGATTTCAATAAAAATCTATTAATCACATCTGTTTTCTTATTCAAACAATGAAATTTTGAAAGGAATATCTTTCGATTACACAATCTAGGAAAGTATACAATACAATTACATATAAAGAGGTATATATACTGGCCTAATAACTCGAGATCCTCGTCGCCAATTTCTCGAAAACAATAGCACGTGGCCCGCCAACTTGGTTATTTTTTGGCTTTTTTTTCAGAGGTCGCGAACACCAAAGCCCGGTAGCTGATCTTCAGTTGTTCTGGAGAAACACGCTCACTTGAAATGAGTATCTCAGGACCATATACGGTAGGCAGTCGCAGTGGCGTACGTGAGATGAAAATTTTAAAGCGGAATGTGTTACGAATTCTTGTAATTTGCAGTTTGGGCCGTGTGAATCAGATAATTTTTTACCGGTGACCACACTGATCGCTACAAAGAAGAAGGTCGTAACAGTATCAATTCCGATACAATATTTTAACACGGCACAACAATTGATTTACTTAATTATATCAATGATTTTGAAAATTGGGTAAATGAAATAAACTCTCGCTCGATTATTAAGTTATATCGTTCGTTGACGTTTGTATAAAAATTCACCCACCAATCTCAAAAATGTATTTTCAATATCATTAACTATGGTTGAATTAATTTCACGGTCCATTTTTAGAATATATGCAATCTAACCAAATTAGAGGGAGTTTGTATACGAAAGCAAAGTTGAAATTACAAACTTAGAGCAAATGACATCTTTTAGGAGTGTTCTAGAGGAAAAATATCCCTTTTCCAACTTCTAACATACTTTGAGTCTCATTTAAAAGTAATGCCGAGAAAATACGTAAATTGTATAAATAATTTGTTATTGTACAAGGATATATGGAAAAATTCTTAGCCTACTATAGAACCAAACAAAATTTCAATGTCAAAATTATTTTATTACTCCTCTTAATTTGATATATTTAATACAGCGAACCTGCAACGTCTCTTGACCTTTCAAAAAAAAATGTTTCTTCTTGCTCTGCAAACCAGAACTCCACAGGTTTTATTACCTCCTCGTTGAAAGAAAATTTACGACCTTTTAAACTCTTTTCAGTTGAGGAAAGAGATAAAAGAGAGTTGGACGGAGCGAAATCTGGTGAATACGGGGGGTGTTCTAGTAATTCAAACCCTAAATCACGAATTTTTTGTATGGCAACATGAGATTTGTGTGCAGGTCCGTTATCCCGCAAAAACAAAACACCTTTGGATAGCTTTCCACATCTTTTCTCTTCAATTTTTTCCCGTAGAGTGATCAGTAATATCGAATAGTAATCTCCAGTTATTGTTCTACCCCTATCCAAAAAATCAAACATGATTACTCCATGGCAATCCCAAAAAACTGAAGCAATAATGAGCTTTTCCAGCAGATTTTTGGCCACGAAACTTCTTAGGTCTTGTAGAACCAGAGTGTCGCCATTCAATCGATTGTTGCTTTGTTTCTGGATCGTAGAAATGTACTTAAGTCTCATCCATAGTAACATTTCGGTTTAAGAAGTCTACATCGTTTTCAAATCGAGCACAGATCGAACACGATGCTTCTACCCTTGCACGCTTTTGGGCAACATTCAAATATTTGGGGATCCATTTTGCAGCAATTTTTCTCATGTCCAAATTGACGTGAACTATATGATGAACGCTTTCGTATGAAATATTCAGTGCTTCAAATATCCGTTTTAGCCCAATTCGACGGTCTGATATAATCAGTCATGAACTGCATCGATATTTTCGGGGACTGACACAGAAACTGGTCGCCTTCCCGATCGGTTGAAGCTTGCAGTCCAATTTTACACGGTCGCATACAAAGAACATTGATCACCAAGGGTATTAAGCATATCTTCGTAAATCTGCTTACCTCTTAACCCTTTTAAATACAGGTTCTTTGATGATGGCTCGATACTCCAACTTTTCTATTTTCATATTTTCGGTGAACATCTTTTTTCTTTTAATTTATTGCTTACTCTGGTTTACTTTTTTGACGTCAAACTTTACACTGACACTTCTAATAAGTTATTGTTCTTTGCTATGGTAACGCAATATTTTGTTTATGCATGGAACTGGTCTAGGCTAACTAGATATCGATATATCCTCGTAACAGACATTCGTATTTCCTTATTTTTTTGACATACATATATGTTCTGTTGAACTGGGTATAAGATAATTGACTGGTATAAGTGTTTTTTTTCTGTATTTGTTTGTAATTTTTATATTATTGTGAAATTTATATGTACTTTGCTTAATAATTATATTAACTTAATTCAACGATATTGATTATTAATTGAAATATTTTGTTAATAATCTTAAGCTTAATAAGCTAGTTTTATAGCTTTATTTGTTAATTTTTGTTATGTGACTTACATTTTATATATCGTCCTGGCAGTGATTCTTTTGTATATAATTTATTATTGGTGGTCTTAATAAGTGTCATGTCTAAATAATTCATAAATATTTGCCACTATTATTTATTTATCGAAAATAACTGTAGAGAGATTCCTAATACTATTTTATTTGTTTCAGGTAAGTTTTGAAATACATTTAAACTTATTGGTAAGTTTTCTATCATTTATATTTTATTAAAGATCAAAATTAGTTTGTTTTAACGCCAGATAAACCTAAATTAAATTGAAAGTTCAAGCAATGCAATTGGTATGTACAATTGGTGAGACAGAGAAGATAATATCTCCAATATTGCATGCTTTTAGTAATTTAATTATTCATATTTAAAATTGGTAATAATGCGTGAGTTTGTTCATGACAAAGCCCACGTCTGATTTATGTTCACTCAATCAGGCTCAATGCTTCCATTTCTGAGAGTTTAATTTAGAATTTTATTCAATCGTAATCATGGCGAAGTAGTTAAAATTAGGTTTCCTAGTACACCTTCCATTTTGGCACATTCTAGGAAAATAAAATCTTCACAACTGACATATCTGAACTGAGTTTTCCTTTCTTTCTTGTACGAACAAAACGAACCTCTCACTCTCTTCAATAGCTTTTCTTCGAAGGTTCCAGCTAATACTTTAGCCTAATACTTTTCGGATCCACATCTTTATTTATAAATTTATTTTGGATTCTGACTCTCAAGTGCGGTTCTACTGACTGACGTGCAAGCTTTTCTATAATGTTGAACCTTGGTTCCAATTTGATCTCAGCAAAACATTTATATACAATAAATACATTGACATTCGCCATATTTAGAATCCCACTAAGGGGCCATGTTGTTATTTTCAGTGGGTTTGGGTTCTTTGTTGAGAAATAATGAAGAAATGATACTTGTTTTGATTAACAAAACTATTGCTGAACAATCGTCGGATATTGCTCAATACTTAAAAAAACACGTTTGCCTGTCATACTATCACTGTCACTTGAACATATCTAAAAGTGCTTATCGCCTGCCAACTTAACTAAATTAAAAATTAATATAAACATGGTTACCAACTTTGACTCTATATAAAACAAAATAGTGTGATGTAAGGATAGGATCAAGGTTGGGATAGATGGAGTCAGTAGTCAATTTGATCAATTCTCAACAGGCCATATTTCAGGGCATCAACTCCTCCTTTTGTTTTGTTGTAAAATGCATTTATTTCCGATTTTCCTATTTCACAGTCATCTTCTTTTGAATACCGCATTGATAATATTATATTTACAATTTTTTTTTATTTTACCTTCATCGAATAAAGCGTAGTTTTACCGTCCAGAGAAAAACCATATAAAGTATCATTCATTGATCTTCCTTTTGTTTGGGTGAATTCGGGGGGCAACTCGCTCTCTTTTTTTTCATTGTACCCAAGTATGTAAGGCCCCTTTTCCTTAGTTCATCTACTGCCTGTATCGAACTGAACCAAGTGTCTCGTTATCAGTTAGATATTTACCCTCCGACCTTTTGCCTGACTTGCCTGTAAAATCAATAACGGCTGCAGTCTTGATACTCTCTGTGGCGATCTCTAGCATACTAGATTAAATTTACATGGCTACATGGCAGCTAGAAGTGAACAGATAACACAGTGTTACCAACACCAACAACAAAATTTCCCGTATCTTACAGACCCACGTGTCGCGTTACGCGTTAAGGTTAGGTATTTCCAAGAAATTTCTTCACTGTAGTGTTTTGTACATATTTCATAACTACATTGACGCTGCCTAAAAACTTATTATAGTAAATAGTATCATAAAATTGAGATAACTTCACACCACCCTCATACATGAGTGCATAATGCGTCGTCCAGTCAGCTGTCGAAATGGGTTATTCAGGGGCACCAAATCACCACAGAAAATTACCAAAAAATACCAAAATTCGTGCAAGAAAAACGTTGTTCAAATATCGAATTATAAAATAGAAATCATAAGTGGAGTACTTTACTGCTTTATACTAGATGATTCTGTTCAATTCAGGAAGCTATAATCAGTCAATTTATTGACATTTCCTTCTCATTTATTATTATGCAGCCTTTGAAACTAGACCGCTCACTAATATATTCATATTTCAATTTGTGTTTCTAAATTACTATATTACAAAACATTTTTACGGTATATAGTGACTAGACTTGTTAATAGTCAAAAAAAAGGAAGCCATTATAAATAAATTAATGAGAAGCCACCTTGGTAGAGCCGTCAAGTGGAAGCCATGAAAAATTACCTGTGATACGATATTAATATGAAATTTTCACTTCAATCGCTTTTGCCGATTAATAGTGAACGGCCACTACAGTGTAAACGCGTACAAGTGTACAATCAACATCCGACATGATTATATAATATATATATATATATATATATATATATATATATATATATATATATATATATATATATATATATATATATATAGTGCATCTAAATGTTCTTGATTTTAGGTCTCTTCTAATTGCCTACTTGTTAATTAAAAAATTACATACTTATTTCATTTTTTCTAATTTTAAAAATTGTAATTAAACTTCTTCATACCGTTTACTGTTATTATTATTTCAGCCAGTAAATATTATAGAAGGGTTAAACAGTGTAAATTAAGGGCGCGGGAGATTGTATTTTCTGTTTACAAGGAAGTAAAATACAGAATACGCCGTCTGGGTCTGATAGACTCACGTGTCACGTACTGACATTCTGACGAACATGTCGCGTTACGGGTTAAAATGTGGATGGTTCAATATATTCAATTTATTATGTGTCACCCTCTAAAGATGTAAACTATCTATGGCAGTAGAGGCCCTTAATTTTGCTAGTGTAATTTCAAGTTCTTCACTGAACATTTCGCTTACAGGATGAATTAAACAAACTTAAATTCCAATAATATTTCTAAAGTGAACTGTCAAACATAAAGCTTTGCTATCAATCGACCACCTATGATACAGTGTAATTTATTTTTTAACAATTTTTCTAATAAATATTGACAATACAAGCTGAAATAGAGAAAGTAGTTATAATAGAAAGCCGATCTAGCTTTCATTCCTTTGGATTAAACTTTTTTTAAAGTCTTTATCAAAATATTATATTGACACTGACAATTTGCATATTTATATTGATTAATAGATTAATATAATAATATTTTTTTTAATCAATAGATTAATATAAATACGGAAATACTCAGTGTCAATATAATATTTTGATAAAGACTTTAAGAAAAGTCGAAACGTCAAATTTTATCTTTCTTCCAAAAATTATTGAAAAAGCTAATTTTAAAACAGAAATCAAGAACAATAAGATGCATTTATATATTAATTATTATAAATTGAAGAATTTAAGTTTACTCCCCTACATATATATATATATATATATATATATATATATACAGGGTGATTGATTATTGTGATAAAGTTCAGTGCATACTTTGTCTTTAGAGATATCAAGTTGAAAATTTGAGAGATTATAGCCACCATTAGTATTAGTATGAATCAAAATACAAATATATTTTCTCGTTTTTTTCAAATATTTTTGTGAGTACCAGAAAGTATTACCAACACCTTTTTTTTTATAAAGCGTTCCCTATATCTAAAATTATCAATTTTAGAGATATTTTGATTTTTCTGTGCAAAACAATGATTATGTTGGCTATGAAATATTTGTCACAAAAAGACATTTTTTCATTGCTGTTCGGTACTGTACAGCATGAATTGCAAATGAAAAAAAAAAAAACGGAGGATATAACAAATAAATTACAGGAACGGAACAATAAAAAAGTATCCTTGGTTATTTATTTGGTCAGGAATCAGATTTTTTGTCACCAACTTCGCACAGACTTTTGTCATGTGTAATTCCTCGTGTGAAATGTTTCTAACCGTTTGTTTATCGACGTTTGCAGTCTCGGTAATCATCCGGATGCTTATTCGACGATTTGCACGTACAACTGGATTGATTTTGGTCACTATTTCCGGAGTTGAAATAATCACAGGGCGACATGGGCGCTGGTCATCTTCAGTGCTCTCTCGGCCCTCACTAAAGTGCTTACACAACTATAAAACACGCGCACGAGATAGAGAATTGTCCCAATAGGCCTTTTGCAACAATTTATAGCAGATTTTTTTAATTTAACGAAAAATTTGAGATTGATACGTTGCTTCTGTTTTCCGTCACACATGGTTTTCGGCACGAGAAAAAACACGTTCGTTTCAAACCACTACTGCACAAATACTATAATAGTGACGGAAACGTGTTTTAGGACGTTCATAGACAAGATATCAAGATACTCAACGCACTACTCGTTTTTTACCTCAACCGTCTAGGGCGCGCTATAGGCGTGCAGGCTCGTTATTTAATAGCTAGATCTCGTATACTTTACGTCTCGATTATCACAATAGGTATTCTAAATAACCTCCAACAACATCTATGCATGCTTGAAACCGATAAATAAAAGAGTTACATTAAGAAGCATTTCTATATAAACATTCCGAAATTCATTACGTATTCCCATCATGTCATCCCTTGTTGTTGGAAGTATTTTGTACACTTCATTCTTAATTTGACCGCAACAAAATGAGTCAAAATTGAAATCTGGTGACCTTGGTGGCCACTGTACTAGACCGATCCATGCAACAACAACATCCTTTGACCTGTATGAAGTGGAACTTCTTCCAATAAAAGAGATAATTGGTTTACTCGTAAATCTAAATACATCTCAGCATTTGAATGTTTCTCAAAAAATATTGTCCTATTAAGTTTAATCTATTGTCTGATATTTCCCCAATAACAGTGAATCGAACATTAGTTTTTGTATCAGATACTGTGATAATTGAAACATTTCCGGTTTTATTAATATCGTTACCATTTATTTTATATAATTCCTCCCTCCGCAGAGCTCCGGTGAATATTAAAGCAACTTGAAAGATGTTACAAATAATATCCAAACTTACATTAAAATTTTTTGCTGTCATACCTTATGCATGAGATAATGATCTGGAGCTTGCAACAGAAATTTATTAATTTCTTCACGGGCAAATGTTTTAGATGTTTTGGGTCTATAGCCAACTGAATTTTTCAAATATGCAATGAATTTCGTGTATTTACTGATGTCTACGTCGTTATTTACCATTAATGTGCCTTTTAGTTTTGGATAAGTCGACCAAAGTGTTAAAGACTTCTAAATTTTGTATTTAGTTTTAAAGTAAGCTAGTAACACACTTTTTATAAAGCTGTTTATGCCTTTTTTAGTACGCTACTCCATAGAAAAATTATATTTATTTAAATACTGTTCCCTGGATTTTTCACGGAGAAGATTCATAGTCGCTGCAGTTACCGATTCAACAACATCTTCTGGTGTGCAGTTTAAACTTTCTTCACTATTACTCTCCATCACTAACAATAATACTACACAAAAGAGTGAAAAAATTGATCGCTACGGTACTTCTTTTCACGCTTTTTGACTGATTCAGAAATTACAATCTTTATGAATGCACATAAAAAAAACGTAAATATTATAACGGACGTAGAAAAAGATATTTTACGGTCTCTATCATCAGGCCCTAGATTTAGCATTGAACCTATATTTACTAAGGGTATTTCAGCTAAAACTTTGTTATCAATAACATATCCTCCGTTATACAAAATGCACAAGAAAGAAATATTGTTATAGCTAAAGCAACTAACATTTTAACTAACCATATTCTTGGACCTAAACAATCTTCTGCATTTAGAGAACTTTTATGGAAAACGTCACAGTTATAGTAAAGAAACAACAATATTTTTAGTTAAATAAATGACAATAATACATCACATGATGACTGTAATAAATCAATAAAAAACTTTTCATAAAAAAACAAATTGACAAAGAAACTAAAGACAACGGTATTTCTGGTAATTTCTGTTGTTTTATAACAATATGAACATTGTATATATAAAAAAAAAATTCGGAAACTAGAAACTTTTTAATTGAGAGTTATGGTAAAAGTATCAAATTCATTTACTTCAAAGAGCTTCCTTCACAAATATAGAAAAAGTATTTTTATGTCCGGTGTCATATATTTAAGCTTTCTGCTTAGCATGTGTCTGTGTCGTAGAATGTATGATCTGCATTCATCTTAGGAATGCGGCTTGTGATTTGATATTGTTTTATACAAATGTTCCCCGAGTGAATACTTTAGTACCGCTTTTGTATTTTCAGTAAGTTATAGTTGTTTCTTGATATAGTATACTCGGATTGGAGCTTCGTTAGTGTATATTCTACATTTTCATATTAGATAATGCGAAATGAAAATAAAGCAGGTCTATTTTAATAAATATAGCTATCACTCTCGAGATCTTGACTATATTTAAAATACCTATTAATCTTATTCCTAGGCAAATTTGAATTTTGTCTAATAGTCTATTTGGTGAACTAATTCCTTTATCAATAAAAAAATGATAGTGATCAGTAATTTTTAAGAGGTACAGGATTTCATGTTGAAAAAAACCACAAAACATTTGGAAAAATTGATGAAATCTTCACTGAATTTATATAGATATAACAATCTTCTTCTCCTTCTTCTTCCAGTGCCTGCTTTATTCTAATGAAGGTTGGCAACCATCCTTTGGAATTCCTCACGATCTTCAGTCATTCGTATTAGATTTACGGCATCACGTACATGGAACCAATCTCGAAGGTTTTTCAACCATGAAAATCTTTTTCTACCCAGGCCGCGACTGCCTTCTATCTTCCCTTCCATGATCAGTTGTAACAAGGCATATTTTTGATTTCTAAAAATGTGGCCAAAGTAGGAAGCTTTCCTTCTCTTTACAATGGTTAATAGTTCTCGTTCTCTGTTCATTCGTCTTAGCACCTCGTCGTTAGTCACCCGATCCGTCCATGGTATTTTAAGGATCCGTCTAAAGAGCCACATTTCAAAATCTTTCACCTTCCGCATGCTGGAGACCTTCGAAGTCCAGCTCTCAACATCATAAGGTAGGGTAGTCAAAACATTGCATTGTGTTATTCTCCAGCGTGTTATCAGGTTAAGGTCATTACTTGTGAGAAGCGACTTTGATTTAAAAAACGTGCTCCTGGCTATCTCTATTCTTGTCTTAATTTCCTCATCTGGGTCCCACTCGTCATTCAGCTAGCTTCTCAAATACTCAAAATGGTGTACTCTCTCTATGGGTTGGTTATTAATTGACAGCGACACGTTATTAATAACTAGTTTTCGATATTACCATGAATTTCGTTGTACTGTAGTTCATTTTAAGTCCGTAATTTTCACTGATAGTATTTACTCTGTTTAATAGCTGTTGAATATCTTGAATGGTGTGGGCTAGTATTACATTGTCATCTGCATACCTAATATCGCTTAAGATTTTCCCATTAATTTTAATTCCAATTTCAATGTCTTCCAGAGCCTCCTGGTAAATTGCTTTTTTTTTTCATGATGACATTAGCCTGAGCATGGCCCCACAAGAAATAGTCCAAAGCCGTTAAATCATACAATTGACGGCTCCAAACGTGAGATGAACTGTTCACCAAAGGCGACTCTCAATTTAGCTATTATTTCGCGTGCCGTGTGGCATGTGGCACCGTCTTGTTGAAACCACATGTCAGGCATGTTCAATTCTTCCATTTTGAGCAAAAAAAATCGTCAATCATCACACGGTAGAGCTCGCCATTCACAGTAACGTTCTGGCTATCGTCGCTTTTGAACAAGTACGGCTCATAATCGACACCAAAGAGTGACTTTTTCGGGATGCATTGGTAGCTCTTGCAAGGCTTCTGGCTGGTCTTCACTCCAGATGCGACAAGAACTCAATCTGCTTACTCCTTGGAATTTCACCGGAATTTCACTGGAATAACTGTACCAAAGAATATAAAATGATCAAAATAGAAATAAAAAGTAATATGCTTACCATAGAGAGCACCGAGGAAACTAACACAACCCCTGCTGGTTTTGAGCTAACATCTTCCTCAATAAAACAATAATCCTTCCACCCCTTACTGATCGATACCTGACTTAGTGACGTCCAAGTTACCTTGTTTTGGGAATTTTAAGTCTCCTTTTTTTATAATCTAAGCTAAGCTGCTTCCAGAGATTCGGCACGAGCGGCTTTGTTCCCAGAGATTCGGCACGAGCGGCTTTGTTTAGTTCTACTTTTTGTATATTTTTTGTGTATCTTGTTTTGTTGATGTATATATAGTGAGTTTAAGTAGTTATCGAACTTTATTGTGCTACGTCATCACCATCCTTAACTCTTATTTATATTATTTTTTATAATTGAGATCCTGTGGGAGGCTGAAGTGAGAGACGCATTTTTCAAATATCTACCAAACTGTTTGTTTCGAGTAATTATAACCTACCCATCCCTTCCCTTAAGAATACAGATTTGGAAAATAAGTGAAGGTTATGACGTTATTTTATTAGATTCTTGTTCCCAAAAAGGTGCTTCTGTGGTACCGTTTTTCAGTAACCGAAGAGAGATTTGCATCAGTTGTAGCTACTTCGATCAGTTTATATGCTGCTGAAACTGTAATTAGAAAATTATTAACCATATATATTATTACTAGTAGGCAAGCTTTCAACAATAATCACTTTTCAAATATCACTACTTGGTATATAACCGGTTTAATTGATACGAGGTGTCGACGGAACTTTTAAATAAAATGTATAATTTGGGTCAGCTCTCAAGTTGAAAATATTTTTATGATTAATAAAGCCTACAAATATATTGATTTTTATTATTTTTTGATGGAATAAAAATTAAAACCTAAATTATATATTTTTTTGTTTCGGTTAACCTAATATAGCAATCAGTTTCATTAATATGTTGTAATTAAAGAGACCACACAAAAGGATGTTTAATTAAAAAACTGAATATATAATCGGAATTGGTATATGAAGGAGAGTGATAAGGAGAATTTGCTACTAGATGAATACATTAATATATTTGTTACTTAAAATACATTACAAAAAATCTCTTATTACAAAACATTACTTTGATGTTATTCAAAGTTACTAGTTTGGTTGGCTTTCACGTATTTACATTTAAATGCAAATTTTTTATAAAGTGCATCTGATATGCAACATTTCAGATCGTTAATAGTAAGACTTCTTTAACCAGAACGCAGTAATGATTATTTATGCAACAAGAGAGTAAAGTAATACTTTTTTTCACGAGTAGGACGGTTATTTTACTCACGACTTTCATACAAAAATTTTTCTACGTCTGTAGATTTAAAAAAATTCGACATAACTTTTATCAATTTTTATTTTGTAATGGAAACTGTTGACCATTATTGATTTGAAATGAAGACGAAGTAACATTACTTTTGCTATTAAAATTGGCAACATTTAACGAGTAAAGAAATACCATCGTCTATAGTTGTATTAGTACTTATTGGATTGTTGGTAGGATCGTGGACATTTACAATGTTGCTTCATAGTTGTTTCCGTTAAATTTTCAATGCGGAGCCCATTTTGTTTTTTATTGAGTAGTCTACGTAACCCTCCGCAACTGTGTTGGATTTCTACCCACCGGAATCCATTAATAGAGACGCCGAAATGTATGCATTGCATTTTCCATTTCTATACTGCAAAAAGAAATGATCTGTTTTGATATTTGTGGGTCGTTGGTTTTTATATTTTTCATAAATGTTTACCAATCTATTGTCAGATATTTCACCAATAACAGTAAATCGACGTTTAAGTATTATTAATATCGTTACACAAATAATATCTAAGTTTACATTTTACAAATTTTTTTCTGTCATACTTTATGCATGAGATGATGATAGTCTGGAGCTTGCAATAGAAACTTCTTCAAGGGCAAATGTTTTAGATTTTCTAAGTCTATTGCCACCTGAATTATTTTTCAAATATGCAAGGTGTTTCGAGTATTTACTGATATCTGTGTCGTTATTTACCATTAAGGTGCCTTTCAGTTTTGAATAAGTCGACCAAAGTGTTGAAGACTTCCAAATTATGGATTTAGTTTCAAAGTAATCCAGTAACAATCTTTCTGTGAAGCTCTTTATACCCCAACCAACTAGTGTAAATGACTAATTTTTATTGACCAATGGGTTTTCGGAACCAGTAATACTAGATCATTCACCTCGTGTTTTTTGGTCAATCTCATGTCATTCTTTCTTTCTAATTTTATTTCCATCTCCTTCTTCTTCTTAGCGTGCCGTATCTTGAGCTAGTCTAAATAACTGTCCTGCTTCTCTTATCCCAATCCATTCTCTAATAATTCTCGACAAAGAGGCTTGTTTCCTTCTATCTTTCTTCGCACTCCTATCAATGGCGTTTAAAAGGCATTGCAGTCCATTCAAGTCGTCATACAGTACAATTGTATCGTCTGCGTATCTGATTGTATTCAGTTTACCGTTAATCTTCACTCCATATGATAAGTTGTCTGTAGCTTGCTTAAAGATCTTATCTGACTACAAATTAAACAGAAGTGGTGAGAGTACGCCTCCTATTAAGATTTTGCATTCTTCTGTTGATTCGAACGCCCGCTCTTTGACGCCAATATAATTTTTCGAATATTCTTACGTCGAAACTATCAATTCCTTTTTACCTTCATATATTCATTAACTTCGCGTTGTACTCGATCGAATGCCTTTTCGTGATCGATAAAGACTGCAAATATATCTTTTCGTTAGTCCCGGCATTTTTGTAGTAATATATTCAGTGCAAAAAGTGCTTCTCTAGTCCCCATCTCCATTTCAACCTATTTATATATTCACCAAAATTCGTTCTCGAGCAACCAATCTTTAATAATTTTTCGGCATATCTAACCATTCTCAAATTAAAAGGCTTTTTTTTAGAAAAGTCAAAATACGCAATTTTTTAATTATTCTGAACCTAATACCAAAAATGCACTCATTCTTAGAAAAAATATTTTTGTTCGATATTTCATATAATATTGCTCATTTTGGAAAATCTTAGATGTTGCTGATGGTTTGTCGTTTTGTCTTAATGTTAATAATTATTCAAAAGTTCGTTTGACCATCTCTAGGACTCACTTCGGCAGATCAAATTTTCTTTTGGGCTCGTCGAACGATCTCTCTGATCGTGCGCCAGATGCGCGAAATGTTTCCTAAATGTGCCTGTGCACAATATTTAAGATGTAAAATTGAATAAAATGATCAAATTAATTCTCAAAATAACAAAACAACACAGTAAACACAGCACCCCTCAAATTCAACTTTTACTACGGTCAGTTAATCGCATGACTATTACGTTTGTCTTATCGTTGGTCTTATGAAAGAGACAATCGATCTTAGGTTATCATGTTTGATTTTTATTGTTACATAAAATTTTGAAAACGAAGCGGAAAAATCACAATTATTATTCACGGCACTCCGTATCAATTATATCGATTCAATTTTTAAATTAATCTTATCCATGCTGTTAAAAAAGACAATTCAAATAATACGGACCTCAAGGCGAATTAACCGTCCAGTCTGACATTGCAAGCTTGGTGGAACTCACAAACATACATGTATACGAGTACATATATCATAAAAGAGAAGAGGATACAACAAAAAAAATAAGGGCTCGAGCGTACACGATGTGTACGTGTTCAACCGCCTACACGATCAGGAAGTCAAGAATGATAGTTATGGATTTTGTAATTTGAGATTTGAGACCATCTAGCATGATTCCCATAATAATAATAAGTGTGATATTGGAGCTGTAATTTGTAGGATAGAAAATTTCTGTGCCCTTTGATTGATAAAAATCCATAAATGACTTTACAGTGAAAAATACCGTTTTCCTCATATATTTAACATAGAATTAGTGAATATAAGTGAGAACTTGATGTTCGAGTTACTACCTTAAATGGAGTATTTTGAAAAATATTTCAAGTAATCTGTAAATGCACCGAGAAGTTTTATTGGAAACTGATATTATCTGCCTTTAGAATTTGTCAGCTGCATATCGTATTGCATTATTAATTGCTACTTAAGTTTTGGCTTTATTGTTTCCCAAAATTAGCTCCACAATGTTGCGTGCATTTGAACCACTTATCATTTTTTCCATTCTTCAGGTGTAGAGAAATTTTGATCTACGGGAATAAGAAGAAATGTTTGTCCAAAAACTTTTTGTCTGAACTGATGTGTGAGAGCCTGCAATGTCGTGGTGATTTTCCTGATTTTTTCAAATACTTCTGACAAAGAAATGCTGGTTTATTACTCAGGATTGGCCATTCTTCATTGCTCTAATTGAACAGTGGTGACAAGTCTAATTATTCCTAAAAAACAAACGACCATTTGCTTCGTATGCGAACAATTTTTGTTGGATTTGGCTCCAACTTGAATACATTGTTCTCTTTTTACTGTTCCGATGTGTTTATTACGACATCGGATTATTTATTGACTATTGGATGATAAACTAGTGTCTAGTTATATACAAAGGATTTCACGATAATTCGGATTCTAGGATGTAAATAAACAAAAAGGCCTTCTTCGTTTCCATAAAAAAAATTACATAAGATGTAAACAGCTTTAAAAAAAACAATATGGAAAATTGCTGACGTATAAAAAAACATCTCAGTGTTATATTATGTAAAATATGAATTTTCTAATGATTAAAACCGCGATATCTCACGAATGGTGAGTCGTAAGAGGAAAAGTGATTGGACCATTTTTGTGGAAAATTGTATGATCTACAACTTTTGTCTAACCTATTTTCACGATTATACTTACAGTTTTCGAGAAAAATGAAAACAACCTTAATTTTGTACTTTTGATTTTACATAACATTTTTTGCAGAAGTAGGATCGACGTCTCTACCAATTTTCAGGTCTGTGCGGCTAAATTATGACTTATTTTTGTCTATTTTGAATGGATAAGAAGTAAATGTTTTAAGAAATGTAGGTATTTTTTCGTTATTTGAAACTAAATTATAGCTGCCGATATTTATTTCTATAAAATTTTAATGTTTTTCTTATTTATTTAAATAATTTTTACCAGTGGGATTAATTTATAATACATACTTACTTACTTACTTAATTCATACACTAACACTAAATACACTCAACTATGCACTAAAAAATAAACTATTCACTAAATTATCCACTGATTAAATTATTCACTAAACTGGACCCTAATACTTGAATACATCGTTCTCTTTTTACTGTTCCGATTTGTTCACTACGACATCGCTTGGTTTCTATAAAAAAAAGCTCACATAAGATGTAAACAGCTTTAAAAACAGTATGAAGAATTGCTTGCATATAAAAAAACATCACGCAAATAGCAAATAGAAGAGGGATCCGCCAAACTTTAGCTTCTATAACATTTTGGAATAGAACTAGTTTCACGGTCTATATCAGTAGACGAGTTCGTAACAAATCCAGTTTTACACATTATGTTCGACGAAGATCAACTTTAGAGAAACTCACAAAATAAATTTTAAATCAAAGTCTTTTTTATGTAAAATTTTATTAATATATAATAGCTGATTTAGAGAACTGGAAAATCAGAAAGGCTTTTATCAGATTTTATAGAATCAAGATAAGATACCAAAAACTAAATGAAAAATAATAATGTGACTTATTGAGATCCTGTAGTTACCTTTTTGTCCAATATAGATTTTCAATCATAAATTCACGTAAACCACCATATGGTTTCAGTATTGTTTTTAGAAAAAAAATAGATAAAGTTTTCTGCTGTACAGCTTTTATTAGAGTACCACTACAGTCGATATAAGAATCCTTTATTTTAGTTTGATAATCCGCCATCGCCTTCATTGAAAGTTTCCTGTTCGGAACCCACCAGAGCAGAAGCTAACGCAACATTAAGTCAATATTTTTGCTAGAAAGTAACTCGATAACAATATAATAGCCATTGTTCTGTGTAATTGTAGTATAAACTTCAACCATTAGTTAGTGTTCTTGTGTGTAAGCCGACCCGGTAAGATTATCATCTACGTTTAGGTAGTTGTATAGGGTGGACGAGATAGAAAATAATCTTTCATATACTCAATACAAAATTATTTGCAATAATGTACGGAAGATAGCGATAATCCCGCAATTTGATTGTCATTGTTTATTCCACAAATCGTTTTCGTCACATCAATATATTAAAGATTATTATTAAATCCTTAAGAACAAGTACTAATAATCAATCACATTATTACTAATATATAAGGCACTTAATCGATTTATACTGAATCACAGTTTACCTTCTCTGAAGTCTCTGAAGACGATAACTTGGTTATGCGAAACAGTGTAATCGTGAATGTTGGTGTATTCAGTTGAATAAAGCCAACGATTCCAAAAATTTCAACTTAACTGAATAGATTATTCAATTTGAATAATTTTAAAATAAACTAGACATGCCATGGCAACAGGTTTTGACTGAAGTCATTTGTGAATACGTAGTTAAAACCAAAAAGTGTTTATTCATACCATTATTAATTATAACCTATAGCAATAAGCTTTCACTGAAGTTATTTAGCCAACAAATCAACATCTTCACCAAAAACGACAGTTGTATTTGAACTTTTCCATTGTTCTATTGTTGTTTCAATTATAAGGACAACAGCATCCTTATCAGCTTGTTTTATTGGAATACCACAAGCTGTAAATTCTTCACATAACATGCCATAGGAATAGATTTTTACTGAAGTCATTTGTGAATAAGCAGATAAAACCAAAAAGTGTTTATTCGTACCATTATTAATTATAACCTACAGCAATAACTTTTCACTGAAGTTATTTAGGATGTTAAGGCATATGCTCAAATTGATGGGAGCGATTAGAAGTTCAAATATATTTTTTACTTTTACTTGAATTCGATATAATGCAGGGGGAATTTCAGTTTTCTGGATAGGTTTGTTGTGGAGATTAGTCTAGAGAACAGACTGTACCTAACCCAATCAATAAAGTCGTTCGGACCCTTCGTCAAAAACAGTTACAAGTGAGAAGTCGTAGTAATATGTCATGAGGAACAGAAAATTAATGAATCGAGATATTTTTGATCCAAATAATATGGTTCAATATGGAAAGGCCCAGAAACAGTCGAATGTTTGTATTAGGTAATGTTTCTTAATAAAAATTAGGTCAAACTAATAAAAAAGTGAAAATATAAAACGAGGGCAACTTCCTCTGTGTCAGAGGCATAAGTGCAAGCTAGGATGATTATAATTCATTAGATGCATCACTTGCTTCTAATTAATAGGCTATATATTATACCTATGAAAGTAGATGAAATTAGATACACACAAGTAACTTTGAAATAATACATCTACGAGGTCTGGTTATTAAATAACGAGACTGCGCGCCTAGAGGGCGCCCTAGACGAGTGGGGTAAAAAACGACAAGTGTGTTGGGTATCTAGATATCTTGCCTATGCATGTCGCAAAACACGTTTCCGTCACTATTATAGTATTTGTGTAATAGCGGTTTGAAACGAACATGTTTTTTTCTCGTGCCGAAAACCATGTGTGACGAAAAAAGTATCAATCTCAAATTTCTCGTTAAATTGAAAAAAACTTCGACTGAGTGCTATACATCGTTGCAAGAGGCCTATGAGGACAATTCTCTATCTCGTGCGCATGTTTTTAAGTGGTGTAAGTGTTTTAGTGAGGGCCGAAAGAGCAAATCAAAATTCAAGGCAATGTCGATCGTTTTTTTTTTTCGACATTAAAGGTATCGTGATGACTGAATGGGTTCCAGAAGGTCAGACTGTCAACCAGACTCACTATTTGTCAGTGTTGGAAAAACTGCCACGAGTTGTGGAAGAACAACTCGTAGATGTTGCTCCAGGACAACACACCTGCCAATAACGCGCTACTTGGCACAATGCGACTTTTTTTTGTTTCCGAAAATAAAGTCTACTTTAGAAGTGATCCGATTTGATTCGATGGAAGCGGTAAAGCAAAAAAATGCAGAGCTCCTAAATGCACTCACCAAAGAAGACTTCGAGCACTGCTTTGATCAACGGAAAAAACATATGGAAAGGTGAATGGCGAGGGGAGGAGAGTATATTGAAGGGGAGCATTCGAAAGTAGAATAATTTTTATAATAAAGCCCTTTTTTGTAACTAGTCTCGTTATTTAATAGCCAGACCTCGTACTCTGAAAAAACATTTACATGAAATATAAAATAAACCTTTCAAGGTTATGGAGTAGATTAAATATATTAGTTATTCAGGATGTTATTGGCGGAGATTGAAATCCACTTACCTGCTTTGATATTCTGATCTTAATTGTTCAAATCCAATTCATATTTGGTGAGTTGCCTGGTGGTTAGATTGTAGTTGAAAAAAATGGATAGGATTCATCCACAATTATCTTGCTCAGTAGTAGATCAGTTTGACAATTATAACGATAAGTTTATTCCATCTAATCATAAACTAGAAACCTTTTCGTTATTGAATTTTCCTAATACGCCTGCATTTTTTTTTCTGTAACTAAAGCCTTCATGCGGATTCTTTTCTTTTTACAATATGATCCAATAAAACTAGTCACATGTATAAAATTATTATTTTTCTATTTCCATCATTTAATGCAAAACGCAATTGATAGCGTATTCACTCTGTATATGTCTGGCAACTAAAGGATTTTAGATATCCATGATTCTACAGACCGATACGGATATTTTAACATCATAGATGACTATCTTCTATTTATTGAAGATAATTGAGGCTTTGCTGGTAGTAATATGGAGAAGTTATCTTTCAAAAGGTAGATGTTCGCCGTGTAGTCCACTACTACTTGTCTTGATTTAGTCACCATGTAAAGAGAAAAATGCTTTATTGTCAAAAAATTGTTACAATTTGTAGACAAAAACTTTTAAAAACTAAAAAACAGACATAAAAATAACTAAATAAAGATACAAATAGAATAAAATCCCAATTCCAAGTAACAAAATTATAGGAAATAGTAATAGGTAATAATTAGTATATAAGTTGTGAATTTCCATTTCAAGGAATTGTCCAACAAGCCCTACTAAGCTCTGGGGTACTCCATATTCTATTGGCTTTCAAGATGACATTGTTGTATCAACCCTTACAAGCTGACTTCTGTTGGTACGGTTGACTTAAACCATGCGAGAGGAGTTCTCCTTAATTAAAATATTAATAAAATAGATATGTATTGACGGCATCAATTTATTAATATAATTTGATATAATAAATAGTCGAAATAGTGAATCTATAAACTACCTTTGAAAGTATTTGATAAAAAATTAAGTTTATATAACTGTCTTCTTCTGTCTTCATAGAATATATATGAATTTATTGTTTATTGTAACTAAATCCGTGACTTCTGGAAAGTGTTTCAGCAAATATAAAGGTACGGTGTATCTGACATTTAGGTTTTCCAATAGGGACTTGAATGGACAATTTGGAATTTAGTTTGTGAACGCACCTTTTCACCAAACATTGAACTGTCACTTTCAGTTTATTCAGTAGACATAACCTCTTCATTATGGTGAAGTACACGAACGAACAACGCCTGCAAATCTTAAAAATTTACTACAGAAATTCGGAGTCCGTGGCCGCTACTTTAAGAGCGTTAACTCCGATTTTCGGTCGTAATTCTCGACCTAGTAGACAGGCAGTAACAAGTTTAGTGAAAAAGTTTGAGTCTACATATTCGTTGTGTGTTGTTGCCGTGCCATTGAGACTACGGGTTGGTCGAAGTGTCGAAAATATCGCTGCCGTTGAAGCGTCCATAGCAAATGATCCAAATCAGTCAATTCCTCGGCGTTCTCAAAAATTGGGCACTCCCAGACCACTTTAAGGCGAATTTTGCGTGAGGATCTTACTTTAGACCCATACAAGATCAGGCTCACTCAAGAATTGAAGCCGAGGACAATTCGAAGCGACGTACGTTCTCCGATTGGGCTCTGGAAAATCATCCTCAGGGACGAAGCTCATTTCTGGCTCAATTGGTTTGTCAATAAACAAACTATGTGGTATTGAGCGGGTGAAAATCCACATGTGCTTAATTAAAAACCACTTCATCCACAAAAGATTACTGTTTGGTGTGGTTTGCTTGCCGGCGGCGTCGTAGGGCCATATTTTTTCGTCGACTATAGTGGTCGCCACGTTACTGTGAATGGTGATCGTTATCGCGCCATGATTATTGACTATTTTTCGCCCGAATATATAGACTTGGACAGCATGTGGTTTCAACAGGACGGTGCCACAAGCCACATAGCACAAGTTATAATCGATTTATTGATGAACAAGTTTGATGAGTATGTTATTTCAAGAAATGTCGCCGATTGGCCGCCTCGTTCGTGCGATTTAATGTCTCTAGATTTTTTTCTTTGGGGCTACGTCAAGTCATTGGTCTATGCTGATAAACCGATGACGTTGGAAGAGCTCAAAGCCAGCATTGAACGCGAAATAGCAGCCGTTTCGGACAAAATGTATGGCCGAGTCATGGAAAATTGGGTCCAACTAATCAACCGCTGCAAATGTACCTGCGGTGACCATATGAGCGAAATCAGGTTCCATTCATAAATGTTTTGATGGTACTTCAACTCGATAATAAAGTTTTTGAAATATCTCAAATGGTTTTCATTTTATTTTGAAAAAAAGTCCTTATTGGAAAACACGTTATTTGTATCAGAGTGATTTTTGTTAATGTAAACAGCCAAAACTTTATGTCTGAAGTATGCAGGGTGCTCCGGAACTTGATGCAGAAATTCTGTAGTGAATAGATAACGTGAAAATAATGCTGACATAAAAAAATTTCTCATACGAACCATCATTTTTGAGTTATATATTATATTATAAGTCATATTCTAGATAATGTGCATTTTTATTATCAAACGTACACTCTACGTAATTAGCGTCTTTTGGAAACAAATAATATACTTGGCGAATAATTCCAAAGTAACTCGGGTGTCAATTGGTGGCAGAATTTGAGTTACTAGTTTTATCAGTATTAAACGAAGCTGTTGAACTATCAGCGCTACATAAAGTTGCAAATAATTATAGTGTGAGTATAAAGGCCGCTTGACATGATGCAATGTAATGCAAGACGCAATATTTCTTGATTAAAAGCATGCGCAGATTTAGTTCAGCTGAATGTTTCATGCAAGATCTTGACACTATCCATTTTGTCATCAATTTTATTGCATGCAAGTTGCAATCTAGTTACTTTTGTCTTAACAGACTGACTTTTGTAAAACTTAGCTTTGTTATTTTCTTTTTTAAACTAGGTACAAAATATTAGATAAAATTTGAGGTTAGGAATTTGTTTACGTTTACAGTTTACAGAGACTTGCATGTAATTTCTTGCACGTTGTAATGCATTATGTCAAGGGGCCTTGATGCCGCTTAACATGATGCAATATAACGTGCAAAGCAATGCAAGACGCAATATTTCTTGATTAAAAGCATGCGCAAATGAAGTTCAGCTGATTGTTTCATGCAAGGTCTCGCACTTGCAATTTTATCAATTAGGTGCCATTTTTATCTAAGTTTCAATTTTAGAGAGAAATGAGTTTCTATACTGTTTATATTACGTTTTATTTTCCTCGGGAGTTTTTCAAATATTTCTTCATCCATTCACAACTAATTTTTCCATGTTTTCTAAATTTAGCTAAACTATCCATCAGACTTCAAAAGCAAGACAGAGGCAGATATAATTATTGCCAATGTTTGAGGTTAGGAAATTGATTAGTTTTACTTTTGGAATTTTGATTAGTGTCAACCATGATGCAATGGTGAGAGACTTACATAATATCAAACCACGCACAATATTCCTCTATATAATATTTTGATCAAGGAAATTCAAATAATCTCTTGCAAGCTGACTTGCATCATATCAGTATTGGTTGTATTATTTAGTAATTTCAGAAACTTCTTATGACTGATAATTCAATAGACAGCCTAAGTCTTGACGTCACAGAGACGGGCGGACTTATACCGACTCCAAACAATGTTGATAATGCCCATAAGAAATTTTTCATTTAGTGTTTTCGTGGTTTGTGTGATAAAATAAGACTTTTCAGTTGAATATATTGTTGAAGGAACGTACTATTTAAGAGGTTTTCATTAGTTTTTCCCCAGGTGAGTTAATTTAATATATTAATTCTGCTTTAAAACTTGTTGAGGTTATGTCTATTTTATTTTTGATGTTAATCTCTGTCATCTACTAATAGTCATGAGTTTTTGAGTATAAATAAATTAATTTTTAGGTTCTTAAGATCTAGGACTGCTTCAGAATGGGTATGTGCTTTGTTCTAGACTGTAAACATTACAGTTCAAAGCATCCATGTAAGTTTTTTCGGTTTCCAAAAAACAAGACCGAGAGGAATAGATGGATTTTAAATAAAGAAAAAAGAATGGGTCAACTTTATTTGATTTCAATATTCAGAAGAAGTTTAATGTGAAATCACCAGAAAAAAGGTATGCATTTTTTTGCAGAAAGTCCATTAGTCTAATAAACCACTTTTTTTTAGGAAGCGAACTGTAAAAAATCTTGTGATAGAGCTACTACCAGGACCTTTAACCGAACCACTACCAGGACTTTCAACTGAACCACTACCAGGACCTTCAACCAAACTACTGCCAGGGTCTTCAAAACGAGATCTTGAACTGAACTCAATTGATTACCCGTACGGAGTTGAGCCAAAGTACGACATATTATAATTTTGAGTTTTAAATATTTTTCATCGTAGCAATATACTTCCTCATTCGACTTTTTTTGTAAAAAGTTTAGAAATTTTCATTTAAAATATGTATATTTAGATTTTACCTCATTTATAAATGACTTGATCTCATACAATTATTGTTAAAAGTAATAATAATACTGTTTTTCTAATTTAATAAAAGCCTATAAATCCAACCACAATTTTCATAAAGTAAACAAATACAATTTGATTTCTTGTCAGTAGTCTACAACTATCATCAAATAAATTATTAAGCCACAAGCAGTGTTTTAGTTTATTTTAGTTTTGTGTACAGAAAAAAAATCACTCAACTATAGTACATTCAATACAGCAATTTAAAATAGCTGAAGTTTGTTTCAAAAATCTTTATTGACAAAATTGCTTGTACATTTATATTGAAACATAATTTCCTGATATTCTCGGCAAACAAAAATTTTAATAGAGTGGCTTTTCAGTCTAAAATAAATAGTAAAGATTTTTCCAACTGTATACTCTATCTGCTAACACTGTAGAATAACCTAAAATCCTTGTTTCTTTCAATCTGTTGATTGATACTCCTGTTACCCCACCTTCCAGAGGTGTATAGAGCTTTGGTGGGTAAAGCTCTTCTGCAGATTTCACTGGCCCAACCTTTCCGTTTAGGTAGTGCCTTCATGCACACGCTTTATCTGTTACAGGTAATGTCCAAAAAGTGCCAACGCCGCAATGTGATGGCATTTTATACCCCTGGGACAAGTGCAGGTGGCTTCTTTAATGTCACCATTCTTTTCCATCACTACAATAATATTATAACCGGATTAATTCCATATTACATTAACAAAGGCATATATACCTACCTATAGATACCTTGTACCTTTTGTCTTTCATACTAGCAAATACAGATAGCAGAGTCAAAGTCCATTTTCTTCACATGACTTGACTCTAAGACGTTTTCACCCCTTTTTATAATTTTGTTGTCATCTATAAAAGCACTGATGCTGAAAGTTTTAGGACATGTTTAAAAGCCATTATTTTCTCAACAACAAAAGGAACTGCAAATACAACAAACAAAAAGGTACTGCAAAAATGAAATAGACATAACCTCAACAAATTTTAAAGCAGAATTAATATGTTAAATTAACTCACCTGGGGAAAAATTAAAAACCTCTTAAATAGTACGTTCCCTCAACAATATATTCAATTGAAAAGTCTTATTTTATCACATAAACCACGAAAACACTAAATGAAAAATTGCTAATGGGCATTTACCATTATCAACAAAATTGTTTGGAGTCGGTATAAGTCCGCCGGTCTCTGTGACGTCAGACTTAGGCTATCTATTCTTATCCGCTTCCAAACTTTGTCTATGGAATCAGTGATACCAGAACCTAAACATGTCATGGAAAATTTTCTATAATTTCTTGTAAATATAAGATCACATCTTGACCAATCAAGATATCTTCATTACTGTTTCAGAAATTAAAATTGAAAAGTCCGGGATTGTAAACATTTGAGTAACGTTATTTCTCTTTCATTTTTTTCAAGTAGTTGTAGAATTCTGTGATAATTGGCCGTCTAATCTGAGAGAAAAACGCAACGTGTATATGCCGTTAGTAAGTAGAAATCGCATTGGCGCATCAAAAAGTTATTGCCAATTAAAATAGATCCTATATTCGATTCAAGTAATTTGCCTTAGCTTTTTTCAAATTTCGATTCTTGCTTATGTCTACAGTAGTCAAAAGATTAAAAACGTTCGAAAGGTTATAAATAATTGAAAATGTTTTCGAATAATTTGCATCCGGAATTTTGAACCGAAATAAAAATCGTAAAATAATTACCAGAATATTTGTTTATATGTCAAATTTTTTGTTGCATAATCTACTTTCAATGTTACCTTCATTCGTCGCATGGTGTCCATTTAGCACTTTTCAGCACCTTCCGCCAGGTGTTCTGAACAGTCATAATTTAACTCATACATTAATTTTCAAGAAGGTTCTTAAGATAATTTGTTGGGCGATAGTCATAGTTGCTGTGATGGTATCTGTCAATACGGTCACCGACTAAGGATATGACTACCCTTTGGAAGTATTCTTGCTCAAGCATGTGGAACGATCATGATTCATTTCTCGAGTATTTGCAAATCAAAATATATTTTAACAACATTTACATAATATGTGGTTGAGACAAGCACTGGCAAGTTTAAATCCGTTCCGGCTTGTCAATTCTCCATTATGATAAAGTAGTAACTTTGGAAAATGTAACTAGATAATTTGGAAGTTATAAAAGAACAAGGAATGGTTGTGATTTTCTTCGAATCATTTCAACAAATTATTTGCAAATGAGACAAATGGGTGTTAAATATCTTGAGACTTCTGATAAACAAAAAGCAAATTGTATTTCAATTTGCAAGATCGTTTTAATGCAGATCCGAATTTCTCTCCTCATAATCACATCATACGTGTAAATTATCAAACTCAAACTTCGTTAGAAGAAAATTTAGAATCCCAGAAATGGGTTTGGGTACTAATCCTATCATGACTGGAGATGAATTATTGAACACAAGATTTTACCATTTCAATAATGGTTATGGGCCATTTTATAAACGCAAGCAATTGATCTTTTAGCTTGTTGCCAACGTAAAGGACAAGCACCAATATTTCACTGTATATAAATTCCGTTGAAGACTATATGTTTGACTCTTGCAGAATCTAAGACTAATATTGTTGACAATTATATGGAGTAAAACAGAAAGTTGAACTCAAGTCTAAATATAAAACTTTTTGGAAGAACTTCTTGTGAAAAAATTATAGAAAGATTTTGTCGTATTTTTCTCAGTACCACTTGTGACTACCGTCTTCCAATGGTCAACCCTGTAATTTACCTATATATCATGTGATTTTCCCAAGGCATTCGGTTGTACTAAGCATAATATTTTAATTAGGAAGAACACCTCTCGCATGGTTTAAGTCATACCTCATCAACAGAAGTCAGCTTGTAAGGGTTGATACAACGATGTCTTCTTGCAAGCCAAGAGAATGTGGGTGCTCCAGGGCTTAGTACTGACCCTTATTTTGTTTCTTCTGTTCATAAATGACATCGCCTGGATACTCTCTTGGAGCAACCCTTGAATCTTAGTGCGATTCTAATCTTTTCTTTCTCAACGTTTCTAAAGCTAAAGTTTTATCATATAAAAATACATTTCTGTCTTTTTTCTTAAAAAACACCATCATTGACGTCGTTGAATCTGTAAAATTCTTGTTGTGGACAATTCCTTGATATGGAAGTTATATATTGCCACCTTAGAACTGAACTTCCCCACCTTCTTAAAAGTCTATTATGCACTTATTGAGTCGTATCTCCGATATGCAGGACTCACTGCAGGAACTTCTTCAAAAGATTCTGACTCTTCTTTCTTTATTCATCTTTGAATCCCGAAAGACTTGCCAATTGAAATCAAATCGTTATAATCTTTTCCCGCATTTCACAATAATTTGAGGGCATATTTACTGGAAAGTGCCTTCTCTCTGTAAACGACTTCTGATAATAATATTTAATTCTGGACAACAAAACAGTTGGTATGGTATGCTACGCCGATGATGAGAGACAACTCTTCCAGTTCTTCTTGGTAAGCCGCCAACTCAATATGAACATTTATATCAGCAAAACCAAATGTATGACTATCGCGAAGGATCCGCTCAGATGTAAGCTGGTGGTAGAAGACAATCCCATAGAACAAGTTATGCAATTCAGATATCTGGGCATAGATATATCAAGTACCCACGACCCAGTTAAAGACCTAAGAAGCCAGATTAATAAAGCATCCGCACTATCAGGATGCCTACGAGATATAGTCTGGTCCAACCCGTACATGCTCAAAGATAGCAAAATTAGAATCCACAAGACTTGTATCAGACTCATCATGACGTACGGCACGGAAGTCCGTGAGGACACCAACAAGATGAAAACACTGAGAACAATAGTGGGGAAAACAAGAAGAGACAGAGTAAGACGGATGGACGAGAACAGACTTCCGAGAATAGTCCTAGAAAACGACCCGCCCGGCTCAAGGCCTCCCGGGAGACCACCTAAAAGGTGGAAAGATAGTTGGCAATCCACCTCTCAGGAAAAGATGCAGAGGCAGGTTCAGATCTCCGAGACGTAGAAGAAGAAGAAGAATTCTGGACATGCTGTATACTGCTTTAATTTTTGCTATAGACTTTTATACTAATTATTACCTATTACCATTACCTATAATTTTGTTATTCATTGTGGTTTTCCTTTGTATATTGAAATTTCATTTGATTTGTATCCTTATTATATAGTTATTATAGTTATTTTTATATTTGTTTTCTAGTTTTTTACAAGCTTTTGTCTACAAATTGTAAAAAAAAATTGTCAATAAAGCATTTCTCCCTACCTAAACTGGAATCAATATCATTTCGAATTAATCTTTGATTAAAACTTTTATCTCTGTTAAGACAAACAGATAGGAACCGAACAACATTTATTTTTTGAACACAGTATTGTATGGGTAGCTAAATTTACCTCAGAATATATTTACATTCACAACCACCAAATTTATACCTTCTTAATCTATACATAGCGATTCTAATCAGAAACAAAGATTTATTTTCTCACATTATTTTTCTTATCTAATTTTATGTGGAATACAGTTCAATAGAAATATCTACTTTAGCAAATTTTATTTATTTCATAATAACGTCATATAGTAATTGAAAAGCTCAACATTCCTATAATTTTTATGTTTCTAAATGTTCTTCATTTTAGGTCTCTTCTTAAACAATTAAAGGCAAGCCAAAACGTCATTTTCTATCTATCTTTTTAAAATTATTAAAAAAACTCATTTTAAAACAGAAGAGACCTGAAATCAAGAAGATTTAAAAACATAAACGTATCAAATGGTCTAAGAAATAGGAAAATATTTTGATAAAGACTTAAAGAAAAGTCGAAACGTCAAATTTTATCTCTGTTCCAAAAATTATTTAAAAAAACTAATTTTAAAATAAAATAGACCTAAAATCAAGAAGATTTAGAAACATAAACTTATTAAATGGTCTAAGAAATTAGAAATTAAAGAAATTTATTCCTATAATTATAATAAAAACGTGTAATGGACCTGTCGATTATTGGAACTTATTCCAATCGTTAATATTATTGAAAATAGTCTAATGCTACTTGTACGCTACTGTCCATGAAATATGATTCCACATAATAGTTCAATAAAGAGAAAAATAAGAGTTTTCTTGCCTTGATTTATTAAATGAGTATTAAATATGTTACTAATTGGTTAATATATACTCAGTTCTCAGAATTGGTTATAACCTAAAAAATTAAATATAACTAGGAATGCTACCTGGGCACTAAAGAACATTTCAAGATATATTGCTTTCATGCCTATTTCATAATTTGTTGCATTAATGTTTTGGAGACAGGTTATGGAATGAGTTTCTGTCATGTTATTGAAACAAATGGAGTTAGCATATATAAATTGTTAAATGATTCGCCATGTTGCTTCTTGACATGCCGACTTAATGTGGAATATATACTAAAGAGTAGAATAAATATGTATATCAAGTAAATTGTTAGATATATAATTATGAGCAATTTGATTTTCCATATTAATAATATGGAAATAGAACCAAAAAGTAAAAACAGTTATTTAGGTATGTATCAAGGCACTAAAATCATACGTTTTGTCACGAGATTAGTTGACGCGTTACATCTAAACCAACATTTTTCGCAGCTTGAGGTTTTATTACAAGGTAACAGATCTTTATAAGGGGTTTGTAGAAACCTCAACTTTTATAATACAGTAATACCCCGACTTACGCTTCCCCGTTTCGGCTTTCTCGCTCTGTCCTCTCAGTGTTCAGTTTGCGACAGGTTAAAACGTGTTCCGCGTTGAATCGCTTTACGTGCGCAGTGCGTTTTACTTATAATGTCTAATTATGTGGTCTAAAATAACGAAAAATGAGTCTAACAAGAAAAAAAACACTGTCTTTTGAGTGAACTGAATATAATTAAATATTTTGAAACAAAAATTTAAATTTTTGAATTGGCAAAGAAATTTGACCTACCGGAATCAACAGTACGAATAGTTATGAAAGGTAAAGAAAAAAATATGAACGCTGCGAAAGACTCTCAATCTTTGAATTCAACAAACGGAAACATTGCTACAGTCATGGTGTGGTAATCAAGTACGAGTGAAAAATTGTCCTGTTGATCAAAATACAGTGTTCTTTCAAACAAAGCAGATTTTTGAAAAACTAAAAGAAAAAGCTGGGGAGGCGGCTCAAAATGTAGTGTTTAAAGCTAGGAACGGCTGGTTCAGCCGATTTAAGAGTTGTTGTAATTGGCATAGAGTGGAGGAAGCGGCAAGCGCTGATAAAGAAGCTGCATTTCTCTATCCAGAAAAACTAGAAACAATGATTATGAATATGACTACACTTGCTAAACCATTTTCAACGTAGGTGAAACCGGTCTTTTTTGGAAGAAAATCGCTAAAAAAACTTTTATTGCGCGTGAAGAGGAAACTTTTCCAGGTCGCCAAGGATCGATTGACAGTAATGGTTGGTGCGAATGCAGCTGGTGATTGTAAATTGAAACCTCTGTTAGTTTATCGCTCAGAAAATCCAAGAGCCTTAAAAAATAAATCCAAAGCTGGTTTGCCTGTCATTCGAAAGTCTAATGCGAATTAAATGCCAATTAAAAGAAATCCCATTTAAAGTGATGCTAATAATTGACAATGCACCAGTTTATCCTCCCTCAACTCTAATTAATTTCGATCCACGTGTGGAAATTGTATTTTTGCCATCACACACTACCAGCTTGCTTCAACCAATGGACCAGGAAGTCATTAAAACATTCAAAAGCTTACTACACAAGGCGGTCATTTGCACATTTGCACACAGGAAGCAACTAGACAAAACAATGAGCTTTCTGTTAAAGACTTTTGGAAGCAATTCAATGTTTTAGATGCTGTAAGAATTATTGGACAATCTTGGAATGAGGTTTCAAAAAAACTGTCCATGGCGTCTGGAATTAACTGTGCCCATTTTTCTCACCATTGTAACCCAACGAGAATCAGATCAGATCCTGAACAAATCGATAGCATAATAGAAGAAGTGGTCGATATCGCCAAACAATTGAATTTGGAGGTCGATAATTATAATGTTCAAGAATTGCTAAATTCACACAATCAAGAGTTAACAATTGACGAGGTTATAGAAATGCGTAAGTATGAGCAAGACATTGAAAAACTGATTCGCTAGAACCAATTGAATCTGTAAATCAAATGACAATTGCAAACTTAACATAAGGAATCAATTCAATTTAAAAGGGGTGACAAATTTTAGAAAAAAATAGATTCTAATGAAGAACGCGTTTCTACTACAAAACGGGGAATAAAAAAATTACTGCGAGGAAATTTTACGTGACAAGAATAAAAACTTGACTCGTCAGGCAACATTGCTAGAATATATGAAGCCTTCGACATAAAAATAACTTTGTTTATGTTACTTTATTCATAACAATGTAAATTGTTTTATCATCTTAAACTTTATTAAATTTTTTTCTTCTAAATTATTGTTTTCTTTAAACTCTGATCCCGATTAAACATGCTTTATATATATTTATAAGCAAAGTTGAACCCCGACTTACGCAAATTCGACTTATACGGCAATCGCTCGGACCCACCTACCGCGTAAGTCCGGAGTATTACTGTAATGTTTATAGTTTTATAAGAAAACAATTGAAGTTACGTCCAGTATTTACCAAAAACCTAAGTTTTATAAGATTGCATCCAAAACGTTTTGGTTACTTTATATATAAAAACTTTGGTGTTAGTTACTTCAGGTTTTTTAGCATTGTTTAAAACCTTATGAAACTTTTACTCTTGGGTATTATAACTTACTTCGGTAAAACCTTTAAAAATCCTAATGTACATAATGAATATTCTACAGCTACTATAAAACCTAGAGGATGTTCTAACACTTATAGGCCCAGTAACAACTTTTCATGTATAAGGAAGCAGCTTTGTTTGTGAGATTATGATTTTAAGAATTGTTTTCCTAAAGATGCCCCAAGCTAAGAAAAATTGGCAAGAAATTAAATATAGTAACAGTTTTTATAGAAAGTGTGCTAGAACCCTGAAATATTGTTGATAAATCATCAAAAACTGCAGAAAATCCAAAAAAAGAGCAAAGTTTAGATTCAAGAAATTGAAGAAATTGTGTATATTCACGTACTATGTATAAAGAACAAACCTCAAAATTTAAAAACATTTTAACATATTATTATCTCTCTCTGGTTCCACAAGTAACGTTCCCCAAATAAAAAATAATCTTCGCTATCCCTCCATATACATAAAATCACCAGATGTTGATTCCTATACAACCATAGTTGAACAAAGCTACAGAAGTAACCATTCATTCAGGTACAGCCACCGATGCAAACCTTCAAAAACTTAGTATAGAACAAATAACCCATAACGAAATACTAATCATCTAGAACAACATCCAAATTCAAAAAGACGAACCAATGATGCTATCTAAACTGGAAGTTCTTAGAATTCCAGATGTATCACGATCCAAATTTGATCCAAATTTATTTTGGAGATTATCGTTACTTGATGTTTCACTTAACACGAAGATATAGAAAAAAATCTATCAATATCAATATCGTATCAATAAGGCCCGCGATTGCAATGTGTCACAGAACAAAGAATCATGTTTTTTAGATCTTTTAGACTTCATTCTATTTCTCTACGGATGTTTTAAATACTTGTACTTTCAAGTCTACGGATGTTTATAAGTAATTTCAAGGGCAGCGCATGCCTAGACAAGCGAGAGAGAAAAACAGTATTGCCATCTCTTAGCAGCAAGTGGAAATATCCTATTATTTTTGTCGATAATGATAGAATCTTCCACGCGCTTCTAGTCTAGACTAGAACCTTTGTTAACCATATAAAACGAGTGCGTCGGTGCAACGTGAGTCAGTTGAGTCGAGTAATCGAAGCGATACGGTTGGCGAAGGACTTTAATTGTTTTGCAAAGTAGTGATTATACATTTGCTTGTGTCGTGCGCGTGCGATATCCATAATTGTTATGATTTTGGCATAATGTCACAAAAACGTAAAGTTGATAGTGAGTCCAGAGTTTTTCAGTCTAAATGGGAAATTGCATATTTTTTCATAGAATAGAAAGGTAAATCTTTGTGCTTGATGTAATGACGCTCCTGCCATGACTGGCAAACATTATAAATTTTATAAGGAGCAGAGGCCTATATCACCGACAGTTCAGGCAATTTTTACAAGATTTGGACGAAATAAACACTTGACTAATTTAAATATAAAGTTACAGGGTAAAAATTTTATTGTCACTCAAATGTATTCATATATTTAAGCCTTTGAAACAAAGTTGAGGCTGTGGGAAAATCAATTAAACAATCAAACTTTGGACCATTTGCCTCATTTAAAATCATTTGGCACAGTCAACCAAAAAAATTGGATGAATATTCTCAGCAAAATTTGCTTCCGGAATTCAAGAATCGTTTTGAAGACTTACACAAAATGAATGAAACGGAATTCCCAATTTTCAACAATCGAATCAATTTTGAAGCTTCACAGGCGCCATTTCATTTGCAAATGGAGTTGATAGATCTTCAATCGAACAGTATTTTGGAAGAAAAATTTAATGAGATTAACGCTCTTAAATTTCATACATAATATTTCAAGAGTTTGGATAATTACCCGGAATTAAAAAAGTATGCAGCACACATTCTCCGCATGTTTGGTGGCAACTATTTATGAGAGCAGATGTTTTCCGTCATGAAAATAAATAAGAACAAACATCGCACAAGACTTACGAATGAACATCTCCTATTATAACTTTGATATGATTTTTAACAACCGCATATTATATACTTATATAATTTAATAAATAAAATGTTATAATAATTCAGTTAATTTTGTTTTATTTTCGATCTGGCCCACCTACGAATTCAAAATTTAATGGCTCTCTGCAAAATTGAGTTTGACACCTCTGTTGTATCTCATTTAATTTGTAGTATAATCTATAATAAAATTTTCCTTACGAAGAACCATAATCATTATATACTTTTCAGTGTTCACAAAACAATACTACAGAAATAAGACAACAAATGACAACGAATAACAATATTTATTGCAAGCAGAACATACAGTCGACGACATATATTATGAGATATGTTTGTATTGAGATATAAATTATAGCAAATAAAACTTGATAAATCGTTGAAATGGATCGTATAACTTTTTAATGACTGTAGATTCAACGTTACATAAGTAAGGTACAATTACGAATTTTTTCTATCCGCTAATCAACGCTAGTTCAAATCGGTTTAGTATTCAAAAGAATTTATTGATATATTGAAGTTACAAACACAATGGAATTCATTTGAAGAGATGTGATGAACAAGTTAAAAAATAGATGACCGTTCAAGATATCAGAAAGATTAATCATAAAGAGGTCGGCATAAGTAAAAAAATAAATTCGATGGTTTTTGAATTCAATCGTGGATCGTGGTCGCACTTCGCTATAGTATGAATTTAGTGGAGGTGGTTTACAAAAACCTTATTTTTTCAAAATATCTCAAAAACCATTGGATCAACGAAAGAGTTTTTTGTAACTAAAATTTAGCTTTTATTTTACTGAACATTTTGCTTTTTTTTAAACTCACGTAGCTTGAAAATTAAATGAGATATAAGCGTTTAAAGTATTGATTTCAATGCTAAGGGAGAGTCTTTTTCACCCTTTAACATCAAAAATCTCTGAAGAAACGGGACTAGAAGGATTGTAACTCTCATTGTTTTGTAGCTTATGAAATTCCCTACAAAATGATGTATGGATGAATGCAAAAAGCTTAAAGGGAAGCCGAGTTATTGTTAAAAAACCGAATCATTTTTTTAGAGATAATGCCGGAAAAACACGAAACGTTTAATTTTTGATCTTTTTAGATTATTTTTTTATACAAAAAATATTGAAGTCATGATACAAAACAATCAAACATTTATTATATTAGTTTTCAATTTATTGAAGTGATTTTCACCCATTAAAAATAAAAATCATACTTTGCGACTAAGTGTTGTTTGAAGAGGAGAATAAGGTGAACTTAATTCCAAATTTTCAAGAAGATCGATGAAGGTCTTTAAAATTGCGAGGCTTCGGTCGATTTTAATCATTCTTACGAAAAATTATTCTACCACATACATCAAAGAATCTTACTATTCGCTTAAAAAGTAATGGAACGAAAATAATAATCTTCTCTACCAATGGTGACACAAAATACTCAACGCCTATAGTTCTGCTAACTAACAAATAATAAAAATTAAATTAAATCTTTGGATTTAAATCTTTTTATTGATAAGGACCAGTAAAAAAGTCGACAGAAACTTAACAATCATTTTTTTCAATAATAAAACAAGCAGTTATTTCAAATAGATTTATAACTTACAGAGTGCATTTTTTACGCTGCTAAATGTCTGTTATTTATTTTAATGACCAGAAAAAATATTTTTCACTAAGAACAATTTTTTATTTTTGTTCCTATTAAGGTATTGAAAGAAAGAATTAATCAATCGATAGAAAAACCAATTTAATAAAACATGTCTTCTTGTTAACCGTGTCTAAACGTCATCAATAAAATTAGTTGAAAATATCGATAAATACGATTCCCTCAAGACCTTCTTCGATCTGTGGACAATGATGAACAATTAATTCAGGCAATTAGTAGTCTGGGCCCGAATGCGAGTCTTAGATTTACGCTTCTGCCGCTGTGGCTGCAATTCCAAATTTGACGAAGACAAGTACGAGTGGAAAAGCGCAGACTGCTTGACTGTGCTTGCCTATTATAGCTTTATATGTTGCCGATACCAAATGGGGAAGAATGCGCTGAAAAACTATGTTATCTCATGGATATTGAGTGTACGCTGGAGCAGCGACAGCGGACGCTGCTTCTTATTCTTTCTCGGAGATTTGACTTCTTTTTTCTAGAAAATTATAAAATAGTCCCTCAGAATTATATTCTCTCTTAAGACAAATAGACAAGTTGTCAATACATTTAGTTATGAATTTAGTGTGATATTGATAATGTTGTTTACACCTGTTCTCTTTGTGTGATTAAGTTAATTATAGATAAAACCTATCGCTTTCTTCCAAAATTATACCTAGTCTCTTTATGGATAGATCACTTAACCATTAATGGTAATCCGATAAGTAATAATGTTTTTTGAGAACATTTTTAGCATTGTATACAATGTAGGGACATTTATTTTTTCGTTTCTTTTATCTCTGTATTAATATATTTCAAAAATTTGTAATATAGTTTATGTCACTTTATATTTCTGTTCCATATATTCACGAAAAGTTCTAGTTTTTGGACACTTACCTCTTTGTGAAATTCCAAACTTGAGATCTGAAATATTAATTGAAAATTTCACCATTCGACATAAATCACAAACAACTGAAAAACAGACTGAAAAATGAGGGTAAACTGATTATTAAAACATGTCATTTTAATGTAAAAAAGCGTGGGGTGCATGATATCTATTGATGCAAATATTTAATGTTCACAGTTATAGTGATAAACGTAAGTCATTATAAAATTAGAAAACGCCTCACGCTTTTTACATTGAAATGATATCTTCTATCAATCACTCTGCCCTTTTTTGTATTGTTAAAAAATTTATCTTCTAATTTATAGTGTGTTTTGCTATCGAAGCGTATTGAATAATTAGGTATTAATTAATTTATTGCGTGTTAAATTTTCTTATCGTTTGACAAAATCATCAAAAAAATATTCAAATTGAACCGCGTTGGAATTCTGAAAAAACTCGACACGTTTCATCTCCCATTTTGAAGTCATCATATAGAGAGGGATGAAAATAGGGTGGTTATTTGTTCATTGGTAAGAACTACTCCACGCATCGAATAACCCCCTTTTCTTATTGATTCCAAGGTCATAATCTACCTTCTGCTTGGAATTTCTGAGTTAATGAAAAACTGAAACAAAAAAATATGAAATGATCAAAATAGAAACAAAAAGGAATATGCTTACAATCGAGAACGACGGGGATACAATCACTGCTGGTCTTGAGGTAATTGGTAAGCTAGCCACCTGGACACTGTACGAGGGCTACCCAAAAGTAACCGGAATAGCATTGCCATGGATGGAGCTTTTGTAGTACCGATTTCTGCCGCTGGGGCCTACCTAGCGCAACTCGTCGCCAGTTCAGTGCCACGCGGGCCGTTGAGCTACCACGTTCTGTTCGTCACTAGTGACCGTTTTTGCTAGTGTTGTTTCATTGTTTTTTTATGATAGCAAATTTAAGTCGCGGTGATATTTTGTTTTCTACTCGGTAAAAACGCTGCTCAAACTGTTTTAATGTTGAAAAGTGCTTACAAAGATGATGCTATGGGGAAAACTTAAGTGTACGGTAGTTTTCTCGATTTAATAATGGCATCATGTCGATTGATGACAAACCTCGCTCTGGAGACGTCTATCAACTGCCCGAATCGGGAAGAATGTTGGAAGAATTCGAGAGCTTGTGCCCACAGACCGTCGACAGACAATTCATCAACTGTAAGTGGAATATCTTGGAGCTCGGCTCTGCAAACAGTTGACTAGTTCTTCCACCATGACAATGCACCTGCACAGTCAGCCATCACTGTTAGCCAGTTTTTGATTAAAAATAACATGGCTCCGCTGCTCCACGCACCTTCCTCGCCTGACCTGACTCCGTGCGGCTTTTTTTTGTTTCCACGCATGAAAAGGGGCATGAAAGGACGGCG